>LR738714.1:653291666-653406966 GCA_902687465.1 Secale cereale | reverse complement strand
CTCTTTCTCTCCCCCTCTCTCTCCCCCCTCTCTCTCTCTCTTTATATGTCTCGATTGACCTCGCTCTTTCTCGGACAAAAACGATATACCATCATGTTTGAGACCAATTTGACTTATTCACATTGTATACTCTCTCACGCACATTGTCTATCTAGGTCACTCTCTCCAACCCGTCTCACTCTTTCGATCGCACGACGACCCTATGTGGTCGACCTTGCTTGCTCCCGCGCACAAAATATATCTATACGTCTGTGACTAGATCATCTCTCAAGCTCTATCTTACAGCCCTCACCCTTGCCAAAAGCTCAATCGGACAATATCTCTCCAAAGCATATATATTTGTTCAATGAATGTCGGACCACACTCACTTTGTCTCTTTATCTATATGTCTCTCGATTGACCTCGGTTTCTCAGCCCGTATCTTCCACACATGGAAGCTACCTCTCCATCTCTCGCAAAGCCGGAGCTATTTACATTGCAAGGGGCACTCCAACCTTGGATTAATTTGTGTAGGCATTAATTCCGGTCGGTTTAGATTATAATTTCGTACAATTCGGCCTACAATTACTCGAAACACCGTTGCAACCCCCGGAACTCCCCCCGTTGATTTCCCTCTGGCTCGGTCATCGCTCTCTCGCACGTCCTTTCTCACCTTCAACGTCGCACCATAGTATTATTGCAAAAAACTCTGTTGTTCTCTTTAATTATTATAAATAAGCTACAAAACTACACACCGATAGTCCACTTGGAATGGAATAAATTTCCACCCCTAAATTAAAGTGCTACAAACTATACACCTAGAGGCCCACATGACATGAAAAAAATTTGGACCCATATACAAATTAAAGAAATAAAGGACGAGGATCGAACATGCGACCAGGGCCTTCAAGCCGCACGTCAATAGGCAACATATGTAGAACATCAATGTTTATTGTACCTCCCCCTTGTTCATATAATGTTTTTACATTACCACATCCTATTTAATTGATAATATGTAATATTATTTTTAGTATTATTCGCCTTGACTTACTTGTGGTTTCGATGTGTGCTCTCTCTCTCTCTCTCCTCCCCTTCTGCGTGTAGACGCACGGGCAAACACGAAGAACTCGCGGACGATGTTGCCATTGACTATATCTGGACGCGTTCATAAGTTACGGCACCAGTTTCACGTGCTAGCAGCACTAGTCAGTGTGTACGTGCAATGCACGTTAATTTGGCAGTATATTAAGTGCATGCGGATATTAAGTAGGATATTATTTGCGTGTTATTATGTGATTAGCACTATTTTTGGCATGAAATTAACTGCACGCTAAACGTGTTGAGCGCTCGACATTAAAGCAGTCTAGGTCGTTGGATGACAAGGAATACACGTGGTTTGATGACGTTTTGTATTTAATTTGATACGGCTCTAGCAGAACACTCAATCGACCAAACCATTGATTTGGTTCAGTCTGACTCCGACTTTAAATTATACGACGATCGATCTAAAATAAACGGAAATGATAAACATTATGATTTTAAGCATGGCAATCCGAACGTTTTTCATGGCAAATTTAGATTACGCAGCGGCGGTGGGGGCGTCTTGCGGTGGGAAGCGGCTCCTCTGCCGTGCTCTGTGTGTCGTCGGGCCACTGACCGACGGCGACGGCGGCGCCTTGCACCGTTGTTGGCGCACTCCTAGGCGTTGGCCTAGCTTCTAGGAAGGCCAAATTGTTCTAGACTTCGGAGCGAGTCAACTGGCGGGAGGAGGCGACTGGCGTTGGTACAAGGAAGCGGTCGACGTCGGCCATCAATGCCTCTTAGGGGGGCATTGGCACCCGCGCGGGGACAGGCTTTGTCAACGGTGTGGTGGAGACATTTGTGTGCACGGGCACCGGCACGGGAGCGCACGTCAGTGCACGCGCAGCCGCATGTGCTGGTAGGTCCACAGGCATCGGCACAAGCGTGTGCGTCACTACACGCGCAGGCGCATGCGCTGGCAGGTGCACGGGCGCATGAAAGTTGGCAGGGACCTCGTGGAACCCCGTGGCATCAAGCTCGGCGACAATGTGCAGCTCCTAGCCCATCAATGCCACGGGGATGGGCGCTGGCGCAGTCGGGGCGACGGGAGTCGGAACGGGAGCGGGGACAGGCGCGGCGTCTTCCCTCCAGGCTAGTTCGAGCTTGTCCCAAAGCTCCTTATGTTCTTGAGACTCCGGCTGGGTGTCTTCCTCAGGAAACTGGAAAACTAAGGGCAGACCATCGTGACGCGGCATGGCCAATGTTTAGGTCAGGCTGGTTGGAGGTAGACGACAAGAGAATCGGAGAGGAAGAGAGAAGATTGTAGCGATATCGGGTAATGCGGGGTTGATTTTAAACTGCGGCGCCGGCAAAATTAAAAGTGGGAGCATTTGGGACGAAGGTGGGCGGCGCAGCCTGGGCAAAGGGCTCGCCTCCTGGTGAGCCTGCACAACGGTCTGCTCGCACGCCTCCTTGTCAACCGGCGCAGCGGTCTACTCGCACACCTCCCGTCGATTCACATGCTTACTCGAACAACACCTGCCAATGATAAGCAGGACTCGTGGCGGCACGTAAACGCCCATGGTTTCAATAGTGAAAGCGTTCGCCTTAAAGTGACAAGTCTTTGTTCCAAAATACCTTGGCTCTTCTTTTGTGCAACTTGTCATAAGTAGCTTGTCTCAAACTGAACAAAAAAATTATGAAGTAATATTTGTGCCATATCACTTGACCATGCTCAGATTCAAGAATTTATGGATCCTTTTGGATTTCCTGAAATTGAAGATCCATGATTCGAAACAATATCATAACCTGCATCATGCAATAAATTTTCAAGCCATACATTTGTACTGTTGTATTTCTTAAGAAAGGATTTGGTCAAACATTTTGCTTAGTTAGACTTCTGACAAGTTATATATGCAGAGCAAAAGGATAATCCCTCAGTACCAGTGCATTGCCTGATATATTAACTCAATTACTAGACACGAACAAACGGGCTCAATTCTGTGCTCATCCTGGTGTAGTAGTAGTAGTACTAGGCAATGAAGTTGCGGGTGACCTTGGCAAGCGGCGACCGAGGGAATTGGACCGTGCTCGGCACGGTAGGTAACGTTGTCTAGTTTCTAAACAATCCCTCCGTTGTTCATCGGTAGTCATTATGAACCAGGGACATGAGGGGAATTTCCTAGGGTTGGAATTCTGGCCGCCAGATATTTTGACTCGAAACGCGGAGGCTCGACTGGTTGGGGTTGCCTAATGCGCGTACCACGCACGCCACCAGAAGGACACGAGCCTAGTTTTTTTGGATCAACACGAGCCAAGGTCTGGCTGGTACACCGTTGGATCCTACAATTCGAGAATACGAAAGGAACCTTTTAAATTTCCGAACGAATCTATGTGTATTACAATGCCCGTATTTTCCTTGCAAATACTAATCTCAATGTGGTAATTGATTTATGACGAGTTGTTGAATTAGAGTGAGTTTGTGATATAGTGATCTCAACGTGGATTTCACATTTCATGGTATCCCTGGTAAGTTTTTCAATGCAAATTCAAATTTATAAGATGAACAATATGGAGTCGAGAAAACTTTGTATGTATCAAGCATATGACCCCACACACAAACACACACACACGCACACAAAGAGACACCCACACACGAACACAACAACAATCCAGTAAGTATAGTGCATCTATTTTTCCAAACCATGCATGTATGACATGAATTCAAAATTACTCCTTATGTTCCTAAATATTAGTCTTTTAGAGATTTCAACAAGCGACTACATACGGAGCAAAATGAGTGAATCTACATTCTAAAATATGTCTATATACATCCGTATGTGCAAGTCCACTTGAAATCTCTAAAAATACTAATATTTAGGAACGAAGGAAGTAAAATGTAATACATGCACGGTCCTCAATTCAATATTTAAAACAAACATGAAACTGAAACATGAATATTAAGTGTAGTACTACAGTACATGCAAATGTTGTGTTTAATTAGGCGGAGCAATGATTGTCGGCGGTCACCCCCTCGACCTTAGATAAAATTGTGAAGCTCTGTTTAGGGTTGTTTAGATTATATTTGTCCCCACCCACCCAACCATCGATTGGTTGTGCACCCCCCACCCCTCCTCCCCGGGAGAATATCATGTGCCCCCATACCTTAGATATGCCGATACGAGTTTCTTGGAGCATGTAGATCTGAGTTATAGCAGCTCACATGATGTCTTAATATTTTTACAAGAAACCTTGATGAGTTTGAGAATTGCACACAATTTGTACAAAAACTACTCAGATGTCCTTGGATCCTATATCCAACGACCTCGAAGCTCGTATCACCTGTAACACCCCAAAATTTTGAGTTGGTTTTTCTTGCAAATTTTTGGCCTTTTTGAAAGGGGGATTGTTTGATCCTTTCTTTTGCCCTTCTAAAATCTTTTTTTGCCAAAGTTTGTGTATCTTCTCAAGCTTGGTTTTTAGCCTTGAAGTTCTCCTCTTGTGTTTGGCTCAAGCACAAGTTGAGATTCAAAAGGAGTTGTTTGAGTTCACCACTTCTTGTTTTAAAATTCTCAAGTTTAACCTTGGCTTATCTCCCCGCCAACCTTCATCTTGCCATGATCCTAATAGGAACAATCCTCTCCAAGACTCTCTCCACACCATGGGATAAGCATTTCATCAATTCCAGCAAGTTGTGAACTTATTGGGATTTTTCTCCTATTTATTTCATTTCAAAAACAATTATGTCTTTTATAGTGGACCTTGGCGATTTACAAGGGAACCACCATTTTCATCTTTCTATTTGACTCCAAACCAACTCTCCTAGATAGTCCTTAGTACCCACAACCTAGATCCATCTTGTTTCGCTGGTACATAGTTCAAAATTTTCAAATTTCACCTGCCGCAAGTCTGGACCAGATTTGCAAAATTTGGTGAAATTCATATTTATCTTCATCCAAAAATTCTGTGAAAAATCATGCGGCCTCTAGATACATCAAGAGGCCACTCCACCAAAAATCATCTCCAGAGACATTGCACAAATACCAGAATCAATTCATCAAACACCTAGCCTACACTGTTCTGTCATATTCAGAACTATTAACTGAAACTTTCGACAGTTCAACACTTCGTCAGTTTCGTCAATTTCGTCAGATCATTCAGCGCAGCGACAAAACTCGTCTGTGCTCCCTTGGCCCGATGCTGCACTGCAGCTTCTCCTTATCCATGCACCGCACGGTCGCTTGGCCGTTTCTGGGCGTCGGTGGCGCCCTGGCCCGACCGCGCCGGCGGCTGCCACGGCCACAGCGCCGCCCGTGGCGGCTGACAGAAGCAACGCCGCAGCTCCACGCCGTTTCGCGCCGCCCAAACCATCCTAGTGCTCCGCGTGTCCCTCCCCACAGCCAACACATGCCTGGCATACCGTCGCCGTGGCCTGGCACGCGCAGAGCGCCGTTTTTGCTGCCGACAAGCCGCGCGGCCGTTCTGTCGAGGACAGGCCGTAACACCACCTCTACTGCTGAGTTAAGCGCGGGAATGGAGCTTCTACAGATCATACATGATGCTCAAGCCCCTAGCCCCGCCGTCCGACCACTGCAGCACCGTAATTAGCTTGCCGGACTTATCCGTTCGCGGCAGCCACCTCGAGCCGCCTATAAAAGGCACCCCCGAGCTCATGCTCGAGCACACGCACCTCCACTACTTCCCTAGTCCGTGCCCTACCTCTGGAAGAGCCCCGAGAGGCTTTTCTTCCCCGGCTCCGGCCAGCTACCTCCGCCTCGGGCTCCAGCTCCGTTCACTCCGGTGAGGGCTCCTCTGCCGCCGTGAACATGAACGTAGTACCCTGGCATCCACCTAGTCCTAACCTCCAACCAAAATTCTCTCCAGAAACCTTCCCCGACGAGGTCCACGAACACCCGAGCCGCCGTCCGCCGGAGATAAGCTCGCCGTCGACGTGGGACTCGCCGGCACCCAACTCCACCACCGTTCGAGGCGGAAGACCACCGTGAAGCCATAGGTACCACTCCCCTCCCCTATCTCGCCGTGGATCGACGCCGGCGATCACCGCAGCACCGGCGCCGGCGCGGCTCTGTTTCTTTTTTCAAACCTGACAGGTGGGTCCCTCTGTCAGTCTCTCACATCTCCCCCTCGAACAGTTTTCTATTGGAGTATTCAAGCAAAGTGCGTTTTCCCTCTGCGGGTGACGTACTGCATACCAGTTCGCTTCGTTGTTTTCTGTTCTAGCCCCTGGATCTTTTTTGTTTCATTACAGATGGGTCCCTGGACAGAAACCTTAATATCTTTTAAACTAAAAGTGATTTTTAGTTGATTATTTTTCTGTCCACCTTGGTTTTCTGTCTAGTTTTTGTCATATTTATGTGGAAATATTTTGAGCAACTTTATTTGCACGCGCGGTATTTATGTTAGTATATATTTTTGTTTGAATACATAGATACCGGAGGCCGTGACGGAGACGCGAATCACCCCGAGTTAGGCTCCGACTTTTCAGAACCAGGCAAGCATGTTTAAACTCTTGATATGATGAATGTGTTGCATGTTTTCTCGAGTAGCTCGTTCATAAGCATGATCATGTGGGCAAATGTGTATGGCATATTTCATGCAAGTAAGCTTCGGGTGAGTCCCGAAGGGGAATGTTGAACCACCTCGATCATATGGTGATACGATGGGGTGGAATGCTGGTATTGTTGGAGCATGCCAGTAGTTGGTCAACTCAGTATCAACGGAGATCATGTCGTGATTCCGTTCGTCTCCTTTTCAGTACTATCATAGGCCGTCCGTTGGGATTACGGTCTAGTCGGTTGTAAACCACTTTCCGACTACACACCAAGTAGAGGGGCCGGGATGAGGGTTCCATGGCCCTGGATTAAAGCCCGTCATCCGGTCAGGGGGCATGGGTGTTTCCGGTTGGGACCGAGAGGGGGGGTACCCCTTAGAGCGCGCACATATAAATTTGATCCCATGCTATTCGAGGTTGTAGCCTCCCCGTCTTAAAGTTTTCCATGAATGTCGTCGCGGGTGATTCCGGACGGCCTGATGTTAAATGGGTGTGTACTGGTTAGTTGGGTTTCTACTAAAACACCGTAGACGGGGCTAGCCCACGTGGCTAGTAGAACCCGTTGGCTATGAGTTATTAGTACATGCTCTACAGAGTTAAATTCCTTCAGTAGCCATGTTTATGGCCTAGGATCTATATTCATGTCAACCTGATGACCGTCTCTAGTATATTCTTGTGAGTAACCAAAACAGCGTTGTCATCAAGTTCATTTGGTAAATGAACTCACCACCATCCCTGTATTGATTTTACTTTCCGAAGTATTTCATCATTATATACTTTTATTTATAAGCCCTTTATGTGATGTCGCTTAGACGTCCGACTGTGGCATTCTTGTTATTTATTTACGTTATAAGCCCTTTATGTGATGTCGCTTAGACGTCCGACTGTGGCATTCTTGTTATTTATTTTTGTTATAAGCCCTTTATGTGATGTCGCTTAGTCGTCCGACTGTGGCATTCTTGTTATTTATTTTTGTTATAAGCCCTTTAGGAGATGTCGCTTAGACGTCCGACTGTGGCATTCTTGTTGCTTATTTACGTTATAAGCCTTTTATGTGATGTCGCTTAGACGTCCGACTTTGGCATTCTTGTTAGTTATTTTTGTTATAAGCCCTTTATGTGGTGTCGCTCAGACGCCCGACTGTGGCCTGTTATCATTTATTATTTTTCCTACGAGGCGTCACCCAGACCCTCGTTTGGTCTCGTTATTTTTATCTCTTTGGTTTCGGGAGGCTTACCGCCCGATTCCATTCTTTACCTTTAGCACATTCAAATTTTGTTCCGGTTGCATTTTTGCTGGAATACTCATATGCATTCATGTTGGCATTTGTTATATCTTAAGTCCGAACTGTCTTGCGAGTACATTCAAAGTACTCACCTGGCTTGCTGATTTGGCCAGATGTGGACGAAGGCAATCTCATGGATGAAGAGTTCAATAGCGAGTCCGATGCTTAGAGGAGTCCCGGTCAGTCCCTTGCGATCCTGGAGTTGATCACCGTTTTATAATCGCTTCCGCCTACCACCAAATAAATTCATCGGGTCTCACTCCGACACTCGATGAACTGTAAATTATTGGAGTCACACCACCCACTTCACTGTGACATATTCCACCGCATTTTATTACGAGTCAGTAGTATGCCACCCTGCCTTGTGCCATATCCGCCTCTATGTAATATATTGGCGCGCTTGTAATAAAATCTGTTGAGCCACCCCTAGCCAACCTTGTATAATATTCAGTGTACTTGAGTTTCGGTATCAAGGAAGTGTCTGCCAGCAGGAATTTTATTCCTCGCTGGTTTAGTAAAGAGATCGGTCTTCCAGTAATTATTTTACTGAAGGACCGGTCGCGACATCACCGTAGCATCTAAGATGAAGGAGGACATCATATTCTCCTGTATGTAAGAATATCATGTGCTAGCACACCTTAGATGCTTTGGTGATACAAGATCTTCGGAGCCGTTGGATTTGTGACCCAACACCTCCTTGATGGTTCGAATGGTTTTTTGCAGAAAAGCCCCCAAAGAGTTTGGCCATTGCTTACAAGCACAAAGACTGCTCAGATGCCATTGGATCTCAGATCAAACGACCTCGAAGCTCGTATCACCGTAGCATCCAAGCTGCGAGAGCACCTTATGTTTTCTTGCACGGGAGAATATGAGGTGCTCCCGCACCGTAGATTATATGGTGATACGAGTTCACGAAGATCTAACGGCCCACAGTAGGAGGTTTGAATGTTTTTGCAATATACGGCTGAGAGAGTTTGGGAATTGCGCAGAAAGTACAAGTACTACGCATGTGCCATCTGATCACTGATCATACGACCTAGATGCTCATATCACCGTAGCGGGTAATTAAGCTACGAAAAGCACCTAATATGAGCAACTGGCAGTCGTTGGATCCAAGATGTAGCGGCACACACGAGGCCTGAATGTTTTATTTGGAAAAAAACCTTTGGAGAGTTTGGAAATTGCGCATAATTACAAAGACTACTCCCAAGCCATTGAATCTCACTTCCAACGGTGTAAAAACTCGTATCACCATAGCATCTAAGCTGCGGGGTGTATGTGATATTCTATGCCGCTGTCATTTTTGTTCATAAACTTGCAAAATACGTGTAACTTGTGTCGTTACTTGCCTAACCACTGCAAAGTGTTTGTTCAAAAAACCATCCTACACTGAAATATTAGAACAACACATGGGGGTCCCACTTGTCATTAATCAAATTTGGACCTAAAACTAACAAATCTGAAAGACGAGATTCAAACTAGCAACCTGGACTACAAAGCGTAAGTCGATAGCCTGAAACAACAACGGTTGTTGGATTTGTCCCATAACTTGATTTTATATAGTATTACATTGAGTAGAGTAGAGGGTGTGCCTCGTCAACACGTGCATGACCGTTGACTATCTTACTGGTGGGTCCCAGGTCTGCGATCTCTCTCTTCTCTCCATCGTCTAACCTTTGCACGGGCACACACGAAGAGCGGCACTAGCTTGCCGTGGTGTTATTACAACTAAAAAAAGATTGGAAAATAGAAGAATCGCCTAGAACAAGAGACGTTGTGGCTGGTCGAGACGGAGCTCACCACACCTATCCTTCTTGCCATGTTAGCATGATGAAGCTGTGTAGCTAGTGGGGTGTTTTCGAACGACTGGTTGGGTCCCGAGGTCGAACCATAGGTACTACGTCTAATATAGTAAATTTTTACACACACATTTTTCCTCCGTACAGAGACATGGCACACCCTACCGCGCGGTTTCGGGGTCCTCCCGTGTGGTGCACGCATATATTCTTCTAGACATGGGACGCCCTACCGCGCGTTTTCGCCGAAGCAAGTAAATGAGTCGTCAAATCACAAAAGACCACTTTTCCCGCCGAGTACATCAGTGAAGCACGGTGGCTAGCTAATTGGGCTAGTTCGACCGATTAGCTAGGCCGCCGCCACATTTGTTTTTTCACAGCTTTTTTTATCTACTTACCGGCAAGTAAATTTAAATATACACCGCAACGTTGCTCTGGTGTTTGAGTGTGGCAGGATTTTTAATTTTTTGATTGACGGGAGCAGGCGCGGTAGGATTTTTAATTCTTTGATTGACGGGAGCAGGCACGGCAGCAATTAGTCACGATGACTCCGCCTGTAAATCCCACTACTCCATGATGTGAGTAGTCGCCGACTGGTGTTTTACCATGGTGAAAACCAAAAGATTCCCCGCTCCTCGGCTGGCTCCCTCCACCTTCCCGTAGATTGCATTGCCTTTCAGCCCTTTTGCCCCCTGCATCACTAACGTCGTGCGCCTCGAGAAGCAGAGCGACTTCGGTGGTGTTTAGGCGCCCTCTGCAAGGGCATGTCCATGTCTCGGCTGAACATGACCGTTGGATCAAACTCAGACAATGCAGATCAGTCACTGTAGCACAAAGTGTGTGGGTGTGTTGGTTGCATTCTCATCTCAATATACTCCTCTGTCTAGGTGTGTAAGTCACCTTACGAAAACCAAATAATCCCAAAACACTTAGGCACGCTACATTAACTCCCTCCCTGTTTCTTGTTTTGTGACATATCAACAAATAAGAGACGTGGGCCGTGCATGCTTTAAATAACTTGTGACTAATAAACATGACATGCAGTGGTTAGTTCATTGCATGCAATGCTATTAATTAGCAAAAAGACATTAAGTTTTCTCATATTCCTCTCCACCTTGGTCGCAGTGCACAACGTAAGATGACTTACACACCTAGACGGAGTAGTTGTTTCCTCTTCGTGTATTTGTGTTAACCTACTAGTGTGGGCTCATGCACCCTTCATGCACTCGGCCAAACACCCAAAAGTGGGTCGAGAAGGGAACTTTTTCTCCCATCCTGTGCACACTTCAAACGCCATGCCTAACACTATTTGTGCTTCATATGGTTCATGTTTCGTGGAGTACTGTAGCACCGTACTCTTCGTGCGTTGTAGACCTAGTTCTGTTAACATTGATCTCACTGTTCATTCGCGACCGGACAGTCGAGGAAGCGGTACTATGTTACTACATTGCTGTTCATATAGTTGACATACACACAACATCATTTGTTGTCGTCATATCTTACTACACTAGCAACAAGATTATGTAGTACTGACGTATGAACCACTTCACATGCCTAGTAGTAGGAGCTCTATGTATGTTCAAGTGGCTGCCGTGTTTCGCACTCCTCCGTGGTAAGAGTGGAAACTCTAGCTGTAATCATTTTTCTTCTTCAGAAAAACAGTGGACACGCTCTACCATGCGGATCCTCCTCCAGCCATGCACTAAATTACTCACTTTCGCCGACGTGCGGGACAACCAGCATTGGGGTCCACCAGCCATGCACTAAATTACTCCATAGTAGAGTGACGGTAGACTACCCCGATTGAAGCGCCGTAGTAATGCCCAATGAGCCATCAAATCACAAAAGCCCCTCCTTTCTAGCAGTAAGTTGGACGGACGAAGCAACCATCATTGCACTCTTCTCTCTCAGCTTCCTCTCTACCCAACTCGCTTCTCCCTCATCTTATTCCTCATTTCTTTAAGAAAACCCCGACCTGCTTCTGCCATTGTTCTTCTCTCCCAAACAAGGAAAGGTGAGCGCATCAAAGGTGTTGATTCTGGCCAAGGCCCGGTCTTGCAACCCCGAGACTGATCCTATAACTCCCTCTATTTTCTTCTTTTGGGTTGGTGATTATGGTTTATTTTATTTTATTTATATTTGACAGTTTCTTGATGGACGCTGGAGCACCGGCCGAAGTGATGTCTATGGCTCTGGCCAAAACCGTCGAGGCTCATGGTACAAACAAGCGCAAGCACCCCACCGAGACTACCGCAGACAAGCTCAAAGCCATCGCCTTGTCCAAGCCCCACTCTCCAGGATTCCTCATTAAGCAAGTCCAGGTAATATCTCTTCTTGATGATCTTTTTCTTGATCTTGATCGTGTTTTTTCATCTAACACGCAGTACTAGTACTATTAGTACACCTTTCTGGGTGATCTTGCATGTGATTTTTGTGTGCCCAATGACGGTTCCAAATTCTTCTTTTGACCAAAACATGCGAGAGGTTGACACTGATTTCTTATAGACTACTTTTAACTATTCCCTCTGTCCCAAATTTCTTGTCTTAGATTTATCTAGATACGGATATATCTAATACTAAAATGTGACTTGATACATCCATATCTAGACAAATCTAAGACAAGAATTTTGGGACGGAGGTAGTACTTTATGAACATAAATGCTACCTTTGAAGAGGGTACATTTGCCTCAATAACTTCTATTATGGATATTGCAAGTAATCCCTCTTCTCTCGTGCCTTTGAAAACATGTTCTAGTGTCTTTGTTCACTCATTTATGTGCGTATATGTAGTCATATATGGAGTATAATATTGAAAATCATCTTATATTTCTGAATGGAGGTGGTAATAAAATATGGTTTCTGTTTGAAACCAGGTCCGCGATGGAGATGAAGTTCTCAAAGTCATGCCGTGTGAACTGGAAGACCGGATGATGAGTTCTACTACTAAACTATCCAGCTGTTGTGTCCTTGTCGCCACGTGTCCTGAACTAGTGTTTTCCGGTAGAATTGTTCTTAGGCATGTTCTCGAGGTTGTACTTGACCACAACAATTTCCTGGCTGTGCCTTCGATTATGAAGGGTATGGTTCTTGTAAAGCTTCCCAACAAATATGATGCGGCCTGTCCTCATGATCATGTTTATGAGTGGAAAGACCACTCTGTTAGGTTCTCCAAGGTTGACGAGATGGTGATGGTGCATGTAGACATCTCTCATGATGTCCATGGCCTAGTCAGTTATGTGAGGTTCATCCCGTAAGTCGGTGGCAAGAAATAGTCTGCAGAGTTTAATTAGTGCAACTTTGCTTGTCTGTAGTAAGTACTATTGTTCAGTACTTGATTTGTGTTTGTGAACCCTATATTGTTTATTAGTACTGCAGCTTTTGGTGTGTGGTCAGTCCTGAGAATGGTCTATGTTAATGTCTGTCCACTCAAATCAGTCTGTATATTTTGAAGTATCCAAATCATCTTTTTTGTGAGGATGGTTTATCAATTATGGTTACACTTCAATATATGTATGCATTGAAGAGTTTATCGCACCACCGGATTTCCAGTCCCATGGATGTTCGGTTCATACGATTTTTCACGACCTTTGGTCTATCCTGCTTGTGGGAGTAGGCGGGGCCCCTACATGCCACCCGTAGTTGGACGATCAATCTTCTGTTTAGTACTTGAACATAGTGATTTCTTGGTAAGGATTCACTTGTGTCACATCAAGTAAATCTTATTGATTTACTGTCTAAACCTTTTTGATTTAATGTCATGTTTTCTTTCTTTTCCTGCAATTTTATGATGAAGGTTTTGCCATGTGACATTCATCACAGAATAAACCGTTTGGTTTGCTCTACGATGCCTATTTTTGCAGGTTTCACTTCTTATGTCGTGTCAGTAACGAAGGCACTGTCCATCACTTATATTACTGGAAACAATTGGATTAGTCTGTTGTCTGAGTACAAGATGAATCCCTATGATGAACCGCAGTTTGGTTTAACAAAAACGCCACAATTAGTCCTTCTCGCGTTTAAAAGAAATTACGAAAAAAACTGGATCACGGTCACGAAGCCTAGTCAAGTTAGAAAGCTGATCATAGCAGACCAGACACGATCGCCGCTGTCTCACACATCGGTACCACCTACAGCAACGGATCGAGCACCGGCAGTTGCTCTAGCATTAACAACGACAACAGCTCAGTCTGATTCAGCTGAGGATTGGGCACCGACCACGTCAGCAGATCAGGCTGATCTACCGGAGGATAGGGCATCGACACCGGCACCTGCTCCGACACCGGCACCAGCTCTGCAAGGAGCACCATCTCCGGCAGCAGCAGCGGCTTCGGCACCTGCACCAACACTTGCACTTGCATCTGCTCCAGCCCGTGCAACGGCAACCGAACGAGTAGTTGCACCGGCAATAGACTAGGCTGCAGTTCACACTTCATATACCAAAGTCCTTACAAAAACTGACATGTCCACCTTCTTAGTAAGTAGTGGCCACCCAAGTGTTTCGATCTTTTTTCTTTCCATGTTGTTTCGCATGATTCACTGTGTTGATATAACTGTTTGGGTATGTCTTCTTGTTTGCAAATAGGGAATTTCTAGAGCAACAAGGGAGTCGTTCAACAATCCGGGCGACAGCGGCCAAGTTTCTCTTACCATGCACAGCCTTGGTGTGAATGAACCTGCTCAATATACCATCAGTACAAAGGATGGTCGCATGATGATTGATGCTAAAGGATGGACATGGTTCAAATCTAAATCATATCTTACGGTAGGGGATGATCTCAAAATCAAACTTTCTCGGCAAGGAGAGCTGGTCCAAATCAACTTTGAAATTCTTCAGTAGCAGCACGCAACTGCCGAACTGATCTATCCTACGAGAGATTTTGATGTAATAATCTGGCATGGTGAAACAAGTGTCCTGTGTGTATTATTAATAAGACAGTATTATTTATCACATGGTATATCGTTGATAGAATTGCAACTCTCATTGCTGGTTAGGAACTATCGTTCGATTTCCTTCCAAAAGCTGCCATGCTTTATTCAATTTTATATATTCGCCTTGCGAAAGCATCTAAAACCAGCGCCGTACCGATCGCTCGCAATATGAAATGTGCTGAGGTAGAACATATGGGCCCCCAAACATGCAGGGTGGGCCTGCGGCCCAAAGTCCAGAACCGTGAGCCTGTCTGAGTATTATATTCTCAGCTGAACCCCCATAATGCCCGTGCGTTGCACGTAACATCAAGATGCATTTGTATGAGTATTTTATCTTGTGAGAGAAAAGGATGAACAAGGGAATGCCTTATATGCAAATGTGGAGAGGTGTGTGGGTATCTTTTTGCAAAATTTCCATAGTTTCCTTCCTATCCGTCAGATATAAATTTGTATCTATAAAGTTGTGATATAAAAGATTTGTATATTTCTTTACAAAGGGAGTATCTCTCTGTCAAAAATATATTTTTGTGTAACTAGTTACTCCTGTCTGTCTACTTCCTTTCGCTGATATGTGGGGCATCCGGCAACGGGGTCCACGTGCCATATGCACAAATTAGAGTGCACAACTTCATGGTAGACACACCCCGGTCGTAGCGCCGTAGTAATGCCCAATGAGCCGTCAAATCACAACCCCCCCCCTTCCAGCTTTAGCAGTATGCTGGACGGACGAAGCGGCAATATTTCATTGGGCCTGAATTCCCTTCTCCCTCGTTTTCTTGTTCAAAGAAAGCCCCCTCTCGGCGATTGCATAGGGTTTTCTCATGCAGAACCAGGTATGAATTCTTCATCCATCCCCGATAAATCCAAGTCCCTTGGTCGCGGGTAATCCTAGGATGGCAGCCGCCGCCGTTGATGCATTTTTCTTCCTACTGAATCTAGTGTGTTTCATTTGTAGTGCCCAAAGTGTGAGAACCGTACAAGTTTCTGCACCCTCGGCGAGACGCCACACTTGTTCCTTCTCATCCTAACACATGATTTTAAAACGCGCACAGTATGTTCCTAGAAACCACTTTTCTATCCGGGGGGTGGGGTTTTTTTGAACATGGTGTCGACTGATTTGGAAATTTGGATTGCTATATTAGGATAAAAGGTACTACCAGTACGATGGTCAACACTAACGTGAAGGAGGAAGTTATTTCTAGATTTGGATAGGGAATATATTGTGTTCTCATATTATTTTTCTTACAGTGCATTATTTGCTCTGCCAGAACACATGTACTCAAGATGCTCGGCCTTGACATAATTGATTACACCAGTTTAATGGTAACAATGAAGACAAGCCTTGGATATAAGTTTCGAGTAGGGTTCATGAACCAAGAAGATCGCTGATTTTTTATGGCCGAACTTGGATAAACTTTCTCAAGTGTTACAGACCGAAAGTTGGCGCACGAATGTTGATGGAAATAGCAGAACCTGGTCTCATCTTCCCTGCGATCTTCCACCCCGACGTCGTTCCAATTGTTCATCCATGTTAGTTTTCTATCTAGTTCTTACTTTTTGCCTCGATTACTTCTTAATCCACCTATTCTATTTAACTAATCACAATTTAACTTTAGAAGTAGCAACGAATCTCTCAGGAAGATGCTACTTCTAACTAATATTTTCTTATAATTAGTGGCACATGTAGGTGTTTTCAGAGTTAAGAAGGCTGCTCGTTTGTTATTTTGTAACAACTCGGTTGTTACTGATGGCACTGAAGTTGACTGGGACGACATCCACAAGTTCCTACACTTTATTGATCGTCTTGAGGTCCTTGTGGGGTGTTTCAATGGTGGAAGGCCATGTGGGATATGTGTGCCACTGCTGCACTCATTGAACAGGTCCAACTGTGTCGAGAAACTTATGGTACGAGCTATTTTCTGTTATATATGTTGTTCATAAACTATTGCTTATACGCAATTTTACAGCTGCGATCTTCTTGAAACAGAAACTGCCCAGTTCTATTGTTCGTATACAGATGCCTGACCATGGTCGGCTCAGACTTGCGCTTGGTCACAACATGACGTTTATATAGACCTACTCAATTCCCCTAGTAGGTGAAAAGATACTTATTCATGGGTGGTCTCAAATAATGAAGGCCCGTCCATCTTGGAGAATAGGACAGAAGATTATGTTCTTGCTTTTCCATGGCTCTAAAGCGAATATCATGTTTATTGACCACATTGCGAGATGAATCCGCTTTTCATAAGGTTGTGGATGCGCGGGGTGGCGCCTGGTCCTTGTCCTGGGGATTGGCGGCCTCTCCCTTGGTTAACTGTAGGCAAAGTAGCACTGTTCGAGGCATGCTTTTTACGGTTGAACCTGTATAAGTACTCATACTGCTTTCAGCTATGGTTGTTAAGTGCCCCTGCTGGTTTCAGTTAAGGTTGTTAAGTACTACTGCTGCTTTTACAGTCTGTCGTGTTTTTTAGTCCTGTCTTCCTCCTGTTGGGGAACGTAGTACTTCAAAATTTTCCTATGATCACGCAAGATCTATCTACTAGATGTATAGCAACGATAGGGGAGAGTGTGTCAATGCACCCTTGTAAACCGAAAGGGGAAGCGTCTAGTGACGCGGTTGATGTAGTCGAACTTCTTCGTGGTCCAACCGATCAAGCACCGAATGTAGACACCTCCGGTTCAGCACACGTTCAGCTTGATGACGTCCCACAAGCTCTTGATCCAGTTGAGCTTCACGAGAAAGTTTCATCAGCACGATGGCATGGTTACGGAGATGATGAAGCTACCGGCGTAGGGCTTTGCCTAAGCACTGCAACGGTATGACCGAGGTGTGTTTCTGTGGGGGGGGGGGGGCACCGCACACGGCTAGAACAATGTTTCTTCTGTGTCTTTGGGTGCCCCCTGCCCCCGTATATAAACGATCAATGGGGGAGGCGCGCCAGGAGTAGGATTCCTATTCCTGGTAGGAATAGGAATCCCCTTTCCTATTCCTACTAGGAGTAGGAAAGGAAGGGGGAGAGGAGAAGGAAAGGAGAGGTGGCGCCAACCCCCTTTTTTAGTCCAACTAGGATCCCTAGGGGGGTGCGGCCAGCCCTATGGGCTGCGCCTCTCTTTCCCTCATAGGCCCACTATGGCCCATACTACCTCGGGGGGGGGTTCCGGTAACCCCCTCCGGCACTCCAGTTAAATCCGAAACTTTTCCGGTACACTTCCGGTGTCCAAATATAGTGGTCCAATCTATCAATCTTTACGTCTCGGACATTCCGAGACTGCTCGTCATGTCCTTGATCATATCCGGGACTCCGAACTACCTTCAGTACATCAAAACTCATAAACTCATAATACCGATCGTCATCAAACGTTAAGTGTGCGGACCCTACGGGTTCGAGAACTATGTATACATGACCGTCACGCATCTCCGCTCAATAACCAATAGCAGAATCTGCATGCTCAAATTGGCTCCTACATATTCTATGAAGATCTTTATCGGTCAAACCACAGAACAACATGCGTTGTTCCCTTTGTCATCGGTATGTTTACTTGCCCGAGATTCGATCATTGGTATCTCAATACCTAGTTCAATCTCGTTATCGGCAAGTATCTTTACTCGTTCCGTAATATATCATCTCATGACTAACTCATTAGTCAATTTCTTGCAAGGCTTATTATGATGTGCATTACCGAGAGGGCCCAGAGATACCTCTCCGACACTCGGAGTGACAAATCATATTCTTGATCTATGCCAACACCACGAACACTTTCGGAGACACCTGTAGAGCATCTTTATAATCACCCAGTTACGTTGTGACGTTTGATAGCACACAAGGTGTTCCTCTGGTATACGGGAGTTGCATAATCTCATAGTCATTGGAACATGTATAAGTCATGAAGAAAGCAATAGCACTATAACTAAACGATCATAGTGCTAAGCTAACAGATGGGTCTTGTCCATCACATCATTCTACTAATGATGTGATCTCATTGATTAAATGACAACTCATGTCTATGGCTAGGAAACATAACCATCTTTGATCAATAAGCTAGTCTAGTAGAGGCATACTAGGCACACTCTGTTTTGTCTATGTATTCACACATGTACTAAGTTTTCGGTTAATACAATTCTAGCATGAATTATAAACATTTATCATGATATAAGGAAATAAATAATAACTTTATTATTGCCTCTAGGGCATATTTCCTTCAGTCTCCCACTTGCACTAGAGTCAATAATCTAGTTCACATCGCCATGTGCTTTAATACCGATAGTTCACATCGTTATGTGAATAACACCCATAGTTCACATCGCCATGTGACCAACACCCTAAAGGGTTTACTAGAGTCAATAGTGTAGTTCACATCGCTATGTGATTAACACCCAAGAGTAATAAGGTATGTATTTTGCAAATTTCTATGTCTACAATGCTCTGTATGGAGCTACTCTAGCTAATTGCTCCCACTTACAATATGTATCCCGATTGATACTTTGAGTCATCTGGATTAGTGTCAATGCTTGCATCGGCATAACCCTTTACGACAAACTCTTTATCATCTCCATAATCGAGAAACATTACCTTAGTCATCATGTTACTAAGGATAATTTTTGACCACTGTACAGTGATCTACTCCTGGATCACTATTGTACCTCCTTGTCAAACTCATGGCAAGGTGCACAACAGGTTTGGTACACAGCATGGCATACTTTATAGAACTTATGGCTGAGGCATAGGGAATGAATTTCATTCTCTCTATATTTTTCTACCGTGGTCAGGCTTTGAGTCTTTACTTAACTTCACACCTAACAAATCAGGCAAGAACTCCTTCTTTGACTGATCCATTTTGAACTACTTCAAAATCTTATCAAGGTATGTACGCATCAAAAGTCTTATCAAGCGTCTTGATCTATCTTTATAGATCCTGATGTCCAATATGTAAGCAGCTTCATCGAAGGTCTTTCTATGAAAAACTCCTTTCAAACACTCCTTTATGCTTTCCAGAATATTCTACATTATTTCTGATCAACAATATGTCATTCACATATACTTATCAGAAATGTTGTAGTGCTCCCACTCACTTTCTTGTAAATACAGGATTCACCGTAAGTCTATATAAAACCATATGCTTTGATCACTTCATCAAAGCGTATATTCCAACTCCGAGATGCTTGCATGAGTCCATAGATGGATCGGTGGAGCTTGCCCACTTTGTTAGCACCTTTAGGATCGATAAAACCTTCTGGTTGCATCATATACAAATCCTCTTTAATAAATTCATTAAAGAATATAGATCTGTTTATTTATTTGCCAGATTTCATAAAATGCGGCAATTGCTAACATGATTCGGACAGACTTAAGAATCGCTACGGGTGAGAAAGTCTCATCGTAGTCAACTCCTTGAACTTGTCGAAAACATTTCGCAACAAGCCGAGCTTTGTAAACAGTAACATTACCGTCAGCGTCGGTCTTACTCTTGAATATCCTTTTATTTTCGATGGCTCGCCGATTATCGGGCATGTCTACCAAAGTCCACACTTTGTTCTCATACATGGATCCCATCTCAGATTTCATTACCTCAATCCATTTTGCGGAATCTGGGCTCATCATCGCTTCCTCATAGTTCGTAGGTTCATCATGGTCTAGTAACATGACTTCCAGAACTGGGTTGCCATACCACTCTGGTGCGGAACGTACTCTGGTTGATCTACGAAGTTCAGCAGTAACTTGATCCGAAGTTTCATGATCATCATTATTAGCTTCCTCACTAATTGGTGTAGGAATCACTGGAACCAATTTCTGTGATGTACTACTATCCAATTCGGGAGAAGGTACAATTACCTCATCAAGTTCCACTTTCCTCCCACTCACTTCTTTCGAGAGAAACTCCTTCTCTAGAAAGGATCCATTCTTAGCAATGAATATCTTGCCTTCGGATCTGTGATAGAAGGTGTACCCAACAGTCTTCTTTGGGTATTCTATGAAGGTGTACCTTTTTCACATAAGCATCGCAACCCCAAACTTTAAGAAACAACAACTTTGTGTTGCCTCCCACCTATTCCTATTCCTATTCCTACTAGGAGTAGGAAAGGATGGGGGAGAGGAGAAGGAAAGGAGAGGTGGTGCCTCCCCCCCTTCTTCTAGTCCAACTAGGAACCCTAGGGGGTGCGTCCAGCCCTATGGGCTGCCCCTCTCTTTCCCTCATAGGCCCACTATGGCCCATACTCCCTCGGGGGGGGGGGGGGGGGGGGGTTCCGGTAACGCCCTTCCGACACTCCGGTTAAATCCGAAACTTTTCCGGAACACTTCCAGTGTCAGAATATAGTCGTCCAATATATCAATCTTTACGTCTCGGACATTCCGAGACTCCTTGTCATGTCCGTGATATCATCCGGGACTCCGAACTATCTTCGGTACATCAAAACTCATAAACTCATAATACCGATCGTCATCAAACGTTAAGCGTGCGGACCCTACGGGTTCGAGAACTTTGTAGACATGACCGAGACTCATCTCCGGTCAATAACCAATAGTGGAACCTGGATGCTCATATTGGCTCCTACATATTCTACGAAGATCTCTAACGGTCAGACCGCATAACAACATACGTTGTTCCCTTTGTCATCGGTATATTTACTTGCCCGAGATTCGATCGTCGGTATCTCAATACCTAGTTCAATCTCTTTACCGACAAGTCTCTTTACTCGTTCTGTAATACATCACCTCATGACTAACTCATTAGTCAATTGCTTCCAAGGCTTATTATGATGTGCATTACCGAGAGGGCCCAGAGATACCTCTCCGACACTCGGAGTGACAAATGCTATTCTTGATCTATGCCAACACCACGAACACTTTTGGAGACACATGTCGAGCATCTTTATAATCAACCAGTTATGTTGTGATGTTTGATAGCACACAAGGTGTTCCTCCGGTATACGGGAGTTGCATAATCTCATAGTCATAGGAACATGTATAAGTCATGAAAAAAGCAAACGGATGGGTCTTGTCCATCACATAATTCTTCTAATGATGTGATCTCGTTGATCAAATGACTACTCACGTCTGTGGCTAGGAAACATAACCATCTTTGATCAATAAGCTAGTCTAGTAGAGGCATACTAGGGACACTCTGTTTTGTCTATGTATTCCCACATGTACTATGTTTCTGATTAATATAATTCTAGCATGAATAATAAAATTTGTCATGATATAAGGAAATAAATAATAACTTTATTATTGCCTCTAGGGCATATTTCCTTCTCCTCCAACCGCCAAAACCAAACCAGCGCAGGCGGGGCCACCTGCTTCCGCCTCCCACGGCTGGTTGCGCCTCAGTGCACGCATCGCCGCCCCAGCGTCTCCTAAATCGTTAACGCCAATGTCCGAGGCCTCGCCGTCGTCATCTACGAGCTTTGGTGCGGTCCCCACGGCGCCGCCCTCTCGCATTGTCAACATGGTCAACAAACAACAGGAATCGGCAGAAGTACGTGGAGAGGATGACAATACGGGCCCACCATGTCAGTGTATGGAAAAATAAAATGCTTCCTCCTAGTGTTTTCCTGACATGTGGGACCCACGACATTGTGAGTGTGTATAGTCAATAGACAAGAGAACAACACAAGATCGGCTGACACCTGGGACGTAGCTGCTCGAGCGGTATTTTTTTTGTTATTGTTGAGACGGCGCAGGGTTTGAACAGGGTTATGGCCCGTCTAGCCCAGGCTTACATTTTATGTTCACCATGTGACCAGCCCAGCTATTTTTTCTTTGTGAAAATGAGCCCAGTTTATTTTTCTGAAGAATACCCAATCCACGCCTATTTATTCTTCTACGCCCTGATGGGCTGCTACTCTTTCAAGACGCCTGCAAATCTTGAAAGTAATATGAAATTGGTTGTAAATATAAAAACAGATGACAATTTGGCAATTACTTTATAATTTCTGAATTTTTTCACATTTTCAGATTCCTATTTCACTGGGCATTAACCTAATTTAAATATATCTTCAAAGTACTTTAAATCTAGCTCGACATTTCGGTATTAGAAATAGTTTGGAACCCACAGAAATATGCGAAATTGGCCATGTTCATCCAAAAAATGGACTGCAATACATTGCATAAGAAGTCGCAATGAGCTATATATAAATTATTAAAAAAGAGGGAATGATCTGACTTATGGGCCTATTAAGTTGACGTGTATGCAATAATTTTTTAGTTATTATATACATCAACAAACGATTCTAGCAGACGTAACCATTGAATGTCAATCCAACGGTTGTCGTGTTTCTTCAATCTCTGATCATCTTGCTCCAGCCGCCAAATCCAGCGCCGGTGGGACCGCCTCCCGTGCAGGCCTCACCGCCCCCTATTACTCTGACCTCTAGCTAGGGCATCCCTCTACTTACCCACACCCCCTGTTATTCTGCGATGATGGCAGCCTCACACCGCAGCCGAACCAGTGAACCCTCGTATTCCTCTCCGCGTGGGCATCCACTGCCGTGTCTTCCCTGGCTCTGCATCGTCCCCTTCCTAGGCCTCGCCCTCGTCCACCACCTTGGTGCTCTCAGCACGTCGTGGTCAACGTGGTCAAGGAACAACTTCCATCAGAAGAGTACTGTCATGGAGAGGCTGGCAGCTGGGTCCACGGCAGCCGCAAGGAAGTGCCTCCTTATTACGCGGAAAATAATTATTCCTCCACCTGACAGCAGGGACCCACCGGACGGGCCACCGTATTTGGCAAAAAAAACGTTTCCCCTGACTTCTAGGACCCACCGGATGGGCCGTCGTATTTCGCGAAAAGAACATTCCCCCCGTTGTCAGCTCGGACCCACCAGAAGTGCGTCCTTATTACGCACAAAAAATGAATACTCCCCCTGCCAGCTGAGACCCAGTATAGTGGGAGGCTGACCTGTGGGCCTACTAAGTTGACGAGGACGGAGGGCTTTGTCAACTTAGTCAATATGCACGATTCAAACTCCATTGACCATACGATGTCCATCCAGCGGTTGTAGTGCTTCTTCAACCTCTGGTCTTCTTGCACCAGCCGCCCAAACCAGCGCAGGTCGTGCCTCGTGCTCCTGCCTCCTGTGGCCGGCTGCGATGCCGGGAAGGCCTCACCGGCCCCTACTCACCCACACCACCCTATTATTCTGCAGCGACGGCAGCCTCACACCACAGCGAACCAGTGAACCCTCATACTCCTGTACGCGTGGGCATCGACTGCCGCGTCTTCCCCGGCTTCGCGTCGTCCTCTTCCTAGGCCTCGCCGTCATCCACCGCCCTGGTGCTCTCGGCGCGGCGTGGTCAACATGGTCAAGGAACGGCTTCCATTGGACGTGGACTGTACGTCGAGAGGATGACAGCTGGGTCCACAGCCGCAGCAAGGAAGTGCCTCCTTATTACGCGAAAATAATTATTCCTCCACCTGACAGCGGGGACCCACGGGACGGGCCACCGTATTTTGCGAAAAAATGTCTCCCCCCTGACTGCTGAGACCCACTTGACGGGTCATCGTATTTCGCAAAAAAAAACGTTCCCCCCGCTGTCAGCTCGAACCCACCGGAAGTGCGTCCTTATTACGCACACAAAAATGAATACCCCCTGCTAGTTGGGACCCACCTTGGTGCGTGGCTGACTTGTGGGCCTACTAAGTTGACGCTGACGGAGTGCTTTGTCAACTTAGTCAATATAAACGATTCTAGCTCCAGGGACCGTACAATGTCCATCCAACGGCCGTAGTGTTTCTTCAACCTCTGGTCTTCTTGCTCCAGCCGCCCAAAGCAGCGCTGGTCATGCCGCATGCTCCTGCCTCCCGTGGCCGGCTATGCTGCCGCGGAGGCCTCACCGCCCCCTACTATTCCAACCGCTGGCCAGGCCCTATGGCGATGGCAGCCTCACACCGCAGCCGAACTAGTGAACCCTCATACTCCTCTCCGCGCAGGCTTCCACTGCCGCATCTTCCCCGGCTCCGCGTCGTCCCCTTCCAAGGCCTCGCCCTCGTCCACCGCCCTGGTTCTCTCGGTGCGGCATGGTCAACATGGTCAAGGAACGACTTCCATCGGAAGAGTAATGTATGTGGAGAGGCTGATAGCTGGGTCCACGGTCGTAGCAAGGAAGTGCCTCCTTATTACGCGCAAAATAATTATTCCTCCACCTTATAGCGGGGACCCACCGGACGGGCCACTGTATTTTGTGAAAAAAACGTTTCCCCCTAACTACTGGGACCCACCAGCTAGATCTTTGCACGCAAGGAAGTGCGTCCGGGCAAAAAAAAACGATTTGCCCCCCTGACTGTTGGGACCCACTAGCTACATCTTCGCACGCAAGGAAGTGCCTGACAGTCGGGACCCACCTGGTTGAAGCGTACGTAGTGTTGTCATTCTGGTCGGGAACGTGTACGTACATACTGGTCGATGTAGAGGCGCGCACGTGTCGTAGTAGAGGCGCGCACGTAGCATGTACATGTACGTACAGCGGCCAGTGTGCAAGAAAGAAAATACAGCCATGTACGTACATATGGGCATGGTCTCGAACGCCTACTCGCAGATACGTACGGCCAGGGCTCGTGTACTTGGCTGGGTCGGAACGGAGAAACAGCGTCGTCGTCGTGTTCATGGGGAGCCAACCGGCTGGGTCGAAAGGGAATGCGTTGTCGTGTTCATCGGGATGGCTTGGAAGGAACAACCGATGGAAACGAGGCCTGGCGTACCGCAGAATGGAGGAAACGGCCTTGTGTTCGACCAGCCATGGTCAAAATGGGATCATGTTCATTGGGAGGGGTCTCGTGTACCGCAAAATGGAGGAAAGGGACCTCCTACAGTCGAAATGGGGGTCCTGTTGATCGGGAGGGGTGTGGCGTACCGCAAAACGGAGGAAACGGACTTGTGTTGGAGCACAACGGTCGAAACGTGGGTCCTGTTCATCGGGAGGGGTGTGGCGTACCGCAAAACGGGACTCCACGGGATATTGTTCATCTCCACCGTCGACCCCCTCCAGCCTCCACGGGCTACTATTCATCCACCGTCGACCTCCTCCAGCCTCCACTTGTGACTGTTTATCCACGGGCTCCTGTTCATCCAGCCTCCACCGCGCGCTACTCCACCGGCTACTGTTCAACGATCCCTCTCCACTGGCTCCTGTTCAACCACCCCTTCATGGGCTACTATTCATCCAACCCTCCATCGTCTACTGTTCATCCAGCCCTCCACGGGGTGGTCCTATTCATCCAGCCCTCCACGGGGTCCTGTTCATCCAGCCCCAACCGGCTCGATCGATCGGTGTCTTGTTCATCCAGAGGCAACACCACGGGGTCCTATTCATCCACCCTCTCCGAAAACTGTTCATCCAACCGCCCCCCCCCAGCAACTCTCACTGTTCATCCATGGGCAGCATCGATCGGCTTCAGTTAGCAGCAGAAGCGAAGGAATTGCTCGATCGGGTTCAGTTAACAGCCATCGATCGATCGCTCGGGTTCAGTATCGCGTAGCCTGCAGCGCAATCGCTCGGGTTCAGTTAGAGCCCAACGCCTCGCTCGGGTTCAATTAGAGCACAACGCATCGCACCCACGCGCGTGCGTGTACGAGAGAAACATGCATCGCTCGGCCCCGACCAACCACCATAACCAGGAACAGCCCGATATTTTCCTCGCCCTCGCTTCTACCACGGTTTTTTCCGTCATGGACGGCCCAAAGAATGTCATGCAGCTGCGTCTCCGGCCCGCCCAGGACGAAAATACCATTTTCTATCATGTTTTTTTGTCATAGAACTAGGACCCACCACATCTACAATGATACCAGGTTTTGTCACAATTATCTTCATAGAAGTGTCATAAGTATGACAGAAAAAAAAAATCATTCGGCCCAAAATGTCAAGGATGTATCTTTTTTTGTAGTGCTATAATCGAGATTCAATAAACCATTCACCTTGGGTGTATGACCATAGAAGGTTTTATTCATGTAAACAGAATAACAATTATTCTCTGACTTAAATGAATAATCTTATTGCAATAAACACAATCTAATCTTGTTCATGCTCAACGCAAACACCAAATAACATTTATTTAGGTTTAACACTAACCCTAAAAGTAGAGGGAGTGTGCGATGATGATCATACCAATATTGGAACTACTTCCAACACACTTCGTCACCTCACCCTCAACAAGTCTCTATTTATTCTGCAATTCTTGTTTCGAGTTGCTAATCTTAGCAACCAAACAGGTATCAAATACCCAGGGGCTAGTATGAGCACTAGTGAGGTACACATCAATAACATGTATATCAAATATAACTTTGTTCACTTCACCATCCTTCTTATCCGCCAAAAATTTGGGGTAGTTGCGCTTCCAGTGATCATTTCCTTTGCAGTAGAAGCACTCAGTTTTAAGCTTGGGTCTAGCTTTCGGCTTCTTCTCGGAATTGTTAACTTGCTTGCCATTCTTCTTGAAGTTCCCTTTCTTTCCCTTGCCCTTTTTTCTTGAAACTAGTGGTCTTGTTTAACCATCAACACTTGATGTTCTTTCTTGATTTCTACCTTCGCTGATTTCAGCATCGTGAACAGGTCGGGAATCATTTTCATCATCCCTTGCATATTATAGTTCATCACGAAGTTCTAGTAGCTTGGTGATAGTGACTAGAGAACTCTATGAATCACTATCTTATCCAGAATATTAACTCCCACTTGATTCAAGTGATTGTAGTACCCAGACATTCTGAGCACATGCTCTCAAGCTGAGCTATTCTCCTCCATCTTGTAGGCACAATATTTCTCAGAGGTCTCATACCTCTTGACATGGGCATGAGTCTGAAATATCAATTTCAGCTCTTGGAACATCTCACATGCTCCGTGGCATTCAAAACGTTTTTGAAGTCCCGGTTCTAAGCCGTAAAGCATGTTGCACTAAACTATTAAGTAGACATCATACTGAGCTTTGCCAAACATTCATAACATTTGTGTTTGTTCCTGCAATAGGTCTGTCACCTAGCGGTGCATCAAGGACATAATACTTCTATGCAGCAATGAGCATAATCCTCAGATCATGGACCTAGTCCACATCATTGCTACTAACATCTTTCAACTTAGTTTTCTCTAGGAACATATAAAAAACATAGGGGAGCTACAACGCGAGCTATTGATCTACAACATAATTTGCAAATAACTAAGTTCATGATAAATTAATGTTCAATTAATCATATTACTAAAGAACTCACACTTAGATAGACATCCCTCAAGTCATCTAAATGATCATGTGATCCAAATCAACTAAGCCATGTCCGATCATCATGTGAGATGGAGTAGTTTTCAATGGTGAACATCTTATGTTGATCATATCTACTATATGATTCATGCTCGACCTTTCGGTCTCCAGTGTTCCAAGGCCATGTCTATACATGCTAGGCTCGTCAAGTTTAAACCGAGTATTCTGCATGTGCAAAACTGTCTTACACCTGTTGTATGTGAACGTAGAGTTTATCACAGCCGATCATCACATGGTGTCTCGGCACGACGAACTGTCACAACGATGCATACTCAGGGAGAACTCTTTGAACCTTGAATTTTTTTGTAAGGGATCATCTTATAATGCTACCGCTGTACTAAGCAAAATAAGATGCATAATAAGATAAACAACACATGCAATCAAAATATGTGACATGATATGGCCATCATCATCCTGTGCTTTTGATCTCCATCTCCAAAGCATCGTTATGATATCCATCGTCACCGGCTTGACACCATGATCTTCATCGTAGCGTCGTGCTCGTCTCTCCAACTATTTCTTCTACTACTATCGCTAACTCATAGTGATAAAGTAAAGCAATTACATAGCGATCGCAGTTCATACAATAAAGAGACAACCATAAGGCTCCTGCTGGTTGCCGATAATTTACAAAACATGATCATCTCATACAACAACGTATAACTCATCACGTCTTGACTATATCACATCACAACATGCCCTGCAAAAACAAGTTAGATGTCCCCTACTTTGTTGCAAGTTTTATGTGGCTACTACGGGCTTCTTATAAGAATCGTTCTTACCTACGCATCAAAACCACAACGATTTTTTGTCAAGTGTGTTGTTTTAACCTTCAACAAGGACTGGCCGTAGTCACACTCAATTCAACTAAAGTTGGAGAAACTGACACCCGCCAGCCACCTTTGTGCAAAGCACGTCGATAGAACCAATCTCATGAACGAGGTCATGTAATGTCGGTCTGGGCCGCTTCATCTAACAATACCGCTGAATCAAAGTATGACATTGGTGGTAAGCAGTATGACTATTATCGCCCACAACTCTTTGTGTTCTACTCATGCATATCATCTACGCATAGACCTGGCTCATGATGCCACTGTTGCGGAACGTACTATTTCAAAAAAATCCTACGATCACGCAAGATCTATCTTAGAGAAGCATAGCAATGAGTGGGGAGAGTGTGTCCACGTACCCTCGTAGACCAAAAGCGGAAGTGTTTAGTAACGCCGTTGATGTAGTCGAGCGTCTTTACGATCAAACCGATCCAAGTACCAGACATATGGCACCTCCGTGCTCAGCACACGTTCAGCACGATCACGTCCCTCGAGCTCTTGATCCAGTTGAGGATGAGGAGAGTTTAATAAGCACGATGGCGTGGTGACGGTGATGATGAAGTTACCGGCACAGGGCTTCGCCTAATCACTTCAACGATATGACCGAGGTGTGTAACTATGGAGGGGGACACCGCACACGGCTAAGAGGTTGTCTGTTGTCTTTGGGGTGCCCCCTGCCCACGTATATAAAGGAGGGAGGGAGAGAGGCCAATCTGCTAGGGCGCGCCAAGAGTATGGAGTCCTACTAGTACTTCCAAGTCCTAGGAGGAAACCCTTTCCTATTCGGAGTAAGAGAGAAGGAAAGAGGGAAAGAGAGAGGGAGTAGGAAAAGGCAAGGGGGCGCCGCCCCCTTCCCCTAGTCCAATTCGGACCCATGGGGAGCGCGCGCCACCTCCCCTTGGCCTGCCTCCTCCTCTTCCCGTATGGTTCAATAAGGCCCATTACTTCTCCCAGTGAATTCCCGTAACTCCACGGTACTCTGAAAAATACCCGAATCACTCGGAACATTTCCGATGTCCAAATATAACCTTCCAATATATGAATCTTTACCTCTTGACCATTTCGAGTCTCCCCGTCATGTCCGTGATCTCATCCGGGACTCCGAACAAACTTCGGTCATGAAATCGCATAACTCATAATACAAATCGTCATCGAACATTAAGCGTGCGGACCCTACAGGTTCGAGAAGTATGTAGACATGACCGAGACACATCTCTGGTCAATAACCAATAGCGGAACCTGAATGCTCATATTGGCTCCTACATATTCTACGAAGATCTTTATTGGTCAAACCGCATAACAACATACGTTGTTCCCTTTGTCATCGATATGTTACTTGCCAAATATTTGATCGTCGGTATCATCGTACCTACTTCAATCTCAGTACCGGTAACTCTCTTTACTCATTCCGTTATACATTATCTTGTGACTAACTCATTAGTCATTTGCTTGCAAGGCATATTATGATGAGTATTACCGAGAGGGCCAAGAGATACCTCTTTGACACTCGGAGTGACAAATCATATCCTCAATCTATGCCAACACCACAAAGACCTTCGGAGACACCTGTAGAGCATCTTTATAATCACCCAGTTACGTTGTGACGTTAGATAGCACATAAGGTGTTCCTCGGGTATTCGAGAGTGGCATAATCTCATAGTCAGGGGAACATGTATAAGTCATGAAGAAAGCAATAGCAATAAAACTAAATGGTCATTATGCTAAGCTAATGGATGGGTCTTGTGCATCACATCATTCTCCTAATGATGTGATCTCGTTCATCAAATGACAACACATGTCTATGGTTAGGAAACTCAACCATCTTTGAATAACAAGCTAGTCTAGTAGAGGCATACTAGGGACACTCTGTTTTGTCTATGTATTCACACATGTATCAAGTTTCCGGTTATTACAATTCTAGCATGAATAAAAGACATTTATCATGATATATATATATATAAGGAAATATAAATAACAACTTTATTATTGCCTCTAGGGCATACTTCCTTCATAGCCAACTCATCATTAAGTTCAGAAATCTTATCAACCAAAACCTCGATGGGAACCTTTTTTCTCAAATTTTCATTATAGGCGCCACAATTAGGAGATTTCAATCTCATTATTTCTTCTTGATTAAAAAGGATCTACTGAATGGGGGGGGGGAACCACCATTTATTTTATAATGAGCAAAAATTTTGCTAGCTTATTTCATGATGAATCTAAACTCGTGAGCTAGGAATATAGTAGCAGCGCGCTTAACAGAAGAATGATGGATATTAGAAACCCCTAGAAAAATCATGTGTATGCAAAGGATGCCTATGAAAAAATTGTCTTTCAAGTTTGATGATGAGCAAAGTTATTGCATCTGCGAGGCTATTAGTTTTCTTCAAAATAGATCCTCATAACGTTACAAGAGGTCGGCTATTAATTTTGTGTGTATGTACATGTGCACTCGCCCCTTCTACATACGCATGATTTCAAAGCATCATTTACTGTAAATTTTGTTTCTATGCTCGGTACAGAATGTACTGCAAGTGATGTTCGTTGTTTTTGCTTTGCTTAAATATACTACAGACTCAATTTGTTTCCTTTATCTGAATATAACAAACAGTTATATACACAGCAGCGATTGTCTGATGTCCTTTTAGATGAGAAGCCAGATGAAGCAAAAAAATAATAGAACTAATATTGCCGGCACATATGTTTCAAGCAAACAACTATAAGAAGGGTCCTTCATCTAAAATTGATTTCCGTCTAAATGTCCGAAGTTGCGCAAAGGACTTTTAGAAAAGCAACTTGGATACTTGCTTTATTGTTCATGATACTTTTGGAAATGACATCAACCTGAATGACCACGACAGTCCCTGAATGTGAGGTGATCATTTCTTTCACTTGGCTGGTGTGTTGTTTGGTCATTTTTGTGTTCATACTGAAGTTATTTGATGGCTCGTTCAGGGTAGTTTGACTAGCAAGAAAGCATGTAAATGTGATTATTATCAATGCTGCTTCATAGTCCAGACATTATCATGAGCGCAAGAACTGTGTCATCTAGCTACGAAGTAAAAACTACAAATTTTGTATTCCTTTGCATGTATGCACGTATGCGGTGATGGTCCCAGATCTGACGCTGGCTGTTTCATTTGATCACATCGTCGGAAGATTCCGATCTTACTAAATACAGAGTAGCATGCAGTATGTGACTTTTGTTTTCGTTGTGCTACAGACAATGGTGTATCTAATGTAAGTAGAGGGTGAAAAGTCCGTTCCCATTAAGTACTGATCTAATGATATGTGTACAGCAAAGGTTGCTCACCAGGAGCATTGCCCCCAGTGCTTGCTGTGGGTTGAGCATTTATTTGTAAGATGTAACATAATCCAATCCAAGGCACCTATCTGATAAAGGAAAAATTGTGTATAATCTTTGTATGCATATATTTTTAGAGTGTATAACATGCTCATTGATTATTGTTATTAAACAGTGCTTGCTGGATACGAGCTGGTTTGTAGGTAAGGAAGACACTTCGCCTTTTTTACAGTGGTAGATTTTATAGTGAAGGGAGATACTCTATTTTTAGATGGAAGATGTTGTACTTTGTGGCAAGGGCAAATATCGTGTTACTTCTGCCGCAATTTTTTACATCTAGGCTTAATAACAAGATTACGCTCTTTAACTTCTGATGGTGCGTTTTTCGTGTTGAGGCCCATATGCCTCACGAGATGATTGATTGTGAGTAAGAACAAAAAACATTCATGTGCCTTTAATTGGTAATGCAGTGAACTATAAAGACTTGATTTTATGCCACTCTATTTTTGTGCATCAGATCTGGTAAGGCTCTTTTTTTGTTCCTTTTCTTTTTTTGTTCAACAAAGTACATATTGATTCAAGTTATTGTTTGGAGAAGCTGAGACTAGGACCTTAAAAAAGGTAGAAAAGTAAAGCAATGGTAGCAAATAACTAAAGGAGACATTTGAATGTCGTTGGTTTTGAAAATGGTTATGATTATGCGTCCTCGCAGTTGTAATGCCAGTCAAAGTTCGTTTATTCATGTTTTTTACTTCTATCTTTCATACATAGCCTAATATATACATGTTTGCAATATGTCTTTTCATCTCAATTTTATTACAGGAGCATTCCTGTTACACTGAAATTATCAAAACTGAAGTGTTACAGCCAACAGATTGTAAGTGTCATTTTCAACTCCATTTGATTTGTGCTTTGTCTCACAATGAATGATGCCACCTCTTTTTTTTCTTTCTCCGTGGCAACGCACGGGCATTCGACTAGTTGATAGAAAAGCGCAAAGTTATGACAATATCTAAGGCAATGATCATGAATATAGGCATCACATCCGTGACAAGTAGACTGACTCCTGCCTGCATCTACTACTATTACTCCACACATCGACTGCTATCCAGTGTATCTACAGTATTAAGTTCATAAGAATAGAGTAACGCCTTAAGCAAGATGACATGATATAGAGAGATAAACTCAAGCAATATGATATAAACCGCATCTTTTTATCCTTGATGGAAACAATGTAATACGTGCATCGGTGCCCCTTCTGTCACTGGGTGAGGACGCTGCAAGATTCAACCCAAAACAAAGCACCTCTCCCATAGCAAGAACTACCAATCTAGTTGGCCAAACCAAACCAATAATTCGAAGAGAAATACAAAGATATCAAATCATGCATATAAGAATTCAGAGAAGATTCAAATAATATTCATAGATAATCTGATCATAAATCCACAATTCATCGGATCTCGACAAACACACCACAAAAGAAGATTACATCGAATAGATCGCCAAGAACATCGAGGAGAACATTGTATTGAAGATCAAAGAGAGAGAAGAAACCATCTAGCTACTAGCTATGGACCTGTAGTGTGGGGACCCCGACTTAGAAGTCGAGATCACCAAATGCACGCGTACAGTGATCCCAGAGATCAATGCTCACTGAACACACAGAAGCTGAAATAACAAGAGTCTTACATCCATACAAATAGTCTTACACGAATTAAGGCCATTATGGCCAAGTCTTACATCGATAGAGCCTCGCGGGCTGAATAGCAAAGAACTCAAATAGCGGAAGTCTTCGATAAACGGGTAGAACCCATCCCATCTGCCATAACCCTACAGGCATTCTGACTGGGATAGCATCCTAGTTCGCATGTTCGTCTCCAAAGAACTCTTCCTCATAATCCTGTTCTTCCATGCCTGGCCAATTAAATAACCAGTGGCAAGCCAATGAGTACTTTGAATGTACTCGCAAGAAACCCATGTGTCGGTGTACTAAGATAGGGGTACCTTAGTACCTCAACTTGTGCACGGGCAGTAGCAGCTTCCCGTGGCAGGGCTTACCACGTGCTCGCCTGGAACCTTTCTGGTCCCTATGAAGCCATTCAAGAACAAAGTATACAAGACAGAAGATCAAGGCCCCGGCAAGAGGAGCTTGCCGGGAAGGCCGCACCAGGCTCAAGGTTATCACTTTAGCACAAGACCCTGGCAAGAGGAGCTTGCTAGGAAGGCCAAGGAACACATACCTCCGCGCATCTTGCGCCCCGGCAGGACCCGGAGAGCGACAAGCTTCCGGGCCCGGCAAGATCACTACCCCGGCAAGGTGCTTGCCGGGGAGACCTACGCTGTGTGCCCGCGCTCCAGCTCATCGGCCCACGCGTCGCCCTGGGGCCCTTCCAGGGGCACGTGGCAGATGGCTGTGCAGCTTGGGGCACACGGTGGCAAGCCACGGTGACGAGGCTACCGCCGCGGCGAACGGAGAAGCATGGGCGGACGCTTTTGGGGTCGACGGCGACGGGCATTTAATGCCCTTGTCCCCCACTGTCAAGGTTAGGTGAAGATCACTGTTCATGCACTATTCACGCACTGTTACAACTACCACCAAAATTACACTTTTACCCTCCTCTACGTTGACACCTGTCGGTGACCCCTTTGAGCTATAAAAGGAGGCCCATGCACAATGTAGAGAGGGTTCAGTTCGAAACCTAGACAACTATCTCGCTCGGTGTAGCTAGTACTGTAGCTCTTCAAGCTCTCGAGCTCAAGAACTCAATACAACCTAAGGCAGGAGTAGGGTTTTACGCGTCCGCGCGGCCCGAACCTGGGTAAAACTGCCCGCGTGCGCTCCTCGATCTGCTCTCCGTGCTCCCTCCGCTCCCTTACAGCAACGTAGAAGGGGCTCCGGTCCAATAGGTGCTCGTGGGAGGAAAGTTTTCCCCCGACATCTTTGGCGCGCCAGGTAGGGGGCGTCGAGGTTGTGCGAACCTGATCCGGCGCTCACGCGGGCGCATTCTTTATCAACCTCTCCAGCTTCATCAACTTCATCAGCTACAACGACATGCCTCCGAAGAAGATGGCTTCGGAGGTCGGAGGCCCGTCTGCGTCGATCCCACCGCCACCAGAACCAACGGTTGGTGGAGGAGGCGCCGGCGGAAGGGTGGTCGCCGGCGAGGAAACTCACGGCGCCACCAAGTCCAAGGACAAGACGGACGACCGGGCGAATTCCAAAGCCTCGGTGTTCGTGGATGCGCCACGTCTCTCTCAGGAGGTACAAGACCCGCAGCGGCGTGGTACTGGAGGTACCATATGCTTGCTGGGGCGTAGCCAAGACGGAGGATCGCGGGATGCTCAAGGCCAGCGTGCTGGCACGAGCAAGGCGCGGTCGCCGGGGCGGGAACATGCTCCTTCTAACGCGGTTAGAAGTCCGAGCGTGTCCCGCTCCTCGCACCGCTCGCCACCGTTCCCCTCTTCTCCAGCAGAAGCTCTAGCAAGAGCACAACTGCTCCTCGATTTCCCTCCAGCGGCAGACAAGGCCGAAGACTGGAGGGCGATGATTCAGAGCCTCATCGCCTTCGCCAACAATGACGCGCCACAGCAGCCGGCAACCTCACGGCCGCGGCAAGTCGATCAAGCGAAGGCCGATGGCGACAAGACCGCCGGGGGTGCAACTACCGTACACTCCCCGCCGCGGAAGCAGAAATCACCGCCCCGCCGGATCAACATCGATGACGACTCCACGGCGTCGTCGGATCCGCGGGCTCGCCGCGATCAGCGCCAAGTCCTAGACGACAGGCGGCAAGAGGACGCTCGAACTCGTATTGAGAGTCGACGAGAAGCCCGAAGACAGTCAGATCAGCGTGCTGGGACCGCTGTCGACTTGCCGTACGCGGCAGGCTGCCCTGGTTCACCCGTGAGCTGCGGCAAGTCCAGTGGCCCAGCATGAAGAATTTCAAGCCCGACGTACCCGAGAAGTACGACGGCAAGACACACCCCTCGGAGTTCCTCAGCATCTACACTATAGCAGTGCAGGCTGCCGGGGGACGCGACGAGAAGATACTAGCCAACTATTTCCCGCTAGTGCTTAAGCCAAACGTCCGGTCTTGGCCTATGCACTTGCCGGAGAAATCCATTTCTTCGTGGGCGGATCTGTGCCACCAGTTTGTTGGCGCCTTCACGGGCGGCCACAAACCCCATGGCCAGGAGAGCGATCTCCATATCCTAGCCCAGAAGGAGGGAGAGTCCCTGCGCAAGTACATACAGAGATTCAGCCGCGTCCAGCACAACATTCCCGACGTCCACCCTGCTGCGGTTATCAGCGCGTTTCACCAGAACGTGCGTAACCGCCGGATGAGGGAAGAGATGGCCATGACCAAGATCCGGGATGTCAGCGAGCTCTACGCTCTGGCTGACAAGTGCGCGCGCGCTGAAGAGGGGAGGAGACTCCCCGGAGAGGATGCTGCCGCAGGAGGAAGCGACAGCGAGGATGCCGCCCCGGCAAGGAAGAACCGGCGGCGGAACAACAGAAAGAAGAAGAACAAGGAGGTGCTGGTTGTCGAGCAGTCCGGCAAGGAGGCTCCCACCAAGAAGGCACAGGCTGGCGGTTCCGGCAAGGAGCCCGCCCCTGTAGCGGCAGCCGACAAGCAGGACGGCTCCGACAAGCAGTACTGCAAGATCCACCGCACCAAGGGCCACGATCTTCAGAACTGCAAAAGAGTCGAGTACCTCGTAGAACAGCAGAAGGCTGAATACGAGCGTCGCGACAAGGAGAAGGCCCAAGGAGGCGGAGGAGAACCCAGCAAGAAGCGGGCGTTCAATGGCCGGGGAGGACGCCGCGGCAAGGCCAAGCAGCGGCAAGGTGACAGACCTCCCCGGGGCCGCGACAAGGATAAGGACGAAGACGACGATGATGACATGGAAGAAGGAGACAACAGCGAGCAGGAGTTCCAGAAGGCCACAGAGGTTCTGTGTGTCGACGGAGGTGCCTCTCTGCACACTTCCCACCGCCAGCTCAAGCAGTGGGTGCGAGAAGTGAACGCAGCTGAGCCGCCCGTCGAGTCACGCAGGCTGCTGAAGTGGTCCGGCATGCCCATCATCTTTGACCTTGAGGACCACCCTGACCGCACCACTGCGGTCGGGTGCTTGCCGATGTTGGTCTCACCAACTATCCACAACCTCAAGGTCACCAAGATGTTGGTTGACGGCGGGGCCGGCTTGAACTTGATCTCCTCAGCTGTGATCAAGAAGGTACAGATCCCAGACGGCGAGCTCGAAGAAACTGGGTCGTTCCAAGGGATCAACCCGGGAAGGAGCAAGCCGAAGGGAAAGATTACGCTGCCAGTAACCTTAGGCGGGGAGCTCAACTTCAGGACAGAGAGGATCACGTTTGATGTTGCTGATATCCCATTGCCATACAATGGGATACTTGGACGTCCTGCCCTCGCCAAGTTCATGGCAGCTTCCCACTATGCATACAACGTACTCAAGATGCCGGGGCCGATGAGCGTCATCTCTGTCCCCGGCGACAAGAAGGACACGCTTATCTGCGCCGACAAGATCTACCGGGGTGCAGCAGCCGCAGCAGAGAGCAACACACTTGCCGCTGAAGCTCCCGGGGGGAAGACCAAGACCAAGTCCGGCAAGAGCTCTGGGGCCCACTTCGGCAAACGCACCTCTTCGGAGTGCTGCGCTGCCGTCGAGGACGCACCATCGAGCTCCACCGGCAAGTGCAAAAAAGGGATGGCAGCTCCACCGGCAACCAAGAAGGTGTCCGCCAAGGAGGACGGCACTGGTGGTACCTTCACCATCAGTGCTACGCTCGACAACAAATAGGAAAGCGCGCTCGTTGCCTTCCTGCGGGCGAATGTCGATGTGTTTGCATGGCAACCATCTGACATCCCCGGCGTTCCCAGGAAGGTAATTGAGCACAAGCTTGCTGTTTGTCCTCATGCACGGCCCGTCAAGCAGAAGGTCAGGAAGCAAGCCGTGGAGCGCCAAGAGTTCATCGCCGAGGAGATAAAGAAGTTGGAAGCAGCAGGCCTGGTTAGAGGCGTGATCCATCCCACGTGGTTAGCCAATCCAGTTGTCGTGCGCAAGGCCAATGGGAAGTGGAGACTTTGTATAGACTTCACTGATGTGAATAAAGCGTGTCCCAAGGATCCATTTCCCTTGCCGCGTATTGACCAGATTGTTGACTCCACCGCCGGATGTGAGCTGCTTTCCTTCCTTCATGCATACTCAGGTTACCACCAGATATTCATGAAGATGAAGAGAAGACTGCATTCATTACTCCATGTGGCACATATTGCTTCATACGCATGCCCTTTGGATTGAAGAATGCAGGCTCGACATTTGCAAGGGTGGTGCACACTACTTTTGAGCCACAGATACACAGAAATGTAGAAGCCTACATGGATGATATAGTGGTCAAGAGTAAGAGCAAAGATACCCTGATACAGGACTTAGAAGAAACCTTTGAGAATCTGCGCATGATCCAACTCAAGCCGAACCCCGAGAAGTGCGTCTTCGGAGTCCCCTCCGGCAAGCTTCTCGGGTTCTTTGTGTCCCAGAGGGGGATTGAAGCCAATCCCGATAAGATAAAAGCCATCGAGGAGATTGAAGCCCCGAACCGCGTCAAGGACGTAAGGAGACTTGCTGGTTGTGTGGCTGCCCTCAGCAGGTTCATTTCAAAGTCTGCAGAATGCGCCCTGCCTTTCTTCAAAATCTTGAAAAAGGCAGGTCCTATGAAATGGACTCCGGAAGCGGAGGCAGCGTTGCAATACTTGAAAGGATACCTGTCCTCTACTCCAATACTTGTCGCACCTAGGCCACAAGAGAAGTTGCTGCTGTACCTAGCGGCAACCAATCAAGTGGTTAGTGCTGCGTTGGTAGCGGAGAGGGAGGCGGATGAGGAACCCACATCCCCGGCAAGCGAATCCAGCGACAAGCAGGGGACTTCCCCGACAAGCTTTGGCCCCGACAAGGACAAGTCTGCTCAGGAACAAGGTGAAGTGCGAAAGAAGATGGTGCAGCGCCCAGTGTATTTTGTAAGTTCCCTCTTGCAGGGGGCTAGATCAAGATACTCTGGGGTGCAGAAGTTGCTGTTCGGCCTCCTTATGGCATCAAGGAAGCTGCGCCATTACTTCCAAGCACACGAGATAACAGTGGTCACTCGCTTTCCGTTGAAGAGGATATTGCAAAATCCAGAGGCAACAGGCAGGATCGTCGAGTGGGCACTAGAGCTGTCAAGCTTTGGTCTCAAGTTTGAGAGTACTTCAACCATACAGAGTAGAGCTTTGGCAGAATTCATAGCAGAATGGACCCCAACGCCAGATGAAGAAGTTCCAGAGACAAGCATCCCCGTCCAAGAAGCGAGCAACGAATGGATGATGTACTTTGATGGTGCTTTCTCGCTGCAAGGCGCCGGTGCCGGCGTGGTACTCATAGCGCCCACCGGAGAGCACCTCAAGTATGTTGTTCAGATGCACTTTCCCAAGGAACAAGCGACAAACAATACTGCTGAGTATGAAGGTTTGCTTGCCGGCCTCAGAATTGCGGCCGAGCTTGGGATCAAGAAGTTGATTGTGCGGGGAGATTCACAGTTGGTGGTCCGACAAGTGAATAAGAGTTACCAGAGCCCTTTGATGGAAGCTTATGTTGATGAAGTGAGGAAGCTTGAAGAGCACTTTGAAGGTCTGCAAATGGAGCACGTCCCAAGAGCTCAGAATGATATTGCAGATGGCCTCTCAAAGTGTGCTGCAATGAAGTTACCTATGGAACCAGGGACCTTCTTGCTCAAGTTAACTCAGCCATCCGTTACACCGTCAGTTGGGCAAAACAAGAAGAGAAAGTTAGTCTCCGACGACTACTTGCCGGCGGATCTTCCAGAAGCCACCGCTAAGGTCCCCAAGGTCAACAGCCAAGATACTGAGGAACAGTTTGCTCCTGCAGATCCAAGGGTCTGTACAGTTGAAGCAGGAGTTCCCGACAAGCCTTGCCCCGGCAGGCTTGCCGGGGGAACATCAGCTCCGGCAGAGCCGTAAGTTCTTGCCGTAGAAGCTGAGGTTCCCGCAGCAGCCCTCATGCCTTTAGTCCTTGTTGTTGAGCCTCAAGCTCCAGCATGGGCACAGCAGATCGTCCGCTTTCTACAAACTGGAGAACTTCCCGACTAGCCAGAAGAGATAGAGAAAATAACCAGGCAGTCAAGTATGTACCAGTTCGTTGACAATGAACTGTACAGAAGAAGACTCAACGGTGTAAGGTTGAAGTGCATTTCCAGAGAAGATGGACAGAAGCTGTTGGCAGAGATACATAGAGGCATATGTGGCCACCACATTGGCGCAAGGGCACTTGCCGGGAAGGCGTTCCGGCAAGGGTTCTTTTGGCCAGAAGCCCTCCAGGATGCAACTGCACAAGTAACCAAGTGTGAAGCGTGCCAGTTCCATGCCAAGCAAATTCACCAGCCAGCTCAAGCTCTCCAGACGATCCCTTTGTCCTGGCCCTTCTCGGTCTGGGGGCTCGATATCCTCGGCCCCTTTCCCCGCGCAGTCGGGGGCTTTGAGTACTTGTACGTAGCAATCGACAAGTTCACAAAGTGGCCAGAAGTGGAACCAGTGAGAAAGGTGATAGCACAGTCAGCAGTCAGGTTCTTCAGATCGATTGTTTGCCGTTTCGGAATCCCTAACAGGATCATCACCGACAACGGCACACAGTTCACAAGTCGCACCTTCATGCAGTACGTCCAAGACCTTGGCGCCAAGGTCTGCTTCGCTTCTGTTGCTCACCCGAGGAGCAATGGTCAAGCGGAGAGGGCCAATGCTGAAGTGCTGCGCGGACTCAAGACAAGGACCTTCGACAGGCTGCGCAAGTGCGGAAGAAACTGGATAGAGGAGTTGCCGGCGGCTCTTTGGTCAATCAGGACGACACCAAATCGAGCCACCGGACAGACACCCTTTGCTCTTGTCTACGGAGCAGAGGCAGTTCTCCCCGCGGAACTCGTATACGGATCTCCTCGAGTGCTCGCTTATGATGAGCTCGAGCAAGAGCAACTGCGACAAGATGACGCATTGCTCCTCGAGGAGGAACGTCTCCAGGCTGCTGTACGAGCTGCTCGATACCAGCAAGCCCTACGTCGCTATCATAGCCGCAGGGTCAAGGCCAGGAGTCTCGAGGAAGGCGACCTTGTTCTTCGGCATGTTCAGTCCGCCAAGAATTCCAACAAGTTGATGCTGAAGTGGGAAGGCCCTTATCAGGTGAGACAAGTCACAAGGCCCGGAGCTGTCCGCCTTGAGACCGAAGAAGGCTTACCGGTGAGCAATTCCTGGAACATAGAGCATCTTCGCAAGTTTCACCCATAAGGCGCGGTTGCCGTGATCCGTTCCGGCAACCACCTTTTATACAAGTCTTGCCGCTGTTGCATGTAAACCTTTGTACAAAGCCGGGCGCAGACCCTGTGCATCAGTAAAGCTTTTGTGCTTCGCACTATTTGTCGTTTCCATGCTTTTCTTTGTTATTTGCATGCATTGTTTGGCACCTTTTGCAGCGCACATCCCCGGTAAGCGCTAGCAAGCCGAGAGGCCCTATGCTTGTTTTCCTTCCTCTTTTTCTTTCCCTCTTAAGCATAAGGAATGTTCCTCGCGCACAAGTTTGCCGGGGGGGAAGGAGATGGAGGCATGAACCAAGTGCTGTTCAAGAAAGAGAAGCCTTGTCGGGGAACAAACGAACTATGAAAGCTAAGTTGCCAAAGTTTGAGCATTCAAATTTTTTAAATTTTTAGTTGTCTTCCTTGAACACCCACACTTTGTATGGAAAAACTGTGCGCGGAGGAACCTACCCGCGGCTAGCCGCGCCCTTACTCTGTTTCGAGCACGCTCAACGGCTTAAGTGAGCTGCGACAAGTGTCGCGCCCTTACTTCGTTTTCGAGTTCGCTCAGCAGTCTAAGTGTGCTGCGACTAGCTACGGCAAGGTTACTTGCCGACAAGGTCTTTGCCAGCAGGCTGCCAAGAGTCCAGCACTCAGCGCTCGCGGCAAGGGCCCCTTGCCGGCAAGTCCCCTAAAAGCGTAGGGTAAAAAGCATACAAAGTGGAGGACCAAAAGCAAGGGAGATAACACTGCATTGGTTGCTCAAAATAAGATTGTATATTACAAAGATAGCTTGCCGCTGTTCTAATCAACTACTGCCTATGACTTAATTGGCAGCGGCAAAGGAAGAAGAAGGAAAGGAATCTAATACACGCGGTGGCCTTCACGCCTCGTGATCTTGCCCACCTTGGCAACGATGTGGGCAACCTGCGCCTTCAACGCCTCCTGATCAGCTTCGGGCGGCAAGGTGCGGAGGACGTTGACGAGGTTGATGTCGGGGTTGCGGTAGACGATCTTCGACAAGACTCGCTCCAGGGTGCCCATGCAAAGCTGACGCGCCTCGTCGGCCAGCTGCACGGGGATCTTCTCCCGCAGCCGCGCAAGCGCCGGCGCAATTCCCCTGAAGAATAGACTCAACTTGGCGCTGTGGGGGAGACTCTCGTCCGGAGAGTACACGAGATGCTCCGCCCTCAGCGCCATCATCTCCTTGTCAATATTGGCAGCGGAGGTGACCAGCTCATCAGTCCACTGCTCCACTGCCCGGCTGAAGTTGTTCGCCAAGACGGCGGCGCTCTCCACCAAGCCCCGTTCCTTGCGGAGTTCGTCCTTCAGTTTCGTCTCGCGGTCCCGGGCGGCGTCGAGCGAATCAGTAAGAGTGGAGACCTTCAGCTCTAAGTCAGCAATGGAGTCCTTGGCGGCAGTAAGCTCTATGCCCTTCTCGGAGAGACGTACCTGCAGCTCAGAATTGGTGTGGGCATCTTTCTCCCCCTCCACGTTGAGCGCAGTGACTCTGTCCTCGCTCGCCTTCAGGAACAACTCCAGCTGCTCCACCTTGGCTTCCAGGTCTTTCTTGGCGGTCTATGCGGCGGCTGCAGCGCTCCTCGCCTCCTTCAGAGCCCCACCAATGGCCTGCTCCCGAGCGGCGAGGTCGTCCTCGTGGGCATCGAGGTCGACCTTCCGCTGGTTGAGTACTCCTTCTCGCCGGGACAGCTCCTCGGCGTCCAGCCGCTGCTGCTCCTCGGCCTCAGCTTTTTCAAGGAGGAAGGCCTGCTGCGCCCCGGCAAGCTCTTCACCGTCCTCCGCCAAGTTGCGGAGGGCCGCCTGGTTGTCGGCGCGGAGCTCCGCGGTGCGCTTCTCCAGATCAGCTCCAGCCTTGGCGGCAAGAGCCTCCCGAGACTCCAACTTCGCCTGCCTGGCCCGGTACAAAGCCAGGAGCCGACGAAGGAGTCTCTCCTCTTCGGGCTCATCGCTGCCGCCGGGCGTTTCAACAATCTTCAAACCGGCGGAGGCGAGGACCTCTCCGTCGAAGGTCTCTCCCTCCGCGGGTGCTCGAGACGAGGACGCCCACGGGACTTGAATAAAGACCCCGTTGGCGGCCTCCAAGTAGAAACCAGACCGCTCCGTGGAGGCGGAAGGGTCGGCGGCCGGTGCAGCGTCCGATGCTCCTGCAGCCTCCGGGCCAGCAGTGCGGTCGCCGGCCTCTTCCCCAGCCGCGGTGTCGGCGATCGGGGCGCTCTCTTCGACGGCCGGCTCGTCAGCGGCAGTGGCGTTGCCACCGTCGCCGTGCACGCCCTCCTCGCTGGTGGTCTCCGTTTCCATCCGCTCCGGTGCAGGAGGATCTAGCAGAAGAAAAAGAAAAGAAAGAATCAAGCAAATATCCAAAAAAGAAGAATTCAAGAAGAAGAAGTTACAAGGTTTACCTTCGCGGACTTCCTCGACGACGGGGTCCCTCGCCGGGGAATTCTCCCTTGGCGGCGGAGTAGTAGCCCCTGCTGGCGGAGGGCCGCCTGCGCCCTCCCTTGGCGGGGTGCTCACCCTTATCGGGCTGCTCACCCTTGGCGGGGTACTCCCCCTTGGCGGAGTACCCGTCCCTGGCGGAGCATTCTCCCTTGCCGGGGAGTTCATCCTTTGCGGGGAGGGTGGAGCAAGTGTCTCGTCGGGGGCGACCTCCGGGCGCTCCTGCGGCTGCGGCTCCACTTCTGCACAAAACAACAAAATATCAGCACAAGCAACAACCTCGAGCGCGCCCATCGAGCAGAAAGACGAATACTAGACTTACGCTGGGGGCTGCGCTGGGGGCTGCTCCTCGGAGCAGCAGGTTGATCCAGCAAGTCCGCCGCCGGCGCGTCTCCCATCGCCGCGGCGGGCTCGTCATCTTCAATTTCGACCACAGGGATCTTGGCCCACTTCGCCATCCGCTGGGTCAAGGTCCTGTGAAGCAAAACAAAAGCAAGGTCAGAACCAAGCAAGGAAAATCAAGACAAAATCGAAGAAACTAAAAGAATTGCAAGTACTTACTCCTCTTCCTCTTCGTCGGAGCTGAGGGCGGAGAAGTCAAACTCCGCCAGGGGTGCTCCCGCGCGAGGAGCTGGAGGTGAAGGCTCCCTCGGGCGCTTGGCGGTCTCCGGGGCTGTGGGCTGCGAAGACCCGGCCCCCGTCGTCGCCGAGGACCGAGGGGCAGAAGGAGCACCCGTTCCGCTCCGGGAAGATCCCCCTCCGCTTGGCGCTCGGGCACGGGGCGCCTCCTTGACGACCTCGCTCGTCTTGGTGGCGCGCGTCGCACGGCGCGCCGGCTGCTGTCGAGACGCCTGTGGCCTCGCCGCCTCAGCTGCCTTGCGGAGGGGCTTCTTCGGTTGCTCCGTTGGGCTTGGCGGTGGCGGAGAGTTCTCCGAGGACGAGGAGGCATCGTCGTCAAGATTCAGAGATCCACCAGAGTCTTCATCGGCCTCGGCGTCCGCTTCCTCCTTGGCAGGCCCGCTGGACTCAGTACCATGCCCGGCGGCCTCGCTCCCCCCGGCAACCTCGCTCGTCCCGGCAAACTTCACGGAAGGCTCCCCGGCAAACTCCTCGGGCGCAAGCTTCAGCAGCTTGAGGATTTCCGCCTCCTCTGCTTGACTCACTGCGTCCGCGGCCTGTGCCTCTTCCACGGTGTATCCAAAGTCACCCGCAGCCATGGCTGCGGCGGCCTCCTCCATCCTGGAGGCGATGTAAGCTATATCCCGCTCAGTAGTAGCCCGGGTAAGGCCCTTGTTCTCCTCGGTGTTGCGGGGCTTCTCGACCAAGTTATCGAAAAAGGTCAGCACGGTATCCGGTGGAGGCTCCAGCCAAGTGGGGACGACGCCGTCGGAGTCACACTCGGGCATCATCGCGCGTAGGGAATCGCGGGCAGTGCTGTTGCACAGCGGCACCACTCCCCGGGAAGGTCTGAACCACTCCGGGTGGTTGGGGTCGTGCTTGAAGAGCACCCGAACCATCCCCTTCAACTCCAAGGCGGTGAAGTTGTAGTTCAATTCAGGACGCAGCCTCATGATATCTGCCGCATTGCCGAATTCCCAGGCGGGCCTCTTACTTTCTTGTAACGGGGCGATGCGGCGGCGGAGGAAATCTGCTCCAACTTCTCCGATAGTCAGATTGGCGACCCGGAGACGAATGATCCTAATGAGAGTGATACTAAGCTTGTTGTCCTCCGGGGCCAATTCACTCCAATCCCTGCCGCGCACTATGGCTGTCTAGCGCGGCGCGGTAAAGGGCTCAGGGTTATCTTCCAACACCCAGCACCAATCGGCTCTCCACTCCTCCCACTTGCCTCGAAGCTCTCCCTTCAGGTACGAGTCCTTCTTGTTCAGCCTAAAGATCCAGGAGATGCCGCCGGAGAGGGGGGCACCTGACTCTACTCTAGGCATGAAGAAGTGGCGGAAAAGAGCTACGCTTGGATGAACCCCAACATAGTTTTCACACAGATGTACGAAAACGGCCATCGTAAGGATGGCGTTGGGGGTGAAATCTAGAAGGTGGAGGCCGTATGTATTAATTACATTGCAAAAGAACTCCGAGAACGGAGGGCACTTACCACAATGGAAGAATGCGGCAAAGAAAAAGTACCCGCCGGGGAACATGTCAGCGGCGACGGCGGGGAAGACTCTGGTGCGGGGATGAGCTTTGGTCTCCCTCGCCCAGAACAAATAGTATTTGTTCTGCAGCTCCCTCGCGCCAAGCCTCGGCGTGAAGACCACGCACTTCTTCCGCAGGGCTGCCAGCTTCGCCGCCTGCTCGGACTTCTCCTTCTTGGCCTTGTCGCTCTTCGCCTTGTCGCTCTTCGGAGCCATGGCGGGGGCGGTGAGGAAAGGGGCGAGGAGGTCGACGGCGCCGCGGATGCGGGAGACGGCGGAGGAAAGGACGGGCTTGGCTCTCTGTCGACCTTTGGGAGGCGGAGGGCGACGGGGGTTTCTGGAGAATCAAGGCGCAATGAAGACGATGGAGGGGAACTGCCCCTGCTTCCTTTGCTTTTAAGGGGGAAGTGGGGGACGTTCCGCATTTCCTATTAAAGAACAGGCCACGATCTCTCCCACGACGCCACAGTCAACGCGTGCCGTTAGGGAGGGATGCGGCGGATACGGAAGGGGATACGGCTTGCCGTGGGCCGCGTGTGCCTGTGCACTATCTTGGGCCTGGCCCAACAGCGCTCGGCACCGTGTGTGGCCCAGGCCCGGGGGCTCCTGTCGGTGTACTAAGATAGGGGTACCTTAGTACCCCAACTTGTGCACGGGCAGTAGCAGCTTCCCGTGGCAGGGCTTACCACGTGCTCGCCGGGAACCTTTCTGGTCCCTATGAAGCCATTCAAGAACAAAGTATACAAGACAGAAGATCAAGGCCCCGGCAAGAGGAGCTTGCCGGGAAGGCCGCACCAGGCTCAAGGTTATCACTTTAGCACAAGACCCTGGCAAGAGGAGCTTGCCAGGAAGGCCAAGGAACACATACCTCGGCGCATCTTGCGCCCCGGCAGGACCCGGAGAGCGACAAGCTTCCGGGCCCGGCAAGATCATTACCCCGGCAAGGTGCTTGCCGGGGAGACCTACGCTGTGTGCCCGCGCTCCAGCTCATCGGCCCACGCGTCTCCCTGGGGCCCTTCCAGGGGCACGTGGCAGATGGCTGTGCAGCTTGGGGCACACGGTGGCAAGCCACGATGACGAGGCTACCGCCGTGGCGAACGGAGAAGCATGGGCGGACGCTTTTGGGGTCGACGGCGACGGGCATTTAATGGCCTTGTCCCCCACTGTCAAGGTTAGGTGAAGATCACTGTTCATGCACTATTCACGCACTGTTACAACTACCACCAAAATTACACTTTTACCATCCTCTACGTTGACACCTGTCGGTGACCCCTTTGAGCTATAAAAGGAGGCCCATGCACAACGTAGAGAGGGTTCAGTTCGAAACCTAGACAACTCTCTCGCTCGGTGTAGCTAGTACTGTAGCTCTTCAAGCTCCCGAGCTAAAGAACTCAATACAACCTAAGGCAGGAGTAGGGTTTTACGCGTCCGCGCGGCCCGAACCTGGGTAAAACTGCCTGCGTGCGCTCCTCGATCTGCTCTCCGTGCTCCCTCCACTCCCTTACCGCAACGTAGAAGGGGCTCCGGTCCCATAGGTGCTCGTGGGAGGACAGATTTCCCCCGACACCATGATGTGTTCCAAAGTAACAATGCAATTGAATAATAATGATCAATCTAGCAAGGCTAGAACAAATATTCTACCATCAAGGTAATGCATCAATAAACTTGGGTAACCTCGAAGACATGTTACCGATATCAACATGAATATGATTCAACTCATCGAGTCCAGTCACCACCTTGACTCACATACACACGCATGGTTTCACAAACATTGGACGTAGCCCAAGAGCGGTTACCCAACTGTCCATGACCGTGGACACGGCTATTCGAATAGTTTGACACTCTGCAGAGGTTGTACACTTTACCCACAAGATCCGGGGAACTCCGTGTCATCCACGACCCGCGGTACCTCAAGTACCCGGGGTAAGCACCCGGTCATTATCTTTCCTTAGAAGACACTAACATAGAGTCCACTCGTTGGTACACGGCCCTCGGGTACAAACAATATATCCCGGGACTTGCCCTAATTTCAATGTCACGCGTACCCGAAGGGACCAACGGTGTCTCCGGTACCCTGTAAAAACAGTCATGGCCGTCTATCCAAGCACGACCCCGTCCCAGGAAAGACCTCAAGTCTTCCCGTCACTAGTAATGCGGGCACCATGCTAGTATCGACCTAAGTAATTAATAAAGCCCCGTCCCATAAGGGGTAGTGTGGTTGCACATGTATGGTTGGAATAACGGTCGCAACTTAAACCAATCTGTTTGAAAAACACACACACTTGCCTTGGTACACCACTTCGTCATCAAGTGGTCACCCAACACATCATCATCATCTCCCTCGGGCATGAATGGCACCCGACGGGGTTTTATGCAAAGACCTCAACCATGAAGGTTCATGTCACACATGCATCTCTAATCATAACCACTAACCATATGCAAGTCATCTAGCATATTGCAAGATCAAGATCATGGCATGCATCATATGGTGGAATCAGCTAGGTCACTATCGTAACCCTAACATCATGCATCGGAAACAAACGGGTTCCGAAGAACAAGTGTATCATGGTCAAAGGGCTGCTTGCCTGGATTGGCTTGGTCTTCAAAGTCTTCAAGTCCTTCTCCTTCTTCTTCCACAGCAACTTCGTTAAATACGGGATCTATACGTCGCATAATAACCACGGGAAAATAAGAATACAAACAAAACAGAAAAATCAAAGTGCTCAGAAAAATGTCATCTCATTTTTGTAAAATACTAGAGGGATTTCTAAGTTGGGGAAAAATCTTGGTTGGAGTTTTGGAGTTACAGAATGGAATCTACTGATTTTTGAACAGGAGTATTACTGCCCAAATTTGAATTTAAATTTGAACATTACAGCAAAGTTTCATGGATTTGAATGAAAGTGGTACCATTAAATAGGTTGGAATATTACAAGATTTTTGGAGTTGGAATTATTTAATTTGGACCATTTTTCTTTTCTGTAGAAATGTTTAAAACAATTACAGAAAAGAAAAAGAATAAAAAGACCTATGCAACTGGGCCAGAGGGGCCACAGTGCACGGCCCAGGGCGGTCCAGCCCAGCCGCACGGGAGCCTGCGCGCGCACGTCAGGTTTTTAAAACTGACGGGCGGGGCCCATGGGTCAGTGACAGAGAGGAGGGGGAGAGAGGTGTGGGGATGACAGGCGGGGCCCGCCTGTCATCTCCAACCTTGCGGCCACGGCGACGGCGAGCTCACCGGCGAGGTTCCCGGCCACGACGACGGCAACGGAGGGCAGGGATGGAATCAGCGTCATGTCGCGGATGCAAGGGTGGTGGTGCGCACGCCGGGGAGGTCCGGTTCCCCGGCGACGAAGTGGGACGGCGGAAGCTCGTCGGGAGGTGGTGGCTGAGGTTGTTTCTGACTGCAAACGGAGGGGGAAACAAGGGGGAAAGGATCAGTGAGGCGAGGGGGTTCCGAATCAGGTGGAAGGAGGGGCAGGGAAGGCCCGTACCACGAGATCACCGGCGGCCCGACGCGGCGGCGCTCCGGTCGATCCCGAGTACCGGGACCTCTTGGGGTCGGACTGAAGATGTTGGGGGGGTCAGTGGAGTGGAGTGAGGCTTGTGGTGCTGCTGGAGAGGCTCGGGAGGGGCTTATATAGCCGTGCCCACGGTCCACCGTGGACCCGTGCGCCGGCGAGGTTGCAGGCGAGGTTAGGAGGGGTTCTGGAGCCTGGGATCACGCCGGGGAGGACCGTGGACTTGCTCCACGTCCAGCTGAGGGGAAAAGAGGAGCGGGGGAGCGTCTGAAGTGCGCGCGCGTGTGAAGCAGCAGAGTGGCCGTCGCGGGCGGCCAGCGCGCGTGCGACGACGACCACTGGAGGGCGCAGGAGGAGGGGGGACAGCGCCGGGGAGGTTGCGGACGTCGAGAGGCCTCGACTGGCGCGAGGGGGAGGCCCGAGGCTGTCGGGGGAGGCCAATTGGCCGAAGCTACAGTGCTTGTCTGCACTGTTGCGTGCTCCAGAGCGCGCGTTTGGCTGGCATCGCCGTGCTCTCGCCGTCCTGGTCAAACCCAATGTGTCCAACAGCGTCTAGAAGGTCAGGGGGGAAGTAAAGAATTGGCGTGAGGCCTTGGATGCCCTGGAGATGCTAAGAGAGAGTGGAGATGCTGGTGAAATGGTGAAAACCTGCTGTCCAGCAAGGTAAAACAGGGCTTTCACCCCTCAATCATAGAGCTGGGGTGCTGGGGAAGTTACTGGAGGTAGCAAGTAACTCAATGATCATGTGGTAAGAAGTTGAGGCCATGGAGAAAAGTAAAAGTGATCAAGTTGGAGGTTTTAGCAATTTTGCAGAAGGTGTTTGATCAGTGTTTGGTCAAGTAAATGACCTCCACTTGATATGGCACTTAACAGGGTTGAAAGACATGAGAAAATAGGGTGCTTCACCAAGTTTGGGCCCATTTGAAGAAACTAGCCAATGTAACTTTGGTGAACCCTAGAAATCAACAGAAACAGTTTCATCTTGATTGAGTCAAGAAAATCATCTCCCCTTGATGCACCACTTGGTGTGCCATCATCATTTGGGGTATTGATCATGCCCACAAAGTTTGAAGCTCCAGATACAAAGTTGGTAATGTAAAGTTGTTCAAATTTGCATTTGAACAGAAAGGGTTTTGAGGTGATCTGATCAAGTTGCTCTATTCCAAATCTTGTGCCATTTGGTCTAGATGCCTTATTAGGTCATTCTAGCATGTGCACCAAGTTTGAGAGCATTTGAACAAGTTTGGCAATGTAAAGTTGCTCAAACTTCAAATATGGACAGAATGGTTATGAAGGGGTTTGAGGATGTTTTCTTGCTTCCCAAGGCATGGGACTTGGCAAGATCATCAAATATGTCATATATGACATGATAGAATTTCCCTGGAATTTTTGGAGAATATTTCCTTTGTAAATATTTCAAAAGCTTGAAATATCCAAAAAGGGTTTTAGAGGGTTTAGCCGATTATTTTGAACATGACCAAGTGTTGAAACTCTTATATATGGACAATATATGTCCTCTGAGTCTCTGTGAATTTTGGCAAATATTTTTGAAACGGTTAAATAATTTTTCCCTATTAAAGACCATTTCTGGCCTTAAGAAAAAGCTTTTAAATAAAATAGGAAAATAACTTTTAAAATTATACCTTTGTGGTTTCTGGGAGTCCTATGACTACTAGGTCTCAAATAAACCTTTTGAAATAATTTTCTCACCCTAAATCAAGTACTTGCAGTACAAATCTCAATTCAGGGGTTTTTGGAAAACTAAATTTATGAAATACTTTTTGGCCAAATTAATTTTATAGGAAAATACTATACTGCTATATAACACTTGGCATGATCACTGGGCAGAAGTTTTGGGTATGGAGATGAATTCTACAAGAGGTCATAGTTGACTTTAATGAGCACAAGAAAAAGCACTTGAAGAAAACTCAATTGCAAATAAAAGCCAAATGATGCTAAAAAAATTGCTGGTCCAAATTTTCATGCTTCAAAGGTACAAATAACATGTTACAAAATGCAGGGTGTGACATGTAGGTTTGTGGTAAACTACTCAGACATCATCGGAAGGGCAGCAAGGTTGATGTAGAAGCCCTCCGTGATCGAACCCCCCTTCGACAGAGTACCGGAAAGGGCCTCCAGATGGGATCTCACGGGTATAGAAGGTTACGGCGGCAGAAACTGCTACTTTTCGAGCTTGCGTTGTATTCCCTCGAAGAGGAAAGGGTGATGCAGCACAGTAGCGTAAGTATTCCCCTCAGTTTTTAAGAACCAAGGTATCAATCCAGTAGGAGACCACGCACGAGTCCCTCGCACCTGCACAAACAAATAAGAACTTCGCAGCCAACGCGATAAGGGGTTGTCAATCCCTTCACGGTAACTTACGAGAGTGAGATCTGATAGATAGGATAGGAAAATATTTTTGGTATTTTTGGTATAAGAACAGAAAGTAAATAAAGCAAATACGCAACGACAATAGAAATATAATAAAGATAGACCCGGGGGCCATAGGTTTAACTAGTGGCTTCTCCCATGATATGAGAATTCTACGGTGGGTGAACAAATTACAGTCGAGCAATTGATAGAAAGGTGCATAGTTATGAGAATATCTAGGCATGATCATTATATATAGGCATCACGTCCATAACAAGTAGACCGAAACTATTCTGCATCTACTACTATTACTCCACACATTCACCGCAATCCAGCATGCACCTAGAGTATTAAGTTCATAAGAACAGAGTAACGCCTTAAGCAAGATGACATGATGTAGAGGGATAAACTCAAGAAATATGATATAAACCCCATCTTTTTATCCTCGATGGCAACAATCCAACACGTGCCTTATTGCCCCTACTGTCACTGGGAAAGGACACCACAAGATTGAACCCAAAGCCAAGCCCTTCTCCCATTGCAAGAACTATAGATCTAGTAGGCCAAACCAAACCAATATTTCGAAGAGACTTGCAAGGATATTATAATCATACATAAAAGATTTCTGAGAAGAATCAAATATTGTTCATAGATAATCTTGATCATAAACCCACAATTCATCAGATCTCGACAAACACACCGCAGAAAGATTACATCAAATAGATCTTCTCGAAGATCGAGGAGAACTTTGTATTAAGATCCAAAGAGAGAGAAGAAGCCATCTATACCTATACTAATTAGAGACTCCCAAGAAATTACCACGTTAATTAGATTTTACAAGCTGTTGATCTAGTGGGACCGAGTTATTATGGTGTAGATCCAATCATAAAATCATCAGCCAAAAAAATTGTTTTCCTCTGTTGTAAAAAAAAAACTAATGCCGTTAGATCGTAAAATTAAATCTAATGGTTAAGATCTAATACAACAGCCAGACACGTATCTGACCAAGCCTGTACCTATTTACAATATATAGAGAGTCCATGCGTTGTATTACACCCATTAGACAAACCCCCCTGTGTTCTCCCCCGCTGGCATCTCTTTTCTCCCGTATTTCTTTTGGTCCGCGGCGTGTTAGATCCAGCAGCAAATCTAATTGCACCAGGTCATTGCGGATAGGCTTTGGCCTCTTCCTCTGGCTGCCGTCCTCCACTCTCTCTCTCTCTCTCTCTCTCTCTCTCTCTCTCTCTCTCGCAGGTATTGAAGAGAATTCATCCAGTTATAATCTCTCATGCCTCCAACAAAAGTAAGACCCTTCTGGTGAATTTCATTACGGCTACTTATTGCTCTCCTGCCCTAGCTCGCATGATATAATCCAGGTGGCAAAACCTGAAGTTTGGGCGAAGTTCTGACTAATGTTTGGTTTCTAGGTTTCCTGCTTTCTTACGGATCTCTTTTGTGTTGTCTCTGATGTTATAGTTTAGTTATATAGAACCATGGAGACAGGTAAATTATTACACGATGGGGCCATTGATTACTTCAAAACATGCTACCAGACGTGCGTGTTGCAGATCACTGTACGTACAAATTCTGAACCGTGATTTGTTTTGATGCTTTCAAGTAGTGCACCTCTAGCTCGATCTTTATATTCAAAGAAGTACTCTACAAAATCCACGCAGATGAAAATTTCAGTCCTAAGTGAAATAAAGTTTGATGCAGGTGTTCAGCCTTCAGTGGTTGCTTTCATGCCGACTCAACTGGGAAGAAAAAAGATCTGAACATGCATGATAAATGATGTTGGAATTAGGTACATTCTTTAATTTCTCCAATGTTGCTTATTGCCCAGCCTTAATTTCCCACTCGAGTTGGCCTGATTATATTTTTTATATGCAACGCCATGGTTGAAGTTAGCATTATCTTGATTATTTGATTATTGTTTTTCAAAAAGGAACCACTAATGCCCATGCAGGTGTTGCTCTTTGGCCATGTAGTTGTGTTAGTAGCAGGCTGTGACTAGGTTGGTTTAGAGTTCTGTACGAGCAGGAATAGGTTGAGCTGGGTAGGTTATTCACTGGCCCGTGTCGTTGCATGTATATATGTGCAGCTGGTCCTGAATTTTGTAATAGTGGGATTTGAGAAGAAATAAAGAAAAAACACAGAAGCATGACACGTGCCTTTGTGAATGTTTTCGTATGAGCGTGTTCGTTGCTTTTGATGTGATAGACCCGTAGGAGATTCCAATAGTTGAATTCTGATTGGTCTGAACAAGTTTGCCTCATACTCTTTCTCATACATAAATATAGGTGAGGGAAGTGATTGAGATTTGAGAGGACATTTTAAATGATATAAAACATAAGTGTCAGTTGAAATATATGCATCTTCTAGATTTATTTTTGAGCAAAAGAGAGGGGGGGGGGACCCCCTCCGGTTTCATTAACGAAACCACCACGAGTTCCAGCTCACTACAAGCGCGCACCTACTAAAAATGCATCTTCTAGATGGTGTCATATTGCCTTTTGAAGACATAAAAAATTACAAAAGATAATTTTATTAGTGATTTAGTTGCACCAATGTAATATGGTATACAGCGGCAACCTTTTTTCCTGATTACGCATGTGTTTTGTTGCAATTTTCAAATGCATGAAACCAATAATGTTGACACAATGCAAGTAACCAGGAGTCTTCATATGCTGTGTAGCTTAATCTCTTAAAAAACATGTGTGATGTTACAATTACTTTTTCCTCTATAAAACAATAAAACCCAGAGTTTCATTTATCATGTGTTCTATTTTTTCAGCTTTAGTTCTACGGATAATGCTGGTCTGCTAAATGAAACAATTGTTCACTATTAAAAAAACTCAGTGCCACCTGCAACAGGTAACCAAAGTTTCTGGTGCGCATAACAGTAGCATTGTGAGCTGTGAGTATTTGCTGAGAGTAAACGTATACCATGATGCTTCATTTCTCAAGCCTATTGTTATATGCTGAACTCATTTTCTTATAGTGTGACCCACATTATACCCTCTCAAGCTAGACAAGCTATGTGATTATTAACGTTTGGAGCATGGAGATTCGCTCAAGGAAACATGTTCTATATATTTTTTTCACAGATTTGAGCTCTCTTTTTTTTCTCTTAGTTTTTCATATTTTATACCTTATAATCGTGACACTTTTCTTTTACCAAACCTCCAAGGATCATCTGCCATGATCCTGATCTCTACCACGTAGCATAAAAAGTCCAATTCTATTGATAATATCAGCGACTCCCTTGATCTTATGGACCTCTAAATCCACAATTATGCAATCCAGCACAGGACGTTGTCCATCGAGGAACCACTAATGCCCATGGTCCGAATAAAGAAAAAGTTATCTTTTAATCCAGTTCGTTTTTGTGATGTCTTATACATGGATTGTGCTTCGGACGTCTATCTTCTATGCATATTTTGTTTCTAACGTTCTATCTTGGACCTGATTTTATGGGTTTTATAAGAATACCAACCGATTTGTCTTCTTTTTTAAGGTTCCAAGGATAATATCAATTGATTTTATTTTCTCTAGATATTCTAATTTTAACCAGGTGTGTTCTCTTTGTTTTGTGTAATTTCTGGGAAGGACGACCAGTAAATTGGATCCTAGGCTAGGATCATTGTTGGTCACAGGTTATTATCTGCAAGACAGAAAATGATCATGTCATGCTATAGACTGTGCAGGTACGCAGATTATTTTTACCTTATCCACAAAAGCAACCAGATCACGAAATTGATGAGATGCCTAATTAACCTTTTCTGAATGCCTGATACTGACTTAGAACAATACTATGGCATCCCCGCCACACGAAATAGGCCCATGCATGAATCATACTCCCTCCATTCCCAAATATGTGTCTTTCTAGAGATAAGTGACTATATACGAAGCAAAATCAGTGAATCTACACTCTAAAATATGTCTACATACATCCGTATGTTGTAGCCCATTTAAAATGCCTAGAAGGCAAATATTTGGGAACAGAGGGAGTATATCTCATGAGGTGACTGTGGTTCCCAAGTTAACATTGCCTAATACATTGGAGGCTAGAGTTGTCTATATTCTCCAGAGTTGTTTATCTAATTTTTAGGGTCCTGAATTTCGCATTGTTAATTAGTAACAATTGTACGTAACATCAGTCCATGCACTCTAACTTTTGTAAGTTAATCTACGTCCGAAATATGATGAATGTATGCTTGGTTTAGAGAGTAGACGGATATGCTAAATATGTTTTGTTCCTGATTTTGCATCATAATCATATTATTTTCCAAGTAACCTAATAGAAAATAAACCCCATGGCAGTCAAGCCCAATACTACACCTCGGGTAGCCAAACTAGATGCAACTGAATTCCAGGGTACCAAGTTATAAAGGTCAATCTTACATACAAGCAACAAACCTAAACATGTACGTAAGAGCAATCTACAATATATATTTTCTAATTTTTACACTGTTTGTTATCTCGAACGTGTACGTGATAAAGTTTATTTTAATATCATGTCTATACTGGAATCACTGAATTCGTTGAGTTTCCAGCATAGTTGGCAAAGCCTAGAAACAACTCGGCATCGTGATTAACACTTCAATAGCCATTGTCGAGTATCAAAAAAATGTCTACTGGGAAATCTACCATGTTAGGAATAATATGCATGTTATACATATATATAGGGTGGCAGATAATGGACATGATATACAAAATCAGGAGTTATATACCAATATTAGAAGTGATTAAATAATATGATTATTTTATGTACATATAGAACATTTGATTATATGTGTCATTTCATATTCTATTTTTAAGTATTATTTTTTCACAAAAATAAAATTTGAATATTAAACATATATGGTCATTGGACAAGATGGAATTGTTCCAATAGAGATTTGGGAATTCTGGAGTTCCTTACTGCTGGTAAATGAAATTTACTCTCAAAACTTCATCCCATTGTAGGTTACTAAACTAGCACGTGCGAATGCACGGGTTGACGACTAGTCTAGCTAATAACTATGGACCCGAAGGTCTGTGGTAAACCACTCACAACTCATGGGTGAGGCTATGGTGTTGATGTAGAAGCACTTCGTGACCGATCCCCCCTCCGGCGGAGCTCCGGAACAGGCCCCAAGATGGGATCTCACGGGAACAGAAAGTTGCGGCGGTGGAATTAGGGTTTCGTATGTTGCCTCGATGTTTTCAGGGTACGAGGATATATACAGGAGGAAGAGGCGCAACGGGGTAGCTAGAGGGGCTCATGAGGGTGGGGGCGCGCCTGCCCCCCTAGACGCGCCACTACCCTTGTGGCCACCTCTTTCTTTCCCTCGCGTGTACTCCAAGTCTTTTGTGTAGATACGGTTCCAAAAATAACTCTCCCGAAGGCTTCATTCCGTTTGGACTCCGTTTGATATTCTTTTTCAGCAAAACAACAAAATAGGCAAAAAAAACATCAATCTGCACTGGGCTTTGGGTTAGTAGGTTAGTCCCAAAAATAATATAAAAGTGTATAATAAAGCCCATTAAACATCCAAAACAGTATATATAATAGCATGGAACAATAAAAAATTATAGATATGTTGGAGACATATCAAGCATCCCCAAGCTTAATTCCTTCTCGTCCTCGAGTAGGTAAATGATAAAAGCAGAATTTTTGATGTGAAATGCTAACCAACATAATTCTCAATGTAATTCTCTTTATTGTGGCATGAATGTTCAGATCCGAAAGATTCAAGGCAAAATTCTATATTGACATACGAATAATAGTACTTCAAGCATACTAACAAAGCAATCATGACTTCTCAAAATAACATGGCCAAAGAAAGTTATCCCTACGAAATCATATATTCTGGCTATTCTCCCTCTTCATCACACAAAATATTTAAATCATGCACAACCACGGTTTCAGCCAAGCAATTGTTTCATACTCATATTTTTTCTAACCTTTCAACTTTCACGCAATACATGAGCGTGAGCCATGGATATAGCACTATAGGTGTAATAGAGCGGTGGTTGTGGAGAAGACAAAAGAAGAAGATAGTCTCACATCAACTAGGCATATTAATGGGCTATGGAGATGCCCATCAATAGATATCAATGTGAGTGAGTAGGGATTGCCATGCAACGGATGCACTAGAGCTATAAGTGTATGAAAGCTCATCAAAAGAAACTAAGTGGATGTGCATCCAACTTGCTTGCTCATGAAGACCTAGGGCATTTGAGGAGGCCCATCGTTGGAATATACAATCCAAGTTATATAATGAAAATTCCCACTAGTATATGAAAGTGACAAAACAAGAGACTCTCTATCATGAAGATTATGGTGCTACTTTGAAGCACAAGTGTGGAAAAAGATAGTAGCATTGTCCCTTCTCTCTTTTATCTCATTTTTTGGAGGGGGATTTTCTCTTCTTCTTTTTAGCCCTCCTCTCTCTCTTTCTTTTCGGGCCATCTCTTTTTTTTTATTTGGCCTTTCTCACACGGGACAATGCTCTAATAATGAAGATCATCACACTTTTATTTACTTACAACTCAAAGATTACAACTCGAAGCTTAGAACAAAATATGACTATATGTGAATGCCTCCCGCGGTGTACCGGGATGTGCAATGAATCAAGAGTGACATCTATGAATGAATTGTGAATGGTGGCCTTTCCACAAATACAATGTCTACTACATGATCATGCATGGCAATATGACAATATGAAGCGTGTCATGTGAACGGAACGGTGGAAAGTTGCATGGAAATATATCTCGGAATGGCTATGGAAATTCCATGATAGGTAGGTATGGTGGCTGTTTTGAGAAAGGTATATGGTGGGTCTATGGTACAGACGAAAGTTGTGCGGTACAAGAGAGGCTAGCAATGGTGGAAGGGTGAGAGTGCGTATAATCCATGGACTCAACATTAGTCATAAAGAACTCATGTACTTATTGCCAAAATCTACGAGTTATCAAAACAAAGTATTCAACGCAAGCTCCTAGGGGAAGGGTTGATAGGAGTTAACCATCGCGTGATCCCGACCTCCACACAAAGGATGACACTCAATAAATAAATCATGCTCCAACTTCGTCACATAATGGTTCACCATACGTGCATGCTACGGGAATAAAAAACTTTAACACAAGTGTTTCTCAAATTCACAATTACTCCACTAGCATGACTCTAATATCATCATCCTCATATCTCAAAACAATCATCAAGTATCAAATGTCTCCTATCATTCAATGCACTTATATGAAAGTTTTTACTATACTCATCTTGGATGCCTATCATATGAGGACTAGTTTTATAACCCAAGCACATTACCATGCTGTTCTAAAAGACTCTCAAATAGATATAAGTGAAGCATGAGAGATCAATAATTTCTACAAAATAAAACCACCACCGTGCTCTAAAAGATATAAGTGAAGCACTAGAGCAAAACTATCTAGCTCAAAAGATATAAGTGAAGCACATAGAGTATTCTAATAAATTATAAATCATATTTATCTCTCTCAAATGGTGTGTCCAGCAAGGATGATTGTGGAAAACTAAAAAGCAAAGACTCAAATCATACAGGACGCTCCAAGCAAAACACATATCATGTGGTGAATAAAAATATAGTCTCAAGTAAAGTTACCAATAGACGATGACAAAAGAGGGGATGCCTTCCCGGGGCATCCCCAAGCTTAGGCTTTTGGTTGTCATTGAATTTTACCTTGGGGTTCCATGGGCATCCCCAATCTTAGGCTCTTTCCACTCTTTGCTCCATAGTCCATCAAATCCATACTCAGAACTTGAAAACTTCACAACACAAAACTTAGCCAAAAATCTCGTGATCTCCGTTAGTATAAGAAAACAAACCACCACTCAAAGGTACTGTAATGAACTCATTCTTTTTTTATATCGGTGTTAAACCTACTGTATTCCAACTTCTCCATGATTCATGCCCCCCCCCCCCGATACTACTCATTGATTCATCAAAATAAGCAAACAACACAAGAAAAACAGAATCTATCAAAAATAGAACAATCTGTAGTAATCTGTAACTTTCGAATACTTCTGTAACTCTAAAAATATTTAAATAAATTTGTGGACGTGAGGAATTTGTTTATTAATCATCTGCAAAAATAATCAACTAAAAATCACTCTCTAGTAAAAAATGACAGCTAATCTCATGAGCGCTAAAGTTTCGGTTTTTCACAGCATGATGACATAAACTTCACTCAAGTCTTCCCAAAGGTTCTACTTGGCACAAACACTAATTAAAACACAAAATCACATCTAAACATAAGCTAGATGCAATATTTATTCCTAAACAGAAGCAAAAACAAAGAAAATAAAATTGGGTTGCCTCCCAACAAGCGCTATTGTTCAACGCCCCTAGCTAGGCATGATACAAGAATAGATCTAGATATTGCCATCTTTGGTAGGCTATCCATAAGTGGCCCTCATAATAGATTAATAAGGTAATTTGATTTTCTTTCTAGGAAAGTGTTACATGCCTTTCCTTAACGGAAATTGGAATCTAATATTTCCTTCCCTCATATTAATAATTGCACCAATCGTTCTAAGGAAAGGTCTACCAAGAATAATATGACATGAAGGATTGCAATCTATATCAAGAACGATGAAATCTATGGGCACATAATTCCTATTGGCAACAATAAGAACATCATTAATCCTTCCCATAGGTTTCTTGATGGTAGAATCCACAAGATGCAAATTTAAAGAACAATCATCAAGTTCATGGAATCCTAACATATCACACAAAGCCTTTGGAATTGTAGAAACACTTGCACCCAAATCACACAAAGCAAAGCATTCATGATCTTTAATCTTAATTTTAATAGTAGGTTCCCACTCATCATAAAGCTTTCTAGCGATAGAAACTTCTAATTCAAGTTTTTCTTCATAAGATTGCATCAAAGCATCAACTATGTGTTTGGTAAAAGCCTTATTTTGACTATAAGCATGTGGAGAATTTAGCACGAATTGCAACAAGGAAATACAATCTATTAAAGAGAAATTCTAATAATTGAATCCCTTGAAATCCAAAATAGTGGGTTCATCACTATGCAAAGATTTAATCTCTTCAACCCCACTTTTAACAATTTTAGCATCAAGATCTAGAAACTCCGAATCATTGGGACGCCTTTTAATTAAAGTAGACTCATCTCCAGTCCCATCTTTATCAAGGTTCATACTAGAAAACAAGGATCTAATACGAGACACGTCAATCACTTTCAGATCTCCATCTTTACTTTCATGATCATTAGAAGAACACGCTTTCATAAAGCAATCCTTTTTTGCACGCATCCTAGCGGTTCTTTCCTTGCGCTCATCAATGGAAATTCTCATGGCTTTGAGAGACTCATTGATATCATGCTTAGGTGGAATATATCTAAGTTTCAAAGAATCAACATCAAGAGTAATTCTATCCATGTTTCTAGCCAACTCGTCAATCTTAAGCAATTTTTCTTCAAGCAAGGCATTGAAATTCTTTTGCGAATTCATAAACTCTTTAAAACTAGTTTCAAATTCAGAGGGAATCTTACCAAAATTTCCATAAGATTTATTGTAGGAATTGCCATAATTATTAGAGGAATTTCAATGAAAAGGCCTAGGATTAAAATTTCCTCTATAAGCATTGTTACCAAAATTATTCCTACCAACAAAATTCACATCCAAAGATTCATTATTCTTTTCAATCAACGTGGACAAGGGCATATCATTAGGATCAAAAGAAGCACTATTAGTAGCAAATAATTTCATAAGTTCATCCATCTTTCCACTCAAAACACTAATCTCTTCAATAGCTTGCACTTTTTTACTAGTAGATTTTCGATGTGCCATTGATAGTAGTTAACCATAATATTATGTCAGTCCCAAAATGCGATTCTATCACGATCATGTGACACTTACGTGATTGGGGCACAACCGCATTCCGGGTGCTGAGCAAGATGGATATCATTACATCGTACCATTACATACATACATGGGGGATACAACAATACATACAAGTCACATGAATACATCATCATCAAAATAAGGCATTCGACTACGGATGCAAACATGAAAAGCACAATGACATCCTTCTGCTATCCCAGGATATCGACCCGGAACCTAACCCAAGACTGAAGAAGAAGAAGTAGAAAGAACTCCAACACAACGATCATCGCTCTCACGTCAAGACATCGGAAACCTGCACCTGCAACTGTTGTTGTAGTATCTGTGAGCCACGAGGACTCAGCAATCCCATAACCATTGGTAACAAGACTATCAAAGCTTAATGGGTAGGAAGAGGTAAGGTGGTGAGGTTGCAGTAGCGGCTCAGCAATAATGTGGTGGCTAACTTACGAGTACAAGAATAAGATGAGCATCTATGCAAACGGTCGCAAACTAGTAGTGATCGCTAAAGATCCTGAACTACCTACGAGTCAAACATAACCCCACCGTGTTCTCTTCTCAAAGTGAAAAGAGACGGTCACGGTTACTCACACAGTTGTGTGTTTTACTTCGGATCCTCTGTCAAGTTTTCTACAACCGGGCATTAACAAATTCCAATCTGCCACATAACCACGGGCACGGCTTTCGAAAAATTATAACCCTGCAGGGGTGTCCCAACTTAGCCCATCACAAGCTCCCACGATCAGCAGAAGTAATAACAATATTACCCCTTACCTTAGGGAAATACGATCAGGCTCGATATCTGTAACACCCCAAAAATTTAACCATGTTTTATTAATTAAAATTTTGCCAGGAAATTAAATTTTTCATTTGCTGGATTTTCCTTTAGGTTCCAGGACCATTCTTTTCCTTTCTGTGGAGTTTTCACCACAAGTGAAAACTTCCCAATTATTGTTAGACTCTCATATTCACTCATTAAAACCTTTCTTATATCAGTAAAATTAATTATGTAATTGTCTCCCTAATCTTCTTCTCTCTAAAAATGGTTTCCCTTAGTTTTAGGGCCCCATTTGTACTGCAACCACTTGATAAGTTTATTTAAAATTTTCCCCAAAATTTGGAGATGTCATGTGTTGTTGTTAGGTCACTTTTATGCAGGAATATATTTCATTCATTTAATAATTTGAGCTCCACACCATGATTTCAAATCTGGTCCAATGGGCAATTTTGCACTACAACCCCTTTAAATATTTCTTTAGAGCTTCCACCAAAATTATGGGATGTTCATAGGAGTATATTATTCAACTTTATGCAAAAACCCAGAGTTTCCCTTTGAAATATTTGAGTGAATCAACCTCATTTTCATTCTGGTCCAGCATGGTGATTTGTACAGCAACCATCATTTAGCTTCCCCTTCTAGTTGTGATTCCTTTTCCTACTTATAGCACATCCTGCAAAAACCTGAAGTCCAGGAGAGTGGACTCATTGGAAGATTTTAAGTGCATGCAATGGTGCCTTTACATTTCTGTCCAGAATCAGTTTTCTCACAAACTTAAACTGGCAAGTTTTTGCTGTTAGCAAACTAACACTGCCACCCTCTCTATCACCTAAGGAGACCCCAATCTGGAAGATTTGGCCACCCCAAGAGTTGCCTAGTTGTCTCTAGCATTTTGTCAAATACCTGGTGTGCATGGCCGGTTTTGGCATGATCTTTGTTTTACACTGTGACCTTGCCCCTCCGTGCATACTGACATGTCCACTAATCTCCCTTAAGCCTCTAACCTAGACCTGCTAATTTCTAGCTTCATCGAAACTCTGTGGCATGCTCTGGCATTTCGTCAAACAGCTCACGTGCGTGCTCTGGGCGCGCCCAGAGCGCACGTTTTGCACGCGCGCGCACCGAGCCGCCGCGTCCCTCTGCCGACACCCCACGCCTGTTCTGGTCGCTCCCCTCCCACAGCCTGCACGCCTGCCCCCTCCCCCACCACAGAGACGCCACTGGAGCCCCACAGTGCCGCCGTCAGGTCGGCCGCGACAGCTAGCGGGCGGCCACAGGAGCTCCTGCCCCGGACAGCACCGCCCGAGCCACCAGCGCTCGCCACCTGCCCCCTGGAGAAGCTCCAGATTGTCCGCAAACTCGTCCTCTAGCGCACGTCGCCGCCACATCGCCCTAAGCTACAGAAAGTCGGTCGCCGGCGTTCTTATCCGCGGCCATCGTCGGAACCGACCCCAATCGCCTATTTAAGGAGCTCCGAGCATCTCCGCAACCTCAGACGATCTCAAGCTGCACCACATAGCACCCCCGTAGCAGCCAAGCAACCAGAGGAGGTCTTCTTCCCCATCTCCGGCCAGTACAGCCGCCGCCGCCCTCCGGTCCATTCCGTCGCAACCCGAGCCCCTCCCGTCCATCTAGCGCCACCGTTCGACTCCCCATGACCCTGCGGAGCCACCCATCACCTCAAACCCGCTCGGGAACCACCGTAGCGCGAAGCCCCAATTTCCCCCGAGGCCACCGTCCGCCGCGAAGCTCGTTGCCGGTGATTTCCTCCACCCCCGTCCCCCCTCGACCACCTGGAGTACCGCCCCGATCTGGCGGATCCATCCCTGACCTCGGATGCCCTCGAGGAGCCGCCGTTCGCCTGCGTTGATCGCCGGAGCCCCGCCTCTGTTCGGCCAGAGGAAGAGGGAGGCGGGGGCAACTGGTCAAACCTAACCCGTGGGCCCCCTGGGCCCTCTATCAGTGACCCAGCGCCGGTCCATGCGGGCATAAGTGGAGGAGCAAAACCCCGAGTACGTCTCCCCTACTCCGAAAGCGTATTCTAATCGAAACATTTTCCTATTTCTGTTTTATTCTGAAAACAGATTTGACTAAACTTTGACTGGCTGTATCTTTTTAAATACAAACCCAAATGACTTGATTCTTTTTCTGTTGTTTCCCAATTATTGTCTAGTTTGTTTTCATATTTATTTCAAAATTTTCCAGACAACTTTTTTGTGCTGTTTTGAGTCTATGTATTGATTTCGTATTCTTTCAATTAGGATTTTGAAGAGGGAGAAAACTTCCAAAAAGTTTTGGAATGCATTTCTACTCCCCTCTACTTGAAGGCAAGCACTTTTGAACCCTGGTCTAATGCATGTGGTTGTTGTTGACACGATTGCAACGATATGGTTGCATTCATTTTTATTTCATATGTGATGATATGATCATGCCCATGAGTGTATGAGGTAAACCCCTTGCTGTGAATAATTAGTATACATGATGGTAATCCCCTTCGCATGCCTTTCATGCCTAACGGAAGAAAGCCGTGAAAGTCGTGGTCTTGTGTAGACGCGAGCTTGTCGCTAGCTCCCCGTCAGGACGGTGGAGTCCGGTATGGCTTGGTAAGGCATGACGGATGGTGATTCTGACTGTTGTTGTGAAATATATCGGTTATGACTAATCATACAAGTAATGCTGAAACCTCCTAAGTCGACCGTAGATCGAGTCTGGTTCTAGTAACCCCCATACTTGTTTTGTGCTACCACTTGCCCCTGCCACAGGTAGGGTACGGTTCAGTAAGTGTCAACCCCTGTCCTAGCACACATCGTACAGAGAGTCCATGGTGGAAGATACCGGCTGCATCCGGTAGGCATGCCACCTGGTCCGGGGGCATGGGTGTTTCCGGTTGGGACCGAGAGGGGGGCACCCCTTACAACGCGCAATAGAAATTTGATCCCATGCTATGCGAGGTTGTAGCCTCCCCACACAGAGTTTGCTTAACAGGTGTCGTGGGTGATTCCAGACACAAGTAAAGTTAAGATGGTGTGTGCAAGTCAGGCTTGTTTTCGACTAAAAGACCGTAGACGGAATTAGTTCCGATGGACTAAAGAAATCCGTTGCTCGTGGGTAAAGAGTACACCCTCTGCAGAGATAGTAAATCTATTTCGAATAGCCGTGTCCATGGTTAAGGACTACAGTCTGGGATGGGTCGATTGTCGTCGGTCTTAGTGTCTGTCTTTGGAGGAGAAAATGCTAAACCAGTACATTGATTTTAACCTGTGGCATATGGTGATTATGATTATTATTGTGGACTAACCATCTGTGCTATTCGAATATCCCTGGGATGGTTCTACCTCATGGATATTCAGTGTGATTATGTTTGCTTATAAGCCCTTTCTGTGGTGTCGCTCAGACGCCCGACTGTGGCATGCTTGTTATTTATTTTCCTTATAAGCCCTTTATGTGGTGTCGCTCAGACGCCCGACTGTGGCATGCTTGTTATTTATTCTCCTTATAAGCCCTTTATGTGGTGTCACTCAGATGCCCGACTGTGGCATGCTTGTTATTTATTCTCCTTATAACCCCTTTATGTGGTGTCCCTCAGGCGCCCGACTGTGGCATGTTCGTGCTTTATTTTATTATCACTCTCTGGTTTTATATGCATTTCATACAAATGACCTGCTTGCATTATGGACTGTCATATCATAATTAACATATTGATCATCAATTATTCTCGAGCATGATTATATTTCACATGTGTTCATAATGTTTGCGAGTACATTCAATGTACTCAATGGCTTCTCCCTGGCTATTATCTTGGCCAGATTTCATGCATGGAAAGGAACGATGCGATAACAGCCCCAGAACGTACGCAAATGGAGATAGCAGCCTCGCGAAGATAGGAGTTATCCTGGTCAGCTGTTCCTGTGGGAAATGGAGTCCCATAGTCACCGATGAACCACAAACCGCTTCCGCCATCAGCCACTAGAAACCTTGTGATGTACTCATAGGACAAAATGGTCTTGTACTACATATCTTGTATTTTGCTTGGAGTTTCTGTAACAAGTTGGTGCCTCATCAGCTAACAGTAATCCTGGGGCTGGTGAGCACAAGGGCCGCTTTTGGGAAATTAATATCCTGAAAATCCGGTCCTGACAGTATCTCGGTGCACAAGACATTTCAACAATGGTAAACCAAGTCCAGCAAGACCTCCCGGTGTGTCGACACCCTGATAGTAGCCGCGCGTATCTCGTCTCAGGCCACGACCAGATGGGCGATGCTACAGGTAAAACCAGCCCTCGGGTTTCCCCAAGGTGGCCTTGCAGGCTCCCCGTTTGGGACCAACACCATCAGCACTGCCCCCCCCCCCACTGCTATGTAGAAAAATACTCGGGGACGCGACCCCCTATGCATATTTAATTAATTAATTAAGTTGTTATTATGAGGCAAATTAAAAGCAATGTTGGGCCTTGCTGGAGGAGTTTTATTCAAAGACGAACTGTCAAGGGTTCCCCATATACCCAACCGTGTAAGGAACGCAAAGTCAAGGAACATAATGCCGGTTTATCGGCTCCTAAGGTGGCACGAGTGAAACAAAACACCGAGCAAAAGGCCAAGCCTTCCACCCATTTCCAAGTATATATGTGTGTTAAATATATAATAATAGATATTGTGATATTCCCAAAGCAACAAGTTCCAACATGGAACAATCTTCATCTTCACCTGCAACTAACAACGCTATAAGAGGGGCTGAGCAAGCGGGTAACATAGCCAAACAACGGTTTGCTACGAAGGTGTCAAAGGTTAGAGTTTTCAAGGCAACAAGGAGAGGGGCTGACAATAATGATGGGTAGCGCGACATATAACGATAGCATCGAGACATCTAAGCATGGCAATGATAGTAAAGGTATCCAAGGTGATGGTCATCTTGCATGAGATCCCGCAAGGAGAAAGAATGAGTCCATGAAGAAGATGAAAAAGAAGCCTTGAAGATGAACCTCGTGTAGATGAACGAATCCTCATGATCGCAACGGAACAAGAACTAACAAGAAGAAGCACACAACATGGTAAACACACAACACAAGAACAAGACAAGAAGCTCGACCAAGTGTGATGCAAGACAAGTCTATATATGATGCAATACATGGCAAGGGATGAAGCACACAAGAATAACATAAACCAACAAGTTTAAATGAGGCCGGATTCAACATATAACAACTCCGGTAAGTCCTCATATGCATAGTTTGAAATTAGTCCAGATATGAATAAACCTCAAGTTAATGTTGTTAAACAGCAGGTTAACATGCACCATGATGATCTACATGAAATTCTAGTCAAGTTTCATATAAAGTTTGTTTAATTCGGAGCTACAGCCTAGAAGATATGAGCAAAACAAGACAAGCAAGGCAACGGTGCAAGATGCACCCAAACATCAAGCAAACACACTCCAAGCATGAAATCAACATGATATTATGATTCTACATGCAAAATCACACAAATTTCAAATAGGGCACGCTCAAAACGGACCAACGGTTCAACGCATACACATGAAACAAGATATAACAACAACCTGAAGTTAACAGCCACATAGCAACTTTGGAGCAAGGTAAATATAAGCTACAACACCTAAACATGATAAGAATAAGCATGGATGTGAAGTATACATGATACTTAACAAGCATTAACTTAGAACACACCCAAAAGCTTGCTGGAACACATTTAAACAAGTATGGCAAGTTGCAATAAAATTATCCAGACTTAGTCAAAATCTGGGAAGGCAAAATCATCATCACGATGCTACATTCGGAGGCACAAAACAACAAGCATATCAACCCTACTAAGCATATAAAGAGCATGGACATGTAGTAGACATATCATACAGCAAACAACTCCATTGGAGCATCTCCATAGGAGGCATGGATCAATAACAACAAGCTCCACCAAATTGAACATGCTGATAAAAACATGATAGGTATGATTTATAGCAACTTGAGAGCAAGAAATAAATAAGCTTCAGCAGGTCACATGAGCAAGTAAGGGCATGAATGGATAGACAATAACATAGACAACAAGACATGATCATTGGCCACTCCAAAACAAGCATGGATTTGAGTGGGGCATCAAGCAAACATAGCATCAGGTTATAACAGATTCCAGACTTAGCAGTTTTTCACTAAGTATAAAACAGCAACAACAACATGGCTTATATACAATTTTGTTTAAGTCACCTCAAGGCATATCATGGAAAGTTAAATGCACCACAGCAAAGACCATATAATGGTGCTTCTAAAACATCTAGACATGCGGCATGAAGACAAACACATCAATAGCAATGGGCAAGTGAAATCGGCATCTCATAACAAGTTTCAGCACTTAACAGCCAAATGCACTTTTGCAATAGAGATTAACATGGCAAGATGACACCTAACATGAAAGCTACAGCAACCATCATGTAGAGCACTTCACAATGAACATTTTGACATATCATATGCTCCATTTGGATAAACATGCACCAAGTTACAAGCATCACAAGCATGCAACAAATTAACAAGTAACAGCAGTTTATAACAAGTAGCACTCTTGCAACAGAAATTAGGTTATCTAGATGATGTCAAACAAGCATGGCACAATGGAACAAAGTGTAGAGCATATCACCACGATCATTTTGACATATTATTTGCATCATTTGGATAAGCAAACAAAAAGTTACAGCCATCACAACATGCAACAAAATACTGACAGAAAAAGGGCTTAGAGGGAAAAATAGACTTCTCGGGGCGGACATGTCCATGTCAGAGTGGATGTGTCCGTCGGTTGGGCTCGCGGGCCCAACAGTCAGTGTCATAGAGAGAGAGAGGGAGGCGGACATGTCCGTCGCCACCCGGACATGTCCGGCTCGGGCAGAGGTCAGCGGCGGCTGGCCGGCGACGACGGCGTGTGGAGGCGACGGCGAGGCCACCCCGGTGGCGAGGACGACAGCAGGTGGCGCGGAGGGGTCGGAGGAGGTCGGAGAGGCCGAATCCCGGCGGTGGAAGCTGGATATGGCCGGCAGCGAGGCACTGCGGCCACGGGCAGAGCTCGGCGACGAGGTCCGTGGAGGAGCTCAGATGGCGGCGGCGAGGGTCGTGCGGAGCGCGGGCGAGAGGAGGCAGGAGGCGGCGCTCTACGGCGGCTGGCGGCGAGAGCAAGGCAGCGCCAGGGCGGATCGAGGGAGCCTCGCGGAGGCGCGACGGCGGCTACAGGAGCTCGGCGAGGCTCCCGGAGCGGGCGGCTCGGGCGGGCGCTCGAGGCCCAGTTCGGCCCGCGGCGGCTGGATCTGGGCCGGGAGGGCCACGGTGGCTGGGGCGCTGTCCTGGGACGCGTGGCATGCCCCGGTTGGCCAGAGCGGTTGTTCCGGCGGCTGCTGGCCATACATGAGCTGCCAAGTGGCAGTTCGGGGCTGGCCGGCGCCGGAAAACTAGGAGGAGGCGGCGGCTGGCTGTGTGGAGGGGCTGGTCGCACGAATTTTGAGGCAGAGGGGGGCTAGGAGGTACGTGGAGACCTAGGCTGTCCAAAATGGACAACAGAGTGTCCATATATAACAGTTTTGGGCTAAGGTTTGGGTCTAGGTGTGATTTTGAGCCCTCCGATCGCGATCCGACGGATCCGATCGCGAGGGGGTCTAGGTTGGGCCTAGGTGGAGGTAGTGGGCTGTGACGAGGGGTCTCGGGCTGCGGGGAGAGAAGGGAGAAGAGGCCCGCGGGGTTTTCGGAGACCGAAAATGTCCGACGTTTTATCCAACGACTAGTGCCGCTATATATATCCATTGGGCTATCAAACGAGCTCCGGATTCGATGAAATTTGGCAGGTGGCGTGTGTACACTATAATAAGACCACATGCCAAGTTTCATCCCATTTTGAGAACATTTTCCGGCCACTCACAAAATAAATATTCGGAGGCGCCGCGGGCGCGTGTGAGTGTGTCTGGGCTCAGAACGGACAACGGAAAGGACGAGGGGGCTTGGACGGATGCATGTTTTAAAAACATGCTGATGCAAAGCACACGATGACATGGCAAGATACAACACGCAAGCAGATGACATGGCAACGACAACGAATAACTGGCTGACACCTGGCGCACCGGTCTCGGGGTGTCACAACACTCCCCTACTAACAAGAGATCTCGTCCCGAGATCTTAGGAACGAGACGGAAGGGAAAAAGGAAGAACAAGGTTCTTCGAGGACAAAAGAGTGAAGGAAAGAACCTTGAGAGGTTGAACAATATGAAAGAAGGATACAACAGAGATGAACGAAGTTGCAAAGACTTCGTTGGACAAGAGGAAGAAGGAATACGACGAGAACCAAAAGGTTGAGAGATATGAAGCACGGGTTGAAGGAATAAGAATGAATTCGAAACCACTCCTGTTAATAAGAGATAGAAAGGAATCTCCACGAAGGAATTCGGGCAGCACTCCGGCTGAAACTGAAAGAAATAGCACACCGGTTGACATGAATGGAATAGGACAAGAACCTGAGAAGATGGAATAAAGACATGACGAAATGAACAAGACAATGCCTCCGGAATAATTGGAGTGATCGAATTAAAAGAATGGAGAAGAAGATGACAAGTATCACCACGAATGAATTGAAATAACATCTTCAAGACACAGGCTTGAACGGAGTTGTCGAGAAAATCAGCAAAAAAAGAATAAGCTTGATGTGGACTTATTAAAACATCTCAAGACTTGAGGTGAATTATGCCGCAACCAAGTATTGATGAGCTGAGAAGAGCGAAGAATGCAAAACTCCACTTCAAAAGAATACGTAGAATTATTTCACTCGAGGGGCAAAAGAATAAGAATGCTTGAGCTACTCCAGAAGAATTATTGAACACTTGAAGAATGAATTAACTCATGATGAACCATCATGAAGAACTCCGGTAACAAAAATATGATGATATAGAAATGACGTATGAAAAGAATAAGATTAAAGCGTTGCGATGACTAGTCGGGGTTCCGACGAGATAGCTGAGAAAACTTGAACTCCGGGAAAGAAAAGAATAAAACACTTGGTACTAGAATTATTCATCAAGAATAAACTCGAAGAAAAGGATAAATCGACTTGACAAAGAAGAATAAGAATTAAGTTATGCTTATCCTCCACCAATAATTGATGAGAAGCCATGGATTTGCAGATCACTTTCAAGTTGAAAAGGATTAAAGAGAGGATATATCGCAAACTTGCGTAAATCTTCAAGAAACACCGGTAGGATTGTAATAAAAAAATGAATGGATTGATAAGATAACACCGGAAAAGAACTCTTGAGCGAACCACCGTAAAGAATTAAAGCCGAGTGACGAAAATGAACAAACCACCGGGAAGAATTAAAATTAAATGATGAAAGAGAACAAAACCCACCGTAAATAATTGAAATTGAGTGAATACGATGAATCGCGGGGAGAATAAAGCACTTGAGGAAACCAAGATACCAGAGAACGAAGAGATCGTGAACTGATTAAAGCATACTTGAACGAAGCACCGGACAAATGTGAGACCAACGAAGAGGCATCAATGAAGAATATTTGAAAGACGAAGTTGAAAACCGAGAACGAAGAAATCTTCTGAAATGATGGCCTTCGGAGGAACACAAGGAAAAGAATTCATGAAATGCCCGGGAAAGATAAAAACAAGTAAGGTTGAACCAACGATGAAAGAATTGCAGAAGATCTTGGACAAGGCATATGACTGATGGAATCCATACTTACGTCACACTTGAAAAGGAATATATAAATACTCCGAAAAATTAGAAGAGTCAGGTAAGATCCTGGGAAAAGACCTGTGGGTTATGGGCCCACCGAAGAGAAAAACACCGTTGGAAAAGATTGAAAGGATATGATGCACGGGAAAGATTAAAATACTTGAAGGAGGTGGCAACCTTGAATTAATTGGAATACAGACGAATCTCCTGAGATTTCTTCGGAACTCCGGGATAATTAATGGAGAGAGACGAATGAGCAAGAGGAAACAATTGAGCCAAGGAAAAAGAATATGAACAACATCGAATACTTGAATTGAATCCACCGGAAGAAAAAAAGATGATGGATGACAAACTAGACTAGAATTCACCAGTTGAAACAATTGATGAAAGAAAGCAAAGACTTCACACGAGTAGGATGGATACTCGATTAAGGACTCCGGCTCCGAGAAGAAAAAGAGTGGGCGGGTGGGAAAAAGAAAGACAACTTCGGAAGGGGAAACACCGTCAGTTGAAAAGAACTGAGGTTGAACTTGCAAAGAAGAATAGGGTTGAATCCACTTGACGAGAGATGCACAAGAAGAAAGAATTGACAACGCACGAACGAAAACTAACCACGTGATCCTAAAAAAATTTGAAGGGGAATAGGGCTAATTCAAAACACCTACGTCAAGATTCCTCACCAGAGCGACGAAGGGACTGTGGAGTAAAAAGAATTCCTACTCTTCGATATAACTAGACTCCGATAAAGTTTTCTGCTAGACTCGACAACGGCCAAACTACGATCAATCAAAGGGGCTCCTATGGTCGGTCGAGGCTCTGATACCAACTTGTCAGGCCCAAAATGCGATTCTATCCCGCTCACGTGACACTTACGTGATTGGGGCACAACCGCATTTCGGGCGCTTAGCAAGATGGATATCATTACATCGTACCATTACATACATACATGGGGGATACAACAATACATACAAGTCACATGAATACAACATCATCAAAACAAGGCATCCGACTACGGATGCAAATATGAAAAGCACAATGACATCCATCTGCTATCCCAGGCTGTCGACCCGGAACCTAACCCAAGACTCAAGAAGAAGAAGTAGAAAGTACTCCAACAAAACGATCATCACTCTCACGTCAAGACATCGGATACCTGTACCTGCAACTGTTGTTGTAGTATCTGTGAGCCACGAAGACTCAGCAATCCCATAACCATGGGTAACAAGACTATCAAAGCTTAATGGGTAGGAAGAGGTAGGGTGGTGAGGTTGCAGCATCGGCTAAGCAATAATGTGGTGGCTAACTTACGAGTACAAGAATAAGATGAGCATCTACGCAAACGGTCGCAAACTAGTAGTGATCGCTAAAGATCCTGAACTACCTACGAGTCGAACATAACCCCACCGTGTTCTCTTCTCAAAGTGAAAAGAGACGGTCACGGTTACTCACACAGTTGTGTGTTTTACTTCGGACTCTGTCAAGTTTTCTACAACCGGGCATTAACAAATTCCAATCTGCCACATAACCGCGGGCACGGCTTTCGAAAGATCATAACCCTGCAGGGGTGTCCCAACTAAGCCCATCACAAGCTCTCACGATCAGCAGAAGTAAAAATAATATTACCCCTTATCTTAGGGAAATCCGATCAGGCTCGGTATCCCGATGCACAAGACATTTCGACAATGGTAAAACAAGTCCAGTAAGACCTCCCGGTGTGTCGACACCCTGATAGTAGCCGTGCGTATCTTGTCTCAGGCCACGACCGGATGGGCGATGCTACAGGTAAAACCAGCCCTCGGGTTTCCCCAAGGTGGCCCTGCAGGCTCCCCGTTTGGGACCAACACCATCAGCACTGGCCCCCCTTGCTATGTAGAAAAATACTCAGGGACGCGACCCCCTATGCAAATTTAATTAATTAATTAAGTTGTTATCATGAGGCAAATTGAAACCAATGTTGGGCCTTGCTGGAGGAGTTTTATTCAAAGACGAACTGTCAAGGGGTCCCCATATACCCAACCGTGTAAGGATAGCAAAATCAAGGAACATAATGCAGGTTTATCGGCTCCTAAGGTGGCATGAGTGAAACAAAACACCGAGCAAAAGGCCAAGCCTTCCACCCATTGCCAAGTATATATGTGTGTTAAATATATAATAATAGATATTGTGATATTCCCAATGCAACAAGTTCCAACAAGGAACAATCTTCCTTCTTCACCTGCAACTAACAACGCTATAAGAGGGGCTGAGCAAGCGGGTAACATAGCCAAACAACGGTTTGCTAAGAAGGTGTCAAATGTTAGAGGTTTCATGGCAACAAGGAGAGGGGCTGACAATAATGATGGGTAGCGCGACATATAACGATAGCATCGAGACATCAAAGCATGGCAATGATAGTAAAGGTATCCAAGCGGATGGTCATCTTGCCTGAGATCCCGCAAGGAAGAAGAATGAGTCCATGAAGAAGACGAAGAAGAAGCCTTGAAGACGAACCACATGTAGACGAATGAATCCTCACGATCGCAACGGAACAAGCACTAACGGGAAGACACACACAACACGGTAAACACACAACACAAGAACAAGACAAGAATCTCAACCAAGTGTGATGCAAGACAAGTGTATATAAGATTCAATACATGGCAAGGGATGAAGCACACAAGAACAACATAAACCAACAAGTTTAAATGAGGCCGGGTTCAACATATAACAACTCCGGTAAGTCCTCATATGCATAGTTTGAAATTAGTCTAGATCTGAACAAACCTTAAGTTAAAGTTGTTAAACAGCAAGTTAACATGCACCATGATGATCTACACGAAATTCTAGTCAAGTTTCATATAAAATTTGTTTAATTCGGAGCTACGGCCTAGATGATATGAGCAAATCAAGACAAGCAAGGCAACGGTGCAAGATGCACCCAAACATCAAGCAAACACACTCCAAGCATGAAATCAACATGATATTATGATTCTACATGAAAAATCACACAAATTTCATATAGGGCACGCTCAAAACGGACCAACGGTTCAACACATACACATGAAACAAGATATAACAACAACTGAAGTTAACAACCACATAGCAAATTTGGAGCAAGGTAAATATAAGCTACAACACCCAAACATGATAACAAGAAGCATGGATGTGAAGTAGACATGATACTTAACAAGCATGAACTTAGAACACACCCAAAAGCTTGCTGGAACACATTTAAACAAGTATGGCAAGTTGCAATAAAATTATCCAGACTTAGTCAAAATCCGGGAAGGCAAAATCATCATCGCGATGCTGCCTTCGGAGGCACAAAACAACAAGCATATCAACTCTACTAAGCATATAAAGAGCATGGACATGTAGTAGACATATCATACAGCAAACAACTCCATTGGAGCATCTCCATAGGAGGCATGGATCAATAACAACAAGCTCCACCAAATTGAACATGCTGATAAAAACCTGACAGGTATGATTTATAGCAACTCGAGAGCAAGAAATAAATAAGCTATAGCAGGTCATATGAGCAAGTAAGGGCATGAATGGATAGCAATAACATGGACAATAAGACATGATCATTGGCCACTCCAAAACAAGCATGGATTTGAGTGGGGCATCAAGAAAACATAGCATCAGGTTATAACAGATTCCAGACTCAGCAGTTTTTCACTAAGTATAAAACAGCAACAACAACATGGCATATATACAAGTTTGTTTAAGTCACCTCAAGGCATATCATGGAAAGTTAAATGCACCACAGCAAAGACCATATAATGCTGCTTCTAAAACATCTAGACATGTGGCATGAAGACAAACACATCAATAGCAATGGGCAAGTGAAATCAGCATCTCATAACAAGTTTCAACACTTAACATTCAAATGCACTTTTGCAACATAGATTAACATGGCAAGATGACACCTAACATGAAAGCTACAGCAACCATCATGTAGAGCACTTCACAATGAACATTTTGACATATCATATGCTCCATTTGGATAAACATGCACCAAGTTACAAGCATCACAAGCATGTAACAAATTAACAAGTAACATCAGTTTATAACAAGTAGCACTCTTGCAACAGAGATTAGGGCATCTAGATGAAGTCAAACAAGCATGGCACAATGGAACAAAGTGTAGAGCATATCACCACGATCATTTTGACATATTATTTGCATCATTTGGATAAGCACACAAAAAGTTACAGCCATCACAACATGCAACAAAATACTGATAGAAAACGGATTTAGAGGGAAAAATAGACCTCTAGGGGTGGACATGTCCATGTCAGAGTGGACGTGTCCGTCGGTGGGGCTCGCGGGCCCATCTGTTAGTGTCACAGAGAGAAAGGGAGGCGGACATGTCCGTCGCCACCCGGACAGGTCCGGCTCGGGCAGAGGTCAGCGGCGGCTGGCCGGCGACGACGGCGTGTGGAGGCGACGGTGAGGCCACCCCAGCGGCGAGGACAACGGCAGGTGGCACGGAGGGGTCGAAGCAGGTCGGAGAGGCCGGATCCCGGCGGCGGAAGCTGGATCTGGCCGGCGGCGAGGCACTGCGGCCACGGGCGAAGCTCGGCGACGAGGTCCGTGGAGGAGCTTAGACAGCGGCAGCGAGGGTCGTGTGGAGCGCGGGCGAGAGGAGGAAGGAGGCGGCGCGCCGCGGCAGCCGGCGGCGAGCGCGAGGCGGCGCCAGGGCGGATCGAGGGAGCTTGGCGGAGGCACGACGGCGGCTACAGGAGCTCGTAGAGGCTCGCGGAGCGGGCGGCTCTGGCGGGGGCTCGGGGCCCAGTTCGGCCCACGGTGGCTGTATGTGGGCCGGGAGGGCCGCGGTGGCTGGGGCGCTGGCCTGGGATGCGTGGCACTCCCCGGTTGGCCAGAGCGGCTGTTCCGGCGGCGGCTGGCCATACGGGAGCTGCCAAGTGGCAGTTCGGGGATGGCCGGCGCCGGAAAACTAGGAGGAGGCGGCGGCTAGCTGTGTGGAGTGGCTGGTCGCATGAATTTTGAGGCACAGGGGGCTAGGAGGTAGGCGGAGACCTAGGCTGCCCAAAATGGACTAGATAGTGTCCATATATAGCAGTTTTGGGTTTGGGTCTAGGGGTGATTTTGAGCCCTCCGATCGCGATCCGACGGATCCGATCGTGAGGGGGTCTAGGTTGGGCTTAAGTGGAGGTAGTGGTCTGTGAAGAGGGGTCTCGGGCTGCGGGGAGAGAAGGGAGAAGAGGCCCGCGGGGTTTTCGGAGACCGAAAACGTCTCACATTTTATCCGGCGACTAGTGCCGCTATATATATCCGTTGGGCTATCAAACGAGCTCCGGATGCGATGAAATTTGGCAGGCGGCCTATGTACACTATAATAAGACCACACGCCAAGTTTCATCCCATTCCGAGAACATTTTCCGGCCACTCACAAAATAAATATTCAGAGGTGCCGCGGGCGCGTGTGAGTGTGTCTGGGCTCAGAACGGACAACGGAAAGGAACAGGGGGCTTGGACGGATGGAAGTTTTGAAAACATGCTGATGCAATGCACACGATGACATGGCAAGATGCAACACGCAAGCGGATGACATGGCAACGACAACGAATAACTGGTTGACACCTCACGCAGCGGTCTCGGGGTGTCACATATTATCTACTAGTTTGGTAGCTTCTCCTAAAGTGATTTCCATAAAAGTTCCCCCCGCGGCCGAATCTAAAAGATTTCTACAAGCAAAATTCAAGCCAGCATAAAAGTTTTGCATAATCATCCATAAATTAAACCATGAGTAGGGAAATTACGTATCATTAATTTCATTCTCTCCCAAGCTTGTGAAACATGCGCATGATCTAGTTCCTTAAAATTCATAATATCATTTCTAAGAGAGATAATCTTAGCGGGAGTAAAATACTTAGATATAAAGGCAACTTTGCACTTATTCCATGAATCAATAGTATTTCTAGGCAAAGAGGAAAACCAAGTTTTAGCACAATCTCTAAGTGAAAACGGAAATAGCTTCAATTTAACAATATCATTATCCATATCCTTCTTCTTTTGCATATCGCACAAATCAACAAAGTTGTTTAGATGGGTAGCGGCATCTTCACTAGGAAGGCCAGAAATTTGATCTTTCATGACAAGATTCAACATAGCTGCATTGATCTCACAAGATTCAGCATCTAAGATAGGATGAATCGGGGTGCTAATAAAATCATTATTGTTGGTATTGGAAAAATCACACAATTTGGTATTATCTAGAGCCATAGTGACAAGCAAGCAATCCAACACATAAGCAAACAAGACGCAAGCGAACGGTAAACACACAGAAAAAGAAGGGCGAATAAAACGGCAAGGGTGAAGTGGGGGAGAGGAAAACGAGAGGCCAATAATGTAGTGCGAAGGATAAGGGTTTGTGGTAGGTACTTGGTATATGACTTTTGCGTAGATCTCCCCGGCAACGGCGCTAGAAATTCCTCTTGCTACTTCTCGAGCTTGCGTTGTAATCCCTCGAAGAGGAAATGGTGATGCAGCACAGTAGCGTAAGTATTTCCCTCAGTTTTTGAGAACCAAGGTATGAATCCAGTAGGAGACCACGCACGAGTCCCTCACACCTGCACAAACAAATAAGAACTTTGCAGCCAAGGCGATAAGGGGTTGTCAATCCCTTCACGGTCACTTACGAGAGTGAGATCTGATAGATAGGATTAAATAAAGCAAATAAGCAATGACAATAGAAATTGAAGGGAAAGTAATATGATAAAGATAGACCCGGGGGCCATAGGTTTCACTAGTGGCTTCTCTCATGATAGCAGAATTCTACGGTGGGTGAACAAATTACCTTCGAGCAATTGATAGAAAAGCGCGTAGTTATGAGAATATCTAGGCATGATAATTATATATATGCATCACGTCTGTAACAAGTAGACCGAAATGATTCTGCATCTACTACTATTACTCCACACATCGACCGCTATCCAGCATGCATCTAGAGTATTAAGTTCATATGAACAGAGTAACGCCTTAAGCAAGATGACATGATGTAGAGGGATAAACTCAAGCAATATGATATAAACCCCATGTTTTTATCCTTGATGGAAACAATACAATACGTTCCTTGCTGCCCCTACTGACACTGGAAAAGGACACCACAAGATTGAACCCAAAGCCAAGAACTTCTCCCGTTGCAAGAACTATAGATCTGGTAGACCAAACCAAACCAATAATTCAAAGATACTTGCAAGGATATTATAATCATATATAAAATATTTCAGAGAATAATCAAATATTGCTCATAGGTAATCTTGATCATAAACCCACAATTCATCGGATCTCAAAAAACACACCACAAAAAGATTACATCAAATATATCTCCTCGAAGATCGAGGATAACTTTTTTATTGAGTACAAAAGAGAGAGAAGAAGCCATCTAGCTAATAACTATGGTCCTGAAGGTCTATAGTAAACTACTCACAACTCATGGGTGAGGCTATGGTGTTGATGTAGAAGCACTCCGTGATCGATCCCCCCTCTGGCGGAGCTCCGGAACAGGCCCCAAGATGGGATCTCATAGGAACAGAAGGTTGCGGCGGTGGAATTAGGGTTTCGTCCGTTGCCTCGATGTTTACGGGGTACAAGGATATATATAGGAGGAAGAGGGGCACCGGGGGAGCCAGAGGGGCCCCACGAGTGTGGGGGTGCGCCCCCTGCACTCGTGGCCACCTCTTTCGTTCCCTCGCATGTACTCCAAGTCTTCTTTGTAGATACGGTTCCAAAAATAACTCTCCCGAAGGTTTCATTCCGTTTGGACTTCGTTTGATATTCCTTTTCTACGAAACACTGAAATGGGCAAAAAACAACAATCTGCACTCGGCCTTGGGTTAGTAGGTTAGTCCCAAAAATAATATAAAAGTGTATAATTAAGCCCATTAAACGTCCAAAACAGAATATATAATAGCATGGAACAATCAAAAATTATAGATACATTGGAGACGTATCAGAAACGTATTTTGGTGGACACTTATGGTCATTTGGAAATATTTTTGAATTTCTAGGCCAAAGATTAGGGTTGGAGGAGTCACGTGGGGCCCACAAGCCAGGGGCGCGCCCTGAGGGCTTGTGTAGCCCTCTGGACTCTTCTGCCTTCCTCTCCAAGTCCCACGTTTGTCTTTTGGTCCAAGACAAATCATCGCGAAATTTTTATTCCATTTAGACTCCGTTTGATATTGCTTTTCTGCAAAACTCAAAAACAAGGAAAAAACAGAAAGTGGCACAATAAAATAGCATGGAACAATAAAAAATTATAGATACGTTGGAGATGCATCACGCCGCCCCACTTACCAACTCTACTGCTAAGATTCTATCTATAAGCTTTCACCTAGTAGTGTGATGCCCTAATTGATCACATCATCAAGCCGCTTTTGGAGCACCGAAACCTAGGCTGGATTTCCCCAATCAAGGCCCTTCTTCTTCCAGGCGATGAGTCTCTTTGCAGGATCGGCCATGAAGGCAGGGATCTCTATTTGGCCTTGCGTAGACGTGTTGGCGATGTAAACCAGTCTCTGTGCCACACCTTGATGGTCTCCATGAAGACACCCTCCGGCTAGTGCACCCTTGGGATCTTGCTTATCATGGCCACACCGCATTCAGTGAGCTGGGAGCTACTACTGTTTGTCTTGACGTTGAAGACCTTCAGCCACAGGCTGAAGTGTGGCTCAATGCGCATATACACCTCGCAAATGGTGATGAAGGAGGCTATGTGGAGGATGGAGTTCAGGGTAAAGTGATGGAAATCCAGCCCATAGTTAAAAAATCCCCTTACAAAGGGGTGAAGAGGAAACCCTAGACCTCGAATGAGGTGGGGGACAAAGACAACCCTCTCCCCCTCCTTGGGGTTGGGGATGGATAATTCGGAGCGGTTGGTCTTGCTCGATGCCAGTGCGCGACAGTGGGTCGTCGCGAGGATGTACCCCGCAGACTTGACCTCCTCGATGGTACCCTCCATGACGATGGAGTGTGTCCACTGCCCCTTCAGCTCAGCATCGGCCATCGTGGATGGCGAGAATTGGGAGGAAAGAACGGGGCTTGGAGGTGCATGATTGCTCTCTTACTATGGCTCCATGAAAGCTCATGTCTGCTAGTACTATGTTGGTATTTCCCCAAAGAGGAAGGGATGATGCAGCACATCGGCGGTAGGTATTTCCCTCAGTGATGAAACCAAGGTTATTGAAGCAGTAGGAGAACCAAGCAACCCAATGTAAACAACATCTGCACACAAATAACAACACCTCGCAACCCGATGTGTTAAAGGGGTTGTCAATCCCTTTCGGGTAATGATGCCAGAAATTTGTAATGGATTGGAATAATAGATCATAAATAAAATAAAATGCAGAAAAGTATTTTTTTATTTTTGGTTTAATAGATCTGAATAAAAATACAAAGGAAAAGTAGATTGCAAGCAAATATATGAGAAAGAAGACCCGGGGGCCGTAGGTTTCACTAGTGGCTTCTCTCGAGAAAGATATCAAACTGTGGGTAAAGAAATTACTGCTGGGAAATTGATAGAACCTCAAATAATTACGACGATATCCAGGCAAGGATCATTACACAGGGATCACGTCCAAGATTAGTAGACCGACTCATGCCTGCATCTACTACTATTACTCCACACATTGACCGCTATCCAGCATGCATCTAGTGCATTAAGTTTATGGAAAAACGGAGTAATGAATTAAGAACGATGACATGATGTAGACAAGATCCATTTATCAATGGCGTTAGATACGAATCTCGTCGTTTTATCCTTAGTAGCAACGATACATACGTGTCGGTTCCCTTTCTGTCATTGGGATCAAGCATCATAAGATCGAACCCACTACCGGGCACCTCTTCCCATTGCAAGATAAATATATCAAGTTGGCCAAACAAACTGAAATATCGGAGAAGAAATACGAGGCTATAAGAGATCATGCATATAAGAGATCAAACAAACTCAAATACTTTCATGGATATAAAAAAGATAGATCTGATCATAAACTCAAAGTTCATCGGATCCCAACAAACACACCGCAAAAAGAGTTACATCATATGGATCTCCAAGAGACCATTGTATAGATAATCAAGAGAGAGAGGAAGCCATCTAGCTATTAACTACGAACCTGTAGGTATATAAAGAACTACTCACGCATCATCGGAGAGGCACCAATGGAGGTTGTGAACCCCATTCGAGATGGTGTCTAGATTGGATCTGGTGGTTCTGGACTCTGCGGTGGCTGGATGAATATTTTGTCGACTCCCCTAGGGTTCTAGTATTTTTGGGGTATTTATGGAGCAAAGAGGCGGTCCAGGGGGCACCCGAGGTGGGCACAACCCACCAGGGCGTGCCTAGGCGTCCTGGCGCACCCTGGTGGGTTGTGCTCCCCTCGGAGCACCCCGCAGGTGCTGCCATGGCCCATTGGGTTTATTCTCACTACTGCAGGTTGCTGCTAGCACAACACTACGATCAGAGACCCTTCGACGAAACTATGTGCTTTTCCATAATCGCAAACGGGGGTGTAAAAAACCTTCAAAAAGGTGTAAAACGTTTGCAATGGAGGATGCATCAAACACGGTTCAGATTTGCGTTGCGTGTGTGATGGTGGGCATACTGTTCAATTCAATTGACTGTTTGAGATGAGGAGGAACAAAAGAAACGGGCTACGAGATGAAGGTGTGTGCGATGTAGAGTATACGGTTCAGTCGGATGAACGGTTTGTGGTTAGGCAACACAAAAGAAACGGTCAGGCATATCAAGGCGTGTGCGATATACAGCATGCGGTTCACTCGGATGAACTATTTGTGTCAAGACAAGAGAACATAAACGGTTCAATATAAGAAGATGTGTGTGATACACGACAAACAGGTCTATAATCAAAAATTAGTGCTAAGACCGATAATAACACAGACGGTTGCTGCTAATAAGACATGTGTGTTGTGTGATGGGATTGCATGCATATAGAACAACATAGTATATATATATATCTATATATACACACACACACACTTATAAGGACATGGTTGCATAACCAAATTAAACACCCACTTACATAGGTGGATACTATACAACCATGGCATTTGCACACACCAAATTAAACTATTACATGCATAATTACATAGGTGGCTACTACACACATGACATTTCCACACACCAATAAAGTAAACTGTATATTACATGCATGATCAACTAGCATAAATGATCATCTGATCATCATCTACTTCTTGGGACGCTTGCTCTGCTTGTGGCTCGATCCGGGCTTGTCGATTTGGGTAACAAGGCACTTCCTCATGTCAACGATCCGCCTATACATCTGTAGGATCGAAAGTATGATTAGAGGGGGGGTGGTTAGACTACTTGACCAAATAAAAACCTAGCCTTTTCCCAATTTTATGTCTTGGCAGATTTTAGCAATTATCCACAAGTCAAGCAATCAACCTGCACATGCAATTCTAAGACTATAGCAGAGGAATGTAAAACAATTGCATATGAATGTAAAGGGAGGGGTTTGGAGATTGCAAACGCAAGTGTAGACATGGATGTTTTTGTCGTGGTTCCGATAGATGGTGTTATCGTACATCCACGTTGATGGAGACTTCAACCCACGAAGGGTAACGGCTGCGCGAGTCCACGGAGGGCACCACCCACGAAGGGTTCATCAAGAAGCAACCTTGTATATCCCACCATGGCCATCGCCCATGAAGGACTTGCCTCACTAGGGTAGATCTTCACGAATTAGGTGATCTCCTTGCCCGTACAAACTCCTTGGTTCAACTCCACAATCTTGACGGAGGCTCCCAAGTGACACCTAACCAATCTAAGAGACACCACTCTCAAAAAGGTAACGAACGGTGTGTTGATGATGAACTCCTTGCTCTTGTGCTTCAAATGATAGTCTCCCCAACACTCTACTCTCTCTCACAGATTTGGATTTGGTAGAAAGATGATTTGAGTGGAAAGCAACTTGGGGAAGGCTAGAGATCAAGATTCATAAGATAGGAATGGAATATCTTGGTCTCAACACATGAGTAGGTGGTTCTCTCTTAGAAAATGAGTAATGGAAGTGTAGGCTTGTTTTGATGGCTTTCTCCATGAATGAAGAGTAGGTGTAGGGGTATATATAGCCTCCACACAAAATCTAACCGTTACACACAATTTACCAAACTCGGTGGGACCGAATCAGAGAACTCGATTAGACCGATTTAGTTCATAATGTGATCGTTAGGCATTTTGGTGGGACCGATATGATCAACTTGGTAGGACCGATGTCATTAGGGTTAGGGCATAACGTAATCTTGGTGAGACTAATTACACAAACTCGGTAAGACCACTTTTGGTAATAAGCTATCCGGAGAGTTGGTCAGGCAAACTCGGTGGGACCGATTCACTTGTTTCGGTTGAACCGAAATGTTACGTAGGGGAAACAGAGAGTTTGCATTGCGAACTCGGTGGGACCGATCGCTCATCTTGATTAGACCAAAATGTTACGAAGGGAAACAGAGAGTTTGCAATCCCATCTCTGTGAGACTGAGATCCCTATCGGTAAGACCGAAGTGACTAGGGTTTTGGCAGTGGCTATGCCAAATGAACTCAGTGGCGCCGGATAGAAGATTTTGGTGGGGCCGAGTTTGACTTTTGGTTTGAGACATATGTGGATGTGAGAAAGTGGTTGAGGGTTTTGGAGCATATCAGTAAGAATTTTGAGGAAGAAACCCATTAAGCAACACCTCATCCCCTTTTAATAGTATTAGCTTTCCTACAGACTCAATGTGATCGTGGATCACTAAAACAGAAAATGTAGTCATAAGCTTGAGCCAATATGTGTCCTTAGCATTTTGAGGGGTCTATATTCCTAGTCCATGCCATCCAATCATTGAACTTTCTGAAATGATCATCTTGAAAGAGCATTAGTTCGATGAGCTATATGTTGTTAGTAATTACCAAAACCACCCAGGGATAGTTGCACTTTCAATCTCCCCCTTTTTGGTAATTGATGACAACATATAGATCAAAGCTTCGACAAATGATTATAAGATTTAAATACATCATCGCATTGAGAAGTATGTGATAGGCAAGAGCTCCCCCTAAATTTGTGCATTGTTTAAAATTTGCATTTGAATGCAAATGCACAATCGATTAGGATCATGGGTTACACTTCCATGTCACATACATCTTGGTGGAGCACTCAAAATGATATAAACTAAAAGCATGCACTCATCACCAAGCAAAGTGAATGATCATATAGGGATATAAAAGATAATATCGTTCAAGCAAGCATTAAAGTAGCATATGATCAATCACATGATCAAACAAGTATCTCGCACACATAACATAAAGTATCAAGAAAACACACAAATGTATCAACCAAATAGCAAGAGACCAAGAAGTAGAAAACACTCTCTCTCGAAGCCTATGATATATACATATTTCTCCCCCTTTGGCGACAAGTTACCATAAAGTTTGAAAATGCATAGTGCTATCCGTCTCTCCAAGCTTGATCTTTCGGAGGCGGTGTAGAGAGGACTCCAAGGACAAAGGCATCTGTAGATGTTGTTGGAGCTGGTGGAATGGAAACTAGAGGTGACACTGAAGTGGTGGCTGCTGGTGCTGATGTAGTAGCTCTAGTATCAGGTACAGGCACTACAGCAGACCTCTGACCTCTAGGCACTCTCTGAAAGGCATCTATGGTAGCCTGCCCTTTCCTCTCCTCTGCTTCCTCCTGGAGCTGCTCAACTGCAGTCTGTATATCAGTCACTTTCAGATCAAGATCATAGAACTTTGTTTCAATGATCCTCTCTAAGCTCTCCTGATTTTGAGTCAGGGTGGCCAAGCCCTTATCAATCCTCAAAGTTGCTTGAATCAGACATGCCATTTGATCTTGTTTTGAATTGAGGGACACTTGAGATGCCTCTTCAACACTTGGCATCTTTGCTGCTTTCTCAGCTCTAGCTTTGGCTCTCTTTTCTTATACTTGCACTGATGAAGGTTCATTCTCATCCATCACAACTGTGTTATCCGCAAATTCAGGATATAAGGGCAAATGCTCCTTGTCTAACATGTATGTGGCTGTGCCCATGTTGGAGTTGATGAGCTCCTGAATGTGTGGAGCATACCCACATGATCTCTTCTGATCTGCAGCAGTCCTCTTGATTGTTTCAACAATCAGGCTCATAACTTTGAATTTTTGAGGGACATCCAAAATGTGCACCATGTTGATTGAGTGTCCTCTAATCATCTTGTGATCTCCTGACTTGGGCAACAATGTATGCATCAAGATGGTGTTGATTGTAGCTAGACCAGATAACAAGAAGTGTACAGATCCAATGTAACACCCCAAAAATTTAACCTTGTTTTACTAATTAAAAATTTTGGCTAGAAATAAAATTTAGTATTATATTAGGCTCTTTAATAATTTTTGAGCCTTCTCTATACCTGTCCTTCAAAAATTTTCTCTTCATATAGTAAATTTTTGGAAATAATTTGTGTGGGCTCTGGTTGTATCTTGGGTCATTTCATTATTTGTTTAATAACATTAGAAATTATTTTCATAATAAAATTTTGCCTTAGAAAATTCTTTTAATAGCTTTTGCAGTGTTTTAAATGCTTCTGTTGCACTACTTCTATTTTAAATATTTCTCTAAAAATTCCATCATAATTCTGGGAGGTCATGTGATGCCTATATGTCACATTGGTACAAAAACCCAACTTGGTGTTTTGCAAATTTTGAGTGAACCACCCTCTTTTTCATTTCTGTCCATCTTCTAGGTTTCTACTACAACCTCATTATTTCTTGCTCCAAAAATTCTGAGCCTTGGCCATCTTCTAGTTCCTCCTACCAAACCCTTAACTCCAGAAGATCAGATCCATTAGCATCTTTTAGACCCACCAAACACCCCTCTGAATATTCTGTCCAGAACTGAATTCCAGTACAACTTACACTAGCAAGTATTTCCTTTTCCCAAAATAACTTCACCATCATCTCTATCATCTAAAGAGACCCCATCCTGCCAACTTTCACACCCAACACAACTTCCTACATAGCCCTATCATTTCATCAAACACCCTGTGGGCATGGAAGGAAATTGGCCTCTCTCTTAACTGCATTAGAGACTTGCACTTTTGGCCAGACCAGCATGTCCACGATCTCTCTCATGCCCTAAAGCACCATCCTGCTAAGTTACAACATGTTCGAACGCCTGTAGATGCCATTGGCATTTCGTCGAACACCTCAGAGGCGTGTCCGGAGCACGAGCAGAGCGCAGTTATTGCACACGCTGGCATCAAGCTCCTGTCGCCACTCTACTGCCTCCCCTGTTCGCCCGAGCCTCCCTCTGGATCAGCTCGACCATCATTTACTCCCCCGACATCCTCCCTTGGCCGTTTGCGCCGGCCACCACCATCCACGCCATCCGGAGGCGCCGCCCGACGAGCCCCGCCTCGCCACGTCGCACCGACGTCAACGCCCTGGACGCGTGGCTCACCCCGAGCCAAACCAGACGCCCCGCCTTCACTGCGAGCAGCCACGCCCTCACCGAACCCCGCCGCCCTCACCAACCTCGCCACCGGCCTCGCCACCACCGCGTCTGCCATTTATGGACGCCGCGTCTGTCCGCCCGTGGACGGCGCCGTCCAAGGCTACCTGGCGCTTCCCGGGGCAGCCAGCTCGCCTGGGGAGTAACTGCGGCCAGGCCACGTCCTCGCCAACCCGCACCGGCCACCCAACGACCTCGCCGGCGCAGTAATGGCCATCGCCACCTCGGCTTGTCTCTGGAAGTCGCGGGCACGGCCGCTCCCGCCTATAAAAGGCCCCCTGAGGCCGCTGCACTCACCACGGCCACTCTTCCCAACCCCACATGCCTCCCCGAGCAGCTAGACAACCGGAGAAGGCATTCTTCTTCATCTCCGGCCGCTTCTGCCGCCGCCATTTCCTTGATGGTTCCGACGCCACCAGAGCTTCCCCCTCCCCGTTTTCTTCACCACTCGACTCCTGGACAAACCACCGATCCATCCCCCTCGCCATTTCCACCGGAACGAGCTCAGGGGCAAAAGCCCTCTTCCACCCGAAGCTTCCCTCCGCCATGGTCAAAGCCCTGCTCAACCCCGAGCTCTCTGGCGACCCTATCTCCATCCCACGGACGCGGCCCACCCTCAGGAACACGCCGGTGTGGTCGGGGTCGCAAATGGAGGCCCCTGCCGCCGGGGATCACCGCCGGAGCCCCGCCCCTGTCTCTGTCAAGACGAACGCGGGAGAAGGGAGATGAACCCGACAAGTGGGGCCCTCTCGCCAGCGGCACAAGCCGGGGGCCCCGCTGTGTAAGTGGAGGCGGTTTCCTCTTGGAGCCGTTTTCCGCGCGAAGGAGGCGTATTCCGTGGAATACGCCATCGTCGTCATCACCCCCTTCCCGCAGCCAGACGACTGGGCTCGGCCCAGTGGTGCCGTGGAACTAAACAGCGCTCAGGGCGCGGACCTATCCTTTCTTTTTGTCAATTCCAGCAACTTTCAAATAATTCCATAATAGCCATATATACACTAAAATGGGTAGTTCAAATTTCTGTAGGTTTCTAAAATCATGATCTGTTTATTTAATTTATGTGAACATTTTACTATGCATAGTTTCTGTTTAATGGATTTAAATATTGCTTTTAATCATGTTTTCCATCTTAGTAAATCCATAACTAATTCATATGAACTCTAAATGATTTAATTCTTTTTCTGTTATTCCTTAAATATCCTCTGGTTTATTTTAGTATTTGTTTCAAAAATATTTGAAATGCTTTTTAGTGCTGTTTTTGAATTATGTGGTAATTTAGATATTTTTGAAAATAGGAAATGAAGGGGAGATGTTTCCTTGCAAGTAACCAGCACCTTTTTCATATCTAAGGCAAGCATCTTGAACATTTGATATGATGATTGCGTGGTGAACTGTTTGCTAGAATAATATAAGCATGACTATGTTGAATTCAATTAAAGTTGCATGTTGCTAGTAGTGCATGCAGGGTCATGAGCATATTTTCTCTTGCATGCATTCTACTCTAGTTATGTTATGCTTAAGTTGTGAACATCCAGAAGGGTGCTTCTGTGTTGGACGTGCCAGTGGGCACGGGCTATTTTGACACGGTGGTGTCATGAGATATATGTGGAAGCAGGCAAGGGTTGTAGCCCTGTCCTGGTGAAACTGTTGAGAGAATAAGTTCTGTTGTGATAACCCTGCAGGAAACGTAAGCCTCCTGAGTCGACCATAGATCGAGTCTTGTTCCGGTAACCCCCATACTTGTTTCGTGCTACCACTTGTCCCTGCCTCGGGTAAGGTATGGTTTAGTAAGTTGTTAACCCCTTTCCGTGCACACACCGTACAGAGGACTAAGATGAGGGTTTCCAGGGCCCTGGACTAAACCCAGTCATCGGGTCAGGGAGCATGGGTGTTTCCGGTTGTAGCCGAGAGGGAGTGTACCCTTGTAATCCGCGCGTATGAATAGTGATCCCATGCTCATGGAGGTTGTAGCCTCTCCGACTTAGAGTTTTACTTAACTGTTGTTTTGGGTGACTCCTGGCAGCAGAAAAGTTAAGCTGGTGTGTGCTGGTTAGGTGTGTTTTCAACCCAAAGACCATAATGGGAATTAGTCAGTGTCCCGATACTGATTAAAGAAATCCTATACTTGTGGGTAAAGAGTACACCCTCTGCAGAGTTGTATCTATTCGAATAGCCGTGTCCGCGGTTAAGGACTACAGTCTGGGTTGGTCAAGTGTCGGTCTTAGAGTCGGTCTCCGGAGGAAATAATTTAATTTTGAGCATGGTGTATTATGCAGATTATTTCTTACTGCTATTGGTGATGTTAGGAATATTATGGATGATATGATTATATTTGTGAACTAACCCCCTGCTCTTATTTTACTTTCCAGAGTGTCTCAGGGGATGGCTAGACTATCCCGGACACTCGCCTTTATTTTCAAGTCCTTTCTGTGGCGTCCCTCGAGTGTCAGGCGGTTTATCACGCCACTACTCTTGTGGACACCCGACTGGCATTTCTTTTCAAGTCCTTTCGTGGCGTCGCCTGAGTTCTCGGATGGTATCGTCCGATTTCTCTTTTAGACACCCGACTGGCATTTCTTTTCAAGTCCTTTCGTGGCGTCGCCTGAGTTCTCGGATGGTATCGTTCGATTTCTCTTTTAGACACCCGACTGGCATTTCTTTTCAAGACCGACCGTGGTGTCACTTGACACCCGATCGGCATTTCTGTTATATTTTATTGGTGCTAATATTTATCTTCTGCACTAAATATTATTCAGCATGCCATGTTTTAATTCCTGTAAGCATGCATTTAATATAAGTATATCATGAGCATGTGCATATAGTTTAATTCACCATGACCATATTATTGTTTTGCTGCATTTGTTATATCTTGTGTCCATGATGTTTGCGAGTACATTCAAACGTACTCACAGGCTTGTCCCTGGCTATTTACTTGGCCAGGTTAGGAGTTCTTCAAGGAGTACCACAGTGACGTCCTTGCGAAGCCTAGGAGTGCAGCCACGCAGGATAGGAGTTATCCGGGTCAGCTGTTCCTATTGGAATGGAGCCCCATCGATGTTGGAGTTTCTTCGAGCCAATTCCTTCATCCACCACCGGAGTCATTGTTATATCAGTAGACCTTTATGGTCTTGTATAAAATTCTTGTAAATGCTTGGTAACCTGTATCAAGGATGTGTCCACCAGTAACAGTAATCCGGGACTGGTGATGACACTAGGGGTTAATTTCTGGAATATGATGTTCCCGAAATCCGGCCCCGACAGACTTGGTATCAGAGCCAGGCTGACCATTGGCTAATCATATCCTAGCCTGGTCACCATCCCTAGGTTTCCACACCACCCACAACTTTTCCTGTCCGCGGTCAAATCTATCTCATCCACAGTGGCAACCGACATCTTTTGATAGCCGGTGCCCAACCTATCAGTCTATCCATAGGCCGTGTGCCTGTGCCGACACCTGAGTTATCCCATCCACAAGCGTGCGATGGAAGACTCGGCTGACTTATAAAGGAAGCCTTACCCCAAACTCAACACATCACAGCCCCATTCCCAGTTCAGTATCCAACCACCAAGATGACAGGCCCCCTCGTGCATAACGAGACCACCGCAGCCGAGCTTGAAGGCTTCGTAACCATCCTCGCCAATCTCACCCGTCGTGCTTTTAGCATCAATGAGCCACCGGAATATGTCGTGTACCAAGAGCACACGAGTAATTCCATCCATCACTTCTGGGCCACGGTGCACATCTACGGGAGAGGCACCACATCGGAGCGTCCCTACCGATTCACCGGGAGGACAACCTCCGACGAGCCTCAATCCATCCAACTTGCAGCCCGAGAGGCTATAGTTCAACTCCGGCACCTGTCGCCGAGGGTTAACTGCCGCCCCTTCTACTACTACCCTAGTCGTGAAGGCTATGGTAGCCCGACCCAAGTCGCCAACGGGGACCATGAGTCGGATCCTGCCCTGGTGCATCTGGTGCGCTACCTGAGAGCGCAAGAGGCACTGTTCGATCAGGTCACTCTTGATCTGACTGAGACCCGCAGGACGCTCGCTCTCCTGACCCCAGCAAGGAGTGAAGTCGCACCCGCCACCAACGCCCCGTTAGTGCTGCTTGGAAGGCCGGTTGAGCCCCCAAGCTCTGACCATGTCACCTACCCGGGCAATGCTTTCGCCTCACCCGGAAATCTCCGTCGTCTCTTGGAGGCCTACTCCAATGGGACGGTGACCTTGACACCCCGCGAAGGACACCACCGCTACTCCAGCCCTGTAGCTCCCCATCCTACCCCGACCAGCTCCGACGCGGAAGCGCACGGAGACGACTCGGCATCCGCAAGACGCGCCAAGATAGATATCAACCAGGTGGAATGAGTCCACCAGAATGGTTATCAAGCCCTAGTGGCTCGGTTTTTCCTTTAGTTCCGCAGTAGCTGTTGTGTGGCGTAATGAGTTTGTAGACCCCCTGTGTGTCACCATCTAATGGTGTGTGTAATCTGGCATAAGTTGCTTGATGAGTGGTTGCAGAGTAAATTTTAGATGTGACCCCTAACCGACACGCACAGTAATTTGTCCCATTTCTTTTGGGGATTGAGGCCTGAGACCTTGACTCAGACAGCCCCGCGCCGGAGTCGGTGTCTCTGTCGTACCGGCACCATTTCATGTCTCATGACCCAGGCTCTCTATAAAAAACCACGCTCATTTTCCCACACCAACAACCATCAGCATCAAGCACTGCCTTTTCTTTTCCCTTTCATCCACACATGTCTCACCCCGGAGCATATCTGAGGAACCCCGATGCAAGACCTGGTAGTTTTGTTATGTTATTGTGGGATTTTACCCGCAATACTCTTGGCTCCACCCATCCACCCCTGTACGAGCTATTCAAATCAAGAATCACTCCTGATCTCTCGAAATACTGGGCAGCGGTACATATTCCACCAGCAGATTTAAACCAAGGCCCTCCCTATGTGATTTTCATCGGGAGATCCATGCCAACGCCAGGCATGGCCATTGAGTCTGCTGCATATGAAGCAGTCACCCGTCTTCGATTTGCGGTGCCTTGTGCCAACGCAAGGGAATACTGCTATTTTCCAAGTCGCCCTGCTTTTGGAGCAGAAGCTACATTCCGCTGTGGACGTGCGGAGAGCGATCCAGCCCTGGTCTATCTCATTCAGTATGTGATGGCCCAGGAGCGTTTCACCCAGCAAATACTGGAGTATCTCCACTACCTTGCTGTTCTGAATCCCCGGATCGCCATTGGCGGACCCCCTCTGCCAACTCAGGAGGGACACGTTCTTCGTTTGCTCCCTCAACTCCCTCCACTCCCTCCGGAGGAAGAAGGATGTGTTCCAACACCGGGAAACCTTCCGCTTGACCCCGTAGATCCCGCTTTCGGACCGTAGACGGTCGTGAATGCGTTTGCGTAGCTTGTACTGTTTGTTTGCATGTTGTGATCTTGTTTTGTTTGTATGTCATGAATGTGTTACCCTGTTTGCATTTTTGCATATGAATGTTTTGTTTGTATGGTATGCTTTTTAATTCTTTCGCCCTTAACAAATCTCGAGGACGAGATTTTTCTTAAGGGGGTTAGAATTTGTAACACCCCAAAAATTTAACCTTGTTTTACTAATTAAAATTTTTGGCTAGAAATAAAATTTAGTATTATATTAGGCTCTTTAATAATTTTTGAGCCTTCTCTATACCTGTCCTTCAAAAATTTTCTCTTCATATAGTAAATTTTTGGAAATAATTTGTGTGGGCTCTGGTTGTATCTTGGGTCATTTCATTATTTGTTTAATAACATTAGAAATTATTTTCATAATAAAATTTTGCCTTAGAAAATTCTTTTAATAGCTTTTGCAGTGTTTTAAATGCTTCTGTTGCACTACTTCTATTTTAAATATTTCTCTAAAAATTCCATCATAATTCTGGGAGGTCATGTGATGCCTATATGTCACATTGGTACAAAAACCCAACTTGGTGTTTTGCAAATTTTGAGTGAACCACCCTCTTTTTCATTTCTGTCCATCTTCTAGATTTCTACTACAACCTCATTATTTCTTGCTCCAAAAATTCTGAGCCTTGGCCATCTTCTAGTTCCTCCTACCAAACCCTTAACTCCAGAAGATCAGATCCATTAGCATCTTTTAGACCCACCAAACACCCCTCTGAATATTCTGTCCAGAACTGAATTCCAGTACAACTTGCACTAGCAAGTATCTCCTTTTCCCAAAATAACATCACCATCATCTCTATCATCTAAAGAGACCCCATCCTGCCAACTTTCACACCCAACACAACTTCCTACATAGCCCTATCATTTCATCAAACACCCTGTGGGCATGGAAGGAAATTGGCCTCTCTCTTAACTGCATTAGAGACTTGCACTTTTGGCCAGACCAGCATGTCCACGATCTCTCTCATGCCCTAAAACACCATCCTGCTAAGTTACAACATGTTCGAACGCCTGTAGATGCCATTGGCATTTCGTCGAACACCTCAGAGGCGTGTCCGGAGCACGAGCAGAGCGCAGTTATTGCACACGCTGGCATCAAGCTCCTGTCGCCACTCTACTGCCTCCCCTGTTCGCCCGAGCCTCCCTCTGGATCAGCTCGACCATCATTTACTCCCCCGACATCCTCCCTTGGCCGTTTGCGCCGGCCACCACCATCCACGCCATCCGGAGGCGCCGCCCGACGAGCCCCGCCTCGCCACGTCGCACCGACGTCAACGCCCTGGACGCGTGGCTCACCCCGAGCCAAACCAGACGCCCCGCCTTCACTGCGAGCAGCCACGCCCTCACCGAACCCCGCCGCCCTCACCAACCTCGCCACCGGCCTCGCCACCACCGCGTCTGCCATTTATGGACGCCGCGTCTGTCCGCCCGTGGACGGCGCCGTCCAAGGCTACCTGGCGCTTCCCGGGGCAGCCAGCTCGCCTGGGGAGTAACTGCGGCCAGGCCACGTCCTCGCCAACCCGCACCGGCCACCCAACGACCTCGCCGGCGCAGTAATGGCCATCGCCACCTCGGCTTGTCTCTGGAAGTCGCGGGCACGGCCGCTCCCGCCTATAAAAGGCCCCCTGAGGCCGCTGCACTCACCACGGCCACTCTTCCCAACCCCACATGCCTCCCCGAGCAGCTAGACAACCGGAGAAGGCATTCTTCTTCATCTCCGGCCGCTTCTGCCGCCGCCATTTCCTTGATGGTTCCGACGCCACCAGAGCTTCCCCCTCCCCGTTTTCTTCACCACTCGACTCCTGGACAAACCACCGATCCATCCCCCTCGCCATTTCCACCGGAACGAGCTCAGGGGCAAAAGCCCTCTTCCACCCGAAGCTTCCCTCCGCCATGGTCAAAGCCCTGCTCAACCCCGAGCTCTCTGGCGACCCTATCTCCATCCCACGGACGCGGCCCACCCTCAGGAACACGCCGGTGTGGTCGGGGTCGCAAATGGAGGCCCCTGCCGCCGGGGATCACCGCCGGAGCCCCGCCCCTGTCTCTGTCAAGACGAACGCGGGAGAAGGGAGATGAACCCGACAAGTGGGGCCCTCTCGCCAGCGGCACAAGCCGGGGGCCCCGCTGTGTAAGTGGAGGCGGTTTCCTCTTGGAGCCGTTTTCCGCGCGAAGGAGGCGTATTCCGTGGAATACGCCATCGTCGTCATCACCCCCTTCCCGCAGCCAGACGACTGGGCTCGGCCCAGTGGTGCCGTGGAACTAAACAGCGCTCAGGGCGCGGACCTATCCTTTCTTTTTGTCAATTCCAGCAACTTTCAAATAATTCCATAATAGCCATATATACACTAAAATGGGTAGTTCAAATTTCTGTAGGTTTCTAAAATCATGATCTGTTTATTTAATTTAAGTGAACATTTTACTATGCATAGTTTCTGTTTAATGGATTTAAATATTGCTTTTAATAATGTTTTCCATCTTAGTAAATCCATAACTAATTCATATGAACTCTAAATGATTTAATTCTTTTTCTGTTATTCCTTAAATATCCTCTGGTTTATTTTAGTATTTGTTTCAAAAATATTTGAAATGCTTTTTAGTGCTGTTTTTGAATTATGTGGTAATTTAGATATTTTTGAAAATAGGAAATGAAGGGGAGATGTTTCCTTGCAAGTAACCAGCACCTTTTTCATATCTAAGGCAAGCATCTTGAACATTTGATATGATGATTGCGTGGTGAACTGTTTGCTAGAATAATATAAGCATGACTATGTTGAATTCAATTAAAGTTGCATGTTGCTAGTAGTGCATGCAGGGTCATGAGCATATTTTCTCTTGCATGCATTCTACTCTAGTTATGTTATGCTTAAGTTGTGAACATCCAGAAGGGTGCTTCTGTGTTGGACGTGCCAGTGGGCACGGGCTATTTTGACACGGTGGTGTCATGAGATATATGTGGAAGCAGGCAAGGGTTGTAGCCCTGTCCTGGTGAAACTGTTGAGAGAATAAGTTCTGTTGTGATAACCCTGCAGGAAACGTAAGCCTCCTGAGTCGACCATAGATCGAGTCTTGTTCCGGTAACCCCCATACTTGTTTCGTGCTACCACTTGTCCCTGCCTCGGGTAAGGTATGGTTTAGTAAGTTGTTAACCCCTTTCCGTGCACACACCGTACAGAGGACTAAGATGAGGGTTTCCAGGGCCCTGGACTAAACCCAGTCATCGGGTCAGGGAGCATGGGTGTTTCCGGTTGTAGCCGAGAGGGAGTGTACCCTTGTAATCCGCGTGTATGAATAGTGATCCCATGCTCATGGAGGTTGTAGCCTCTCCGACTTAGAGTTTTACTTAACTGTTGTTTTGGGTGACTCCTGGCAGCAGAAAAGTTAAGCTGGTGTGTGCTGGTTAGGTGTGTTTTCAACCCAAAGACCATAATGGGAATTAGTCAGTGTCCCGATACTGATTAAAGAAATCCTATACTTGTGGGTAAAGAGTACACCCTCTGCAGAGTTGTATCTATTCGAATAGCCGTGTCCGCGGTTAAGGACTACAGTCTGGGTTGGTCAAGTGTCGGTCTTAGAGTCGGTCTCCGGAGGAAATAATTTAATTTTGAGCATGGTGTATTATGCAGATTATTTCTTACTGCTATTGGTGATGTTAGGAATATTATGGATGATATGATTATATTTGTGAACTAACCCCCTGCTCTTATTTTACTTTCCAGAGTGTCTCAGGGGATGGCTAGACTATCCCGGACACTCGCCTTTATTTTCAAGTCCTTTCTGTGGCGTCCCTCGAGTGTCAGGCGGTTTATCACGCCACTACTCTTGTGGACACCCGACTGGCATTTCTTTTCAAGTCCTTTCGTGGCGTCGCCTGAGTTCTCGGATGGTATCGTCCGATTTCTCTTTTAGACACCCGACTGGCATTTCTTTTCAAGTCCTTTCGTGGCGTCGCCTGAGTTCTCGGATGGTATCGTCCGATTTCTCTTTTAGACACCCGACTGGCATTTCTTTTCAAGACCGACCGTGGTGTCACTTGACACCCGATCGGCATTTCTGTTATATTTTATTGGTGCTAATATTTATCTTCTGCACTAAATATTATTCAGCATGCCATGTTTTAATTCCTGTCAGCATGCATTTAATATAAGTATATCATGAGCATGTGCATATAGTTTAATTCACCATGACCATATTATTGTTTTGCTGCATTTGTTATATCTTGTGTCCATGATGTTTGCGAGTACATTCAAACGTACTCACAGGCTTGTCCCTGGCTATTTACTTGGCCAGGTTAGGAGTTCTTCAAGGAGTACCATAGTGACGTCCTTGCGAAGCCTAGGAGTGCAGCCACGCAGGATAGGAGTTATCCGGGTCAGCTGTTCCTATTGGAATGGAGCCCCATCAATGTTGGAGTTTCTTCGAGCCAATTCCTTCATCCACCACCGGAGTCATTGTTATATCAGTAGACCTTTATGGTCTTGTATAAAATTCTTGTAAATGCTTGGTAACCTGTATCAAGGATGTGTCCACCAGTAACAGTAATCCGGGACTGGTGATGACACTAGGGGTTAATTTCTGGAATATGATGTTCCCGAAATCCGGCCCCGACATCCAAACTTGTGTGTTTCCAATGCTGTATCAGGGATCTCTTTGTACATGTTGGCCATAGAGTCGTGGTCTTTCTTCTTCTTGGCATACACATCCAAGTCATCCTCATGCTCTTTAGGGGCTTTTATCAACTTGGCCCACTCATCAACAGTTGACTGGTACCTTGTACCTTCAGACATCCACACAATTCTACCATCTGGAAAAGAGTGAGGTGTGGAGTAGAATTGCATGATGAGTTCATCATTCCATTTTGTGAGCTTCTGACCCACAAACTTGTCAACATCATCAGCCTTGAAGATTTCATGCACACTTGGAAAATGATCTTCATTTCCCGTGATGTATTCCCAATCAACCCATCTCATGTCACATACCATGGGATTCTTGTCAAGAAGAATGGTCTCAAAGAACTCCTGCTGCTCTTTGGTGTGGAACCTGTAATCCACAATAGTCTTTCTCCTCACAGCATATGGATCACTTTGTCTCCATCTTCTGAGACCTGCATCCTTCCTAAACTTCTCTCATGGATGGCTTGCCAATCACTCTGGCTGTGGTCTTTCTAGCTCTCTTCTTTGCTCCTGCTGGCTCATCATCTCTGGTTTCAAGAGTGAACACCATTGTTTCTTGAGTTGATGCTCTGTCCTTTGACATTGGAGCTCTTTTGGCAAGGGCCTTCTTGGTCAGACCTAGATTTGTTGCAGCAGTTGTGCCATACTCTTTCCTCAGCACCTTCTTCTTTGAAGTGGCCTCATCAGCCACAGAATCCTCATCATCACTGTCAGAAGTTCTCATCTTTCTTGTCTTGGTAGCAGCCTTAGGAAGATCACTTGGAGTGATCCTGCTACCCTCATCAGAACTGCTAGAGGGACTAGTACCCTCACTATGTTAACTTGCTCCTCAGACCTGTTCTGACTGTCCCTCTGGTCAGACATCTTGGCAAATACACTGAACGCAAACCCTGTGAATAGATGTAGATGAGGTAGAGTGGATAAGCATCACATAGTGCATAGTTCTTGCAAAACAGATGACTCAAAAACTTAGTTTTAGTTCTCCACAGAAAGAATTTCGGAGCTACCGATTTGTTAAACTCTGTGATACCGACGCAATTTTGGAACCTAAATAGTGAACCCGGTCAGACCGAGTCACAGTTCGGTGGCACAGAGATTGCTAGGGTTTCACAGAGAGTCGAACTCGGTCGCACCGATTTGCAATTTTCGGTCAGACCGAAAAGTGCAAGTGCAATGGCCTAAGCCAAATCGGTGAGACCGATTTCTACAACTCGGTCGGCCCAAGATGAGTTCGACGGAGACCTAACCCTAAATTTTTGAATCAAAACTAATCTGTATGGGGTTTTTGCTGGACATGATGATTTCAATCATGGCGAGAATCATGGCAAAGTAATGTGCTATGAATCAGAGTTAAGGAATAGAACATAGATCGAGCTCATACCCTAACTTGGCGGTGAGCTTGCTACGGCGGCAACGGTGGGGCAGATTGCCGTTGACAGCGGGGGAGACCAGCAGCGGGAGGTCGCTGGCGGCGGGAAGACGATCCGGAGACCCGAGATGGAAGAGTAGGTCACGTGTGAGCGAGAAGGTTTTGGAAAGTTTTCCAAAATTTGACCCGACGGTATATATATCCTGGCCCTGTCGGTGTGACTGAGTGGAACAACTCGGTGGCACCGAGATGCAAAACTGCTAGTAGTTACTGCAAATCGGTGTGACCAAAAAGTTCTAGTCGGTTGCACCGATATTGAAAACCTAGATCAACTTAGTGAACTCAGTGTGACCGAAGAGGATGACTCGGTCATACCGAAATGCACAAATAGGTTTTGGAAGATTAAGTCTATGATGAATCGGGGACTCCGATTGCTCCTCACACAGAGTGGTTCGAATCTGACTTGATCAAACTTTGTGATGTAGCATGAATAGAGTTTGAGACGAGAAAAGCATAGATATATATAGGGTGTTATTAGTCATTCTTGTCCATCCATTTGGCAAAAGAGAAAGAGCCAAACAATCAAAGCAACAAATGGATGTCCTCGAATTAGAAAAATATGCATTCAACATGCTCTCACAATAAGATAGAAAATGAAGTATGTGGCAAAGCATGCACAACCATTCTAGCATCTATCAAGCAATTGGCAGTGACTAGGTCATCTTTATATGATGTATATTGACTTAGGAGTCAAATGATGAAATTTGACCATAGGTCATACTCATCGTTTAAGCACAAGTGGGTTACCACTTTTACATAAAGCATTGTTGTGTTCACATCATTAGAGTTGCTTTAGCTCATTTATTAGAGTAAATCTCCCCCTAGATGTGATATCTCGCCTAAGAGGGATGAACTAACCATGGGTTTTGTCGATGATTACTTCATGTAGATGTTGAATATGTGGATGCTCACTGTTGATGTAGATCATTTGGAGCAATCCATTGGAGTGAGTTGCACTTTCAATACCTACACGGGTTAGTCCCACAAGGAACAAACAAAAATATCCATGGACATAGAGTGAATTACACACAAGATGATGTCCATGAAAGCATTAGGTTACCTTGTCCCTTGTCTTACCAACAAGAGGGTTTGTGACTCCTTGAACTAGTGCAAGATATTGAAGTTGTTTGCACTTATCCTCGCCAAAATGATATGAGTGAAGTATGTTGGCGGAGTCACCCTCAAGAACTCTCTAGTTATTCTTCTTCGAGATCCACACCATCTTGATGGGAGTCCTTGGAGCTGTAGTCATACTTGATGAAGTAGAACTTGAAGTAGTCTTGGGAAACCACTTGACCAAGGCCTTGGGAGCTTCTTCAAATGCATCAATCTCCTCTTGAAGCTTGTTCTTTCGCTTTAGCTTGTGGTCTTGTGGTGGAAGATCATCTTGTGCTTGTGTCCACTTGAAAGAAGTAGGATCATAGTTCTCTTGTTGAGGAACAAACTTGGTCTTGGGGTATTGATCTTCTTCCCACTCAACTCCATTGGCATTGCACTTTCATTAAAAACCAACACCTTGATTCTTTCGGTGTCTTCCTTGCTTGCGTACAATTTCCTCACATTGCTTACTTCCGGCAAGGCTCTTGTATACACCTTTCTCTACAATTCCCTTCAATAAGCTATTTTCTTGCTCAAGTGTAACTTGGCTAAGAGAATCATTAGTTAAATCAAGAGAACTACTAGAAGCAACATCATTGGATTTAGCATGATTATTGTTACTACTAGATGAAGAATCTTTCTTGTTCTTGTTGCTAGATTTAACTTGTGGCATGTAAGTAGACAAGAGTAAAATCTTGGCAATGTAAGAAGAACTTTTCTTGCGAAGATCATCATTGATTGCTTTTTAAGAACCCATGCTCTTGCTCAAGGTTGAGCTTTTCAAAGCGTAACTTCTCGTGAGTCTTCAAAAGTTCTCGATGATCTTCCAAGGTAGTTTCATGAGCTAACTTAACAGTGTTTAGTTCTTTAGTTAGATGCTCAATATCCTTCTTATCATTGTCATTCGTTTTATCTTGATTAGCATGATTAATAGAATTTCATCATAGTTTTCATCATAGGTTTCATCACTATTGCTACCAACAAGTAAATCATCATCTCCTAGCAAGTCATCTTCATCACTATTAAAATCAAGATACTCGGGGTGTGATACCTTAGGGCCTTTAGCCATGAAGCATCTTCAAATTCCTTCATTTGGTGAGTCAAATATGTTGTAGGAGTTGGATGACACAAGAGCAATTCCGGCAACACCTTCATCTTGAGTATCTTCGGATTTAGAGTAATAACTTCTCTCGGAGTGGTCACCGGAGTCGGAACCGGATACCCATTCACCAACATGAGCTAGATGTCTTTGTCTTGTATAGATCCTTGATGATTTGTCCTTCCTTTCCGAATATTTAATTCTCCGAGAAGATCTTCGTTCATAATGATCATCTCTACTCCTTCTCTCTCTTGGTGGTGATTCTTCTCTTCTACTTCTCCTTTTAGGTGAGTCTTCTCTTCTTTTGTGGGGAGCCGTACACTCATTGGAGTAGTGTCCGGGTCTTCCACAATTATAGCAATTCCGAGCACGACTAGAAGATCTTTTGTCATTGTAGGTTCTTGACGTGGAACTTATTTCTTTGCTTCTATTCTTGTAGAACTTCTTGAAGTTCTTCACCATTAAGCTCAATTATTCATTGAAGACTTGTTTCTCACTTGATGATGTAGGAGCGTCACATGAGGCTTTCTAAGCACCACTAGACATGTTGTGAACCTCTTCTTTATCCTTGAGTGACATCTCATGAGCAACAATTCTCCCAATGACTTCCGTTGGCTTGAGATCTTTCTAGTTGGGCATCATTTGGATCAACGTGCACATGGTATCATATTTTCCATCCAAGGCTCTTAGGATCTTCTTGATGATGAATCTGTCGGTCATCTCTTCGCTTTCTAAGCCGGCAATCTCATTTGTGATGAGAGCAAGCCTATAGTACATTTCAACGACACCTTCACCATCCTTCATCTTGAACTTGTCAAGTTGACTTTCAAGCACATTCAACTTGGATTTCTTGACGGAGTCGGTACCTTCGTGCATGTCAATCAAAGTATCCAAAATTTCCTTTGCATTCTCAAGACGGCTGATTTTGTTGAATTCTTCGGGGCACAATCTCTTTAAGAGGATATCGCAAGCTTGAGCATTGTATTGCAACATCTTCAATTCTTCCGTGGTAGCTTCACAGTTTGGTTCCTTCCCATCGAAGAATTCACCTTGAAAACCAATACACACAATAGCCCAAACGGTGGGGTTATGTCCAAGAATATGCATTTTCATCTTATGCTTCCAACTAGCAAAATTAGTACCATCAAAGTAAGGACCTCTACAGTGGTAACTTCCCTCGCTAGACACCATACTCTCCTAGGTTGTGACACCAAGGCTATGATCACCAAAAGCTATGGAAATGAAGGCAAATGGAGACCAAAGCTTTGATACCACTTGTAGGATCGAAAGTATGTGTAGAGGGTGGGTGATTAGACTACTTGACCAAATAAAAACCTAGCATTTTCCCAATTTTAAGTCTTGGCAAATTTTAGCAATTATGCACAAGTAAAGCAATCAACCTACACATGCAAAACAATTGCATATGAAGGTAAAGGTAGGGGTTTGGAGATTGCAAATGCAAGTGTAGATACAGATGCTTTTGTCATGGTTCCGATAGGTGGTGCTATCGTACATCCACGTTGATGGAGACTTCAACCCACGAAGGGTAATGGCTGCGTGAGTCCACGGAGGGCTCCACCCATGAAGGGTCCACGAAGAAGCAACCTTGTCTATCCCACCAAGGCCATTGCGCATGAAGGACTTGCCTCACTAGGGTAGATCTTCACAAAGTAGGCGGTCTCCTTGCCCGTACAAACTCCTTGGTTCAACTCCACAATCTTGACGGAGGCTCCCAAGTGACACCTAACCAATCTAGGAGACACCACTCTCCAAAAGCTAATAGACGGTGTGTTGATGATGAACTCCTTGCTCTTGTGCTTCAAATGATAGTCTCCCCAACACTCAACTCTCTCTTACAGATTTGGATTTGGTAGAAAGATGATTTGAGTGGAAAGCAACTGGGGAAGGCTAGAGATCAAGATTCATATGATAGGATTAGAATATTTTGGTCTCAACACATGAGTAGGTGGTTCTCTCTCATAAAATGAGTAATCGAAGTGTAGGCTTGTTCTGGTAACTTTCTCCATGAATGAATAATGGGTGGAGGGCTATATATAGCCTCCACACAAAATCTAACCATTACACACAATTTACCAAACTCAGTGGGACCGAATCAGAGAACTTGGTCAGATCGATTTAGTTCATAATGTGGCCGTTAGGCATTTCGGTGGGACCAATATGATCAACTCGGTAGGACCGATATCATTAGGGTTAGGGCATAACGTAATCTCGGTGAGACCGATTACACAAACTCGGTAAGACCGATTTTGGTAATAAGCTAACCAGAGAGTTGGTCAGGCAAACTCGGTGGGACCGATTCGCTCGTTTTGGTTGGACCGAAACAATACGAAGGGGAAACAGAGAGTTTGCATTGCGAACTCGGTGGGACCGATCGCTCATCTCGGTTAGACCGAAATGTTACGAAGGGAAAAAGAGAGTTTGCAATCCCATCTCGGTGAGACCGAGATCCCTATCGGTGAGACCGAAGTGACTAGGTTTTTGGTCGTGGCTATTGAAGGAAATATGCCCTAGAGGCAATAATAAAGTTATTATTTATTTCCTTATATCATGATAAATGTTTATTATTCATGGTAGAATTGTATTAATCGGAAACTAAGTACATGTGTGAATACATAGACAAAACAGAGTGTCCCTAGTATGCCTCTACTAGACTAGCTCATTGATCAAAGATGGTTATGTTTCCTAGCCATAGACATGAGTTGTCATTTGATCAACGGAATCACATCATTAGGAGAATGATATGATGGACAAGACCCATCCGTTAGCTTAGCACTACGATCGTTTAGTTTTACTGCTATTGCTTTCTTCATGACTTATACATGTTCCTATGACTATGAGATTATGCAACTCCCGAATACCGGAGGAACACCTTGTGTGCTATCAAATGTCACAATGTAACTAGGTTATTATAAAGATGCTCTACAGGTGTCTCCGAAGGTGTTCGTGGTGTTGGCATAGATCAAGAATAGGATTTGTCACTCCAAGTGTCGGAGAGGTATCTCTAGGCCCTCTCGGTAATAAACATCATAATAAGCATTGCAAGCAAATGAATAATGAGTTAGTCACGAGATGATGTATTACGGAAGGACTAAAGAGACTTGCCGGTAACGAGATTAACTAGGTATGGTGATACCGACGATCGAATCTCGGGCAAGTAACATACCGATGACAAAGGGAACAAAGTATGTTGTTATGCGGTTTGACCGATAAAGATCTTCGTAGAATATGTAGGAGCCAATATGTGCATCCAGGTTCCGCTATTTGTTATTGACCGGAGATAAGTCTCGGTCATGTCTACATAGTTCTCGAACCCGTAGGGTCCGCATGCCTAACGTTTGATGACGATCGATATTATGAGTTTATGAGTTTTGATGTACTGAAGGTAGTTCGGAGTCCCGGATGATATCACAGACATGACGAGGATTCTCGGAATGTCCGAGACATAAATATTCATATATTGGACGACTATATTTGGACACCGGAAGTGTTCCGGAAAAGTTTCGAATTTAACCGGAGTGCCGGAGGGGTTTACCGGAACCCCCCCGAGGGAGTATGGACCATTGTGGGCCTATGCGGGAAAGAGAGGGGCAGCCCATAGGGCTGGCCACACCCCCCTAGGTTTCCTAGTTGGACTAGGAAAAGGGGGGAGGAGCCACCTTTCCTTTCCTTCTCCTCCCCCCCTTCCTTTCCTACTCCTAGTAGGAATAGGAAGGGGGATTCCTATTCCTACTAGGAGTAGGAATCCTACTCCTGGCACGCCTTAGAAGGCCAGCCGCACCTCCCCCCTTGCTCCTTTATATACGGGGGCGGGGGGCACCGAAAGACACACAAGAAACATTGTTCTAGCCGTGTGCGGTGTCCCCCTCCACAGAAACACACCTCGGTCATACCGTTGCAGTGCTCAGGCGAAGCCCTGAGTCGGTAGCTTCATCATCTCCGTCACCACTCCGTCGTGCTGACGAAACTCTCCCGTGAAGATCAACTGGATCAAGAGCTCGTGGGACGTGTGCTAGACGTGGATGTATCGTACGTTCGGTGCTTGATCGGTTGAATCGCGAAGAAGTTCGACTACATCAACCGCGTCACTAGACGCTTCCGCTTTCGGTCTACGAGGGTACGTAGACACACTATCCCCTCTCGTTTCTATGCATCTGGTAGATAGATCTTGTGTGATCGTAGGAAATTTTTTGAAATACTACGTTCCCCAACAGTATCATCAGAGCCAGGTCTATGCGTAGATGATATGCACGAGTAGAACACAATGAGTTGTGGGCGATAATAGTGATACTGCTTACCAGTATGTCATACTTTGGTTCAGTGGTATTGTGAGATGAATCGGCCTGGACCGACATTACGCATACGCTTACACGAGACTGATTTCATCGTTATGAGCACTCGTTGCTTAAAGGTGACTGGCAGGTGTCTGTCTCTCTCACTTTAGCTGAATCGAGTGTGGCTACGCCCGGTCCTTGTGAAGGTTAAAATAACACATACTGGATGAAGAATCATTGTGGTTTTTGTATGCATAGGTAAGAATGGTTCTTGCTAAGCCCGTAGCAGCCACGTAAAACTTGCAACAACAAAGTAGAGGACGTCTAACTTGTTTTTGCAGGGCATGTTGTGATGTCATATGGTCAAGACATGATGAGTTATACGTTATTGTATGAGATTATCATGTTTTGTAAAGATATCGGCAGCTGGCAGGAGCCATATGGTTGTTGCTTTATTGTATGAAATGCAATCACCATGTAATTGCTTTACTTTATCACTAAGCAGTAGCGATAGTCGTGAAAGCAATAGTTGGCGAGACGACAACGAGGCTACGATGGAGATCAAGGTGTCGCGCCGGTGACGATAGTGACCATGACGGTGCCTTGGAGATGGAGATCAAAGTCACAAGATGATGATGGCCATATCATATAACTTATATTGATTGCATGTGATGTTTATCTTTTATGTATCTTATTTTGCTTAGATCGGCGGTAGCATTATAAGATGATCCCTTACAAAATTTCAAGGTACAAGTGTTCTCCCTGAGTATGCACCATTGCGAAAGTTCGTCGTGCCGAGACGCCACGTAATGATCGGGTGTGATAAGCTCTAGGTTCAAATACAACGAGTGTAAGACAGTTTTGCACATGCAGAATACTTGGGCTAAACTTGACGAGCCTAGCATGTACAGACATGGCCTCAGAACACTGGAGACCGAAAGGTCGATCGTGAATCATATAGTAGATATGATCAACATGAGATGTTCACCATTGAAAACTATTCCATCTCACGTGATGATCGGACATGGTTTAGTTGATTTGGATCACGTGATCATTTAGATGACTAGAGGGATGTCTATCTAAGTGGGAGTTCTTTAGTAATATGATTAATTGAACTTTAATTTATCATGAACTTAGTCCTAGTAGTATTACTATTTCTATGGTGTAGATCAATAGCTCGCAATGTAGCTCTCCGTTTGTTTTATATGTTCCTAGAGAAAACTAAGTTGAAAGATGTTAGTAGCAATGATGCGGACTTGTTCCGTGATCTGAGGATTTTCCTCATTGCTGCACAGAAGTATTATGTCCTTGATGCACCGCTAGGTGACATATCTATTGCAGGAGCAGATGTAGACGTTATGAACGTTTGACAAGCTCAGTATGATGACTACTTGATAGTATAGTGCACCATGTTTTACGGCTTAGAACCGGGACTTCAAAAATGTTTTGAATGCCATGGAGCATATGAGATGTTCCAGGAGTTGAAATTAGTATTTCATACTCATGCCCGTGTCGAGAGGTATAAGACCTCTGACAGTACATTGCCTACAAGATGGAGGAGAATAGCTCAACCAGTGAGCATGTGCTCATATTTTCTGGGTACTACAATTGCTTGAATCAAGTGGGAGTTAATCTTACAGATAAGATAGTAATTGACAAAGTTCTCTAGTCACTATCACCATGTTAGTAGAACTTCGTGATGAACTATAATATGCAAGGGATGACGAAAGTAATTCCCGAGCTCTTCGCGATGCTGAAATCGGCGAAGGTAGAAATCAAGAAAGAGCATCAAGTGTTGATGGTTAACAAGACCACTTGTTTCAAGTAAAGGGTAAAGGGATAGAAAGGGGAACTTCAAGAAGAATGACAAGCAAGTTGTCACTCCTGTGAAGAAACCCAAAGCCAAACTCATGCCTGAATCTAGGTGCTTCTACTACAAAGGAAATGGTCATTGGAAGTGGAAATGCCCTAGATACTTGTCGGATAAGAAGGATGGCAAAGTGAACAAAGGTATATTTGATATATAGATTATTGATGTGTATTTTACTAGTGTTCATAGCAACCCCTGGGTATTTGATACCAGTTCAGTTGCTAAAATTAGTAACTCGAAACGAGAGTTGCAGAATGAATAGAAACTTGTTAAAGGTAAAGTGACGATGTGTGTTGGAAGTGGTTCCATGATTGATATGATCATCATCGCACACTCCCTATACTTTCGGGATTAGTGTAGAACCTAAATAAATGTTATTTGGCATTTGCGTTGAGCATGAATATGATTTGATCATGTTTGTTGCAATACGGTTATTCATTTAAAGTCATAGAATAATTGTTATTCTATTTACATGAATAAAGCCTTCGATGGTCATACACCCAATGAAAATAGTTTGTTGGATCTCGATCGTAGTGATACACATATTCATAATACTGAAGCCAAAAGATGCAAGGTTAATAATGATAGTGCAACTTATTTGTGGCACTGTCGTTTCGGTCATATTGGTGTAAAGCCCATGAAGAAACTCCATAGTGATGGACTTTGGGAATCACTTGATTATGAATCACATGGTGCTTGCGAACCATGCCTCATGGGCAAGATGACTAAAACTCCGTTCTTCGGAACAATGGAGCGAGCAACAGATTTGTTGCAAACCATACATACTGATGTATGTGGACCGATGAGTGTTGAAGCTCGCGGTGGGTATCGTTATTTTTTGACCTTCACTTATGATTTGAGCAGATATGGGTATATCTACTTGATGAAGCACAAGTCTGAAACATTTGAAAAGTTCAAAGAATTTCAGAGTGAAGTAGAGAATCATCGTAACAAGAAAATTAAGTTTCTACGATCTGATCGCGGAGGAGAATAATGGAGTTACGAGTTTGGTCTTCATTTAAAACAACGTGGAATAGTTTCACATATCACGCCACCCGGAACACCACAGCTTAATGGTGTGTCCAAACGTCGTAACCGTACTTTATTAGATACTAGGAAAACTGCCCGTGCGTTGCAACGGAAGATACACTACTAAAACACTGTTATTGCAGCGAGACCAGGCAAAGAAGAATTCTTTGTACACGACATAGAGTAACACACAACTCACCATCAATTTGAAAAGATATATATAAGTAGGCATGCTTAGATTTCCACTCATTCCCACACAATATTTCCTTCACCCTTGTTACAAGCATGCTTAGTTATAGATAACATGAAATGTAAGATCCATGAAACCTCCAGGAACGGAATAATAAATGTACCAAGTAAAGGAAAACTATCTGTTGGTAAAAATTGTACGTGAACTGCATAACTCACTACATGTACACTTTTGTCACTAAGAGTTATTTCATAAGTCAATGATTTTGTTAATTATCAGAAAACTTACAGAGAAATTACACATGTTGAACAATAGAATGCAAGTACCTGATGATTCAACAAAACCAGGATTGAAATGTGAACCTATAGAAGGGAGAGCAGGATACTTCGGTTGACAGAATGTAGGAAAAATAGAACAATTTGAACACCTGGGCGTTTTGCCCATTCTTCATTTGATATGTACTCACCTGACATCTCCTTGTATTCTTCAAAGATTGCCAACTGAACTTTGCACAAAAAAGGTAGACATGATAAACCTATTTATCTCTCGCCAAACTAATCTGAACGTATGTACTTAGACTCTTTGGTATAATCCAAACAACAAAACCTCCATCAGATAGATAATGCTATAAGCGCTAGGAATCATCTAACTAATTTTAGACCATCTAAGGAAAAAATGATGACATGCTGCAACTGGGACTGTAAAAAGAAAGCTTTTGTTCGTAAAAAAATTATCAATAGCTTATCACATAATGGAAGTCTGGTATGTTTAATTTAAAGAGAGAAAGAGCACAAAGTCTCAGATTACCTTTAAACTGATGGTGTACTCTGCAAGTTAACATGCACATCAACTATATATTATATTTTCCATGACGTGCTCTACATGTTCTTGGAGGAATGTTTTTCCTGAGCTTTTCTTCCTTTTCTTTCTTTGGGGTGTTGGAATACACAGAACTACATGAAGTAAATACACTTTAATGTTTCAAAACCCGCAGGCTTTAGCTATGCCTCAGTTCTAAAACATTTGTAAAAATTCATCTCCCTGATGGTCCTTGAGCTAGTAGTCGAATTCCTAGTTCATATACTTTTCTTAGAAACCTACAACTACATATCCATTAGAAAGTAGGGGCACAACTTTTTCACAGATAAAACTAACCGGTAGGCTGGTGATCCAAACTAACCAAAGCCTTATCAATTAGTATACATGATGTCCAGTACCAACTCTTCATTGAATTTGAGTACCTACGTAAATAAGAACACGCTGAATTTGGTGTTGCCGTGTAGAAAGGATCAAACCGATCAAGTAAAATCAACTATTACTACCTGCAGGCTCTAGCATGCGTTATCCTTCTTCGCACGCTTGCAACTACTACCCTGTCATAGCCTTGCGTTGATCTATGAAGCATACGACAGACATTCATGGGATTAAATATATAAATTAAATAGAAGGAAGCTGTTAATATATAGTAAAGTCGAGCGGAATCTATTGCATAATTGCAATGTTAGAGAGCCCCATCACAGAATTTGAAGTGAGGCTGTCATCTCTGGACCTTTTACCCTTATTTCCAAGCAGAGACAAAAACAAATATCTCAAGTACTCCCTCCGTAAACTAATATAAGAGCGTTTAGATCACTATTTTAGTGATCTAAATGCTCTTATATTAGTTTACAGAGGGAGTATATACCAAAATTACAATGGGCATCCCTTGAAGGTCATGATTATTACGCTGATAAAGAACTGCAGATTTTTATATTTGTGCAATATAGCAAGACTCACAAGCTACATTGCCACATACGTGAAGCTGAAGTAGTGCATGCTGAACATACAGTTTGATGCATATAATTCATAGAACGAACAATACACCACTTCATTATAATACTTACATGGAGTTAAAAAAATTGGCACATAGTATTTAGTTGCTGCTCTCTAATCATCTACCGCCATTAATGAACCTTGTGTCTGCATATACAACAAATTTTGGCTAAAAATGACCTTACAGAAGTTAGCCATAGCAATCGACACAGGAAGTGCTAGTGAATACTTCTTATACAGATGATTAGCTACAAAATTGATCAGTAAACCTACGTTACTTAGGCCCATAGCAAGCCGTTGTACAACGGCACTCTAAATGTGAAAGAAAAAAATTGTCAAACATCTTACCTGCAACAGCTAACGACAATCCATCAATCCGAAAATTATTGCTGAGCACCACAGCGTTCGGCAAGGTAATGTGGCTGGGACTCGCCGGCAGGATACCACAACCTTGATCCACATTCCTTCGTTTGGTGCCACGGCGGATGGGGTAGCGCCGTGCGCTGGTGTGGCTGGGTCGTGTTCCCCGTCTTTCTAGGAGGAGATCTTGCCCGAGTAGGGGTCCACCTGGAGGGCGACGCGCCATGGCTCTAGGGGTAGGTGCACCGGCGGGGTAGGAGGCGGTGGCGCAGGGCAACGGCTGGTGGCGGTGTGGTGGCCGGGAGGGGAGGAGCGGGGTAGCAGATTACGGCGGGCTGGAGGTTGAGATGGGATCGGGCAGGTACACGTATTGAATTCTAACAGATGTAGGGGGGTTTCTATGAAAATGAAACATTTTTCTGATTCACTAAAATAGGGACTGTGGGTTTAATTATTAAAAATTACATGGACCTTTTTGAAAAGACATCATGACAGTGAACCCGGTAGACTCAATCCGTGCTTTATTATTAGGTAAAGATGGCGCGATCTATGATGTCTCTTACCGATTTACCACTATCGTTTTGGGTTATGCATTAGAGACAACTGCATTCACGTTAAATAAGGGCACCATCTAAATCTATTGAGATGACACCTTATGAATTGTGGTTTGGCAAGAAACCAAAGTTGTTGTTTCTTAAAGTTTGGGGCAGCGATGCTTATGTGAAAAAGTTTCAACCAGATAAGCTCGAACCCAAATCGGAGAAATGTGCCTGCATAGGATACCCGAAGGAAACTGTTGGGTACACCTTCTATCACAGATACAAAGGCAAGATATTCGTTGCTAAAAATGGATACTTTCTAGAGAATGAGTTTCAATCGAAACAAGTGAGTGGGTGGAAACTGCAACTTGATGAGGTAATTGTACCTTCTCCTGAATTGGATAGTAGTACATCACAGAAACTAGTTCGAGTGATGTGACGCCCCCGATTTGTCCGTACACTAATCATGCACGCAAATGTGTACGACCAAGATCAGGGACTCACTAGTAGATATCACAACACAACTCTAAAAGTAAAATAAGTCATACAAGCTTCATATTACAAGCCAGGGGCCTCGAGGGCTCAAATACAAGTGCTCGATCATAGACAAGTCAGCGGAAGCAACAAATATCTGAGTACAGACATAAAGTTAAACAAGGTGCCATAAGATGGCTAGCACAAACTGGGATACAGATCGAAAGAGGAGCAGGCCTCCTGCCTGGGATCCTCCTAACTACTCCTGGTCGTCGTCGGCAGACTGCATGTAGTAGTAGGCGCCTCCGGTGTCGTAGGAGTCGTCGTAGGTGGCGTCTGGCTCTTGGGCTCCATCATCTGGTTGCATCATCCGAGAAGAAGGAACAGAAGGGGGAAAAGAGGGAGCAACGCAACCATGAGTACTCATCCAAAGTACTCGCAAGCAAGGATCTATACTACATATGCAATGGTAACAATGATATGGGTAGTATCGGCGGACTGAACTGCAGCAAGCCAGAATAAGAGGGGGATAGCTAATCCAAACGAAGACTACGCTTCTGGCAGCCTCCATCTTGCAGCAGTAGGAGAGAATAGATGGTAAGTTCACCAAGTATCAACGAATAGCATAATCCTACTCGGCGATCCTCCCGCATATCACCTTGTGATAGAGCAACCACCGAGTTATATCTGGAACTCATCTGGGTGTGTTTTATCAAGTGTCCGGTTCTAGTTATCATGAGGTCAGAATACAACTCCGGGTCGTCCTTTTACCGAGGGACACAGCTATTCGAATAGATTAACTTCCCTGCAGGGGTGCACCACATAACCCAGCACGCTTGATTCCATTTGGCCGGGCACACTTTCCAGGGTCATGTCCGGCCTCGGAAGATCAACACATCGCAGCCCTACCTAAGCACAACAGAGAGGTCAGCACGCCGGTCTAAGTCCTAAGCACACAGGGGTCTGGGCCCATCGCCCAATGCACACCTGTACGGTGCGATGGCGGCCGGTGAGCAGACCTAGCAACCTCCATTACTAAGGAAGTTACGTTACGCGGTCCAACCCGACGCGCGCCGCTAAGCCGATGATGTCAAAAAGGCTTCGGTTGATACCACGACATCGAGTACCCATAACTATTCCCACGTAGCTGGTTAGTGCGTATAGGCCAACGGCCAGACTCAGATCAAATATCCAAACTCGTTAAGCGTGTTATTATGAAATAACCGCGGACAACGATCAGGGCCAGGCCACCTCTCCACTGGGTGTCTCAACCTGCCCTGTCGCTCCGCCACAAAGATCCACGCAGAGGGCCGTCGGGAAAGTATGTCCTTTTAGCCCCCAATCCGTGAATCAACCGCGGGTACTCAACGAGCCGACCCGACTTTAGTTACATCAAGTATCATATATAAGTGTATGCAGTATATACCCGTGATCACCACCAAGTGATCACGGCCCGATAGAATAGCAGGGTAGACGGACAAGGGTGTAGGGCCAATGATGGCATACTAGCATCCTATACTAAGCATTTAGGATTGTAGGTAAAGTATCAACAGTGGTAACAGCAATGACAAGCTATGCAGCAGAATAGGAGTATCGAAAGCAGTAACATGCTACACTACTCTAATGCAAGCAGTAGAGAGAATAGTAGGCGATATCAGGTTGATCAAGGGGGGGGCTTGCCTGGAAGCTCGGCAGCCAAAGTGGGGTCGTCAACACCGTAGTCGATCGGGGCAGCAGCAGCGTCGGTCTCGTAGTCTACCGGAGAGAAGAGGGGGAAGAACCAGTGAATACAATACAAACAGATGCATGACGATGCATGACATGACATGTAGCGGTGCTAAGTGTGCCCTAACGCAGTATCGGGTGATACTGACGAAGGGGGGAAACATCCGGGAAAGTATTCCCGGTGTTTCGCGTTTTCGGGCGGATGAAACAGAGGGGGAAAGTTGCGGGTTCGGTATGCTAGGGACGTGTGGTTGACGAACGGTCTGCGTATTCGGATGCGTCTCGAAATTCTGAGCAACTTTCATATATAAAGTATTTTTCATCCGAGTTACCGTATATTTTATATTAATTTTTAAAGTTTTTAAATCATTTTCTAATTTATTAACTATTAAATAAAACTACATTATCCAGAACAGTGCATGCTGACATCATCATGACGTCAGCATGATGTCAGCAGTCAACTGTGAGTTGACTGGGTCAAACTGACGTGTGGGTCCCGCATGTCATTTACTGTTTAGTTAATTAACAGTTAATTAAGTTAATTAGTGTTTAGGTTATTCTAAACAGAATTAATTAAGTTAATTAAGTAATTAATTAATTAATTAGTTAAACCTTTTAATATTTATTATTACATTTATTTATTTTAGTTATTTATTTATTTAATCTCTTTTTTAAAAAAACTTTCTGGGCAGCGGGCCCCGGCTGTCATAGGCAAATGGCCTTTACGGGGCGGGCGTTGCGGGTAACAGGCACAGAGCGCACGCGCCTAGCCCGTTTGGGCGCTGCAGGCGCCGCGGGCGCCACTGGGAGCAGCACACGGCGAGGGGGGGGTCGCGGTGGCCGGCGTCGAGGCCAGCTGCGGCGGCCATAGGAGGGGAGGAGCGTTGTGGCCCGCGCGGGCCTGAAAGCGTCCGCGGTGGCGGCGTCGGCGGAGGGCCGCGCACGCACGGGGCGCTGGGGGCGTCCGTTGCCGCGAGCGAGGGAGGTTGGCCGCAGTCAGGCCGGCGGGCGAGGAGCTTCGATGAGCGGAGGCGCGCGGGGCTGTGCGAGCGCGCGCGTTGAGGGACCAGCAGCGGTGGCGGGGCTCGCGGCCAGCAAGGCCAAGGGACGGCTGGCAGATGCAGGCGGGGCGGAGACGGCGGCAAGCAGGGGAGGCGGCCGAGGCATGGCCGATGGCGGGCGAAGCGGGGCCGCGAGAGGGGGCACGTCTGACCAGGCGCGGCGCGCGACGGTGGCTGACTGCCGCGGCGGCAGTAGCAAGGCAGCACGGCGGGGCGGCGTTGGCAGAGAGCAGCGACAGCGCGGCCCCGTGCTCGTGAGGGCGCGCCTGGGCGCGGGGAATTGCGTGTGTGAGGAAGGCAGAGAGGAGGAGGGGGGATTCGCTCATAGCGTTGGAGAGAGGGGGCGGGGCAGTACGGCGGTGAGGCGGCAGTCCGGTGGCGGCGGAGGGGCGCACTAGCCACGGGCGCCCGATGGGGATCGCTCGCTCCCGATCCAGTCGAAAGAGGGGGGGGAGTGTCGGTGGG
>LR738714.1:653200870-653291508 GCA_902687465.1 Secale cereale | reverse complement strand
TGTCGGTGTACTAAGGTAGGGGTACCCCAGTACCCCAACTTGTGCACGGGCAGTTGCAGCTTCCCGCGGCAAGGTTTACTGCGTGCTCGCCGGAGACCTTCCTGCCTCCTATTAAACCATTCAAAAACAAAGTATACAAGACAGAAGATCGAGATCCCGGCAAGAGGAGCTTGCCGGGAAGGCCGTACCAGGCTCAAGACTGTTCCAATAACACAAGACCCTGGCGCGCCAAAGATGTCGGGGGAAACTGTCCGCCACGAACACCTATGGGACCGGAGCCCCTTGTCTGTGCGGTACGAGGGCGGAGGAAGCACAAAGAGCAGATCGGAGCAGACGCGCGGGCAGTTTTACCCAGGTTCGGGCCGCACGGATGCGTAAAACCCTACTCCTGCTTGGTTGTGTATTGAGTGGGGCGCTCGGGAGCTTGAAGAAGCAGCTACACCGTGCGTGAGAGTAATCTAGGTTTCCAACCCCCTCCACGTTGTGCATGGGCCTCCTTTTATAGTGCAAGGGGTCACCGACAGGTGTCAACGTAGGAGAAAGGGGTAAAAATGTAAAAGTGGTGGTAGTTGTAACAGTGCGGGAACAGTGGAGCTACAGTACCGAACAGTGGTCTATACCTACTTTAACAGTGGGGGACAAGGGCATTTAATGCCCGTCGCCGTCGACCCCAAAAGCTCCCGCCTTAGCGTCTCCGTCCGCCACGGCGACGGATTTATCGCCGTGGTGTGCCACCGTGTACCCCAGGCTGCACAGCCATCCGCCACGCGTCCCTGGTTAGGCCCCCAGGGCGACGCGTGGGCCGATGAGCTGGAGCGCGGGCACACAGCGTAGCCTTCCCGGCAAGTGCCTTGCCGGGGCCTTGATCTTGCCGGGCCCGGGAACTTGCCGCTCCCCGGGCCCCTTGCCGGGGCGCGCATAGCGCCGAGGCAATATCTTCTAATCTTCCTGGCAAGAGCGGATGGAGTTGAGCTTTATGCCGTGACCTGAATTAATCTCTCTTCGGCGCAGCAGGTAAACTAGTTGTACAGTACATTGAGCTACTAGCAAGTTCATCTCTTTCACTTTTGACAGCGGGAGCATGCGTCGACCCGGCCACTAGCATACAGATTCCCCACCGTCACCGTCGGCGCGCGAGCGGTGGCATGGCATGTCTGCGCCGAGCACGAGGATTTGTCCGATCGGAGACCGCTGTCGTTGTTGTACTCTGCAACTCGGCCGGAAAAACACTGGAAAGAACGTGGCATATATCTGTAGACGAGTAGCTCTATATCTGTATATCCTCTTTCAGAAATCTTCAGCCCTGGCCTGGCCTCTGCCATCAGTTTGTTGGCGCCTTCACCGGCGGCCACAAACCCCATGGCCAGGAGAGCGATCTCCATATCTTGGCCCAGAAGGAAGGCGAGCCCCTGCGCAAATATATCCAACGCTTCAGCCGGGTACAGCACAACATCCCCGACGTTCACCCTGCTGCGGTTATCAGCGCGTTCCATCAGAACGTGCGTAACCGCCGCATGCGTGAGGAGATGGCGATGACCAAGATCAGGGACGTCAGCGAGCTCTACGCTCTTGCCGACAAGTGCGCCCGTGCAGAAGAGGGGAGGAAACTCCCCGGGGAGGATGCTGGCGCAGGGGGAAGCGACAGCGACGACGCCGCCCCGGCAAAGAAGAGCCGGCGGCGGAACAACAGGAAGAAGGGCAAGAAGGAAGTGCTTGCCGTCGAGAAGTCCGGCAAGGAGGCCCCCGCCAAGCAAGCGCAGGCCGGCGGCTCCGGCAAGGAGCCTGCCCCTGCGGCGGCGGCCGACAAGCCGGGTAGCTCCGACAAGCAATACTGTAAGATTCACCGCACCAAGGGTCACGATCTCTCCAACTGCAAGCGCGTCGAGTATCTCGTCGAGCAGCAAAAAGCTGAGTACGAGAGGCGCGACAAGGAGAAGGCCCAAGGTGGCGGGGAAGAGCCCAGCAAGAAGCGGCCATTCAATGGCCGGGAGGACGCCGCGGCAAGGCTAAGCAGCGGCAAGGAGATCGACCTCCCCGGGGCCGCGACAACGACGAAGACGACGATGAAGACATGGAGGACGACGAGAACAGCGAGCAGGAGTTCCAGAAAGCCACGGAGGTCCTGTGCGTCGACGGTGGCGCCTCTCTGCACACCTCCCACCGCCAGCTGAAACAGTGGGTGCGTGAGGTGAATGCAGCGGAGCCGCCCGTGGAGTCGCGCAGGCTCCTCAAATGGTCCAGCACGCCCATCGTTTTTGACCTTGAGGATCACCCTGACCGCACCACGGCGGTCGGGTGCTTGCCGATGCTGGTTTCCCCCACCATCCGCAACCTCAAGGTCACCAAAATGTTGGTTGACGGCGGGGCCGGGCTGAACTTGATCTCCTCTGCTGTGATCAAGAAACTCCAGATTCAAGACGGCGAGCTCGAAGAGACCGGTTCATTCCAAGGAATCAACCCGGGAAGGAGCAAGCCCAAGGGAAAGATTACTCTGCCGGTGACCTTTGGCGGGGAGCTCAACTTCAGGACTGAGCGCATCACTTTCGACGTTGCCGATATTCCATTGCCCTACAATGGAATACTCGGCCGTCCCGCCCTCGCCAAGTTCATGGCAGCTTCCCACTATGCCTACAACGTGCTGAAGATGCCGGGGCCGATAAGCGTCATCACTGTCCATAGCGACAAGAAAGATGCGCTTATTTGCGCCGACAAGATTTACCGGGATGCGGCAGCTGCGGCCGAGAAGGATACTCTTGCCGCTGAAGCTCCCGGGGGGAAGAAGACGAAGACCAAGTCCGGCAAGTGCTCTGGGACCCACTCCGGCAACCGCACCTCTTCGGAGTGCTGCGCCGCCGTCGAGGACGTTCCATCGAGCTCCACCGGCAAGAGCAAGAAAGGAATGGCTGCTCCTCCGGCAACCAAGAAAGTGTCCGCAAAGGAGGATGGCACTGGTGGTACTTTCACCATCAGTGCCGCCCTTGACAGCAAATAGGAAAGCGCGCTCGTCGCCTTCCTGCGGGTGAATGTCGATGTGTTTGCTTGGCAACCATCTGACATCCCCGGCGTTCCCAGGAAGGTGATTGAGCACAAGCTTGCTGTCTGTCCTCATGCGCGGCCCATCAAGCAAAAAGTGAGGAAGCAAGCCGTGGAGCGCCAAGAGTTCATCAATGAGGAGATCAAGAAACTAGAGGCAGCAGGCCTAGTTAGAGGTGTGATCCATCCGACGTGGCTGGCAAACCCAGTCGTCGTGCGCAAGGCCAACGGGAAGTGGAGATTGTGTATAGACTTCACTGATGTCAATAAAGCATGTCCCAAGGATCCCTTCCCTTTGCCGCGCATTGACCAGATCGTTGACTCCACGGCCGGATGTGAGCTACTCTGTTTTCTTGATGCTTACTCAGGCTATCACCAGATTTTCATGGCCAAGGAAGATGAAGAGAAGACTGCATTTATCACTCCATGTGGCACCTATTGCTTTATCCGCATGCCATTTGGATTGAAGAATGCAGGCTCAACTTTTGCAAGGGTAGTGTACACTGCTTTTGAGCCACAGATCCACAGGAATGTAGAAGCCTACATGGATGACATCGTGGTGAAGAGCAAGAGCAAAGAAACACTGATTCAAGACTTGGAAGAAACGTTTCAGAACCTGCGCAGGATACAGCTCAAGCTGAACCCCGAGAAGTGCGTCTTTGGAGTTCCCTCCGGCAAGCTTCTCGGGTTCTTTGTATCACAAAGGGGGATTGAAGCCAATCCCGACAAGATCAAAGCCATCGAGCAGATAGAAGCCCCGAAGCGCGTCAAGGATGTCAGAAGGCTTGCGGGTTGCGTTGCTGCCCTCAGTAGGTTCATTTCAAAATCCGCAGAACGCGCCCTACCTTTCTTCAAAATCTTGAAAAAGGCAGGTCCCATGAAGTGGACTCCGGAAGCGGAGGCGGCGTTGCAGGATTTGAAACGGTACCTGTCCTCCACTCCTATACTTGTCGCACCTAAACCACAGGAAAAGTTGTTGCTATACTTAGCGGCAACCAACCAGGTGGTTAGTGCTGCGTTAGTAGCGGAGAGGGAGTCCGACGAGGAGTCAGCATCACCGGCAAGCGAATCTAGCGACAAGCAGGGGGCTGTCCCGACAAGCTCTGGCCCCGACAAGGAAGACTCTGCGCAGGAACAAGGAGAGGTGCGGAAGAAGATGGTGCAGCGCCCAGTGTATTTTGTAAGTTCCCTTCTCCAGGGAGCAAGATCAAGGTACTCTGGTGTGCAAAAATTGCTTTTCGGCCTCCTCATGGCCTCGAGGAAGCTGCGCCACTACTTCCAAGCCCATGAGATAACAGTGGTCACTCGCTTTCCGTTGAAGAGGATATTGCATAATCCAGAGGCAACAGGTAGGATCGTCGAGTGGGCACTGGAGTTGTCAAGCTTTGGACTCAAATTTGAAAGTACTTCAACCATACAGAGCCGAGCCTTGGCAGAATTCATTGCTGAGTGGACCCCAACACCAGAAGATGAAGTTCAAGAAACAAGTGTACCCGTGCAAGAAGCGACAAGTGAATGGGTAATGTATTTTGACGGTGCCTTCTCGCTGCAAGGCGCCGGTGCCGGCGTGGTACTCATTGCGCCCACCGGAGAGCACCTCAAATATGTTATCCAGATGCACTTTCCCAGGGAGCAAGCGACAAACAACACTGCAGAATATGAAGGCTTGCTTGCCGGCCTCAGGATTGCGGCCGAACTTGGGATCAGAAAGCTGATTGTGCGGGGCGATTCTCAGTTGGTGGTCCGGCAAGTTAACAAGAGCTACCAGAGCCCTTTGATGGAAGCATATGTCGATGAAGTGAGGAAGCTTGAAGAGCACTTTGAAGGTTTGCAGATGGAGCACGTCCCAAGAGCTCAAAATGAGATTGCAGATGGCCTTTCAAAGTGCGCCGCGATGAAGTTACCTGTGGAACCAGGGACCTTTTTGCTCAAGCTGACTCAGCCATCAGTTACACCATCAACTGGGCAGTCCAAGAAAAGAAAGTTGGTCTCCGGCGACTACTTGCCGGCAGATCTTCCTGAACCCGCCGCCAAAGTTCCCAAGATCAACAACAACGCTGAGGAACAGTTTGCTCCTGCGAGCCCTCGGGCTTGTGCAGTTGAAGCAAGTGTTCCCGACAAGCCTCGCCCCGGCGAGCTTGCCGGGGGACCGTCAGCTCCGACAGGACCAGAGGTCTTTGCCGTAGAAGCTGGGGTTCCCGCAGCGGCCCTCGAGCCTTTAGTCCTTGCCGTCGAGCCTCGAGCTCCGGCGTGGGCGCAGCAGATCGTCCGTTTTCTGCAAACTGGAGAACTTCCCGACGACCCTCAAGAGATAGAGAAGATAACCAGGCAGTCAAGTATGTATCAGTTTGTGGATAACGAACTGTACAGAAGAAGACTCAACGGTGTCAGGTTGAAATGCATCTCCAGAGAAGATGGACAGAAGCTGTTGGCGGAAATACACGGAGGCATATGCGGCCACCACATTGGCGCAAGGGCACTTGCCGGAAAAGCTTTCCGGCAAGGGTTCTTTTGGCAAGAAGCCCTCCAAGATGCAACTGCACTAGTAACCAAGTGTGAAGCGTGCCAGTTCCATGCAAAGCAAATTCATCAGCCAGCTCAAGCTCTCCAAACAATCCCTTTGTCATGGCCCTTCTCGGTCTGGGGGCTCGATATCCTCGGCCCTTTCCCTCGCGCTGTCGGGGGCTTTGAGTACTTGTACGTTGCAATCGACAAGTTCACAAAGTGGCCAGAAGTGGAGCCAGTGAGAAAGGTGACAGCACAGTCAGCAGTCAGGTTCTTCAGGTCGATTGTTTGCCGTTTCGGGATCCCTAACAGGATCATCACCGACAACGGTACGCAATTCACTAGTCGCACCTTCATGCAGTACGTCCAAGACCTTGGCGCCAAGGTCTGTTTCGCTTCTGTTGCTCACCCGAGGAGCAACGGCCAAGCGGAGAGGGCAAATGCTGAAGTGCTGCGCGGACTCAAGACAAGGACCTTTGACAGGCTGCGCAAGTGCGGAAGGAATTGGATAGAGGAGCTCCCGGCGACTCTTTGGTCAATCAGAACGACACCAAGTCGAGCCACCGGACAGACACCTTTTGCTCTAGTCTATGGAGCAGAGGCAGTTCTCCCCACGGAACTCGTATACAGATCTCCTCGAGTGCTCGCTTATGATGAGCTCGAGCAAGAGCAACTGCGACAAGATGACGCATTGCTCCTTGAGGAGGGACGTCTCCAGGCTGCTGTACGAGCTGCTCGATACCAGCAAGCTTTGCGCCGCTACCATAGCCGCAAGGTCAAGGCCAGGAGTCTCGAGGAAGGCGACCTTGTTCTTCGGCGTGTTCAGTCCGCCAAGAATTCCAACAAGTTGACGCCGAAGTGGGAAGGCCCTTATCGGGTGAGACAAGTTACGAGGCCCGGCGCTGTCCGCCTCGAGACCGAAGAAGGCTTACCGGTGAGCAACTCCTGGAACATAGAGCATCTTCGCAAGTTTCACCCCTAAGGCGCGGTTGCCGTGATCCGCTCCGGCAACCACCTTTTGTACAAGCCTTGCCGCTGTTGCATGTAACCCTTTGTACAAAGCCGGGCGCAGACCCCATGCATCAGTAAAGTTTTCGTGTTTTTCGCATCGATTGCCTTTTGCATGCTTCTCTTTGCTATTTGCATGTTTGGTTCGGCGTTTGATGCAACACTCAGGCATACGGTAAGCACTATTACGTCGAAAGGCAATATGCTTGTTTCCCTCTCCTTTTCCTTTTCTCTTAAGCAGAAGGAACATTCCTCGCGCACAAGTTTGCCGGGGGGGGAAGGAGGTGGAGGAGGGACTAAGTGCTGTTCAAGTAAGAAGAGCCTTACCGGAAAGCAAACAACATGAGCAAGCAGCATATGAAAGATAAGTTGTTAGAATTTGACCAGTTCAAATTTTAAATTTTGGTTGTCTTCCTTGAACGATCACACTTTGTATGGAAAACCTGTGCGCGGAGGAACCTACCCGTAGCTTGCCGCACCCTTATCTTGTTTTCGAGTCCACTCAACGATTTAAGTGAGCTGCGACAAGTGTCGCGCCCTTGCCTCGTTTCCGAGTACGCTCAGCAAGCTAAGTGCGTTGCGACCAGCTGCGGCAAAGTTGCTTACCGGCAAGGACCTTGGCCAGCAGGCTGCTCAGAGTCCAGCACTCAGCGCTCGCGACAAGGGCCCCTTGCCGGCAAGCTCCCCGGGAGCGTAGGGTGAAAAACATACAAAGTCAAAGATTGGAACAAGGAAGATAACATTGCACTGATTGATTGAAGTAAAGCAAATATCTTACAAGGATAGCTTGTCGCGATGGACTAATGAGTTCATAACATAATATGCAGCAACAAAAAAGATAAAGATAAATGGAGCCCTAGTCTACGCGGTCACCTTCCTTCCTGCCAAGCCTTGCCACCTTGGCGATGATGTGGCCGACCTGCTCCTTCAGGGCCTCCGTGTCTGCATCTGCTGGCAGGGTGCGAAGAACGTTTGTGAGATTAATCCCCGGGTTGCGGTACACGATCTTCGTCAAGACCCGCTCCAGAGTTCCCGCGCAGAGACGGCGCGACTCCTCGGCCAGCTGCGCGGGGATGCGGTTCCGGAGACCTGCAAGAGCTGGAGCGACGCCTCTGAAGAAGAGGCTGAGCTTGGCGCTGTGCGGGAGATCTGGATCCGGCGAATAGATAAGATGTTCGACCTTCAAAGCAAGCAACTCCTGGTCAATGTTGGACGCAGAAGAAACCAGCTCTTCGGTCCACACCTCGATAGTCTGCCGGAAGAGCTCGGAGGCCTTGTTGACGCTCTCCATCAAGGTTCGCTCCTTGCGGAGCTCATCCTTCAACTTGGTCTCCTGGGCCCGGGCAGCATCAAGCGATTCCTTCAGGGTGGTGACTTTCAGCTCCAAGTCTTCAATGGAATCCTTGGCGGCCTTCAGCTCGTCACCCCTCTTGGATAAACTCACCTGGAGCTCTGAGTTGGTGTGAGCATCCTTCTCGCGCTCCAGGATGAGCGCGGCAACCTTCTCGGCGCTCACCTTCATCGCCTTCTCCAGTTGTTCAACCTTGGCGGCGAGCTCTTTCTTGGCGTCCTCCGCGGCAGCCGCGGCGGCCTTCGCCTCTTTCAGCTCCCCGCCAAGGGCAGCCTCGCGAGCGGCAAGGTCTTCTTCATGAGAATCCAGATCCACCTTCCGCTGCGCGAGCTCTCCCTCTCGCCGGGACATCTCCACCCCGGCGAGGCGCTGCTGTTCATCGACTTCGGCCCTCTCAAGTACCCACTCTTGGTACTCGCCGGCGAGACGCTCTCGCTCCTCCGCCACCTGGCGGAGAGCAGCCTGGTTGGCGGCGCTGAGCTCCGCCGCACGCTTCTCCATCTCCGCCGCGGCCTTGGCGGCAAGAGCCTCCCGGGAAGCGAGCTTTGCTTGCCTGGCCCGGTAAAGGGCCAGGAGTTGATGAAGCAATCGCTCCTCCTCGGGCCCCTCACCTCCACCGGGCGCCTGGACTATCTTCAGGCCTGCGGAGGCGAGGACCTCTCCGTCGAACGCCTCGCCCTCCGCAGGAGCTCGCGACGAAGACCCCCACGGCATCTGGATGAAGACGCCATTGGGGGCCTCGAGATAAAACCTTTGCTCCTCGCCGGCGGAGGGACCGGTGGCCGGCGCAGCATCCGATGCTCCCGCCACCTCCGGGTCGGCGGTGCGGCCACCGTCTCCCTCCCCGGCCGCTGCGTCCGCAGCCGGAGCAGTCTCTTGCGCGGCCGGCTCGGCGGCCTCGCCCACCTCCTCGACGACTGGAGCGTCGCCGCCGCCGCCCTGCGCGTCCTCCTCCTCGAGGATAATTACCTCCGTCTCCATAGGCACAGGAGGAGGAAGATCTAGGAAGAAGAAGAAGACAAAGAAATTTCAAGACCCAAGCAAATATCCAAAAAAGGGACAAGCCAAGAAGACGAGTTACAAAGGTTACCTTGGCGGGCGTCCTCAGCGGCGGGCTCCCTCGCCGGGGAGCTCGGCCTCGTCGGAGTAGTCGCCCTCGCCGGGGAACTTGGCCTTGGCGGGGTGGCCGCCCTCGCCGGGCTGCTCGTCCTTGGCGGGGTACTCTGCCTTGGCGGAGTACCCGCCCTTGACGGAGCACTCTCCCTTGCCGGAGAGTCCTGCCTTGGCGGGGATGGCGGTGCCTGCAGCTCCTCGGCGGTGGTCTCCGGGCGCTCTTCCCGCTGCGGCTCCTCCTCTGCACGGAACAAGACAAGAGATGTCAAGATATGAGGATAAAATCAAAAGCCTCGGACGTACCCCGACGAGCGAAAAGAAAGAACCCCAGACTTACGCTGGGGGCTGCGCTGCGGGCTGCGCTGGGGGCTGCTCATCGGAGCAGTGCCAGGGTCCGGCAGGCTCGGCTCCGGCGCGCCCTCTGTTGCCGCCGCTGCCGGGTCCTCCGCGACTTCGGCCTCGGGCGCCTTGGCCTTCTTCGCGGCACGATGGGCCAGGGTCCTGAAACCAGAACAGAAGACAGAATTAGCATCAACAGAAGATCAAGATAAAAATCAAGAAGATGAAGAATCTCGGATCCTTACTCCTGGTCCTCCTCGTCGTCCTCGCTCAGGGCGGAGAAGTCGTACTCCACCGTGGGCGCGTCGACGCGAGGAGCGGGAGGCGAAGACTCCCTCGCGCGCTTGGTACTCACCGGGGCTGGGGGCTGCGAAGACCCCGCCCCTGTGGCTGCCGACGCCCGGGGGGCGGGCGGAGCCGCTGCTCCGCTCCGAGAAGACCCCTGCCGGCTCGCTGCCGGCCTGCGGGGCGCCTCCGTCGTGGTCCGCGCACGGCCCGCCTCTGCTGCGGCTGGTGCGCCGGACGGCCTTGGCGCGGCTTGACTCCCCCGGGGAGCCGCCCGCCGAGGTGGCTGTTGCCGGGGCGCCTGTGCCCTTTCCCCCGTCGCCGCCTTGCGGAGACGCTTTGCCGGGGACTCCTTCGGGCTTGCCGGGGGCGGGGAGCTCTCCGGCGAGGAGAGGTCGTCGGCGTATAACTCCGTAGATCCGCCGGAGTCTTCGGCCTCCTCCTCCTCCTCCTCCTCTGCCCCGGCCGGCTCGCTGGGCCCAGCATCCAGCGCTGCGGCCCTCTTCCCCTTGGCGCCTCCGCCCCTCGCGGCGCCTCTGCTTCCTCCGGCGGTGCCCTCCCTTGCCGCGGCCTCCGTCGCGATCCCATGGATCCCGGAGTGCCTCAACGAGGGGACCCCGGCGAGCGCGTCGGGTGGGAGGTTCAGCAACCGGCGGATCTCCGCCTCTTCCGCCTGGGTGGACGCCTCCTCGGCCTCCGCCTCCTCCGGCGAAAACCCGAAGACTCCTGACGCCGCGGCTGCGGCGGCCTCCTCAGCCCGAGAAGCTATGTAGGCGATTTCCTGCTCGGTGGTGTCCCGCGTATGCAGCTTGAGGTCCTCCTTGTTACTCGCCACCTCGACGAGGTTGTCGTAGAAGTTGAGGACGTCGATGGGCTTCGGGGCGATCCACGAGCGGTCCAAGCCATGCGAGTCGCACATCGGCATCATGGCAAGGATTCGGTCCCTCGCGGCGTTGTTGCAGAGCGGCACCACTTCCCGGGGAGTCCTGAACCACTCGGGGTGCGCCGGGTCGTACTTGAAGAGCTCTCGTACCATCCCGCGCAGCTCCAGAGTGGTGAAGTTGAAATTAAGCCCGGGGCGCAGCCTCATGATGTCTGCCGGGCCGCCGTACTCCCAGGCCGGCCTCTTTCGGTCCTGGAGAGGGGCGATGCGCCGGCGGAGGAAATCTGCGCCCACCTCGGCAACTAACAGCCGGGCCAGCCGAAGACGGAGGATCCGGACAAGAGCGATGTCGAGCTTGACGTCGTCGGAGTCTAGATCGCTCCAATCTCTGCCGCGCGCGATAGGCGTTGTGCGCGGCGCAGTGAAGGCTTGCGGCTGGTCCTCTACAATCCAACACCACTCCGCTCGCCATTCCTCCCACTTGCCGCGGAGCTCCCCCGGCAAGTACGACCCCTTCTTCCCGAGACGGAAGACCCAAGAAATACATCCGGAGAGGGGGGCGTCGGCCTCGGCTCTAGGGGTGAAAAAGTGTCTAAAGAGGGCTACGTTGGGGTGGACTCCTATGAAGTTTTCGCACATATGTGCGAAAACGGCCATGGTGAGGATGGCGTTGGGGGTGAAATCAAGCAGATGGAAGCCATACGTGTTCATGATATCACAGAAGAAGTTCGAAAAAGGAGGGCAGAGACCACAGTGGAAAAAGGCAGCAAAGAAGTAATACCCGCCGGGATAGTTGTCCTTGGCGGCGGCCGGGTATGCTCGGGTGCGGGGATGCGCGTCGGTGCCCTTGGACCAGAACAAATAGTACTTGTTCCAGAGTTCTTGCACGCCGAGCCTCGGCGAGAAGACGACGTGCCGCTTCCGGTAAGCGATGAGCTTGGCTGCTTGCTCGGATTTCTCCTTCTTGGACTTCTCCGCTTTCCCCTTGTCGCTCTTTGGGGCCATGGCGGACGCGGCGGAAGGAAGAGGACGAAGAGCTAGGCGGCGGCGGAGCTGTGGAGGCGGAGCGCAAGGGGGAATCTTTTGCAGGAAGAAGACGACGTAATGAGAGCACAGGGAGGGGAACCGCGCCCGCTGCCTCTGCTTTTATGGGGGAGTGGGGGGTGTTTCCCCCTTTCCATTAAGAGATCGTGGGCACGTCCCATCCCACGGCGCCGCAATCGACGCGTGCCGTTACCGTGGGGTGCGGCGGATATGGAAGTGGATTCGGCGCGCCGCGGGCCGCGGGTGCCCGTGCACTGTTTTGGGCCTGGCCCAACAGCGCTCGGCACCGTGTGTGGCCCAGGCCCGGGGGCTCCTGTCGGTGTACTAAGGTAGGGGTACCCCAGTACCCCAACTTGTGCACGGGCAGTTGCAGCTTCCCGCGGCAAGGTTTACTGCGTGCTCGCCGGAGACCTTCCTGCCTCCTATTAAACCATTCAAAAACAAAGTATACAAGACAGAAGATCGAGATCCCGGCAAGAGGAGCTTGCCGGGAAGGCCGTACCAGGCTCAAGACTGTTCCAATAACACAAGACCCTGGCGCGCCAAAGATGTCGGGGGAAACTGTCCGCCACGAACACCTATGGGACCGGAGCCCCTTGTCTGTGCGGTACGAGGGCGGAGGAAGCACAAAGAGCAGATCGGAGCAGACGCGCGGGCAGTTTTACCCAGGTTCGGGCCGCACGGATGCGTAAAACCCTACTCCTGCTTGGTTGTGTATTGAGTGGGGCGCTCGGGAGCTTGAAGAAGCAGCTACACCGTGCGTGAGAGTAATCTAGGTTTCCAACCCCCTCCACGTTGTGCATGGGCCTCCTTTTATAGTGCAAGGGGTCACCGACAGGTGTCAACGTAGGAGAAAGGGGTAAAAATGTAAAAGTGGTGGTAGTTGTAACAGTGCGGGAACAGTGGAGCTACAGTACCGAACAGTGGTCTATACCTACTTTAACAGTGGGGGACAAGGGCATTTAATGCCCGTCGCCGTCGACCCCAAAAGCTCCCGCCTTAGCGTCTCCGTCCGCCACGGCGACGGATTTATCGCCGTGGTGTGCCACCGTGTACCCCAGGCTGCACAGCCATCCGCCACGCGTCCCTGGTTAGGCCCCAGGGCGACGCGTGGGCCGATGAGCTGGAGCGCGGGCACACAGCGTAGCCTCCCCGGCAAGCGCCTTGCCGGGGCCTTGATCTTGCCGGGCCCGGGAACTTGCCGCTCCCCGGGCCCCTTACCGGGGCGCGCATAGCGCCGAGGCAATATCTTCTAATCTTCCTGGCAAGCTCCTCTTGCCAGGGTCTTGTGCTAGTGGAACAGCCTTGAGCCTGGTACGGCCTTCCCGGCAAGCTCCTCTTGCCGGGGTCTCGATCTTCTGTCTTGTATACTTTGTTTTTGAATGGTTTAATAGGAGGCAGGAAGGTCTCCGGCGAGCACGCAGTAAACCTTGCCGCGGGAAGCTGCAACTGCCCGTGCACAAGTTGGGGTACTGGGGTACCCCTACCTTAGTACACTGACAAGGTCCTTGGCGCCCCACCCATGTATGGATACAATAGGGTGTTAGGCTAACTCTCATGAAGAAACGGTGATCAAAGAAAATACAAAAATCAACCTAGAGTCCGAATTGATCGAGACTCTCAAAGCAAGTGAGAACAAGCACCGATTTCGTCGTTTTCATAGGCGTTGGAAAGCTATTGGGGAATTGAGGTGATAGGACTTCTAGTTTTTACGATCTGGAGGATTTTACATACGTGCACACACAGGATCACGTGCGTGGAAAATTCTAAGCCCAAAAAGGGTCGTCTAGGCCCTCAAAAATGGCCTGCAGGATTGGAAAAAATGAAAGTTATCGCAATTACAGCTCAAATTTTGATGAGCCGGCATATCACTTTGGTGTTCAGGTCCTTGGCGCCCCACCCATGTATGGATACAATAGGGTGTTAGGCCAACTCTCGCGAAGAAACGGTGATCAAAGAAAATACAAAAATCAACCTAGAGTCCGAATTGATCGAGACTCTCAAAGCAAGTGAGAACAAGCACCGATTTCGTCGTTTTCATAGGCGTTGGAAAGCTATTGGGGAATTGAGGTGATAGGACTTCTAGTTTTTACAATCTGGAGGATTTTACATACATGCACACATAGGATCACGTGCGTGGAAAATTCTGAGCCCAAAAAGGGTCGTCTTGGCCCTCAAAAAGGGCCTGCAGGATTGGAAAAAATGAAAGTTATCGCAATTACAGCTCAAATTTTGATGAGCCGGCATATCACTTTGGTGTTCAGGTCCTGGGCGCCCCACCCATGTATGGATACAATAGGGTGTTAGGCCAACTCTCGCGAAGAAACGGTGATCAAAGAAAATACAAAAATCAACCTAGAGTCCGAATTGATCGAGACTCTCAAAGCAAGTGAGAACAAGCTCCGATTTCGTCATTTTCATAGGCGTTGGAAAGCTATTGGGGAATTGAGGTGATAGGACTTCTAGTTTTTACGATCTGGAGGATTTTACATATGTGCACACACAGGATCACGTGCGCGGAAAATTTTGAGCCCAAAAAGGGTCGTCTTGGCCCTCAAAAATGGCCTGCAGGATTGGAAAAAATGAAAGTTATCGCAATTACACCTCAAATTTTGATGAGCCGGCATATCACTTTGGTGTTCAGGTCCTTGGCGCCCCACCCATGTATGGATACAATAGGGTGTTAGGCCAACTCTCGCGAAGAAACGGTGATCAAAGAAAATACAAAAATCAACCTAGAGTCCGAATTGATCGAGACTCTCAAAGCAAGTGAGAACAAGCACCGATTTCGTCGTTTTCATAGGCGTTGGAAAGCTATTGGGGAATTGTCGGTGTACTAAGGTAGGGGTACCCCAGTACCCCAACTTGTGCACGGGCAGTTGCAGCTTCCCGCGGCAAGGTTTACTGCGTGCTCGCCGAAGACCTTCCTGCCTCCTGTTAAACCATTCAAAAACAAAGTATACAATACAGAAGATCGAGACCCCGACAAGAGGAGCTTGCCGGGAAGGCCGTTCCAGGCTCAAGACTGTTTCACCAACACAAGGCCCTGGCAAGAGGAGCTTGCCAGGAAGACTGGAAGATATCGCCTCGGCGCTATGCGCGCCCCGGCAAGGGGCCCGGGGAGCGGCAAGTTCCCGGGCCCGGCAAGATCAAGGCCCCGGCAAGGCGCTTGCCGGGAAGGCTACGCTGTGTGCCCGCGCTCCAGCTCATCGGCCCACGCGTCGCCCTGGGGCCTAACCAGGGACGCGTGGCGGATGGCTGTGCAGCCTGGGGTACACGGTGGCACACCACGGCGATAAATCCGTCGCCGTGGCGGACGGAGACGCTAAGGCGGGAGCTTTTGGGGTCGACGGCGACGGGCATTAAATGCCCTTGTCCCCCACTGTTAAAGTAGGTATAGACCACTGTTCGGTACTGTAGCTCCACTGTTCCCGCACTGTTACAACTACCACCACTTTTACATTTTTACCCCTTTCTCCTACGTTGACACCTGTCGGTGACCCCTTGCACTATAAAAGGAGGCCCATGCACAACGTGGAGGGGGTTGGAAACCTAGATTACTCTCACGCACGGTGTAGCTGCTTCTTCAAGCTCCCGAGCGCCCCACTCAATACACAACCAAGCAGGAGTAGGGTTTTACGCATCCGTGCGGCCCGAACCTGGGTAAAACTGCCCGCGCGTCTGCTCCGATCTGCTCTTTGTGCTTCCTCCGCCCCCGTACCGCACAGACAAGGGGCTCCGGTCCCATAGGTGTTCGTGGCGGACAGTTTCCCCCGACATATTTACTTTATAATTAAGTTTAGTTTTATAAAATACAATATTAATACCTAAATTAGTGCTATACATTAGAACACCCCTACAAAGGTTTGCCTCCCAAATAAATTAGTTTAATACTTTATAAAATTATAAAGACATTTAATTAATTATTTGAGATGTTATTTTATTTATTCTAGTACATCTAAATACTTTAATTAAGGTTGATTTCTTCACCGATATTCTTTAAGGATTATTTGCCACTTTTAGAACATTTTATTTTTGACTTTTGAGAACTTTAATTACTTGACTTTGTTTTAAATTTGAATTTTGAATCGGTTTGAATCATCGTGAGATTAACAACGGGTAATTGTGATGACGTGGCATCATTAGCAGGGAATTACTGTAGCGTGATTACCCGGGCGTTACAAATCTCCTCCACTACAAGAAATCTCGTCCCGAGATTTAGGAGGTAGAAGGAAACAGTGCGGGGTATTCTTCACGAAGACGATCCTCGCGTACCCAAGTGGCTTCGTCTTCAGAGTGATGCGACCACTGGACTTTGAGGAACTTGATCACCTTCTGACGTGTGCGACGTTCAGCTTGATCGAGAATGCGGACCGGATGTTCTTTATAGGAGAGGTCCTGTTGCAACTCGAGTACTTCATGATCCACTGCGCGGACTGGGTCCTTGAAGCAGCGGCGGAGTTGAGACACGTGGAACACATTGTGAACCTGAGAAAGGTTCGGTGGCAGCTCAAGTTGATATGCCACCTTTCCACGCCTTTCAAGAATAGTGAATGGAACAATATAGCGAGGAGCTAATTTGCCCTTGATCCCGAAGCGGTGAGCACCCTTCATTGGTGTAACTCGAAGATAAGCCTTTTCGCCAGGTTGATAGACCATGTCTTGATGATGACGATCATACTGACTTTTCTGACGTGACTGAGCAGTCTTCAGATTCTCGCGAATGACGCGGACTTGCTCTTCAGCGTGTTGAATAATATCCGGACCGAAGAGTGAATGTTCCCCAGTTTCTGACCAGTTCAGAGGGGTTCGGCACTTTCGTCCATATAACACTTCGAAGGGAGCCATCTTCAGACTAGCTTGATAGCTATTATTATAAGAGAACTCAGCATACGGGAGAGATTCCTCCCATTTCTTGCCGAAGGAAATAACACAAGCTCGAAGCATGTCTTTGAGAACTTTGTTGACGCGTTCAACTTGCCCTTGCGACTGAGGATGAAAGGAAGTACTGAATGACAGATGTGTTCCCATAGCTTCTTGGAAACTTGCCCAGAATCTTGAAGTGAATAAACTGCCATGGTCTGAAATGATAACCAGTGGAATACCGTGAAGTGAAACAATTCTAGACATGTAGAGAGTTGCCAGCTGACTAGCAGTAATTGTTTCTTTGACTGCCAGAAAATGTGCAACTTTGGAAAGCCGGTCAATGACGACAAGAATTGCATCATTACCTCTCTGCGATTTGGGAAATCCAGTGACGAAGTTCATTTCAACATGGTCCCATTTCCATTCGGGAATAGAGATAGGTTGCAAAGTTCCAGCAGGCCTTTGATGTTCGGCTTTGATACGACGGCAAACGTCACACTCAGCAACATAACGAGCAATGTCTTGCTTCATATTAGACCACCAGAATCTCCGACGAATGTCTTGGTACATCTTGGTACTACCGGGATGAATAGACAAAGGTGTATCATGAGCTTCTTTCATAACCTTTGGAGTCATATCCAGGTTTTTCCTCGAACATGGTACCACTAAGCGGCCTTTGAAGTATAAGGCGCCATCATCGGCAATAGTGAAAAATGAGGGCTTTCCTCCTCTGAGATAGCGTTTAATCTTCTCGACTTCGTTGTCCGCCTTCTGAATCCACTTGATGGCGTCCACGAGATTTGGTTTAGCAACCAGGGTATTGAGAGAACCCTGGGAAACGACATGGACGTTCATTTTAGGAAATTCTTCAGGAGGGGGAGCGAGTGCCCCAGGAGGAACAATATGGAGGTTCAGCTTTCTGAATTCTTCAACGAGCGAGGACTAAACCTTGCGAACCTGGAGGTGGTTGCAATATGACTTGTGGCTTAAGACATCAGCCATCACATTAGCCTTGCCCGGGGTATAGGAAATACCCAAGTGAAAATCTGCTACGGTCTCCATCCATCTCTGCTCACAGAGGTTCATGTCTGGTTGAGTAAACAAGTACTTCAGGCTTTGGTGGTCGGTGAATATCTCGCAACGATTACCGAGAAGGTAATGTCGCCACTGTTTTAGCGCATATATGACAGCAGGAAGCTCAAGGTCGTGAACTGGGTAGTTCTCTTCATGAGGACGCAATTGACGAGAGGCATAAGCAATTACTCCATGCTCTTGCATTAGGACACAGCCTAATCCTTGACGAGAAGCGTCGCAGTAAATGACGAAGTCCTTCTTAGTATCAGGTGGAGCAAGCACTGGAGTAGAAGTCAGCTTGTCCTTAAGCGCCTGGAAACTTTCCTGGCATTTGTTTGTCCACTCGAACTTGACGCCCTTGTGAAGTAGATCAGTCAGAGGCTTGGCGATCTTGGAGAAGTTCTCGACGAATCGACGGCAATAGCGGGCGAGACCGATAAAACTTCTGACTTGCTTGACATTCTTCAGAGGAGTCCAATCGAGAGTGGCCTGAACTCGTTCAGGGTTGACAGCAATACCATCCTTGGAGATGACATGCCCAAGGTAGGTTACTTCAGGAAGCCGGAACTCACACTTGGAAAACTTAGCATAAAGTTGATGCTCTCGAAGCTTTTCCAGTACAAGGCGAAGATGTTCAGCATGTTCTTCCTTATTCTTGGAAAATACAAGGATATCATCCAGATAAACCACAACGAACTTGTCGAGGTATTCCATGAATATGTAATTCATCAAGCGAGAGAATGTAGCTGGAGCATTTGTCAAGCCGAATGACATGACGGTGTACTCGAACGAACCGTAATGAGTTACACAGGCGGTCTTCGGAATATCCTCTTCTCGAACACGGATCTGGTGGTAACTCAACCTCAAATCGAGTTTAGAGAACACTGATGAACCAGCCAGTTGATCATACAGATCATTGATCCGAGGAAGCGGATACTTGTTCTGAATAGTTGCTTGGTTGATAGGACGGTAATCTTGGACCAATCGGTTTGTCCCATCCTTCTTCTTGACAAAGAGGGAAGGTGCTCCCCAAGGAGAACAACTCGGACGAATGAAACCACTAGCAAGAGATTTATTTTCCTCCTTAAGATCAATGAGTTCATGAGGCGGCATCTTGTAGGGTCGTTTGGCTATAGGAGTGGTGACTCGTTTCAAGTCGATGATAAACTCGACAACTCTAGAAGGGGGAATCCCTGGAAGTTCCTCAGGAAAGACGTCATGGAACTCGCGCATGATGGGAATGTTTTCAATGCCCTCGAGTGGTGAAGCGTTCAATGCATTCAATGCATAAAGATGTGCTTCAGCATTTTGAACCAGAAAAGCTTGATAGCTTACTATCTCATTAGAAGGGTGTAATAGGTGGACGGTTTTTGTGCCGCAAGCGATCGAAGCGGTATGCGCTTTCAGCCAATCCATTCCCGGGATGAGGTCGATGTTACAAGACCCCAGTATGATGGGAGAGGCATAGAATTCCAGTCCATCGATTTCAACGAGGACGTCGTGGCAAACCATGGAGGTTCGACATTGGCCCACAGGGGTGTGTACTAATACCGAAGTTTTCATGTCCTCACTTCTAATGCCATGCTTGTTTGCAAAATCTTCTGATATGAATGAATGCGATGCTCCTGAATCAAATAAAACAGATGCAGGTACTGAATTAACAAGGAGAGTACCCATCACAATAGCAGGTTGGTCTTGAGCCTCATTGAGATCAACGTGGTTGGCCTGAGCACGACCGTAAGGCTTGGCATTGTTATTGCAGAGCTGATTGTTCCCACGGCCAGCTGTAGGCAGTTGATACATCCAAAACGTATCTATAATTTCTGCTTGCTCCATGCTTCTTTTGTGTGATATTGCTATGATATTGATGCACTTCCATACACTTTTCATCATATTTGGACTAACCTATTAACTCAGTGCACCACAGTGCCAGTTCCTGTTTTCTGCTGTTTTTCTATTTCAGGTTTCCCCCATATTAAAAGTTCTCCAAAAATTCCAGGAAAAATATAGGAAAAATCAGCATACAGGAAGCTTCGCGAAGAACCAAAGATGGGCCAGAGGGGAGCCAGGGGAGGCCCAGGCGGCCACCTGGCGCGGCCCCACCCCTGGCCACGCCAGGGGGGCGCCTGGGGCCCCTGCTCCGCCTCTGGCTGCCCCCCTTCGCCTATATATCCCTCTCGTCCCGATACCCTCGAGGACAGAACCCTTTTTGGTGATCTCGCCTGTGTTCCGCCGCCGCAGCGCTTCCAAGATCGGGAGCATCAGGAGAACTCTTCCCGGCACCCTGCCGGAGGGGAGAACCACCACCGGGAGCTTCTCCACCACCATGGACGCTTCCCGGATGAGTCGTGAGTAGTCCACCTTGGACCATGGGTCCATGATCAGTAGCTATGTGATGTTCTCCTCCCCTCTTTGCTCTTCATGGTTTAGACCTCGTGAGCTGCCCTACATGATCGAGGCACATATGTAATCTTTCTGATGTTGCTTTGCTGAGTTTGCTGGGATTTGATGGATTATGAGACTATGTTCAGATTGTGTTTGAGTAATATATTTGATTCACCTCTTTTATATCTTTGTTCTTGAGTAATTCTTGCATGTTCTCCGTTGCTGTTTATTGCTTTGGCCAAGTAGTAGGTAGTATCTCCAAGAGGGAGCGTTATGCTTGATTGTGGGTTCATGCCCCCTGATGACTAGCTTGATTGACAGAAACATGAGTCTAGGGGATGTGCTGTTGCCACAAGGGAGAAAACAACGGTGCTTGTACTTGCGGGTGCAAGGATTGTTTACTTTACGCAAAGTTCTTTTAATGCAGTTGTCTGTTGCTTTGAGTTTGCACTTTGGGTGGGATTCGCAACTTAATACCAGCGAGATATGCTGGATAGATATCTCAAGGTGGATGATTAGTAGTAGATGCAGATGGATTTCGGTCTACTTGCCTTGGCGTACCGCCCATGCTTTTGAGCCTCTACCTTTCTTTGCAGCATAGTTAGCATTGGTTTGCGCACATAATCCTGTCAATTGCCCAGCTGTAATTTGTTTACCACGCTTTGCTGTTTTATCGTCTTTTGGGAGAGAGACATCACTAGTGAACATCATGGGACCCAGGTCCATATTACCACCGCTGATCACACCTTCTATTTACTTCCTGTTTTTATTTCCTAGTTGCAGTCATAGCTATCATTATTATCTCTTGTGTTTGATCCTTTGTAAACAACAAGGCCGGAGGGATTGACAACCTCTCTGTACTCATTGGGAGCAAAGTTATATGTATCTGTGTGCAGGTCCCATCAACCGCTAAGTTTCCGGCGCCGTTGACACCTACTTGTCGACCCTCGGAGTCTCACGGGATTCGATCCTTGGTATCTTTGCCAAGGGAAATTTGCCGCTACGCTACATCTCAACCTTCCACTTGGGGTAACCAACGAGGGGCGAGAAGCCATCAAGCAAGTTTCTAGCGCCGTTGCCGGGGACTCCACTCTTCAAGATAGGGGAGTTGCACGCTATCTTTTATCTTTGCTTTTTAGTCTTGTTAGTTTACCTTGCAGATTTTGCTTTAGTGTCCCTTACCAAAAACCACAAAAATAGTTATCTTGCTTGCTGCTGCTATGGGTTCCACCGAGAACACCAAGTTGTGTGACTTCACTAGTCATAACAACAATGACTTTATCTGCACGCCTATTGCTACACGTGCCACTTCAACACCTTCTTATGATATTAAACCTGCTTTACCGAACCTAGTTATGAAAGATCAATTCTCCGGTGCTGGAGATGATGCTGCTTTGCACTTAAATAATTTTGTTGAGCTCTGTGATATGCAGAAGTACAAAGAAGTAGATGGTGATATTGTTAAGCTTAAACTTTTTCCTTTCTCCTTGAGAGGAGGAGCTAAAATCTGGTTTCAATCCTTGCCTACGAATAGTATAGATTCTTGGGACAAGTACAAGGATGCCTTTATTGGGAAGTACTATCCCCCTGCTAAAATTATCCAACTTAGGAGTAACATAATGAATTTTAAACAATTGGATAATGAACACGTTGCCCAAGCTTGGGAACGCATGAAATCTCTTGTCAAGAACTGCCCTACTCATGGTTTGACTACTTGGATGGTTATCCATACTTTTTATGCAGGCTTGAACTTTACCTCGCGGAACTTGTTAGATTCGGCCGCGGGAGGAACCTTTATGTCAACTACACTTGGTGCTGCCATGAAGCTTCTCGACGAGATGATGACCAATTATTCCCAATGGCACACCGAACGTGCTCCAACAGGTAGGAAGGTAAACTCTGTCGAGGAGATTTCCTCCCTAAATGAAAAAGTTGACTTGATCATGTCTCTACTTTCCAAGCAATCTTCTATTGATCCTCATGATGTTCCCTTAAATTCTTTGATTGCTCAAGATCAAGTAGATGTGAACTTTATCTCTAGAAACAATTTCAATAACAATGCTTATAGGAGTAATTTTGGTAGCAACCCTAGACCATTCCCCTCTAATTCCTATGGGAACAACAATGCTTATCCTAGCACCAAGAACTCCACTTCTGAACTAGAGATTATGCTTAAAGACTTCATCACTACCAAAAAGGCCTTCAATAAGAGTGTAGAAGAAAAACTAGACAATCTCTCTTTGAAGGTAGACAATTTAGCCCATGAGGTAGAGTTGCTTAAAATTAGAACTTCTCCTTTTGATGAGAGGAAGACCACTCCTATGAATGCTATTCAAGTGCAAATTAATGAAAACATTAGGATGATGGCTAAACTTAAAGAGAGATGGGCTAGAGAAAAGGAGGAAGAAGATAGAATTAAGAGCCTTCCTACCCACCACACTGTTGCTACTATCCAAGTTGTTGAGGATATCCAAACTCTTAGCACCCAATGCACTCCTAGTCCCATTGGACCTATTAATGGTGATGCTATGACCTCAACCGTAGAAGAGGAAACTCCTATAACCATAGAAGCTACCAAACAAGTGAGCCTAAAGGACACCACTACCACTTTACTTGATAGTAGTGACCTTGATTTTGATAATTGCACCCTTTCTGAAGTCATTGGTTTTCTTCACAAGATGTCTAGAGATCCCCACACTAGCACACTTAATCTTGCCTTCACGGAGCATATCACTAATGCTCTCATCAAAGCTAGGGAGGAGAAGCTTAGGGTAGAAGCCTCGATACCTAGAAAGCTAGAAGATAGTTGGGATCCTATGATTAAAATTAAGTTGAATAACTTCTCTTGCTATGCTTTATGTGATGTTGGAGCTAGTACCTCCGTTATGCCCAAAAGAATGTATGATATGTTTGAATTGAAACCTTTTGATCCTTGTTCTTTTGGTGTTCGTCTTGTTGATTCTTCCGTAAAGAAACCTTTGGGGAAGATCGACGATGTTCTTATCATTGTCAATGACAATTATGTTCCCGTTGATTTTACTATTATGGATATTGAATGTGAACCTTCATGTCCAATTATTTTGGGACGTCCTTTTCTTTGCATCGTTGGCGCTATCATTGACATGAAAGAGGGGAATATAAAATTCCAGTTCCCTCTCAAGAAAGGGATGGAACACTTCCCTAGAAATAAGATTAAGTTTCCTTTTGAGTCCGTCACACGGGCTAGCTATTCTCTTACTCTTGATAAAACATGATCTTCTCTTTTTGCATCATGCCTAGCTTAAAGGCATAAAAGAAAGCGCTTTTGGGAGGCAGCCCACAACGAATTAGGTTTTATTTTGCTTTTGTTGTGTCTTGATGTTTGCTACTACATTAGCATCATCATCATTGTATCTTTTCTTTTCAGCTTTGTGCCAAGTTTAGCCTCTGATTGCAAGAAAGTTCAAAAGTTGTGACGTGCTGTCCAGAAAACAGATTCTGTCCTTGGACAGAAAAATTCGAATAAAATCACCAGATCATCTTTTTGATCTGAATTATTTTGACAGCGTGCTCTATACAATTGGCTTTCGAGCGTCTGTTATGAGTTTTTTTATTTGAGTTGCAGAAGTGCCCCGAAAAAATTATTTACTACCTGCTGGTCTGTTTTTCACAGATTCTGTCCTGTTTTGCCTTTTCTTCGTTTTGCAAACCTTGAGCTTGCTTTTTCTTTGCAAAAACCTTTTGGCAATCTCGAGAAACAGTAGCTCTTCAAGATTATCTTTATTTCTAGTAGGGAAAAAATTATTTTATTGTGGGTACTAACCTCGCTAATCAGATTATGATGAGTTATGTATGAAGGGAGTTTTCAAGTGTGCGAGGGAAGATGATAAAAGAAGATTCAGGAGGTCAAACGCTCAAGCTTGGGGATGCCCCCGTGCACCCCCAAGAAATATTCAAGAAGACTCAAGCCTCTAAGCTTGGGGATGCCCCCATGCATCCCCTTCTCCATCAACAATTATCAGTTCGTCTTTCGTTCCACTATATTTTTTCACATCATGCGTTATGTGCTATGCTTGGAGCGTCTTGCTCTTAGTTTTTTTAGTTTCCTTTAGCTTTGCTTGCTGTTCATAACAAGTTAGAACCCAGCTTTCTTTGTGTGGGAGAGAAACACGCTCCACTTCAACCTAGAACACAACATAGGATTTTCATGCTTATCTTTGATGTGTGTGTTCTTTGTCTTTCCATAGCTGCTGTCATGTTTAGCTCTTAGTTTTCATGCTTTTCTTTTTAAAGAGCTTTTGTTTAGTTGGTGCTGAACTCTCTTGAGTTTTCATGTTTATCTTGTTAAGAGAGTTTGCCTGTTGCACTGAGTTGTGTGTCTTAACTTAAAGTAGGTAATTGAGGTTGCTATTTAATTTTAGTAGTAACTTGCAATAGTTTTGAGGTATTGCCATGAGTAATGTCTGAACTTTTGGTGTCAAGAGCTTTAGCCTATTAGTGATAGATGTCATATTTTGGGCAATCTGTGTTTATTTTCGAAAACCTACAAAATAGTTGAGAACTTTAGCTACTAGATGGATCACTAATCTTTGGAGGGATCGAATATTACAGTACACTCACGTACCATGAGTCGAGGATGCACAAGGATAACCAAACCCCCATACACTCCTCCTCGGGGTACTTGTCTCTTTGTGAACCTCCTAATTAGATTGAGAGTTACCGATAATAAGTGCATGAGTTCTTCGGACTAATGTGAGTATTCGAAAGTTGACACTTCCACCTAGCCATATTTTTCTAGCCTCTTCGGAACCGTGCATTGCCCTTTCTCACCTCGAGAGTTGGTGCATACTTCGCCGGTGCATCCAAATCCTTGGCACGATACGCTCTGTCATCATAAGCCTCATTATATCCTTCCTCAAAACAGCCACCATACCTACCTATCAAGGCATTTCCATAGCCTTTCCGAGATACATTGCCATGCAACATCCATCTTCTCATGACTTGATCTTCATGTCATACATGCTTTTTGCTTGATCGATGAGCCGCATGCTAGTTGGGCCTTGCCCTAATCATTGCTACATGACGCGCTAGTATCATTGCATATCCTGCTACACTGGCACAGGCATACATTTGCATACATCATGATAGTTTCATCTTCTTTATGTTGAGTACTCTTGTAAAGTGTGAAAGATCTTCTATACTTCTTGTAATTTGTAGAGTGTTGCCCCTAAAGTGAGGAAAAGATCCCAAAGAGGACAAATCAAAAGATCCCAGAGTGGACAAATGAGAGTTAAATAGAAAGAGCCATTGAGGCCACAAAAAAAATAAAAAAAATAGAAAAAAGAGAAAAAGAAATAAAAAGAGAGAAGGGGGCACACTACTATTCCTATTGAGAGATCCACACTCGTACTCCATCTTATACCTTGTACTCCATAGAGATTATCATTCATGCAGGACCTTCACACTATAGAACTTGGCTTGTATATTCCAATGAAGAGCCTCCTCAAAAGAGCTCTAGGTCTTCTTGAGCGAGCAAGTTGGATGCACCCCCACTAGTTCCATTGGAGAGCTTACCTTAGCTCATATGTGCATCCGTTGCATGGCAATCCCTACTCCTCACATCATATCTATCATTTGGCTTTCTCTCGCCTATGATTGTCCTCGTTGATGTGAGCCTTTCACACCTTTTTTGTCTTCCCCCTTCATCATTTTTCTCTCTTTGGCATCCTAAGTGTCAACTTTCTTGCTTACACTCATCCATTGCATGTGTGCTCAAAATATCGAAAGGGAGTGGATCATTTTGACTTGTACCTGGCTAGTGGTCTGGGGATGAGTCAAGATAAGATTCCAAAGAAGACCAAGTGTGAAACTTTAGTAGATTAAGTTCTCAACAATACAAAAACTATGTTTTACTCTCTCGTATATCCCTATCCCCTTTCTTGCACGCAAACACCATTTGGAGACATTCGAGTCACGGACAGCGAGAGCTCTTGCACCTTTATGTTCTTATGTTTCTTGTTACAATGCTAATATAGACTCTTGCTTGTTATGACTTGATTTGAATTACATGCCTTGATTGCTTTACTTAAAAAGTTCTTATATGGTTGGTAGCATGTCACCATAGAAATTATGCTTGTTATCATTTACCTACTCAAGGACGAGCAGGAATTAAGCTTGGGGATGTTGATACGTCCAAAACGTATCTATAATTTCTGCTTGCTCCATGCTTCTTTTGTGTGATATTGCTATGATATTGATGCACTTCCATACACTTTTGATCATATTTGGACTAACCTATTAACTCAGTGCACCACAGTGTCAGTTCCTGTTTTCTGCTGTTTTTCTATTTCAGGTTTCCCCCATATTAAAAGTGCTCCAAAAATTCCAGGAAAAATATAGGAAAAATCAGCGTACAGGAAGCTTCGCGAAGAACCATAGATGGGCCAGAGGGGAGCCAGGGGAGGCCCAGGAGGCCACCTGGCGCGGCCCCACCCCTGGCCGCGCCAGGGGGGCGCCTGGGGCCCCTGCTCCGCCTCTGGCTGCCCCCCTTCGCCTATATATCCCTCTCATCCCGAAACCCTCGAGGACAGAACCCTTTTTCGCGATCTCGCCTCTGTTCCGCCGCCGCAGTGCTTCCAAGATCGGGAGCATCAGGAGAACTCTTCCCGGCACCCTGTCGGAGGGGAGAACCACCACCGGGAGCTTCTCCACCACCATAGACGCTTCCCGAATGAGTCGTGAGTAGTCCACCTTGGACCATGGGTCCATGATCAGTAGCTATGTGATGTTCTCCTCCCCTCTTTGCTCTTCATGGTTTAGACCTCGTGAGCTGCCCTACATGATCGAGGCACATATGTAATCTTTCTGCTATTGCTTTGCTGAGTTTGCTGGGATCTGATGGATTATGAGACTATGTTCAAATTGTGTTTGAGTAATATATTTGATTCACCTCTTTTATATCTTTGTTCTTGAGTAATTCTTGCATGTTCTCCGTTGCTGTTTATTCCTTTGGCCAAGTAGTAGGTAGTGACTCCAAGAGGGAGCGTTATGCTTGATTGTGGGTTCATGCCCCCTGATGACTAGCTTGAGTGACAGAAACATGAGTCTAGGGGATGTGATGTTGCCACAAGGGAGAAAACAACGGTGCTTGTACTTGCGGGTGCAAGGACTGTTTACTTTACGCAAAGTTCTTTTAATGCAGTTGTCTGTTGCTTTGAGTTTACACTTTGGGTGGGATTCGCAGCTTAATACCAGCGAGATGTTCAGGATAGATATCTCAAGGTGGATGATTAGTAGTAGATGCAGATGGATTTCGGTCTACTTGCCTTGGCGTACCGCCCATGCTTTTGAGCCTCTACCTTTCTTTGCAGCATAGTTAGCATTGGTTTGCGCACATAATCCTGTCAATTGCCCAGCTGTAATTTGTTTACCTCACTTTGCTGTTTTATCGTCTTTTGGGAGAGAGACATCACTAGTGAACATCATGGGACCCCGGTCCATATTACCACCGCTGATCACGCCTTCTATTTACTTCTTGTTTTTATTTCCTAGTTGCAGTCATAGCTATCATTATTATCTCTTGTGTTTGATCCTTTGTAAACAACAAGGCCGGAGGGATTGACAACCTCTTTGTACTCGTTGGGAGCAAAGTTATCTGTATCTGTGTGTAGGTCCCGTCAACCGCTAAGTTTATGGCGCCGTTGACACCTACTTGTCGACCCTCGGAGTCTCACGGGATTTGATACTTGGTATCTTTGCCAAGGGAAATTTGCCGCTACGCTACATCTCAACATGCCACTTGGTGTAACCAACGAGGGGCGAGAAGCCATCAGCAGTGCAAGCTGGTTCTGATTCTGGAAGCAGTTCCTGGCAAGGTGTCCTGGCTGACCACACTTGTAGCACAGACCATCATTGGGGGCAGAAGCAGGAGCTGGGAGTGGTGCAGCTGGAAGTCTTGGCTGCCTAGGTGATGGAGGCAGACGAGGTGCAGCATAGGACTGCCTTGGAGCAGGTGCAGCTGGACGGTACACATTGTTGGGAATCCAGACCCTACGCTTCTGTGAGGGAGGGCCCGAGGATGGCTTGGTTCGCGGTTGGGCCTGAGAGTGCTGTGGTGTTCCTGCAGACCAGTTTCAACCTGGATGGCTTTGTTCACCAAGGTGGCGAAATCTCCAAAGTCATGCACAAGAAGTGGGAGCTTGATGTCAGCTTGAAGTCCGTCACGGAACTTTTCCTGTGTACGAGCATCAGTGGCAATGTCTTCTTCATCATAGCGGGATAAGTCCAGAAACTCCCGCTGATAAGCATCCACAGTCTTGTTGCCCTGGGTGAGGTTGCGGAACTCACGCTTCTTCCTATCCATGATCCCCTGAGGAATGAAGCGGGCACGAAAGGCAGCTTGAAATTCCGGCCAAGTGATGATTGTTCCAGCAGGCAGTGTACGCCTGTGGCTGTCCCACCATTGAGCAGCGGGACCCTTCAGATAGTATGCCGCAAAGGTGACATAGTTGGCAGTGGCAACTCCAGCAGACTCCAGTTCAAAAGCAATGTCACGGAGCCAGTCATCAGCATCAAGAGGCTGAGTTGAGCTGCGGTAGATGGATGGGTTGAGGCGAGCAAAGTCATTCAGTGTCACTGCGCCTTGCTGCTGACCCATGTTGGGATGAGGGAACTGAGCCATGACAGTCTCCATGAACTGGCGATTCATCTCCAACTGTTGGATCATACCGGTCAGGTATTCGGGCGGGGGTGGGGCGTTGCCACCACGACCACGGCCAGCTGGTCTAACCATCCTGCTAATATATAACAGGGGTAGTTCAGCATTGAGAAATTTGCAAACAAAAGAATCATTCATGAATGAAACATGCATAATGAAAGGAGCACGTAAAATACCATATAGTAGTCGGCATATATTACCAAAGGGGTGCATGCATAGAGTTCAGTACACAGAGTTCAGTACATAACTAAGGACATCATAGGCGGCACGCATGCTCACGGCGAATGCATCTAGTACTAATAAGCAAGACTACATCAGTCCCAGGCGGAACTGTGGAGGTAGAGGAAGTCTGACAGCTGGCAGTGCTGCAACGAGAAGTCCTCCACGCCATCAACCTGAGGGCCGTGGATACTCTGGTGCAGGACCCGACGTTCAGGTGGCAACAGAGGACCAGGTGCGGGAGTGTCGCCTCCCACATCTGGCCAACCGACACCAGGAGGCATCACGGTCCTAGTTGGGTAGATCACAGTAGGTGGCAGCTGTCTAGATAGGACAAAGGGGTGCAACAGCGTCAAGGCGCGGTACAGGTGCTGATGGGTGGTTTACAACTCGTGGCGAAGAGCTCGGTTAGCCCGATCCAGCCCATCAGCATGCAGAACAAGGTTCCGATGATGGAAGGGCTCTCGGGTGAGGGTGGAGTAGGCAGTAGTGTAGTATCCCTCCGCTCCATCGTCGGAGGCGATAGCAACGTGCCTGAAAGGGGAAGTGTCCAACGCCCGATACTCTCCATGAAGGCGTGTCCGAGCAGCGTAAGAAGCATCGTGAACTGCCATATCGATGGTCACTCCAGCACCATGAGCGGTGTGCAGCACAGTAGAGGAGTCATCTGCACGCGAGTAGAGGCGGACGATGGCACGATACTGCTCATGGTTAAAGTCCTGGTACTGCTCGTACACGGTATACTCAGGGTGCCAGCGATAACCCAGATAGGTCATCATCTCAACTAGCACGGCAGGTGATCCCGAGGCACCAAAGGCCTGCGTGTGGCGCACGACCTGCCTCGTGGGTTCCATCTGAAAACAAAGATGCTTCAAAGGAGTCAAATGACAATGTGGGGATTATGCAAAATTCTATTCTAAACAATAACTATGGCTAATCCAACTTTGGGGTGAGGGGTCTCGGGGATCCTAATGTTTGAGTTAGTAAAATCGTTTTACCCGAAATAGGAGAGTGTTCAGAATCTCGGAGTATAGATCGAGGAGTAAAAGATTATAGTACCACCCAAATGGCGACGTGGGCCCGTAAGCCACACAGCCATGTTAGTAAAAGTTTTGCAATGTCTAGACTCGACTTCGGCCAAGGAGTGTGGACGGGGGATTCCTACAGGCAGTCGGCTCTGATACCAACTTGTCACGCCCCCGATTTGTCCGTACACTAATCATGCACGCAAATGTGTACGGCCAAGATCAGGGACTCACTGGTAGATATCACAACACAACTCTAAAAGTAAAATAAGTCATACAAGCTTCATATTACAAGCGAGAGGCCTCGAGGGCTCGAATACAAGTGCTCGATCATAGACAAGTCAGCGGAAGCAACAAATATCTGAGTACAGACATAAAGTTAAACAAGGTGCCATAAGATGGCTAGCACAAACTGGGATACAGATCGAAAGAGGAGGAGGCCTCCTGCCTGGGATCCTCCTAACTACTCCTGGTCGTCGTCGGCAGACTGCACGTAGTAGTAGGCGCCTCCGGTGTCGTAGGAGTCGTCGTAGGTGGCGTCTTGCTCCTGGGCTCCATCATCTGGTTGCATCATCCGGGAAGAAGGAACAGAAGGGGGAAAAGAGGGAGCAACGCAACCGTGAGTACTCATCCAAAGTACTCGCAAGCAAGGATCTATACTACATATGCAATGGTAACAATGATATGGGTAGTATCGGTGGACTGAACTGCAGCAAGCCAGAATAAGAGGGGGATAGCTAATCCAAACAAAGACTACGCTTCTGGCAGCCTCCATCTTGCAGCACTAGGAGAGAATAGATGGTAAGTTCACCAAGTATCAACGAATAGCATAATCCTACTCGGCGATCCTCCCGCACATCACCCTGTGAGAGAGCAACCACCGAGTTATATCTGGAACGCATCTGGGTGTGTTTTATCAAGTGTCCGATTCTAGTTATCATGAGGTCGGAATACAACTCCGGGTCGTCCTTTTACGGAGGGACACGGCTATTCGAATAGATTAACTTCCCTTCAGGGGTGCACCACATAACCCAGTACGCTTGATCCCATTTGGTCGGGCACACTTTCCAGGGTCATGTCCGGCCTCGGAAGATCAACACGTCGCAGCCCTACCTAAGCACAACAGAGAGGTCAGCACGCCGGTCTAAGTCCTAAGCACACAGGGGTCTGGGCCCATCGCCCAATGCACACATGTACGTTGCGAGGGCGGCCGGTGAGCAGACCTGGAAACCTCCATTACTAAGGAAGTTACGTTACGCGGTCCAACCCAGCGCGCGCTGCTAAGCCGCTGACGTCAAAAAGGCTTCGGCTGATACCACGACGTCGAGTACCCATAACTATTCACACGTTGCTAGTTAGTGCGTATAGGCCAACGGCCAGACTCAGATCAAATATCCAAACTCGTTAAGCGTGTTATTATGAAATAACTGCGGACAATGACCAGGGCCAGGCCACCTCTCCACTGGGTGTCTCAACCTGCCATGTCGCTCCGCCACAAAGATCCACACAGAGGGCCGTCGGGAAAGTATGTCCTTTCAGCCCCCAATCCGTGAATCAACCGCGGGTACTCAACGAGCCGACCCGACTTTAGTCACATCAAGTATCATGTATAAGTGTATGCAGTATATACCCGTGATCACCCCCAAGTGATCACGGCCCGATAGAATAGCAAGGCAGACGGACAAGGGTGTAGGGCCAATGATGGAATACTAGCATCCTATACTAAGCATTTAGGATTGCAGGTAAAGTATCAACAGTGGTAAAAACAATGACAGGCTATGCAGCAGAATAGGAGTATCGAAAGCACTAACATGCTACACTACTCTAATGCAAGCAGTAGAGAGAAGAGTAGGCGATATCAGGTAGATCAAGGGGGGGGGCTTGCCTGGAAGCTCGGCAGCCAAAGTGGGATCGGGGCAGCAGCAGCGTCGGTCTCGTAGTCTACCGGAGAGAAGAGGGGGAAGAAACAGTGAATACAATGCAAACAGATGCATGATGATGCATGACTTGACATGTAACGGTGCTAAGTGTGCCCTAATGCAGTATCGCGTGATACTGACAAAGGGGGGAAACATCCGGGAAAGTATTCCCGGTGTTTCGCGTTTTCGGGCGGATGAAACGGAGGGGGAAAGTTGCGGGTTCGATATGCTAGGGACGTGTGGTTGACGAACGGTCTGCGTATTCGGATGCGTCTCGAAATTCTGAGCAACTTTCACATATAAAGTATTTTCATCCGAGTTACGGTTTATTTTATATTAATTTTTAAAGTTTTTAAATCATTTTCTAATTTATTAACTATTAAATAAAACTACATTATCCAGAACAGTGCATGCTGACATCATCATGACGTCAGCAGTCAACTGTGAGTTGACTTGGTCAAACTGACGTGTGGGTCCCGCATGTCATTTACTGTTTAGTTAATTAACAGTTAATTAAGTTAATTAGTGTTTAGGTTATTCTAAACAGAATTAATTAAGTTAATTAAGTAATTAATTAATTAATTAATTAAAACTTTTAATATTTATTATTACATTTATTTATTTTAGTTATTTATTTATTTAATCTCTTTTTAAAAAAATGTTCTGGGCATTGGGCCCCGGGTGTCATAGGCACAGGGCCTTTACGGAGCGGGCGTTGCGGGTAACAGGCGCAGAGCGCACGCGCCTAGCCCGTTTGGGCGCTGCAGGTGCCATGGGGAGCAGCACACGGCGAGGGGGGGGGTCGCGGTGGTCGGCGTCGAGGCCAGCTGCGGCGGCCACAGGAGGGGAGGAGCGGCGTGGCCCGCGCGGGCCTGAAAGCGTCCGCGGTGGCAGCACCGGCGGAGGGCCGCGCACGCACGGGGCGCTGGGGGCGTCCGTTGCCGCGAGCGAGGAAGGTTGTCCGCAGTCAGGCCGGCGGGCGAGGAGCTTCGTTGAGGGGAGGCGCGCGGGGTTGTGCGAGCGCGCGCGCTGAGGGACCAGCAGCGGTGGCGGGGCTCGCGGCCAGCAAGGCCAAGGGACGGCTGGCAGATGCAGGCGGGGCGAAGACGGCGGCAAGCAGGGGAGGCGACCGAGGCATGGCCGACGGCGGGCGAAGCGGGGCCGCGCGAGGGGGCACGTCTGACCAGGCGCGGCGCGCGACGGTGGCTGACTGCCGTGGCGGTAGTAGCAAGGCAGCACGGCGGGGCGGCATTGGCAGAGAGCAGCGGCAGCGCGGCCACGTGCACGTGAGGGCGCGCCTGGGCGTGGGGAACGGCGTGTGTGAGGAAGGCACAGAGGAGGAGGGGGGGGATTCGCTCACAGTGTTGGAGAGAGGGGGCGGGGTAGTATGGCGGTGAGGCGGCAGTCCGGTGGCGGCGGAGTGGAGGCAGTCCGGTGGCGGCGGAGGGGCGCGCTGGCCACGGGCGGTGGGCAACGGGGTGATGGGGATCGCTCGCTCCCGATCGAGTCGAGAGAGGGGGGGAAGTGTCGGTGGGGGTGGAGAGGGGATATTTTCCCCCACTGTGGGGTGGGGGGTTATAGGCTGAGGGGGGTAGTGGGCCGAGGCCCAGTAGGTTAGGGTAGGTTAGTTTATTTTTGTTACCCTCTTTTTTTGTTTTTCTTTTTATTACTTTCTGTTTTCTATTTACTTTATAATTAAGTTTAGTTTTATAAAATACAATATTAATACCTAAATTAGTGCTATACATTAGAACACCCCTACAAAGGTTTGCCTCCCAAATAAATTAGTTTAATACTTTATAAAATTATGAAGACATTTAATTAATTATTTGTGATGTTATTTTATTTATTCTAGTACATCTAAATACATTAATTAAGGTTGATTTCTTCACCGATATTCTTTAAGGATTATTTGCCACTTTTAGAACATTTTATTTTTGACTTTTGAGAACTTTAATTACTTGACTTTGTTTTAAATTTGAATTTTGAATCGGTTTGAATCATCGTGAGATTAACAACGGGTAATTGTGATGACGTGGCATCATTAGCAGGGAATTACTGTAGCGTGATTACCCGGGCGTTACAAGTGATTCCTACACCAATTAGTTATGAAGCTCATGATGATGATCATGAAAACTTCAGATCAAGTTACTTCTAAACTTCGTAGATCAACCAGAGTACTTTCCGCGCTAGAGTGGTACGGTAACCCGGTTCTGGAAGTCATGTTACTAGACCATGATGAACCTATGAACTATGAGGAAGCGATTATGTGCCCAGATTCCGCAAAATGGCTTGAGGCCATAAAATCTGAGATGGGATCCATGTATGAGAACAAAGTGTGGACTTTGGTTGACTTTCCCGATGATCGGCAAGCCATTGAAAATAAATGGATCTTCAAGAGGAAGACCGACACCGACGGTAATGTTACTGTCTACAAAGCTCGACTTGTTGCAAAAGGTTTTCCACAAGTTCAAGGAGTTGACTACGATGAGACTTTCTCACCCGTAGCGATGCTTATGTCTGTCCGAATCATGTTAGCAATTGCTGCATTTTATGAAATCTGGAAAATGGATAACAAAACTGCATTCTTTAATGGATTTATTAAAGAAGAGTTGTATATGATGCAGCCAGAAGGTTTTGTCAATCCTAAAGGTGCTAACCAAATATGCAAGCTCCAGCGATCCATTTATGGACTTGTGCAAGCATCTCGGAGTTGGAATATACGTTTTGATAAGTTGATCAAAGCATATAGTTTTATAAAGATTTGCGGTAAAGCCCGTATTTACAAGAAAGTGAGTGGGATCACTACAGCCTTTCTGATAAGTATATGTGAATGACATATTGTCGATCAGAAATGATGTAGAATTTTCTGGAAAGCATAAAGGAGTGTTTGAAAGAAGTTTTTCAAAGAAAGACCTCGGTGAAGCTGCTTACATATTGAGCATCGAGATCTATAGAGATAGATCAAGACGCTTGATAAGTTTTTTCAATGAGTACATACCTTGACAAGTTTTTTTAAGTAGTTCAAAATGGAACAATCACAAAAAGAGGACTTGTCGGTGTTGCAAGGTATGAAGTTGAGTAAGACTGAAAACCCGACGACGGAAGAAGATAGAGAAAGAATGAAAGTCATTCCCTATGCCTCAGCCATAGGCACTTTAAAGTATGCCATGCTGTGTACCAAACCTGTTGTGTACCGTGCCATGAGTTTGGCAAGGCGAAACAAAAGCAATCCAGGAGTAGATCACTAGACAGCGGTCAAAATTATCCTTAGTTACTAGATGACTAAGGAAATATTTCTCGGTTATGGAGGTGATAAAGAGTTCATCGTAAAGAGTTACGTCGATGCAAGCTTTGACACCGATCTGGATACATATTGAAAGTAGGAGCATTTAGCTAGAGTAGCTCAGTGCAGAGCATTGTAGACATAGAAATTTGCAAAATACATACGGATCTGAATGTGGCAGACCCATTGACGAAACCTCTCTCACAACCAAAACATGATCACACCTTAGTACTCTTTGGGTGTTAATCACATGGCGATGTGAACTAGATTACTGACTCTAGTAAACCTTTTTGGATATTGGTCACATGGCGATGTGAACTATAAAGTGTTAAGTCACATGGTGATGTGAACTATTGGTGTTAATCACATGGTGATGTGATCTAGATTATTGACTATAGTGCAAGTGGGAGACTGAAGGAAATATGCCCTAGAGGCAATAATAAAGTTATTATTTGTTTCCTTATATCATGTTAAATGTTTATTATTCAGGCTAGAATTGTATTAACATAGTACACGTGTGAATACATAGGCAAAACAGAGTGTCCCTAGTATGCCTCTACTAGACTAGCTCATTGATCAAAGATGGTTATGTTTCCTAGCCATAGACATGAGTTGTCATTTCATCAACAGGATCACATCATTAGGAGAATGATGTGATGAACAAGACCCATCTATTAGCTTAGCAATATGATCGTTTAGTTTTACTGCTATTGCTTTCTTCATGACTTATACATTTTCCTATGACTATGAGATTATGCAACTCCCGAATACCGAAGGAACACCTTGTGTGCTATAAAACGTCACAACGTAACTGGGTGATTATAAAGATGCTCTACAGGTGTCTCCGAAGGTGTTCGTGGTGTTGGCATAGATCAAGAATAAGATTTTTCACTCCAAGTGTCGGAGAGGTATCTCTGGGCCCTCTCGGTAATACACATCATAATAAGCCTTGCAAGCAAATGACTAATGAGTTAGTCACGAGATGATGTATTACAGAACGAGTAAAGAGACTTGCCGGTAACGAGATTAACTAGGTATGGTGATACCGACGATCGAATCTCGAGCAAGTAACATACCGACAAAGGGAACAAAGCATGTTGTTATACGGTTTGACCGATAAAGATCTTCGTAGAATATGTAGGAGCCAATATGAGAATCCATGTTCCGCTATTGGTTATTGATCGGAGATGAGTCTCGGTCATGTCTACATAGTTCTCGAACCCGTAGGGTCCGCACGCTTAACATTTGATGACAATCGGTATTATGAGTTTATGAGTTTTGATGTACCGAAGGTAGTTCAGAGTCCCGGATGAGATCACGGACATGACCACTATATTCGGACACCGGAAGTGTCCCAGAAAAGTTTCGGATTTAACCGGAGTGCCGGAGGGGGTTACCGAAACCCCCCCGAGGGAGTATGGGCCATAGTGTGCCTATGTGGGAAATAGAGGGGCAGCCCATAGGGCTGGCCGCACCCCCCTAGGGTTCCTAATTGGACTATGAAATGGGGGGAGGCGCCATCTCTTCTTTCCTTCTCCTCTCCCCCTTCCTTTCCTAGTCCTAGTAGGAATATGAAAGGGGATTCCTATTCCTACTAGGAGTAGGAATCCTACTCCTAGCACGCCTTAGAAGGCCAGCCGCACCTCCCCCCTTGCTCCTTTATATACGGGGGCAGGGGGCACCCAAAGACACACAAGAAACATTGTTCTAGCCGTGTGCGGTGCCCCCTCCGCAGAAACACACCTCGGTCATCCCATTGCAGTGCTTAGGCGAAGCCCTGCGCCGGTAGCTTCATCATCTCCGTCACCACGCCGTCGTGCTGATGAAACTCTCCCGTGAATCTCAACTGGATCAAGAGCTCGTGGGACGTCATCAAGCTGAACATGTGCTGAACGCGGATGTCACATCCCTAGTTTAGTACTTGCATTAGGACTAGCTAGAGTGTGCATCATGTTTACTTCCCAGAACCCCTCTTCAAACAACTAGGGTTTGATAAAATCTTTTCCAATGTACCCAAAATGCCCTTCAAAAATGTCCATCATTTCTGCCTTAGTCTTAAACCTCTGCCAAACATGGTGCACAATTTTCTAGGACCTCTAAGGTCTTTGGATTAAATCATATGGTATTTGTATTTGGGCATTTAAATGCTATAAAATATTTTAAATGCTCAAATAATCATAAACTATAATGTTCCATGCTGTTCATATTATATATAGTGGGCATGACAAGTTTTATGAGTTATAAAAATGTTCTCGCATTTTTATTAATTAAACAAAGTTGCAAAAGAAATGAAACAGAAAAGGAAATAGGAAAGGGAGAGAGAGAAAGGTTACCTGACGCCCCACCCGGCCCACCTGCCGGCCCAGCCCAGCGGCCGCTCCAGCGAGCTGCTTGGCTCGGCCAGGCAGGCAGGCAGGTGCTCGACGGCGGCCGCAGCGCGCGCCACGCAGCTGTCCGCCGCCCTGCTTCCTCCCCTCGCCGCCCTGGAGGCCTGGATCGAACGTTCACCTTGCCCCCGACCTCGCAGACACTCTCCAGTCTCCCCAGCTCCTCTCCTTCGCCCTCCCCGCACAATGGCCGACGCCCCCGTGCTCGCACCGTCGTAGTAGCCGCGCCCACCGTCGTCCCTGAGCCCTGTCGTCGTGTACGTCGTCTCCGTCGTCCTCGACTACATCGAGCAGGCCGAGCCCCGAGCGCTCACCCGCCCAAGAGACGCCCCCGACCCCTTCTTCCACAACTCCGGCCGCGGAGATCCCCCTCGCCGTCCCGCTCAGCTCCGACCGCCCCCAAGCTCGCTCCGGCATCTGCTGCAACCTCTGTGAGCCCAGCTTCATCCTCCCCCTCTCTGTTGGCTCTCTCCTGCCCTGGAATGCACCCCACGTAGCTCACCTACACACACCGCCGCGGAGCTCGTCGCCGACGAGGCTCCGGCCATCCAATGGTCCAGCCACCGTGCCTATCAGCTTCACTGTCACACGTAGGTGCTGTAGGACCACTCCACGCACCTCTACGAGCACCGCACCATCGTTTTCGACTTCGCCGAACTCCGGCAGCCGCTGGACTCGTCGCCGGCGTCATCTCGGGCGACCCCGAGGCCAGCCACCACCTCCATTCTATGTGGTTTGCCTCCAGCTACCCGTAGGTGTGCTCCGCCATTGTTTTGGCACCCGGAGCACGAAACCCGCACCTCACCGCCGTGTTTGGCCTCGCCGGCAGCTAAACGCCGGCGAGTTGAGCCTGTTTGACCACGGGTTTGACCCCCCAGGGTCACTGACATGTGGGCCCTGCCTGATAGTCAAACCTAGTTTAAGTGTTAATTTAATTCTAATTAGCTAATTAGTTAACTGTGACACTGACCAGTGGGTCCCACTGGTCAGGTTTGACCTGGGCCGCCCTGTTGACTGACTGACGTCAGCATGATGTCATGCTAACGAAGTAAAGGATTTTCTGGGATTTTTAGATTTAAAAATAATTCAGGAAATTCCAGAAAATGCCTAAACTTAAAAAAATCATATAAATTCAGCAGTAGCTCAGATGGAAAAGATTTATATATGAAAATTGATCAGAAAAATCCAATCTTTCCAATGGCACTGGTTTCATGCATGTTTGAGCAAGTTAACCTTGTTGTATACATTAAAACATGATAATGCACTTAATTAAATAATAGCTAAAGTGCCAATTTGAATCTTTGATCCAAATAAGCTCAAACCCTTCTTGTTATAGTTGCATTAGCCCAAAACACATGCATCTTGCCATGTCATGAGCATGCATCATATTGTTGCATTTGTTTGTTTAATGATTGTATCACCGGTATTCTCCGTGTTAGGTCCTGCTCCCGAGGATACTGTTGCGTATCCAGCTGAAGAGCAGTACCCGACAACCACTTTGTCAGGCAAGCAATCATTGATCATTCCGATACAAACCCAATCTCCTCGCTCTTGCTCTCATTTACTGCATTAAGGCAACAGCGTGTGAACTGCTACTTGCTGCGGTAGTTGAACCCTATTCCCTTGCATGACCTGTCATTGCCACAGTAAATAGTTGAAACCCACTAGCATGTGTAGGAGTTGATTGAGCCATGTGATGTGTGATCCACCATGCTATTTGCTTATGTTGCCTGCTATGCTTAGAGTTATGTCTGGTCTGGTTCATCTGGGTGATGGATCAGAGTGAAATGATCACACCGATAAAGAGAAGGAAGTGTAGAATATGCTTGGTAAAGGTATCGATGAAAGGCCATGTAGGAGTACATGGTGGGTTGTTTCATTGGAATCGTCCATAGGACCCGAGATCTGTATGTGTGGTTCAAGTTACAGCTACTACCACACATTGGGATCCTTAATTGACCCTCTCGGCTTATTAATTACCCTCGATCTCTATCCAGGAGTTGCAACTAGTTTATGGTGTTTATAGTTTACTGGAGGTCGTGCACAGCGCTGACCCTCGGGGTGGGTTGTGATGCGACAGGTACGTGGCACGGTGTACCGGTTGCCCGTTTGGTGACTCGGGAACCCTGTACACATCGTTTGGGGCCGTGAGCGACACCCCGGCCGGATCTCCCCACGGATGGTACCCAAATAGGCGATAAACCTGGACGAGAGACTTGTGTAGTTAGTAAGGTCGTGGCCGACACCCATGTTGGGATTCCGCTTGAAGGTTGCCGAGTACACGTCGAGTAAACGGCAATAAGTGGTGGGAGCGTGTGTTAAGAAGTACACCCCTGCAGGGTTATCAATCTTTTCGAATAGCCGTTGTTTGCGGTACGGACTACTTGGTTACTCTTACAGTTCATAGACAAGTTGATGGATACTACTAAAAGCCTCAAGATAAGTGTGAGTGCCGTGGATGGCCCTTCCGTAGGATGACGGAAGAGGATCCTCGGTGGTGTATTGTTGTGGAGAGTAGAGGACTCGTGTTCGTAATAACATGTTGCAATCCGTTGAGAGTTGTAGTATAGGTTAGCCAAGAGTCAAAGCTGGCTTTCTGCTATAAACTCCACTGCCCCCTGTTGATAATGTTGCATGTATGATAGGTTCTGTGGTAAGACTTGCTGAGTACCTTTTGTACTCATGTTTGCTTAATAACTGTTGCAGAGGAGAACCCTGCCCCTGCTGATGGGTTCTACATAGACATTGACATCGACGAGTAGCTTGACACCCAGACGGAGATCTGGAGCTTGTGAAGGGCCTTGTAGATAGTCAGGCTACACCAAGCCTGTTTTATTTTCTAAGTTGTTTGTACTCAGACATGTAGCTTCCGCTTGTGCTTGTATGAATGTATGACTTGAGTGTTGGGTCATGTGACCCCTATCTGTATGGATATGTTATGTATGGCTCTTGGAGCCTCTTAAATAAAGTACTTTGAGTCATAGAGTTCTGTTGTGATGCAATGTTGTATTTGTACATATCGAGCATATTGTGTGTATGATTGAAATGCTTGGTATGTGTGGGATTCGACACCTAGTTGTTTTCCTTTGGTAGCCTATCTTACAGGGAAATGCCTCCTAGTGTTTCCAATGAGCCTTGGTAGCTTGCTACTGCTCGAAACACGTAGGTTGGCCGGCATCTGTCCTTCTTCGTTCCTGTGTCTGTCCCTTAGGGGAAATGTCACGCGTTGTTCCTTTAAGTCCATGTGCTTGCTACGACTTGGGTTCATACGTTGATGACCGACACGTTCGTTGCTGGGTCATGGATGCCTGTCTCTGTAATTTAGGGCCACTTTTGGTTTATAACTAGCCATGTCGGCCTGGGTTCCTTGTCATATGGATGCTAGCGACACTGTCATATACGTGTGCCAAAATGCGCAAACGGTCCCGGGCCAGGTAAGGTGGCACCCGTGGGGTTACCGTGCGTGAGGCCGCAAAGTGATATGACGTGTTACAGTTAGATCGGTGTGACTTAGGATCGGGGTCCCGACAGCATTGGCATCAGAGCTGGACTACTTGTAGGTTTCTCAAGCCAAACTGGTCGATGTTGAGTCTAGAAAAATTCTTAGTTATATGTACGGGAATTGATTGTGGAAGGGAACGTAAGGCTCTTTTTACTCCTTTACCTTATGCCCTTCTGATCTGAGTCAGTCTATTCTTTATACGGGGATTTAGGACTAGGCCTCTTATCCTTACTAGGTTCACGTGTTACTAATTCGTAGACTCTTAGGATTGTTGGTTTCAAGCCTCAGTTCAGTTTCTATCCTTTTAGTATGATGATTATTGGACCCGGAACCTTGATATGGAATTGTTGAGTGGCTATGCTATCATTTGTATGATGTCTCGAATCTTTGTTTGAGCATTTACAGTTGTTATGCTGCCCGATTTCTTCCAGAAACACTAATGCCTTTGCATTACCTCGTGTTTCAATTGTCTGGCCGCACCCCTCACCAAGTGGTTCGTTTGACTCGGTGCATTAATGTGCCCGATCACACGGCCATGTTAGTCCGTGTGCTGACTGAGACCGGTTATCGCTGGTATCCTGAGTACACCGTGGAGGAACAGTACCGGGATTTCAATCAGAGTCAGTATTTCTGCACAGTCCGGATATACCCCTCATATCCCGGAGCTAACGACCCCATTCATTGGTCTTATGGACTCGGGGATACCATCGAGATGGCAGTACAGGACGCCGCCTATTCGATGATGACCATTCTCCGGGCTAGGCATGCCCTGTTGTTGAACACTGAGTTCTGCTACATGCCAGCCTCACTTCCCGGAGAAGAAGGCTACTACACCGGTCTGTATACCGATGCTGCTCATGAAGAGCCACTGCTTCAGACTACTATTCAGATGATGGAGGATAGGGACCGTGAGGTCCGTGCCCTCCGAATGGACCTATATAACACTCGAGCCACCCACTGGACTACTTTGACACGGTTTGTACCTGCTGTGCACGCCGGATATCTGGACATGCGGGATTTGTACCCCGTGCGGACTCGTCTGCCTGATCGCATGGATTGGCGTGACGTTGGGGGTATTACACCTCCACGTGGGCGTCGGTTACCACCAGCATCGGGACCGAGGCCACATCCATGTCCCTACGGTCCACAGCCTTCGAGTGCTCGGGAGTTTCAAGATCCGTCTGTTCCACTTCCAGGCTACAGTGGTAATCTTTACGAAGATTACTACGGGAATGTCTGAGCTACACCGTGGCAGTAGTAGTATTGTAGTAGTATTCCCACTGTCCTGCGCGTCTTGTGGAATATGAATTAGTGTGTAGTGAGTTCCGGAGGTGTAGTTAAATAATGTATAGGAGCTTGGAATGCCTCTGATGGGATGTATCGTTTTTCACCGTAGTTGTACTTTAGCCTTGGCTTGTACTAAACTATGTATGGTGTGTATGACCACTGGTGTATATATAGCAGTTTCTATTTTACCATGTTGTACGGATGAGCATCTCTGCATTCCGTGTCATCCATTACATTCTGCACTCCTATGTCAAATTTTTGCCATCCTTGTCTAAACCTTTGCTTTGTTTTCTTAGGATGGTCAACACTCGCAACACTCCTGCTGCTCAGGAGCAGGGTGAGGCTAGTGGGGCTAGAGATGGGAATCTGCCCCAGCCACCCTCCTTGGTAGAAGTTATGCTCGAGGCAGAACGGAACAAGAGAGAGACCAATCGTCTGCTGGAACGCATAGAGCAGAACACTGGGTTCCGCCAGAGGAATGACGTGGTGTCAATCAATGACTTTATCAAGATGTGCCCACCGAAGTTCCATCACTCCACTGAACCTCTGGATGCGGATGACTGGCTACGTAGTATCACCCACAAGCTACACTCTGCCCGTGTGGTCGAAGCTGACAAGGTTACCTACGCCGCCTACCATCTTGAGGGCCCTGCCAGTCTTTGGTGGGAGAACTTTGAAGCTATGCGTCCTGCTGACCAAATCACCACTTGGGTTGAGTTCAGTGAGGCATTCCGTGAACATCACATTCCGGAAGGTCTCATGGATCGCAATCGGGAGGAATTCTGCAATTTCACCCAGGGCCGGTTAACTGTGGATGGCTATAGTCGCGAGTTTGGCAACTTGGCACGCTATGCTCCTGAGGAAGTATCCACCGATGCCAAGAAGCAGGCGAGGTTCCGCAAGGGACTCAGCCCTGAACTCCGCCGAGATCTACGTCTGCACGAGTGCACTTCCTTCCAGAAGTTGGTAAACAAGGCTATCAGTGCTGAAACGGGCCAGACCGACTTCGAGGCCACACGCAAGCATACTCGAGACTTTGGTTCCTCATCCGGCTCTGGCTCTCACAAGCGCCGTGTGTGGGTTCCTAACACTGCTCTGACACCCAAGTACACAACGAGGCCATCCTATGAGGCGCCTCGCCCAACTCAACAGTTTGCACCTGCTAAGACCTATGGAGGACCACCTTCCAACTTTGCTCCACGCACTAGCACTGTGACCTGCTTCAAGTGTGGAGAACCGGGACACTACATGCGTGAGTGTCCTCAGAACCAACCAGGAAAACCCGTTGGACGTGGTAAGCCAACCGGCAAGGTGAATTATGTCAAGCCAATCCCCACTGCACGTGGTCATGTCAACTATGTCTCTGCTGAGGAAGCTTATGAGGATCCTAACGTCGTTCTTGGTACGCTTCTCGTTCACTGCCATCCGGCATCTGTTCTTTTCGATACTGGAGCATCACATTCGTTCATATCTGAGAGCAATGCTCGAATGCACAACATGACTTTTTGTGACATGCCTACTTCCATGGTTATTCAAACTCCTGGTTCAAAGTGGCAAACCTCTAGGGTAAGCCATGGAAATGAAATCCCTGTGTCGGGGGAAACTGTCCACCACGAACACCTATGGGGCCGGAGCCCCTTGTTTGTGCGGTAAGAGGGCGGAGGGAGCGCAAAGAGCAGATCGTGGAGAGCACGCGGGCAGTTTACCCAGGTTCTGGCCGCGATGGACGCGTAAAACCCTACTCCTGCTTAGTATGTATTGAGTTGGGGAGCTCGGGAGCTTGAAGAACTAGCTACACCGAGCGTATGAGCGATTGTCAGGCTCATTTATGGGAAATAAATCACAGAATAGCCTTAAGTCACACTGGCTCCCAAGAACAACCAGTGGACAACCTTGATATAGATAACCAGTACAAAATAATATTACACAGGGTTGAGTCAGGGTGACTCAACAATTTATTACAACAACTCAACGCACTAAGGTGGCGGAATATGACAGTGGGTGGTGGAACTCAACACTGATATAAAAGCATAGGGTCAAGCGTCAGTGTGAGGCTTGACTATTTTATTGGTGTGGCGGAAGCTTGACGGATGATACAAGTGATAGACTCCATGACACAGGTGTGCTGACTGGGAACCTTCTAAGCGTCGGCCTCGCTAGCGCAATTCTCCTCCAAAAGCTCGTCCTCCTCCAAGTCTGGCCAAGTAAATAGCCAGGGACAAGCCAGTGAGTACTTTTGAATGTACTCGCAAACATTAAGAACATAAGGTATACTAAATGCGAATGCCATGGTAGATGAACTACATGCATGCAATAATTATCACAACTTGGTATGGTAAAACATGGTTAGTACAGAAATAAATGTTAGTGTCAACAATAAATATAAATAAGAGAAAAGCCGATCGGATGTCAAGTGACACCACGGTAGGACTTGAAAAGAAATGCCAGTCGGGTGTCCACAAGAGTAGTGGCGTGATAAACCGCCTGACACTCGAGGGACGCCACAAAAAGGACTTAAAAGAAATGCCAGTCGGGTGTCCACAAGAGTAGTGGCGTGATAAACCGCCTGACACTCGAGGGACGCCACAAACAGGGCTTAAAAGAAATGCCAGTCGGGTGTCCACAAGAGTAGTGGCGTGATAAACCGCCTGACACTCGAGGGACGCCACAAAAAGGACTTAAAAAAAATATAAATGCGAGTGTCCAGGGTAGTCTAGCCAGCCCCTGAGACACTCTGGAAGTAATAATAACATCATAGGGTTAGTCCGTAAGCACAATTTTGATCATAAATAAATTCATGATAATACTAACTGCGACAAGAATTTCATGCAAACATAAACATGCTCACGTATATTATTTTTCCTCCAGAGACTGACACCGGGACCGATACTTGACCCACCCAACCAAGTCCTTGACCGTGGACGCGGCTATTCGAATAGATATAACTCTGCAGAGGGTGTACTCTTTACCCACGCGTATGGGATTTCCTTAGACAGCACCGTGCACTGACTAATACCCAATACGGACTTTGGGTTGAAAACACGCCTGATGCGTACACACCGACCGGATGCCAGGACTCACCCAAAGCATCGCTCCAGAAACCTTAAGTCAGGGAGGCTACAACCTCCGAAAAGCATGGGATCACCATTAAACGCGCGGATTACAAGGGGTGCCCCCCTCTCGGCTACAACCGGAAACACCCATGCCCCTGACACGATGACAGGCTACAACCTTCATCGTAGTTATCTGGGTGGCGTGCACCCGTACAGGGGTTATCAACTTACTAGGCCGTACCCTCCTGTCGGAAGGACCCGTGGCAGCACGGTGTACAGCTAGGTGTATAGAGCAAGACTCGATCTAGGCAGACTCAGGAGGTATTATTAAAATATCACCAGTATTCTCTATCAATATCATACGACACCATTGTGTCAACAAAGGACCGTGCCCACCAGCACGTCCAAACCAGCAGCAAAATTTCTGCCATCACGTAACCATATATATGTCAGAGAGCTGCTAGTGTGATATGCAAGCAAGGAAAAAGTTGACATGACCATGCACACACAAGTGATGTAACATGCAACATATGCATTGCAATACCAAACTATGTAACCCTGCAAAAATGCAAACACCATATCCCAGGTTCAATAATGCTTGCCTTGTCCAAAATAGTCAGGAGAAAACCCCTCTGAATTTCCAGCAAAAGATCCTTCTTCTTTTTCTGAAAATTCAAATTTGAATTCGAATAAGAATTCCCACACAGAACAGAAAAATGTTCTCAAAATATTTTTAAATAAATCTTAAAAAAAACTAGAGAGGAAAAGAAAATTTTTGCAAAAAGAATCAACTCATTTGGATTAATAGTTTAAAAGCTATTAACTTTTTAAAACCAGGGGTCTTTCTGCAAAACAGAAGCCCCTGGGCTGTTTTAAAAGAAAACGTTTCGGCAGCGAATACGCCTTCCAGTGGAGAAGGCGTAAAGCGTAGAGTACGCCTTCGCTGAGCACAGAAAATAGAGAGAGAGAGCTGACGGGTGGGGGCCACCCGTCAGGTTTGAATTTGAGCGCGCTCGCGCGCGTGTACAGAGGGGAGGCGGCGATCGCCGGCGACGATCGCCGGGGTTTTAGAGCCCGGTGCTGGTCGCAGTGTGACCAGCGTGAACTTCCGCATCCGTGGGTGGTGGTGGTGGCCACCGGCGATCACCTGAACGGCGGTGAGCTCGACGCCGGCGGACGGTGGTTCGGGTGAAGTTGGGGCTCGTCGGAGAGGGCTCGGGGAGTGGAATTGGCTTAGGGGTTCGGCATAGTGGTGAAAAAGAGGTGGATAGGCGGAGTTTGGGTGGCTCTGGTGGAGTAGGGGCGAGGTTTGGCTCGTGGACAGAGGCGGCGGAGCGGTGGCCGGAGAGGGAGAAGATGACCCCCTCGTGGCCGGGTGGGTGGCTAGGAGGAAGAGTGGGTGGTGGTGGAGGCGAATGGTGAAGCTGGAGGGGCTCGGGGGCCCCTTTTATAGGCGAGTCGAGGATGGCCGAGACGGGCGGAGGTCGCCGGAGTAAATTAGATCGCCGGGGTTGGTTTTGGCCGGTGGTCTGGGGCGACGGGGCATTTAAGAGGCCGGTGGAGTTCGCCCGAAGCCTCCACTTGGACGGGCTCGTGCTCGCTTGCCACGCCCGCGATGCGCTGTCCGCACGGGTGCGGCGGCGTGGCCAGCTCCGGCGACTGCCATACGGGCCCGGGGCGGCGTGGTCGGTGCGTCCGTTGTGCGGAGAAACGAGGGGGAGCGACGCGTGGGCGGGAAGGTAGGTAGGGGAGGTGCGGCGCAGTGAATGGAGGCCGATGGCCGAGGCGATCCGCTCGGCCTCGCCGTGGGTGAGCTCGGGGGTGGCTGCACCGGCCAGCTGCCAGCTCACCGGCGTGGAGAGGCTGGGCGATGGGCCAGGGGAGCGGCGGTATTGAAGGCGGGCGACGACGCCATGCGGGAGGGGAAAGAGAGGAGTGCACGGCATCGCCGGCCCTTGTCGGCTGAACTGGTTCAGTTAACTGAATTAAATTCAGTTATGAACAGTATGCATGCCAAGTGTTTGATGAAATGCTATGGGGTGTTAAACATCTTAGTTGATCAAGGTATTTGCTGTGGTGGTGTGTGGTTACTCAAAAATGAATTTGCCAGATGGCCAAGATTTTTGGTGGAGTTTGGAAATGATTTAGAGCAAAAAGTTGATTTCTGGACTAAATTTGAATTGAATAGAAATTGAAATTTTTGAACTGTGGGACCAAAAGTTTTTGAAGAAATGGGTTAAGGGTACCATGTATATGCAGGGATAATTTTGGTGTGGCAAAAGAGTTCTAGAAAAATATAGTTCCTTTGTAAAGTCAAGAAACTATGATTATTTCAAATTCCATCTTTGGAATTAAAAATATATAGAAGAAATATTTTTGTGGAGTGGAAAGGGGTTGGATAATATCATAGAAGATGTGTATGACTTGAGAGGTCAGTCTTGGAGTGGCAGAAAAATATTTGGAGAGGCTTAGGGGCTAGAGGAGGTGGAAAAGGCTTTTGCCTTTGAAAAATTTAGTAACCAGAACCAAAATTCTTTAGAATGAAATAGTTTTGAAAGCCTCCAAAATAATTAAATCAAATAAATCCACCCTTCAAACAGAACCCTTCAAGAAAATTTTAAATCTTAGCTAAAATTTGGAAAAGTTTTCAAAACTCCAAATAAATATTTTTGGGGTGTTACAACACCTACCCCCTTAAGAAAAATCTCGTCCCCGAGATTTTAGCTGTCCCTCAAACATGTACGGATACTCAGTCCTTAAGTGATCTTCTCTTTCCTAGGTTGCCTCTTCCTCGGTGTGATTGCTCCATTGGACTTTGTAAAATTTTATTATGTTTTGTCGGGTTCTCCGTTCAGACTCCTCCAAAATTCTTATAGGACGTTCCCGATAGGTAAGATCGGGTTGAAGGTCTAATTCTTGGTGCTGAACTTGCTTTTCCGGGTTGCTAACACACTTCCTCAGCTGAGACACATGGAACACATCGTGAACATCTGATAATTCTACTGGTAATTCCAGTTGATAGGCAACCTTGCCCCTTCTTGCGGTTACTTTGAATGGTCCAATAAATCTTGGTGCTAATTTCCCCTTGACCTTAAATCTCTGTAGCCCCCTTGTCGGAGATACTCTAAGATATACGTAGTCATTGGGCTCAAAGTGGACCTGGCGGTGTTTTTGATCATAATAACTCTTCTGTCGGCTTTGCGCTGCCCTTAGTCGGTCCTGAATAAGCTTTACTTTGGTTTCTGCCTCTATTAGTATTTCTGGTCCAAAAATTCGGCTGTCCCCGGTTTCAGACCAATTTAGTGGGGTCCGGCATCGTCGTCCGTATAATGCTTCGAAAGGTGACATTTTTAGGCTAGCTTGATAACTGTTGTTGTATGAGAATTCTGCATATGGCAAACTATCCTCCCAACTGACTCCGTAGGTAAGCACACATGCTCTCAACATGTCTTCTAATATTTGATTTACCCGCTCTGTCTGTCCTCCGGTCTGCGGGTGGTATGCTGTGCTGGAAGCCAGTTGCGTGCCTAAGGCTTGCTATAGATGTTCCCAAAATCTAGAGACAAATTGGGTGCCTCTGTCAGAGACAATTATTTTGGGTACCCCGTGTAGACAAACAATCCTGGATAGGTACAGCCTGGCTAGCCTCTGTGTTGAGTAGGTGGTTTTTACCGGAATGAAATGTGCTACTTTGGTTAGCGAATCTGTTATTACCCAGATAGCATCATTCCCATGGCGTGACCTTGGCAAACCAACAACAAAATCCATTCCAATTATATCCCATTTCCATTCAGGCACCTTAATTGGTTGCAACAACCCTGCTGGTCTCTGGTGTTCCGCCTTCACACGTTGGCAGGTATCACAACATGCCACATATATGGCTATATCCCTTTTCATCCCGTGCCACCAGAATCTCTCCTGTAGATCCTTATACATTTTGGTCCCTCCGGGATGAATGTAATATGGAGTGGTATGCGCCTCTGCCATTATTTGCTGTTTTAAATCTTCAATGTTTGGTACGCATAATCTCTGTCCAAACCAAATAACTCCTTGGCTGTCTTCAATAAATTCGGGCGCCCTGCCCAGTTTCATCTTTCTCCTAATCCCTTCAATACTTGGGTGTCCCTTCTGGGCTTCTCTGATCTGGTCCTCTAATGTTGGTTTTATTTCCAACTGGGAAATGGTCCCCTCCGTGACTAGTGCCATGTTGAGCTTGGCAAATTCCTGGCTGAACACATGTTGCGAGAGTTGTACACTGCCATTACCGGCGCATGGATTCCTGCTGAGGGCATCTGCCACAACATTGGCTTTACCAGGGTGAAAGTGAATTCCTACGTCATAATCCTTAATTAGCTCGAGCCAACGTCGTTGTCTCAAATTTAATTCTGGCTGCGTGAAAATATACTTAAGACTTTTGTGGTCCGTGTATATTTCACATCGGTTCCCCAAAAGATAGTGTCGCCACTCTTTGAGTGCGTGTATTACTGCAGCAAGTTCCAGATCATGAACGGGGTAATTTTCTTCATGTCGCCGTAGCTGTCTTGAGGTGTAAGCCACTACTTTTCCTTCCTGCATTAACACACATCCAAGGCCTTTCCCGGATGCGTCACAATATATATCAAAAAGTTTGTGCACATCGGGCACAACCAGAACTGGTGATGTTGTTAACCTCTTTTTCAATTCCTGAAAACTCTTTTCACAAGCTTCAGTCCATTCAAACTTCTTGTCTTTCTTGAGTAACTGGGTCATGGGTCTGGCTATAGTGGAGAACCCTTCAATAAACCTTCGATAATAGCCCGCTAGGCCAAGAAAACTTCTGACTTCCGTTACGTTTGTGGGTTGCTTCCATCCCAACACATCCTTTACTTTTCCCGGGTCCACAGCGATTCCATCTTGGGTCAATACGTGCCCAAGGAAACCAACTTCCCTCAACCAAAATTCACATTTGCTGAATTTGGCATATAGCTGATGTTTTCTTAATTCTTCCAGTACTATCCGAAGATGCTGCTGATGTTCTTCGGGCGTCTTAGAGTAAATAAGTATGTCATCGATAAATACCACCACAAATTTATCCAAATATTTCATAAAAACCTTGTTCATGATATGCACAAAATACGCCGGGGCATTGGTTAAACCGAACGGCATCACTGTGAACTCATATAATCCGTATCTGGTAGTAAACACCGTCTTAGGTATGTCCGTCGTCCGGATCTTTAGCTGATGATAACCTGATCTTAGGTCTATCTTCGAGAAGACTTTAGCTTCTGCTAGCTGCTCAAACAAATCGTTGATTCTGGGCGGTGGATATTTATTCTTGATAGTGACCATATTAAGTGCCCTGTAATCAATACACAGCCGTAGGGTACCATCCCACTTTTTGGCGAATAAAACTGGCGACCCCCATGGTGACGAGCTGGGTCGCACGTAACCTTTCTCCATCAACTCCTTAATTTGCTTCTTTAATTCTGCCAATTCCGTTGGGGCCATACGGTACGGCTTCTTGTATATGGGTGTCGTTCCGGGTGCTAGTTCAATAACGAACTCAATTTCGCGGTCCGGAGGCATTCCTGGTAACTCTTCAGGGAATACATCAGGATACTCACAGACTACAGGAACCTTACTTAATTCCACCGTATCCACTTGATTTAATTTCCCTTGGGATGTGGCAATCTTCCTTGTACCCACTTTTATTGTCTTTCCTTGGCAATTGGTAAGAGTTACCGTGCGGTTATAGCAGTCTATGAAACCTTTGTTTGTGGTTAACCAATCCATTCCCAGAATAATGTCCAAATCAACTGCGTCCAATACGATGAGATTGGCTAAGAATCCCATTCCTTCAATTTCGATGTTCACATCCTTGCAGTACCATTGAGTATTTTGCTTCGATCCCGGGGACTGAATAACCATGGAATTTTGCAAAGGCAAAAAGGGAAACTGATTCTTCGAGGCAAATCTTTTAGAAATGCAAGAGTGGGAAGCTCCGGAATCAAATAAAACTGTAGCATTTACTGAGTTGGCGGGGAACGTACCAAACACGATATCCGGTGCGTTCTGAGCTTCCTCAAAAGTCACGTGGTTGATATGTCCTTGCTTGTGGTTGTTATTGGGGTTGAAGTTATTGCGTCGCGGAGCTGTGGTCGCACCGCGGCCATTGTTGTTGTTGTTGGCTTTGGGAGGGTTGTTTCCTTGTTTTGGGCACTGTTTAGCGTAATGCCCCTCTCCTCCATAGGAATAACAGGTGACTCCAGGATAAAAAGCTGTATCCTTGGTCCTATTGTGGAATGCACTGCGGTTCTGTGGTGGAGCTGTAGTTGCTGGTCGGGTTATTACTGGCTTTTGAACATCATTCCTGGGCCTATTGTTGCGAACCTGTACTGACTGGTTCATGCGACGCTTGCGAGCCTCATCCATATTGCGGTGTTCATTTTCCAGAATAATAGCCTTATCAACAAGTGTCTTAAAGTCTGGAAAGGTATGAACCATCAGCTGGCATTTTAGAGATGAAATAAGTCCGTCGAGAAATTTTTCCATCTTTTTGTTCTCTGTCATATATTCGTCGTTGGCGTACCGGGCCAACTGAGTAAACTGATCCAGATATTGGGATACTGTGGAGCCCCGCTGTTTGAGATCCTCCAATTCCCTCTTCTTCAATTTCATAATGCTATTAGGGATATGTGCTCCTCGGAAATTCTCCTTGAATTGCTCCCATGTCATATTTGCTCCGTCAGGGTGGGTGTGACATAAGTTTTCCCACCACGAAGCAGCCGTTCCAGAAAAATAGTGTGGTGTGTACAACACCTTTTCCTGGTCAGTACACTGGGCAATGACCAATTTTCTTTCCATGTCTCGAAGCCAGTCGTCTGCCTCTAGTGGCTTGTCAGTGTGAGTAAAGATCGTCGGGCGGGTCTTTTGTAACTCAGACAGTTTGGACCTGGGTTGCTGTTGTTCATGGTGATTTCCCATGTTAATCAAATGCTGCATCATCTCCTGATGCTGTTGCTGACTCTGCTCATATAGGCGACACACTTGCGAGAATGCTGAATCACTGCTTTGCTGACTTGTCTGCCCTTGAGTAAAATTATTTCCCATCTGTCCAGAGTTGTTCTCAGGTGGAGTTGGCATAGAACGGGTCCAGGGATGATGCATTTTCTTTCTGGGGTATTTGCATAACACCAAAGAAAATAATCAAATAGCAGAAAATAAATTTCCAAATAAGTTTTTCCCCCCAGGACAAGGTAAAACAAGGCAGCCAGTTATATTACACAAGTAATTTAATTATACAAGCAGGATTTAATTATACATGATATAATTATACAGGATGCATGCGAAAACTGTATCATACAAGATCACTTATTTCTACTAGCGCACTCTCCGCGCTCTCATCGACCTGCGGTCCTAACATCGCTATCTTACAAAGGATAGGCAGAACAGGAGATAAATATATTACATCTGTGTTCCCAAGTGGTCATCTGGTGAGAATAACTGTGTTTGCCCACATAGCTCATCCTAGGTCCTGCTGAGAGTGAGAGTCAGACAAGGCACCCAGGATGCGATCTCGCCCTCCTCCTCCTCCTCGGGAATCACTTCTAGTCGGGTAGTCGTTGATGCCGTGCCTGCTGGAGGTGGCACCGTGCTCGTCAGTGGAGAAGCTCTAGTCGGAGTGGGTGCAACCAGACAGCTAGCATCGCCAGTCGAGGTCGAGCGCTGAGCCGCGGGACTAGCCAGAGAAGTATTTGGTGGAGTGGAAGTGTGTGGAGCACGAGGCGAAGGAGAGCGGTACTCGCTCCTGCGAATAACTCTCGCACGAGACAAGTCCATCCGCGCAGTGAGGTAGTCATCTACCAGGGAGGTGAAAGCTGACTCCAAGGCCATGATGTACTGGACAAGTGGCTCGATAGCCAGATCCCTTTCCCCTATGGTGCAAGAAAAGGCATACTGGCTAGTATATGGAACGTGGCATGGCAGGTAATAATAGGGACGGTTCTGCATAACTGGCAGGATATCCCTGAGACGTGCGATAGCCTCACGTGCGGCCATCTGGATAGCATGCCTCTCAGTGGGCATGGCTCTCCCCATGAAGCGATAGTTGCGGAAAGACACGGAAACACCCCCCCGAATATATACCGAAGCCTGGTACATAGTCAGGGTCTCTAAGATCTTGTCCGGGTAAATGACGTACTCCGGACGCCCGAGAGATCCCATCGCGTCCCTCGCGATGCTCGCGAGAAGACGGGAAAATCCCGCAGGCTCGTTGGCGAAAACCTGCGATGGGCAGCTGCCACCAGCCATCTACAACAGTAGACAAAAATCCAAGTAGCCATGTCATAAGTGTATGATGACTAAGGAAAATTTGCTACGATGCATGAGATGCATGCTGGAAAAGAATGTCAGTACTGACTCGGTAACTAGCGATCGAGCCTAGAGCTCCTACAGTCAGCCTGGCTCTGATACCAAGGTCTGTCAGGCTCATTTCTGGGAAATAAATCACAGAATAGCCTTAAGTCACACTTGCTCCCAAGAACAACCAGTGGACAACCTTGATATAGATAACCAGTACAAAATAATATTACACAGGGTTGAGTCAGGGTGACTCAACAATTTATTACAACAACTCAACGCACTAAGGTGGCGGAATATGACAGTGGGTGGTGGAACTCAACACTGATATAAAAGCATAGGGTCAAGCGTTGGTGTGAGGCTTGACTATTTTATTGGTGTGGCGGAAGCTTGACGGATGATACAAGTGATAGATTCCATGACACAGGTGTGCTGACTGGGAACCTTCTAAGCGTCGGCCTCGCTAGCGCAATTCTCCTCCAAAAGCTCGTCCTCCTCCAAGTCTGGCCAAGTAAATAGCCAGGGACAAGCCAGTGAGTACTTTTGAATGTACTCGCAAACATTAAGAACATAAGGTATACTAAATGTGAATGCCATGGTAGATGAACTACATGCATGCAATAATTATCACAACTTGGTATGGTAAAACATGGTTAGTACAGAAATAAATGTTAGTGTCAACAATAAATATAAATAAGAGAAAAGTCGATCGGATGTCAAGTGACACCACGGTAGGACTTGAAAAGAAATGCCAGTCGGGTGTCCACAAGAGTAGTGGCGTGATAAACCGCCTGACACTCGAGGGACGCCACAAAAAGGACTTAAAAGAAATGCCAGTCGGGTGTCCACAAGAGTAGTGGCGTGATAAACCGCCTGACACTCGAGGGACGCCACAAACAGGGCTTAAAAGAAATGCCAGTCGGGTGTCCACAAGAGTAGTGGCGTGATAAACCGCCTGACACTCGAGGGACGCCACAAAAAGGACTTAAAAAAAATATAAATGCGAGTGTCCAGGGTAGTCTAGCCAGCCCCTGAGACACTCCGGAAGTAATAATAACATCATAGGGTTAGTCCGTAAGCATAATTTTGATCATAAATAAATTCATGATAATACTAACTGCGACAAGAATTTCATGCAAACATAAACATGCTCACGTATATTATTTTTCCTCCAGAGAATGACACCGGGACCGATACTTGACCCACCCAACCAAGTCCTTGACCGTGGACGCGGCTATTCGAATAGATATAACTCTGCAGAGGGTGTACTCTTTACCCACGCGTATGGGATTTCCTTAGACAGCACCGTGCACTGACTAATACCCAATACGGACTTTGGGTTGAAAACACGCCTGATGCGTACACACCGACCGGATGCCAAGACTCACCCAAAGCATCGCTCCAGAAACCTTAAGTCAGGGAGGCTACAACCTCCGAAAAGCATGGGATCACCATTAAACGCGCGGATTACAAGGGGTGCCCCCCTCTCGGCTACAACCGGAAACACCCATGCCCCTGACCCGATGACAGGCTACAACCTTCATCGTAGTTATCTGGGTGGCGTGCACCCGTACAGGGGTTATCAACTTACTAGGCCGTACCCTCCTGTCGGAAGGACCCGTGGCAGCACGGTGTACAGCTAGGTGTATAGAGCAAGACTCGATCTAGGCAGACTCAGGAGGTATTATTAAAATATCACCAGTATTCTCTATCAATATCATACGACACCATTGTGTCAACAAAGGACCGTGCCCACCAGCACGTCCAAACCAGCAGCAAAATTTCTGCCATCACGTAACCATATATATGTCAGAGAGCTGCTAGTGTGATATGCAAGCAAGGAAAAAGTTGACATGACCATGCACACACAAGTGATGTAACATGCAACATATGCATTGCAATACCAAACTATGTAACCCTGCAAAAATGCAAACACCATATCCCAGGTTCAATAATGCTTGCCTTGTCCAAAATAGTCAGGAGAAAACCCCTCTGAATTTCCAGCAAAAGATCCTTCTTCTTTTTCTGAAAATTCAAATTTGAATTCGAATAAGAATTCCCACACAGAACAGAAAAATGTTCTCAAAATATTTTTAAATAAATCTTAAAAAAACTAGAGAGGAAAAGAAAATTTTTGCAAAAAGAATCAACTCATTTGGATTAATAGTTTAAAAGCTATTAACTTTTTAAAACCAGGGGTCTTTCTGCAAAACAGAAGTCCCTGGGCTGTTTTAAAAGAAAACGTTTCGGCAGCGAATACGCCTTCCAGTGGAGAAGGCGTAAAGCGTAGAGTACGCCTTCGCTGAGCACAGAAAATAGAGAGAGAGAGCTGACGGGTGGGGGCCACCCGTCAGGTTTGAATTTGAGCGCGCTCGCGCGCGTGTACAGAGGGGAGGCGGCGATCGCCGGCGACGATCGCCGGGGTTTCAGAGCCCGGTGCTGGTCGCAGTGTGACCAGCGTGAACTTCCGCATCCGTGGGTGGTGGTGGTGGCCACCGGCGATCACCTGAACGGCGGTGAGCTCGACGCCGGCGGACGGTGGTTCGGGTGAAGTTGGGGCTCGTCGGAGAGGGCTCGGGGAGTGGAATTGGCTTAGGGGTTCGGCATAGTGGTGAAAAAGAGGTGGATAGGCGGAGTTTGGGTGGCTCTGGTGGAGTAGGGGCGAGGTTTGGCTCGTGGACAGAGGCGGCGGAGCGGTGGCCGGAGAGGGAGAAGATGACCCCCTCGTGGCCGGGTGGGTGGCTAGGAGGAAGAGTGGGTGGTGGTGGAGGCGAATGGTGAAGCTGGAGGGGCTCGGGGGCCCCTTTTATAGGCGAGTCGAGGATGGCCGAGACGGGCGGAGGTCGCCGGAGTAAATTAGATCGCCGGGGTTGGTTTTGGCCGGTGGTCTGGGGCGACGGGGCATTTAAGAGGCCGGTGGAGTTCGCCCGAAGCCTCCACTTGGACGGGCTCGTGCTCGCTTGCCACGCCCGCGATGCGCTGTCCGCACGGGTGCGGCGGCGTGGCCAGCTCCGGCGACTGCCATACGGGCCCGGGGCGGCGTGGTCGGTGCGTTCGTTGTGCGGAGAAACGAGGGGGAGCGACGCGTGGGCGGGAAGGTAGGTAGGGGAGGTGCGGCGCAGTGAATGGAGGCCGATGGCCGAGGCGATCCGCTCGGCCTCGCCGTGGGTGAGCTCGGGGGTGGCTGCACCGGCCAGCTGCCAGCTCACCGGCGTGGAGAGGCTGGGCGATGGGCCAGGGGAGCGGCGGTATTGAAGGCGGGCGACGACGCCGTGCGGGAGGGGAAAGAGAGGAGTGCACGGCATCGCCGGCCCTTGTCGGCTGAACTGGTTCAGTTAACTGAATTAAATTCAGTTATGAATAGTATGCATGCCAAGTGTTTGATGAAATGCTATGGGGTGTTAAACATCTTAGTTGATCAAGGTATTTGCTGTGGTGGTGTGTGGTTACTCAAAAATGAATTTGCCAGAAGGCCAAGATTTTTGGTGGAGTTTGGAAATGATTTAGAGCAAAAAGTTGATTTCTGGACTAAATTTGAATTGAATAGAAATTGAAATTTTTGAACTGTGGGACCAAAAGTTTTTGAAGAAATGGGTTAAGGGTACCATGTATATGCAGGGATAATTTTGGTGTGGCAAAAGAGTTCTAGAAAAATATAGTTCCTTTGTAAAGTCAAGAAACTATGATTATTTCAAATTCCATCTTTGGAATTAAAAATATATAGAAGAAATATTTTTGTGGAGTGGAAAGGGGTTGGATAATATCATAGAAGATGTGTATGACTTGAGAGGTCAGTCTTGGAGTGGCAGAAAAATATTTGGAGAGGCTTAGGGGCTAGAGGAGGTGGAAAAGGCTTTTGCCTTTGAAAAATTTAGTAACCAGAACCAAAATTCTTTAGAATGAAATAGTTTTGAAAGCCTCCAAAATAATTAAATCAAATAAATCCACCCTTCAAACAGAACCCTTCAAGAAAATTTTAAATCTTAGCTAAAATTTGGAAAAGTTTTCAAAACTCCAAATAAATATTTTTGGGGTGTTACAGCGATCTAGGTTCCGAACCCTTTCTACGTTGTGCATGGGCCTCCTTTTATAGCTCAAGGGGTCACCGACAGGTGTCAACGTAGGAGAAAGGGTAAAAACGTAATAGTGGTGGTAGTTGTAACAGTGCGGGAACAGTGGATGAACAGTGCATGAACAGTGATCGCTACCTACTTTGACAGTGGGGGACAAGAGCATTTAATGCCCGTCGCCGTCGACCCCAAAAGCGCCCGCCCTTGCGTCTCTGTTTGCCACGGCGATGGCTTTACCACCGTGGAGTGCCACCGTGTCCCCCAGGCTGCACAGCCATCCGCCACGCGTCCCTGGCGCTGCCCCAGGGCGACGCGTGGTTCGATGAGCTGGAGCGCGGGCACACAGCGTAACTCTCCCCGGCAAGCACCTTGCCGGGGTCTTGAACTTGCCGGGCCCGGGAGCTTGTCGGGCTCTGAAGCTTGTCGCTCTCCGGGCCCTGCCAGGGCGCACGCTGCGCCGAGGCATGTCTTCTGCAACGTAATCTTCTAGTCTTCCTGGCAGGCTCCTCTTGCCAGGGCCTTGCGTGAGTGAGGTAATCTTGAGCCTGGAACGGCCTTCCCGGCAAGCTCCACTTGCCGGGGTCTTGGTCTTCTGTCTTGTATACTTTGTTTTTGAATGGTTTTATATGAAGTAGGAAGGTCTCCGGCAAGCGCGTGGTAGGCCCCGCCGCGGGAAGCTGCTACTGCCCGTGCACAAGTTGGGGTACTGAGGTACCCCTACCTTAGTACACCGACAGGAGCCCCCGGGCCTGGGCCACACACGGTGCCGAGCGCTATTGGGCCAGGCCCAAAACAGTGCACGGGCACGCGCGGCCCACGGCACGCCAAATCCACTTCCGCATCCGCCGCGTCCCTCCGTAACGGCACGCGTCGATTGCGGCGTCGTGGGATGGGACGTGGCCACGTTCTTTTAATGGAAAGAGCAAAACGTCCCCCACTTCCCCATAAAAGCAGAGGAAGCAGGAGCGGTTCCCCTCCTACGCCTTCATTGCTTCTTCTTCCATCTCCAGAGATTCCTCTTTGCGCTCCGCCTCCACACCTCCTCCGCCGCTTTCTGCATCTGCGGCGCCGCCGGACTCTTCGTCCCCCTTCCCTCGCCGCCTCCGCCATGGCCCCGAAGACCGAGAAGGCGAAGGCGGAGAAGACTAAGAAGGAGAAATCCGAGCAGGCGGCGAGGCTTACTCTGCTGCGGAAGCGGAACGTCGTCTTCTCGCCGAGGCTCAGCACGCGGGAGCTCTGGAACAAGTACTACTTGTTCTGGGCCAAGGAAACCAAGACGCACCCTCGGACCAGAGCCTATCCCGCCGCCGCCAAGGACAATTATCCCGGCGGGTACTTCTTCTTCGCAGCTTTATTTCATTGCGGCCTTTGTCCCCCTTTTTCCGACTTTTTCTGCGATATCATGCACACCTACGGCCTCCACCTTCTTGACTTCACCCCCAACGCCATCCTCACGATGGCGGTTTTCGCACATCTGTGCGAAAACTATATTGGGATCTATCCGAACGTAGCGCTGTTTAGGCACTTCTTCACCCCTAGAGTAGAAGCCGGCGCTCCCCTCTCTGGGGGGATTTCTTGGGTCTTCCACTTGAACAAGAAGGAGTCCTACTTGCCGGGGGAGCTCCGCGGCAAGTGGGAGGAGTGGCGTGCAGACTGGTGCTGGATAGTCGAGGACGAGCCGCAACCCTTCACTGCACCGCGCACAACAGCCATCGTGCGCGGCAGGGACTGGAGTGAGTTGGATTCGGACGACATCAAGCTCAACGTCGCCCTCATCAGAATTCTTCGTCTCCGGGTAGCAAAGTTGACCGTCGGAGAAGTAGGAGCAGATTTCCTCCGCCGCCGCATTGCCCCTCTACAGGATAGGAAGAGGCCGGCATGGGAGTACGGCAATGCGGCGGACGTAATGAGATTGCGCCCGGGGCTAAACTTCAACTTCACGGCGCTGGAGCTGAAGGGGATGGTCCGGGAACTCTTTAAGCACAACCCGTCCCACCCAGAGTTGTTCAGAGCTCCCCGGGGAGTGGTGCCCCTCTGCAACAGCACAGCCCGGGATCCTCTTCGCGCCATGATGCCCGCATGCGACTCGCACGGCGTGGACCGCACATGGATACCGCCCAAGTCATCAGACATCATGAGCTTCTTCGACAACCTGGTGGAGGTGCCGAAGAACAAGGATGAGATCAAGGGGCTCACCCGGGACACCACCGACCAGGAGATTGCGTATATAGCTTCTCGGGTTGAAGAGGCCGCTGCAGCCGCAGCGGCAGGAGAATTTGGCTTTATACCCGATGAGGTAGAGGCTGCGGATGCGTCCTGCCAAGCAGAGGAGGCGGAGATCCGCAGACTACTGCAGCTTCCTCCCGACGAGCTTGCCGGGGTCCCTTCTTTGAGGCACTCCGGGATCCCCGGAATCCTGACCGAGGCCGCGGTGATAGGCAGCGCCGCCGGAGGAAACAGAGGCGCCGCAGGGGGCGGAGGCGCCGGAGGGAGAACGGCCGCAGGGCAAGGCGCTGGGTCCAGCAAGCCTGCCGAGGAGGAGGAGGAGGAGGAGGACGTCGGGGCCGACGAGGACTCCGACGGGTCTCTGGGGCTCTACGCCGACGACCTCTCCTCGTCATCGGAGACCTCCCCGCCTCGGGCAAGCCCCAGGCGATCTCCGCTGAAGCGTCTCCGCAAGGCGACGACGGGGACGAGGGCGCAGGCGCCCCGGCAACAACCAGCTCGCCGGGCGGCGCGAGCTACCCGGGGGAGCCAAGCTACGACGGGGGCGCCCGGCGCCAACCACGGCGGGGGCGACCCGCACACAGGCCACGGCGGAGGTGCCCCGTACGTCAGCGCCAACCGGAGGAGGGTCTTCACAGGGCGGAGCAGCTGTTCCGCCCGCTCCCCGGGCCTCGGCGTCCACGGGGGCCGGGTCCTCGCAGCCCCCAGCCCCGGGGACCGCCAAGCGCCCGAGGTAGTCTTCGCCTCCTGCTCCTCGCGCGGACGCGCCTCAGGTAGTGTTCGACTTCTCCGCCCTGAGCGACGACGACGACGAGGAGGAACAGGAGTAAGAGCTCGAGGCTTTGTATCTTCTTTAACTTTGTCTTGATTATTGTTGATTCTGATCTTGCTTCTTGCTTTGATTTCAGGACCCTGGCCCAGCGAGTGGCGAAGAAGGCCAAGGTTCCCGTCGTCGAGGTCGCGGACGACTCGCCCGTCGCGGCGACTGGGGACGCGCCGGAGACGAGCCTGCCGGACCTGAGCGCTGCTCCGAGGAGCAGCCCCCAGCGCAGCCCCCAGCGTAAGTCTGGGCTTGATTCTTCCGCTCGTCGGGCGCGCTTGAGGATTTTGTCTTGTGCTAATACCTTGATGTTTTTGTCTTCTCTTGATTGTCTTGTGCAGAGGTGGAGCCACGACCACAGGAGCATTCGGAGGTCGCTCCCGAGGAGCCGCAGGCCCCGCCGTCCCCGCCAAGGGCGAACTCTCCGGCAAGGGAGAGCACTCCGCCAAGGGCGGGTACTCCGCCAAGGGCGAGTACCCCGCCAAGGGCGAGTAGCCCGGCGAGGGCGGCCACCCCGCCAAGGCAGAGCTCCCCGGCTAGGGAGCCCGCCGTCGACGACGTCCGTCAAGGTAAGTTCTGTAATTTTGTCTTCTTGGATTCGTCTCTTTTTGGATATTTGCTTGAACTTCTTTTTCTTTTTCTTCTTCTTCTAGATCCTCCTCCCCCCGAGCAGATGGAGACGGAAGTCGTCGTTGAGGAGGAGGGCGCGCAGGGCGGCGGCGGCGACGCCCCTGTCGTAGAAGACACGGCGGAAGCCGCCGAGCCTGCCGTGGAGGAGACTGCTCCGACCGCAGACGCAGCGGCCGGGGAGGGAGACGGCGGCCATACTGCCGGCCCAGGGGCGGCAGGAGCGTCAAGCGCTGCGCCGGCCGCCGACCCCTCCGCCGGAAAGGAGCAGTCGGGTTACTACCTAGAGGCCCCCAACGGCGTCTTCATCCAAGTGCCGTGGGGATCCTCGTCGCGAGCCCCCGCGGAGGGAGAGGCCTTTGACGGAGAATTTCTCGCCTCCGCGGGGCTGAAGATCATCGAGGCGCCCGACGGAAGCGACGGCCCGAGGAGGAGAAGTTGCTTCATCAGCTCCTGGCCCTTTACCGGGCCAGGCAGGCGAAGCTCGCATCTCGGGAGGCCCTCGCCGCCAAGGCCGCCGCCGACATGGAGAAACGCGCGGCGGAGCTCTGCGCCGCCAACCAGGCTGCCCTCCGCGACGTGGCGGAGGAGCACGAGAGGCTCGCCGGGGAGTACCAGGAGTGGCTCCTGGAGAAGGCCGAGGCCGAGGAGCAGCAGCGACTCGCCGGGGAAGAGCTGTCCCGGCGAGAAGGAGAGCTCACCCAACGGAAGGTCAACCTCGACTCCCACGAGGAAGACCTTGCCGCCCGGGAGCAGGCCCTTGGCGGAGAGTTGAAGGAGGCGAAAGCCGCCGTGGCTGCCGCGGAGACCGCCAAGGAGGAGCTCGCGGCCAAGGTTGCGCAGCTGGAGGAGTCACTGAAGGCGAGCGTGGAGAGGGTCACCGCGCTCAACACAGAGCGCGAGAAGGACGCCCACACTAACTCCGAACTCCAGGTGCGCCTCTCCAAGCAGGGCGACGAGCTGAAGGCCGCCAAGGATTCAATTGAGGATCTGGAGCTGAAGGTTCCCACGTTGAAGGACTCGCTCGACGCCGTCCGGGACCGGGAAACCAAGCTGAAGGAAGAGCTCCGCAGGGAGCGAGGCTTGGTGGAGAGCGCCACCACCGCGGCTGAGAATTTCCGCCGGACCGTCGAGGTGTGGACCGACGACTTGGTGGCCTCTGCATCCAACATCGACCAGGAGCTGCTGGCGCTGAAGGTCGAGCATCTTATATACTCTCCGGATCCAAATCTCCCCCACAGCGCCAAGCTCAGTCTCTTCTTCAGAGGGATCGCGCCGGCTCTTGCAGATCTTCGGAAGAAGCTCCCCCACGCAACTGGCCGAGGAGTCGCGCCAGCTCTGCGCGGGGACCTTGGAGCGCGTTCTGACGAAGATAGTATACCGCAATCCCGGTATAAACCTCACCAACGTTCTCCGTAGCTTGCCGGCCGACGCGAACACGGAGGCGCTGAAGGCGCAGGTCGCCCACATCATCGCCAAAGTGAACAAGATCTCCAGGATTGAGGGCGACCGCGTAGATTAGGCCTCCTTTTCCTTTATCTCTTTTGTTGCTGCATAGGGTGTTATGAACTCATTAATCATTGCGACAAGTTATCCCTTGTAAAATATTTATCTTATTTTTGATCAATCAGTGCAATGTTATCTTCCTTGTTTTGGTCCTTTACTTTGTATGTTTTTCACCCTACGCTTCCAGGGAGCTTGCCGGCAAGGGCCATTTGCCGCGAGCGCTGAGTGCTGGACTCTGAGCAGCCTGCTGGCAAAGGTCTTACCGGCAAGCAACCTTGCCGCAACTAGTCGCAACGCACTTAGCTTGTTGAGTGAACTCGAAAACTAAACAAGGGCGCGACACTTGCCGCAGCTCACTTGAGTCGTTGAGCGTACTCGAAAACAAGATAAGGGTGCGGCTAGCTACGGGTAGGTTCCTCCGCGCACAGGTTTTCCATACAAAGTGTGATTGTTCAAGGAAGACCACTAAAAATTAAAAATTTGAACTGCTCAAATTCTAATAACTTAGCTTTCATATATTGCTTGCTTCTCGGTAAGGCTTCTCTTTCTTGAACAGCACTTGGTTCCTCTTCCATCTCCTTCCCCCCCGGCAAACTTGTGCGCGAGGAACATTCCTTCTGCTTAAGAGGCAAGGAAAAAGAAGAGGGAAACAAGTATATGGCCTTTCGGCGTGCTAATGCTTACCGGATGTGTATGTTGCAGAAGATGCCAAATAACACATGCAAATAGCAAAGAAAAGCATGTAAAAGGCAAATAGTGCAAAACACAAAAACTTTACTGATGCACGGGATCTGCGCCCGGCTTTGTACAAAGGGTTACATGCAACAGCGGCAAAGCTTGTACAAAAAAGGGGGTTGCCGGAGCGGGTCACGGCAACCGCGCCTTATGGGTGAAACTTGCGAAGATGCTCTATGTTCCAGGAGTTGCTCACCGGTAAGCCTTCTTCGGTCTCAAGGCGGACAGCGCCGGGCCTTGTGACTTGTCTTACCCGATGAGGGCCTTCCCACTTCGGCGTCAACTTGTTGGAATTCTTGGCAGACTGAACACGCCGAAGAACAAGGTCGCCTTCCTCGAGACTCCTGGCCTTGACCTTGCGGCTATGGTAGCGACGCAAGGCCTGCTGGTACCGAGCGGCTCGTACAGCAGCCTGGAGACGTTCCTCCTCGAGGAGCAATGCATCATCTTGTCGCAGTTGCTCTTGCTCGAGCTCATCATAAGAGAGCACTCGAGGAGATCCGTATACGAGTTCCGTGGGGAGAACTGCCTCTGCTCCATAGACTAGAGTAAAGGGTGTCTGTCCGGTGGCTCGACTTGGTGTCGTTCTGATTGACCAAAGAGTCGCCGGTAGCTCCTCTATCCAGTTTCTTCTGCACTTGTGCAGCCTGTCAAAGGTCCTTGTCTTGAGTCCGCGCAGCACTTCAGCATTTGCCCTCTCCGCTTGACCGTTGCTCCTCGGGTGAGCAACAGAAGCGAAACAGACCTTGGCGCCAAGGTCTTGGACGTACTGCATGAAGGTGCGACTAGTAAATTGCGTACCGTTGTCGGTGATGATCCTGTTGGGGATCCCGAAACGGCAAACAATCGACCTGAAGAACCTGACCGCTGACTGTGCTGTCACCTTTCTCACTGGTTCCACTTCTGGCCACTTTGTGAACTTGTCGATTGCGACGTACAAGTACTCAAAGCCCCCGACAGCGCGAGGGAAGGGGCCGAGGATATCGAGCCCCCAGACCGAGAAGGGCCAGGACAAAGGGATCGTCTGGAGTGCTTGAGCTGGCTGATGAATTTGTTTTGCATGGAACTGGCACGCTTCACACTTGGTTACTAGTGCAGTTGCATCTTGGAGGGCTTCTTGCCAAAAGAACCCTTGCCGGAAAGCTTTCCCGGCAAGCGCCCTTGCGCCAATATGGTGGCCGCATATGCCTCCGTGTATTTCTGCCAACAGCTTCTGTCCATCTTCCCTGGAGATGCACTTCAACCTGACACCGTTGAGTCTTCTTCTGTACAGCTCATTGTCCACGAACTGGTACATACTTGACTGCCTGGTTATCTTCTCTATTTCTTCCGGGTCGTCGGGAAGTTCTCCAGTTTGCAGAAAACGGACGATCTGCTGCGCCCATGCCGGAGCCCGTGGCTCAACGGCAAGGACTAAAGGCATGAGGGCCGCTGCGGGGACCTCAGCTTCTACGGCAAGAACCTCTGGTTCTGCCGGAGCTGACGGTCCCCCGGCAAGCTCGCCGGGGCGAGGCTTGTCGGGAACACTTGCTTCAACTGCACAGATCCTCGGATCTGCAGGAGCAGACTGTTCCTCAGCGTTTTGATCGTTGATCTTGGGGACCTTGGCGGCGGCCTCAGGAAGATCCGCCGGCAAGTAGTCGCCAGAGACCGACTTTCTCTTTTTAGACTGCCCAATCGATGGTGTAACGGATGGTTTAGTCAGCTTGAGCAAGAAGGTCCCTGGTTCCACAGGTAACTTCATCGCAGCACATTTTGAAAGGCCATCTGCAATGTCATTCTGAGCTCTCGGGACGTGCTCCATTTACAGACCTTCAAAGTGCTCTTCAAGCTTCCTCACTTCATCTACATAACCTTCCATCAAAGGGCTCTGGTAACTCTTGTTAACTTGTCGGACCACCAACTAAGAATCTCCCCGCACAATCAGCTTCCTTATCCCAAGTTCGGCCGCAATCCTGAGGCCGGCAAGCAAGCCTTCGTACTCAGCAGTGTTGTTTGTCGCTTGCTCCCTTGGAAAGTGCATCTGGATAAAATACTTGAGGTGCTCTCCGGTGGGCGCGATGAGTACCACGCCAGCACCGGTGCCTTGCAGCGAGAAGGCACCATCAAAGTACATTACCCATTCACTTGTCGCTTCTTGTACGGGTGCACTTGTTTCTGGAATTTCCTCATCGGGCGTCGGGGTCCATTCAGCTATGAATTCTGCCAAAGCTCGGCTCTGTATGGTTGAGGTACTTTCAAACTTGAGACCAAAGCTTGACAGTTCCAGTGCCCACTCAACGATCCTGCCTGTTGCTTCTGGATTGTGCAATATCCTCTTCAGCGGAAAGCGAGTGACCACTGTTATCTCATGTGCCTGGAAGTAATGGCGCAGCTTTCTCGAGGCCATGAGGAGGCCGAAAAGCAACTTTTGCACCCCGGAGTATCTTGATCTAGCCCCCTGTAAGAGGGAACTCACAAAATACACCGGGCGCTGCACCATCTTCTTCCGCACTTCTTCCTGTTCCTGCGCAGAGTTGTCCTTGTCGGGGCCAGAGCTTGTCGGAGCAGCCCCCTGCTTGTCGCTGGATTCGCTTGCCGGTGGTGCAGACTCCTCGTCGGCCTCCCTCTCCGCTACTAACGCAGCACTAACCACCTGGTTGGTTGCCGCTAGGTATAGCAGCAACTTTTCCTGTGGTCTAGGTACGACAAGTATTGGAGTGGAGGATAGGTACCGTTTCAAATCCCGCAGCGCTGCCTCCGCTTCTGGAGTCCATTTCATGGGACCTGCCTTCTTCAAGATTTTGAAGAAAGGTAGGGCGCGCTCTGCAGACTTCGAAATGAACCTACTGAGGGCAGCCACACAACCTGCAAGCCTTCTGACATCCTTGACGCGCTTCGGGGCTTCGATCTGCTCGATGGCTTTAATCTTGTCGGGGTTAGCTTCAATCCCCCTCTGTGACACAAAGAACCCGAGAAGCTTGCCGGAGGGGACTCCAAAGACGCACTTCTCGGGGTTCAACTTGAGTTGTATCTTGCGCAGGTTCTGAAATGTCTCTTCCAAATCTTGGACCAGGGTATCCTTGCTCTTGCTCTTCACCACGATGTCATCCATGTAAGCCTCTACATTTCTGTGGATCTGTGGCTCGAAAGCAGTGTGCACTACCCTTGCAAATGTTGATCCTGCATTCTTCAGTCCAAATGGCATGCGTATGAAGCAATAAGTGCCACATGGAGTGATAAATGCAGTCTTCTCTTCATCTTCTTTGGCCATGAAAATCTGATGATAGCCTGAATATGCATCAAGGAAAGAGAGCAGCTCACATCCGGCAGTGGAGTCAACGATCTGGTCAATGCGCGGCAAGGGAAATGGATCCTTAGGGCATGCTTTATTCACATCGGTGAAGTCTATACACAGTCTCCACTTCCCATTGGCCTTGCGCACGACGACTGGGTTTGCTAACCACGTCGGATGGATCACACCTCTAACTAGGCCTGCTGCCTCTAGCTTCTTGATTTCTTCAGCAATGAATTCTTGGCGCTCCACGGCTTGCTTCCTCACCTTCTGTTTGACGGGCCACGCATGAGGACAAACAGCAAGCTTGTGCTCAATTACCTTCCTGGGAACACCGGGGATGTCAGATGGTTGCCAGGCAAACACATCGACATTCGCCCGCAGGAAGGCAACGAGCGCGCTTTCCTATTTGCTGTCAAGAGTGGCACTGATGGTAAAGGTACCACCAGTGACGTCCTCCTTGGCGGACACCTTCTTGGTTGCCGGAGGAGCGGCCATCCCCTTCTTACACTTGCCGGTGGAGCTCGATGGAACGTCCTCGACGGCAGCGCAGCACTCCAAAGAGGTGCGGTTGCCGGAGTGGGTCCCAGAGCACTTGCCGGACTTGGTCTTGGTCTTCTTCCCCCCGGGAGCTTCAGCGGCAAGTGTATCCTACTCTACTGCGGCTGCTGCGTCCCGGTAGATCTTGTCGGCGCAGACAAGCGCATCTTTCTTGTCGCCATGGACAGTGATGACGCTTATCGGCCCCGGCATCTTGAGTATGTTGTAGGCGTAGTGGGAAGCTGCCATGAACTTGGCGAGGGCGGGACGGCCGAGTATCCCATTGTATGGCAATGGGATATCGGCGACGTCGAATGTGATGCGCTCAGTTCTGAAGTTGAGCTCCCCGCCAAAGGTCACCGGCAGAGTTATCTTCCCCTTGGGCTTGCTCCTTCCCGGGTTGATTCCTTGGAAAGAACCGGTCTCTTCGAGCTCGCCATCTTGGATTTGGAGTTTCTTGATCACAGCAGAGGAGATCAAGTTCAGCCCGGCCCCGCCGTCAACCAACATTTTAGTGACCTTGAGGTTGCGGATGGTGGGTGAGACCAGCATCGGCAAACACCCGACCGCAGTAGTGCGGTCAGGGTGATCCTCAAGATCAAAAATGATGGGCGTGCTGGACCATTTGAGGAGCCTGCGCGACTCCACGGGCGGCTCTGCTGCATTCACCTCCCGCACCCACTGCTTGAGTTGGCGGTGGGAGGTGTGCAGAGAGGCGCCACCGTCGACGCACAGGACCTCCGTGGCCTTCTAGAACTCCTGCTCGCTGTTATCTTCATCCTCCATGTCATCGTCGTCGTCTTCTTCATCCTTGTCGCGGCCCCGGGGAGGTCGGTCACCTTGCCGCTGCTTTGCCTTGCCGCGGCGTCCTCCCCGGCCATTGAATGGCCGCTTCTTGCTTGGTTCTCCTCCGCCACCTTGGGCCTTCTCCTTGTCGCGCCGCTCGTACTCAGCTTTCTGCTGCTCGACGAGGTACTCGACGCGTTTGCAGTTGGAGAGGTCGTGGCCCTTGGTGCGGTGGATCTTGCAGTATTGCTTGTCGGAGCCGTCCTGCTTGTCGGCTGCCGCTACAGGGGCAGGTTCCTTTTCGGAACCGCCAGCCTGTGTTTGCTTGGCGGGAGCCTCCTTGCCAGACTTCTCGACGGCAAGCACCTCCTTCTTGTTCTTCCTTCTATTGTTCCGCCGCCGGCTCTTCTTTGCTGGGGCGGCGTCGTCGCTGTCGCTTCCCCCCGCGCCGGTATCCTCCCCGGGGAGTCTCCTCCCCTCTTCGGCGCGCGCGCACTTATCAGCTAGAGCATAGACCTCGCTGACATCCCGTATCTTGGTCATGGCCATTTCTTCATGCATGCGGCGGTTACGCACATTCTGGTGGAACGCGCTGATAACCGCGGCAGGGTGGACGTCGGGGATGTTGTGCTGCACACGGCTGAAGCGTTGGATGTACTTGCGCAGGGGTTCTCCTTCCTTCTGGGCCAGAATGTGGAGATCGCTCTCCTCGCCGTGGGCTTTGTGGCCGCCCGTGAAGGCGCCAACAAACTGATGGCAAAGGTCCGCCCAAGAAGAAATGGAGCCTTCCGGCAAGTGCATAAGCCAAGAGCGGACGTTTGGCTTAAGCACTAGCGGGAAGTAGTTCGCTAGTATCTTCTCGTCGCGCCCCCCGGCAGCCTGCACCACGATGGTGTAAATGCTGAGGAATTCCGAGGGGTGTGTCTTGCCGTCGTACTTCTCCGGTACGTCGGGCTTGAAGTTCTTCACGCTGGGCCACTGGACGCGCCGCAGCTCGCGGGTAAACGCAGGGCAACCCACCGCGTACGGCAAGTCGCCTGGTTCACCGGGCGCGCGCGTGTCGACAGCGGCTCCAGCTCGCTGATCTGATTGTCGCCGAGCTTCTCGGCGGCGCTCGATCGTCGTTCGAGCGTCTTCTTGTCGCCGGTCGTCAAGGACTTGGCGCTGGTCCCGACGAGCCCGCGGATCCGACGACGCCGTGGAGCCGTCGTCGGCGTTGTTCCGGCGGGGCGACGTCTTCTGCTTCCGCGGCGGGGAGTGCACGGTGGTTGCACCCCCGGCGGTCTTGTCGCCGTCGGCCTTCGTCTTCTCGACTTGCCGTGGCCGCGAGGTCGCAGGCTGCTGCGGCGTATCGTTGTTGGCGAAGGCCATCAGGCTTTGGATGGTTGCCCTCCAGTCTTCGGCCTTGTCTGCCGCTGGAGGGAAGTCGAGGAGCAGTTGCGCCCTTGCGAGCGCTTCTGCTGGAGTGGAGGGGAGCGGGGGCGAGCGGTGCGAGGAGCGGGATATGCTCGGACTCCTAACTGGGTTAGAAGGAGCAGGGTCCCACCCCGGCGACCGCGCTTTGCTCGTGCCAGGATGATGGCCCAGAGCGTCCCGCGAGCCTCCGGTTTGCCCTTGGCCCAGCAAGCGGATGCCACCTCCTGTGGCATGGCGTTGCTGGGTTGTCATTTGCTGAGATGGACGTGGCGCGTCCACGGAGACCGAGGCTCGGTCGTCCGTCTTGTCCTTGGATTTGGTGGCGCCGCGAGTGTCCTCGCCGGCGACCACCCTTCCGACGGCGTCTCCCCCGCCCACCGTTGGTTCCGGTGGCGGCGGATGAGACGCAGACGGGCCCGCGACCTCCGAAGCCTTCTTCTTCGGGGCCATGTCGCTGTTGCTGATGAGGTTGCTGATGAAACTGGAGAGGTTGATGAAGAATGCGCCCGCGTGAACGCCGGATCAGGTTCGCACAACCTCGACGCCCCCTACCTGGCGCGCCAAAGATGTCGGGGGAAACTGTCCACCACGAACACCTATGGGGCCGGAGCCCCTTGTTTGTGCGGTAAGAGGGCGGAGGGAGCGCAAAGAGCAGATCATGGAGAGCACGCGGGCAGTTTACCCAGGTTCGGGCCGCGATGGACGCGTAAAACCCTACTCCTGCTTAGTTTGTATTGAGTTGGGGAGCTCGGGAGCTTGAAGAACTAGCTACACCGAGCGTATGAGCGATCTAGGTTCCGAACCCTTTCTACGTTGTGCATGGGCCTCCTTTTATAGCTCAAGGGGTCACCGACAGGTGTCAACGTAGGAGAAAGGGTAAAAACGTAATAGTGGTGGTAGTTGTAACAGTGCGGAAACAGTGGATGAACAGTGCATGAACAGTGGTCGCTACCTACTTTGACAGTGGGGGACAAGAGCATTTAATGCCCGTCGCCGTCGACCCCAAAAGCGCCCGCCCTTGCGTCTCCGTTTGCCATGGCGATGGCTTTACCACCGTGGAGTGCCACCGTGTCCCCCAGGCTGCACAGCCATCCGCCACGCATCCCTGGCGCTGCCCCAGGGCGACGCGTGGTTCGATGAGCTGGAGCGCGGGCACACAGCGTAACTCTCCCCGGCAAGCACCTTGTCGGGGTCTTGAACTTGCCGGGCCCGGGAGCTTGTCGGGCTCTGAAGCTTGTCGCTCTCCGGGCCCTGCCGGGGCGCACGCTGCGCCGAGGCATGTCTTCTGCAACGTAATCTTCTAGTCTTCCTGGCAGGCTCCTCTTGCCAGGGCCTTGCGTGAGTGAGGTAATCTTGAGCCTGGAACGGCCTTCCCGGCAAGCTCCACTTGCCGGGGTCTTGGTCTTCTGTCTTGTATACTTTGTTTTTGAATGGTTTTATATGAAGTAGGAATGTCTCCGGCAAGCGCGTGGTAGGCCCCGCCGCGGGAAGCTGCTACTGCCCGTGCACAAGTTGGGGTACTGAGGTACCCCTACCTTAGTACACCGACACCTTGTCGATAGACTTGTTTTCCTAGCATGTCTAATCGCTCTCAAGTCCTCGGACATAAACGTCATTTTGGGTATGGATTGGATGACAACTCATTACGCCAAGATTGATTGCTATACTAGGACCGTTCAACTTACACATCCATCCGGCAAGATAGTCAATGTCTTGACCCGAATGGCTGAGCGTCAGCTCTACTCTCTTAATGCCAGCCCTCTACCTGAACTCGAAGATATCCCGGTAGTCCGTGACTTTCCGGATGTTTTTCCAGAAGAACTGCCAGGAATTCCACCTGACAGAGATGTCGAGTTCGTGATAGATCTTATTCCAGGAACTGTCCCAATCTCTAGGAGACCTTATAAGATGGCACCCCGAGAATTAGCTGAGCTTAAGAAACAATTCGATGAGTCCTTGCAGAAAGGTTTCATCCGTCCTAGTTCTTCCCCTTGGGCTTGTCCCGTCCTCTTCGTCAAGAAGAAGGATGGAACGGAGCGGATGGTTGTAGATTACCGACCTGTCAATCTGGTCACCATAAAGAACAAGTATTCGCTCCCCAGGATCAACGACCTGTATGATCAGCTTGCTGGATCCTCGGTCTTCTCTAAGATGGATTTGAGGTTGGGTTACCATCAAATCAAAATCAAGAACGGGGACATTCCTAAAACGGCTTTTGTTACTCGTTATGGCCAATATGAGTACACCGTCATGTCCTTCGGGTTAACCAATGCCCCAGCTACCTTTTCCCGGTTAATGAATTCTATATTCATGGAGTACTTAGATAAATTCGTCGTGGTATACCTCGACGATATACTTATCTATTCCAAGAACAAGGAAGATCATGCCGAGCATTTAAGGCTGGTATTGACGAAACTTCGAGAGCACCGCCTTTATGCCAAATTCTCCAAATGTGAATTTTGGTTGCCGGAAGTAACCTATCTAGGTCATGTGATCTCTGGCAAGGGTATTGCTGTCAATCCCGAGCGAGTTCAAGCCGTCCTTGATTGGACTCCCCCTGAATCGGTCAAGCAAGTTAGAAGTCTTCTTGGCTTAGCGAGCTATTGCCGATGCTTCGTCGAGAATTTCTCCAAGGTTGCTAAACCTCTAACTGAGCTCCTCAAGAAAGATAAATAGTTTGAGTGGACCCCACAGTGCGAGTCCAGTTTTCAGGAACTGAAAAGACGCCTGACATCTGCACCTGTACTAGTACCACCAGACTTTTCCAAGGATTTTTTAATCTATTGCGACGCCTCGCGACAAGGACTAGGTTGCATACTCATGCAAGATCGTCAAGTGATTGCATACGCATCTCGACAGTTGCGTCCACATGAGGATAACTATCCTACACATGATCTAGAGCTTGCAGTTGTAGTCCATGCACTCAAAACATGGCGACATTACCTCCTTGGAAATCGCTGTGAAATCTTCACTGATCATCAAAGTTTGAAGTACATCTTCACCCAACCGGATCTGAATCTCAGACAAAGACGTTGGGTTGAGTTGCTCACAGACTACGACTTAGGAATCACTTATACCCCTGGAAAGGCCAATGTCATGGCTGATGCCCTAAGTCGTAAGTCTTATTGTAACAACTTAATGTTACAACAAGGGCAACCACTTCTCCACGAGGAATTTCGTAAGCTTAACCTTCACATTGTTCCTCGAGGATTCCTTTCCACCTTGGTGGCGAAACCTACCCTTATGGATCAAATCATAGTTGCCCAGCGGTATGATAAAGGCATATCTCGGATCAAGGAGAACATTGCTAGCGGAGTTGCTAGAAGTTTCTCTATGAATGATCGAGGTGTTGTGTACTTCGAGAACCGCTTGGTGGTACCCAAGAAACAACAACTACGACAAATGATTCTTAAGGAGGCTCATGAATCTCCTCTCACGATTCATCCCGGTAGTACCAAAATGTATCAGGACCTACGTCAGAGATTCTGGTGGACTAGGATGAAGAGAGAAATAGCTCAATTCATTGCTAACTGCGACATTTGTCGTCGAGTCAAAGCAGAGCATCAACGGCCTGCTGGCACCCTTCAACCTTTAGCTATTCCTAAATTGAAATGGGACAAAGTCGGTATGGACTTCATTACCGGGTTTCCCAGGACCAGGAAAGGGAATAATGCTATCTTCGTCGTTATCGACCGCCTCTCTAAAGTAGCTCATTTCCTGCCTTTTCGAGAGAGTATTACCGCTAGCCAGCTAGCAGACTTGTATGTCTCTCGGATAGTATCACTTCATGGTGTGCCGTTGGAGATTAACTCAGACCGTGGAAGTCTTTTCACTTCACGATTTTGGGAAAGTTTCCAGAATGCTATGGGAACTCATCTCTCTTTCAGTACCGCCTTCCATCCCCAGTCAAGTGGTCAAGTGGAATGAGTCAATCAAATTCTGGAAGACATGCTTCTAGCCTCTGTCATCTCTTTCGGTATGGATTGGGAGAAGTGTCTTCCATTTGCCGAATTTGCTTATAACAATAGTTATCAAGCCAGCCTGGGTAAAGCCCCCTTCGAAGTTCTGTATGGACGAAGGTGTCGAACACCTCTTAACTGGTCAGAAACCGGGGAAAGACAATTCTTTGGCCCGGATATGATCCAGGAAGCAGAAGAGCAAGTTTGCATCGTTCGTGAGAAATTGAAAACAGCCCAGTCTCGCCAGAAGAGCCAATATGATAGTCATCATAAGGCTGTGACTTTTGAAGTCGGCGATAAGGCTTACCTTCGGGTTACTCCTCTTAAGGGAACCCATCGCTTCGGTATCAAAGGCAAGTTGGCCCCTCGTTACATCGGTCCTTTTCGCATTCTTGCTAAACGAGGAGAAGTTGCCTACCAACTGGAACTACCTCCGCACCTATCCAGAGTTCATGACGTGTTCCACGTCTCTCAACTCAGGCGTTGCTTCTCGGATCCTATCCACGGATTGGACCACGAAACGCTTGATCTCCAGGACAATCTCACATATCGAGAATACCCCGTTCGTATTCTTGATCAAACCGAGCGCACCACTCGACGCCACAATATCAAGTTTCTCAAGGTTCAATGGTCACATCATTCCGAGAGTGAAGCTACTTGGGAAAGGGAGGATCGTCTTCGACTTGAGTACCCCACCCTCTTTCCGGAGGAACCCGAATCTCGGGACGCGATTCTTTTAAGTGGCGGTGAGTTGTTGTCACATCCCCAATTTCACCTTGCCCTAGGATAGCATTTGCTAGTTGCATCATGTTTCAATTTCTCAGAAAACTAGAAATGGGGATGCTCAAACCCTAGCATTAAATGAATTCAACTAGGGTCAAATTAAAATCTTTTTCAATGAACCCAAAATGCTCTCTGGAAAAGTTCATCATTTTTGGATTGATTAAAAACCTCTGCCAAAAATGTTGCACATATTTCTAGGACCATTCTGGATTTTTGAATAACCCATATTGTATTTAAATTGGGGCATTTAAATATTTTTAATATATTTAAATGCTCCAACAATTCTGAAAATAGTTGAGGGCCCCTGTAATAATTTATTTAATGCCCACAATTACTTTGAGGATTTATTAAAATGATTTGGGCTATAAACTAAATCAAAACAAAATAACAGAAATAGAAAAGAAAACAAATTAGAAAGGTTAGAGAAGTACCTGGGCTGCTTACCTGCACCAGAGCCGGCCCAGCTCCTGTACGGCCACAGGCCCAGCCCACCACTGCCGTCGTCCTCCTGGCGCCAGTCGGCCAGGCGTGTGGCCGGCGCGCGCGCACGGCCGTGCCTCCACGCCACCTGCCTGCCTGGCCCTCCCCTCGCCAGCGCGACGCCGCGAATCGTCTCGCCGTTGACGTCTGGATCGAGTCGGCCTCTCCAGTCCTTCCCCTCGCCTCTCCCTCACTTCCTTCCACACATGGCCGAGCGCCACCATCGCCGCCGTTCCCCGTAGCCGCAGCCACCGCCTCCCCCTCGTCCCCTCGACGTGTCTACGGGCTCCGCCACGGACCCGTGAATCTACACGCCCACGCACGCGAGCTCGGGAGCCTCTTAGCGTCTTCCCCGACCTCGTCTTGTCGCTCCAGCCGCCGGAGATCCCCCTCGACGCCCTGCTCTGCTCCGAGCCTCCCCCGAGCCCACGTCGACGCCTCTGCACCCACCGTGAGCCCCCGAGCCATTTCCCCCTTCTCCCCTAACCGCGCATGACCTCTAGGCCATAGCCCCGCCGCGGCAGAACTCCGGCCGCCGCTGAGCTTGTCGCCGTCGTGGCCACAGACGCACAAGCTCGGAACCGAGCACGTCACCGTGCTGAGCAGCTTCGCAGCAAGCTAATGCACCCACCAGCTCACCTCCCCGTGCCCCGCAGCACCTAACTCGACGGCGCCCGATCGTGGCCTCCGCCGCGAGCTCCGTTCCGACGAGCTCCGCCGTCCTCGTGTCCTCCCGTTGCCTCCATTAGATGCGCGAGCTCCCCAGCTACGCGTAGCACCAAGCCGCCGTCCAAATGGTCGCCGGAAGGCGATTTCCAAGCACCGCCGCCACGTTTGGCCTCGCCAGCGTCGAGCCGCCGGTGGGTTTGACCACCTTGACCACGGCTGGACACCCCCCTGTGTCCATGACATGTGGGGCCGGCCGTTGTTTAGTTTTTAGTTAGGTTTTAATTAAGTGCTTAGCTCTATGAGTCACTGACACGTGGGGCCAACCCCTGTTAATTAGTTTAGTTTAAAACTAAACTTATTTAGGCCCTGAGAGACTGACATGTGGGCCACCCCCACAGACACTTTTAGTTAGGATTATTTTAGCACTTTTTAACATGGTTAGATAAGTGAGTCACTGACCAGTGGGCCCCACTGGTCAGGTTTGACCCAGGGCAGCCCTTTGACCCTACTGACGTCATGCTTACTCAATGCTGACGAACTATCTATTTTCTGGAATTTTAAATAAATCATAAATGATTTATTTATTTCAGAAAATAGCCAAAACATCTAAAAATCACAGAAAATAATCCCTAACTCACATGAAAATAATTTATATATGAAAATTGATCAGAAAAATTCAAGGAATCTGTTTATGGCATTTTCATGCATTGGGCCCGAAACCAATGGACCCTCTCGACTTATTAATCAACATGATCTCTGTCCAGGAGTTGCAACTAGTTTCTGGTGTTTGTAGTTTACTGGAGGTCGTGCGCAGCGCTGACCCTCGGGGTGGGCTGTGACACGGCAGGTACGTGGCACGGTGTACCGATTGCCTGTTTGGTGATGCGGGAACCCTGTACACATCGTTTGTGGCCGTGAGCGACACCCCGGATGGATCTCCCCACGGATGGAACCCAAATAGGCGATAAACCTGGACGAGAGACTTGTGTGGTTAGTCAGGTCGTGGCCGACACCCTCGCTGGGCCTCCGCTTGAAGGTTGCCGAGTACATGTCGTGTAAACGGTAGTAAGTGGTGAGAGCGTGTGTGAAGAAGTACACCCCTGCAGGGTTATATATACAATCTATTCGAATAGCCGTGTCCGCGGAAATGGACTTCTGGGTTACCTCTACAGTTCATAGACAAGTGAAAGTGGATACTCTAAAACGCGCAAGATAAGCGTGAGTGCTATGGATGGCCTTCTCGTAGGGAGACGGGAGCGGATCCATAGTGGTGTATTGATTGGTGAATATGTGGACTCGTGTGCGCCACCTCAAAAGAATTACTTGCAGTCGTAGTTTAGGATAGCCACCGAGTCAAAGCTGGCTTGCTGCAGTCAAACTCCACCACCCCCCTTGTTGATACTGATGCATATGTAGCTAGTTCTGATGTATGCCTTCCTGAGTACCTTTGTACTCACGTTTGATTAATTTATGTTTTTGCAGAGAGACTTCAGTCTCGCTAGTGGTTCCGCGTGGACTTCGACGTTTAGCTTGTTACCTCAGCTACGATCTTGTACCCTTGGGAGGGTCTAGTAGATAGTCAGGCTTCTCAGCCTTTTTCATTTGCAGTTGTCTGTACTCAGACATGTTATGCTTCCGTTGCCTGTATGCTCTGTATGTTGGGACATGTGACCTCTGTTTGTAATAAATGCTATGATGGCTCTTCTGGGCCTTTATCTATATGAGTTGTTGAGTTGTGTTGTGATGCCATGTTGTACAACACATACTTGCATGTTATGCGTACGTGTAATGTGTATTGTTATGTGTGGGATCCGACACCTAGTTGTTTACCCTTGGTAGCCTATCTGACAGGGAAATGTCTCCTAGTGCTTCCACTGAGCCTTGGTAGCTTGCTACTGCTCCGGAACACTTAGGCTGGCCGGCATGTGTCCTTCTTCGTTCCTGTGTCTGTCCCTTAGGGGAAATGTCACGCGTTGTTCCTTTAGGTCCTTGTAGCTTGCTACGACTTGGGTTCATACGTTGATGACCGACACGTTCATTGCTGGGTCATGTATGCATGTCTCTGTAATTTAGTGCCACTTTTGGTTTATAACTAGTCATGTCGGCCCGGGTTCTCTATCATATGGATGCTAGCGACACTACCATATACGTGTGCTAAAATCCGCAAACGGTCCCGGGCCAGGTAAGGTGGCACCCGTGGGGATACCGTGCGTGAGGCCGCAAAGTGATATGGTGTGTTACATGCTAGACCTGTGTGACTTAGGATCGGGGTCCTGACAGTTGTCACATCCCTAGTTTAGTACTTGCATTAGGACTAGCTAGAGTGTGCATCATGTTTACTTATCAAAGAAACTTGAAATGGGAATGACAGAAACCCCAGCACCCCTCTTCTGACAACTAGGGTTTGATAAAATATTTTCCAATGTACCCAAAATGCCCTTCAAAAATGTCCATCATTTCTGCCTTGGTCTTAAACCTCTGCCAAAAATGGTGCACAATTTTCTAGGACCTCTAAGGTCTTTGGATTAAATCATATGGTATTTGTATTTGGGCATTTAAATGCTATAAAATATTTTAAATGCTCAAATAATCATAACTATAATGTTCCATGTTGTTCATATTATATACAGTGGGCATGACAAGTTTTATGAGTTATAAAAATGTTCTGGCATTTTTATTAATTAAACAAAGTTGCAAAAGAAATGAAACAGAAAAGGAAATAGGAAAGGGAGAGAGAGAAAGGTTACCTGACGCCCCACCCGGCCCACCTGCCGGCCCAGCCTAGCTGCCGCTCCAGCAAGCTGCTTGGCTCGGCCAGGCAGGCAGGCAGGTGCTCGACGACGGCCGCAGCGCGCGCCATGCAGCTGTTCGCCGCCCTACTTCCTCCCCTCGCCGCCCTGGAGGCCTGGATCGAACATTCACCTCGCCCCCGACCTCGCAGACACTCTCCACTCTCCCCAGCTCCTCTCCTTTGCCCTCCCCGCACCATGGCCGATGCCGCCGTGCTCGCACCGTCGTAGTAGCTGCGCCCACCGTCGTCCCTGAGCCCTGTCGTCGTGTCCGTCGTCTCCGTCGTCCTCGGCTACATCGAGCAGGCCGAGCCCCGAGCGCTCGCCCGCCCCGGAGACGCCCCCGACCCCTACTTCCCCAACTCCGGCCGCGGAGAACCCCCTCGCCGTCCCGCTCAGCTCTGACCGCCCCCAAGCTCGCTCCGGCGTCTGTTGCAACCTCTGTGAGCCCAGCTTCGTCCTCCCCCTCTCCGTTGGCTCTCTCTTGCCCTGGAATGCACCGCACGTAGCTCACCTGCACACACCGCCGCGGTGCTCGTCGCCGACGAGGCTCCGTCCATCCAATGGTCCGGCCACCGTGCCTATCAGCTTCACTGTCACGCGTAGGTGCTGTAGGACCACTCCACGCACCTCTACGAGCACCGCACTGTCGTTCTCGACTTCGCCGAACTCCAGCAGCCGCTGGACTCGTCGCCGGCGTCATCTCCGGTGACCCCGAGGCCAGCCACCACCTCCATTCGATGCGGTTTGCCTCCAGCTACCCGTAGGTGTGCTCCGCCGTCGTTTTGGCACCCGGAGCACGAAACCCGCACCTCACCGCCGTGTTTGGCCTCACCGGCGGCTAAACGCCCTGCCTGCTAGTCAAACCTAGTTTAAGTGTTAATTTAATTCTAATTAGCTAATTAGTTAACTGTGACACTGACCAGTGGGTCCCACTGGTCAGGTTTGACCTGGGCCACCCTGTTGACTGACTGACGTCAGCAGGATGTCATGCTGACACAGTAAAGGATTTTCTGGGATTTTTAGATTTAAAATAATTCAGGAAATTCCAGAAAATGCCTAAACTTAAAAAAATCATATAAATTCAACAGTACCTCAGATGGAAAAGATTTATATATGAAAATTGATCAAAAAAATCCAATCTTTCCAATGGCACTGGTTTCATGCATGTTTGAGCAAGTTAACCTTGCTGTATACATGAAAACATGATAATGCACTTAATTAAATAATAGCTAAAGTGCCAATTTGAATCTTTGATCCAAATAAGCTCAAACCCTTCTGGTTATAGTTGCATTAGTCCAAAACACATGCATCTTGCCATGTCATGAGCATGCATCATATTGTTGCATTTGTTTGTTTAATGATTGTATCACCGGTATTCTTCGTGTTAGGTCCTGCTCCCGAGGATACTGCTGCGTATCCAGCTGAAGAACAGTACCCGACAACCACTTTGTCAGGCAAGCAATCATTGATCATTCCGATACAAACCCTATCTCCTCGCTCCTACTCTCTTTTACCGCATTAAGGCAACAGCGTGTGAACTGCTACTTGCTGCGGTAGTTGAACCCTATTCCCTTGCATGACCTGTCATTGCCACAGTAAATTGTTGAAACCCACTAGCATGTGTAGGAGTTGATTGAGACATGTGATGTGTGATCCACCATGCTATTTGCTTATGTTGCCTGCTATGCTTAGAGTTTTGTCTGGTCTGGTTCATCTGGGTGATGGATCAGAGTGAAATGATCATACCGATAAAGAGAAGGAAGTGTGGAATATGCTTGGTAAAGGTATCGATGAAAGGCCATGTAGGAGTACATGGTGGGTTGTTTCATTGGAATCGTCCATAGGACCCGAGATCTGTATGTGTGGTTCAAGTTACAGCTACTACCACACATTGGGATCCTTAATTGACCCTCTCGGCTTATTAATTACCCTCGATCTCTGTCCAGGAGTTGCAACTAGTTTCTGGTGTTTATAGTTTACTGGAGGTCGTGCACAGCGCTGACCCTCGGGGTGGATTGTGATGCGACAGGTACGTGGCACGGTGTACCGGTTGCCCGTTTGGTGACTCGGGAACCCTGTACACGTCGTTTGGGGCCGTGAGCGACACCCCGGCCGGATCTCCCCACGGATGGAACCCAAATAGGTGATAAACCTGGATGAGAGACTTGTGTAGTTAGTCAGGTCGTGGCCGACACCCAGGCTGGGCTTCCGCTTGAAGGTTGCCGAGTACACGTCGAGTAAACGGCGATAAGTGGTGGGAGCGTGTGTGAAGAAGTACACACCTGCAGGGTTATCAATCTATTCGAATAGCCGTTGTTCGCGGTACGGACTACTTGGTTACTCTTACAGTTCATAGACAAGTTGATGGATACTACTAAAAGCCTCAAGATAAGTGTGAGTGCCATGGATGGCCCTTCCGTAGGATGACAGAAGAGGATCCTCGGTGGTGTATTGTTGTGGAGAGTAGAGGACTCGTGTCCGTAATAACATGTTGCAATCCGTTGAGAGTTGTAGTATAGGTTAGCCAAGTGTCAAAGCTGGCTTTCTGTTATAAACTCCACTGCCCCCTGTTGATAATGTTGCATGTATGATAGGTTCTGTGGTAAGACTTGCTGAGTACCTTTTGTACTCATGTTTGCTTAATAACTGTTGCAGAGGAGAACCCTGCCCCTGCTGATGGGTTCTACAGAGACGTTGACGTCGACGAGTAGCTTGACACCCAGATGGAGATCTGGAGCTTGTGAAGGGCCTTGTAGATAGTCAGGCTACACCAAGCCTGTTTTATTTTCTAAGTTGTCTGTACTCAGACATGTAGCTTCCGCTTGTGCTGGTATGACTGTATGACTTGAGTGTTGGGTCATGTGACCCCTATCTGTATGGATATGTTATGTATGGATCTTGGAGCCTCTTAAATAAAGTACTTTGAGTCATAGAGTTCTGTTGTGATGCAATGTTGTATTTGCACATATCGAGCATATTGTGTGAATGATTGAAATGCTTGGTATGTGTGGGATTCGACACCTAGTTGTTTTCCTTTGGTAGCCTATCTTACAGGGAAATGCCTCCTAGTGTTTCCAATGAGCCTTGGTAGCTTGCTACTGCTCGGAACACGTAGGCTGGCCGGCATGTGTCCTTCTTCGTTCCTGTGTCTGTCCCTTAGGGGAAATGTCACGCGTTGTTCCTTTAAGTCCATGTAGCTTGCTACGACTTGGGTTCATACGTTGATGACCGACACGTTCGTTGCTGGGTCATGGATGCCTGTCTCTGTAATTTAGTGCCACTTTTGGTTTATAACTAGCCATGTCGTCCCGGGTTCTCTGTCATATGGATGCTAGCGACACTGTCATATACGTGTGCCAAAATGCGCAAACGGTCCCGGGCCAGGTAAGGTGGCACCCGTGGGGTTACCATGCGTGAGGCCGCAAAGTGATATGACGTGTTACAGCTAGATCGATGTGACTTAGGATCGGGGTCCCGACAGCGGAGGTGTCGTACATTCGGTGCTTGATCGGTTGGATCGCGAAGAAGTTCGACTACATCAACCGCGTCACTAGACGCTTCCGCTTTCGGTCTACGAGGGTACGTAGACACACTCTCCCCTCTCGTTGATATGCCTCTGGTAGATAGATCTTGCGTGATCGTAGGAATTTTTTTGAAATACTACGTTCCCCAACAGCTATGTCAAATGAACTCGGTGGCGTCGGATAGAAGATTTCGGTGGGGCCAAGTTTAACGTTTGGTTTGGGACATATGTGGATGTGAGAAAGTGGTTGAGGGTTTTGGAGCATATCAGTACGCATTTTGAGCAAGAAACCCATTAAGCAACACCTCATCCCCTTTTAATAGTATTGGCTTTCCTATGGACTCAATGTGATCTTGGATCACTAAAACAGAAAATGTAGAGTCTTGAGCTTGAGCCAATATGTGTCATTAGCATTTTGAGGGGTCCACATTCCTAGTCCATGCCATGCCAATCATTGAACTTTCTGAAATGGCCATCTTGAAAGAGCATTAGTTCAATGAGCTATATGTTGTTAGTAATTACCAAAACCACCCAGGGATAGTTGCACTTTCAGCATCTCGTAGCATGTGTACACGCTCTTGGCCGCGAACTTGAGTTGAGGTTCATCCAGTTGCCGCAACCAGGCCCTTTGTCGGTATACAGGACTTGTTCTCTTGGCATCCTGCTTCATCTTTTCGTAGTAGGGGTCCATGATGGCCGAGGCAAGTTCAACCAAGGAGTCCTTCTTCATGCTGCAACAGACCATGTAGTGCTCACGGATTTCGACAAGGTTCTAGCAGGCCAAGCCCGTAACCCTGACTGCTTTTACATCGTCGGTGGTATCCACTATGGCGAACTTGTAGTCGCTACTGTTGACAAACCTGTTGAAACTGTCGTAAGGCTCTGTGGCCATGCAGTAGTGGTAGATGAGGACATGATGGCGCACCCACAACTGGGCGACGGCAACCTTCTGATCTATGTCGGGACAACAGGCGGTGTATTCAAGATCGATGTCGACCACCTTGTACTTGTCTCCAGCAAGCAACTGCTCAACGATGTTAATGTAGTCGTCTAGTACGGCCGGGTCGATGGTGTACACCATCGAGAGATCCGTCTCCCTCGCGTGGGTCTCCACTCTATGCTCGCCGAACTCCATTGGAGCGCCGCTGGACATCCCCTCTCTATGTGTCGTCGTGGGTGTGATTATTGTGCTGTGGGGCGCGATCGAAAGGTTGAAGAGACTCAGCTTATAATGGCCGTGGGAATTAAAGGGGAAGCCAGACAGCAAGTAATATCGGCAGTCCCTTGATGGCAGTTCTAATTTGCAGCGCGCAACTCCATCGTGCCGCACGTAACTGCATCGCGTGGCAATGCACACGGCGCAACTGCATGCATACGGGTCCCCCGACGTGATCGTGCGCACGCCCAACCGTTGGCAGAGCACGCGCGGAGGGATGCGAGCAGAGTGCGCCGCGGCGCCTAACGGCGGGATACACCTTCATTCAAGACAATCAAAATAAGACTGGAACAGACATGTCTGTATTGAGCAAATTAAAGGGATTGGACATGTTTGTATTGACTGGAACGAGAATGCAATAGCAAAATAAGAATTAAGGCCACGATGATGCGATCGCAGTGGTGGTTATAGGGGGCAAGAAGAAAGATGCATCCATCAATGTACGACTTCCTCCTCCTCAACTCAATGCACCGGCTGGGCCACGGAGGTCGAGGTGCTTCTTAGCAAAGGTATCCAAGGCTTCCAGCCGGCTCAAGAAGGCCAACGTCGTAGCGTCCTCACTGGCCTTGTAGATACCTATGTACAAGATTTGCTCGTACACATGGATGTGTAGGTCGATGGTTTCTTGCAGGACGAGGCTCCTCGCGGAGAGCGCGACCTCCAGGTGGAAATTCTTTGTAGCGTCGGCGGGCAGTCACAGGGCCACCAATGCTTGAAAGAGGTTCCGACCATGGAGGCCGATTAGGGTCGCAGGCAATGAGGAGCCCGGGCACGCGGGCTGGAGGAGTACGGCGATGTCGTCCGTGAGCTTCTTGACGACGGTGAACCTGTTGGTGGTGCGAACGATCATATGGTCCAACTAAGAGTCGTAGCTGGCGTCGATGACGGCCATCCACCAGCCGGTCACCAACACCATATGGAGATGATCCACGGTGCCATGCTGCAGGCCGGCGTCGTGGACCATCTAACACAGCCGTTGGCTGCTCGCGTGCATCGCCGCCATGGGTCTGTAGTGGACACTATTGCGCTTATTAGTGTAGGTGCTTAGGCAAATGCTTAGGTGCGTACGATGTGGTATGCATTGGAATGGAGGGGCGCCTTTATATGAGTGTAAACTGCATTGCATTCACACCGTGCTGCCTCATTTCCCGACCCTCCCATTACTTCCCTCATGCATTCACAAGATGCTAATTGAAGGAGGATGCATCATTGGTCGTTCAACATTTCGGGAACCGCTACCCTCACCCTCGTCTACATTAAAGCCGTATCGCGAACTATGCTGCCCATTGTCAAATCGAATAGTACTGTGCCGCCCGCTACAAGCCTGGCTGAACATGCCTCCTTACCTCCATCTATGCTTAATTACTGAATTTTAGTTGCAAAAAATAGATACTACTGGTGATTTTTAGCTTCATATTTTGACAAATCGGAGTGTTACAAGGTTGGCAAATGGAAATGTTACTAGATCAACAAATGTCAATCTTTCTAGTTTGACAAATGGCAACATACCCAAAATGACAGATGCAAATCTTACCAAATTGTTTGTAAGTGGTTCACACGAGTCATCCAAAACAACCGTTTGTGTTCAAGAGATGCACAAATCTTGCTCCCACTTTGCATATGGGTGTTCTATCCAAAACATTTGCGATCAAGAGATGTAGTTCAAATTTTAATTATGCACATAAATGCATTGAAAACTCACTAAATGCATAAAAATTTCCAAACGAACCCCAAAAATTAAAAAAAAATAACACATCACTCTTGTTGTTCTATGTTGACACAAGAAAAAATTTGAAAGTAATAAGAGGCAATGGATATCGTTTTGCCCCCAAAGTTGGGGCGGTCCCTACAGAAACCATCATGCTTGTTGTGAGAAGCTATAGTCTGTGAGAAGCATATACCCAAACCTACCCCAAATGGGACAAAAATTTACCACATCATGTTGATGCCGCTCCATGATAGCATGCCAAGTTTCATGAATTTCAGATGAGTTTTGGATTTACTAGAATTTCAAAACCAGGTATATCAATGTATGCGGCCGAGTGACGATGGCAAGGTGCTTGACATTCATTCCGATTTCTTGCATGGGACCTAAGAATGCACCCAAGGACAAAGATATGATTTTTTCTACTAATTTATATGCACGGGAGCATGTGCATGTAGTTCAAATTTGAATTATGCACATAAATGCATTGAAAACTCCCTAAATGCATAAAAATGTCCAAACGAACCCTGAAAAATCACAAAAAATAACACAACACTCCTGTTGTTCTATGTTGACACGAGAAAAAAATTGAAAGCAATAAGAGGCAATGGATATCGTTTCGCCCCCAAAGTTGGGGCGGTCCCTAACGAAACCATCATGCTTGTTGTGAGAAGCATATACCCCAAACCTCCCCCAAATGGGACAAAAAATTTAGCACGTCATGCTGATGCCACTCCATGATAGCATGCCAAGTTTCATGAATTTCAGACGAGTTTTGGATTTACTAGAATTTAAAAACCACGTATCTCAATGTTTGCGGCCAAGTGACGGTGGCAGAGTGTTTGACATTCATTCCCATTTCTTGCATGGGACCTAAGCATGCACCCAAGGATAAAGATTTGATTTTTCAACCAATTTATAAGCACAGGAGCATGTGCATGTAGTTCAAATTTGAATTATGCACATAAATGCGTTGAAAACTCAATTAATGCATAAAAATGTCCAAGCGAACCCCGAAAAGTTGCAAAAAATAACACAACACTCATGTTGTTCTATGTTGACACGAGAACAAATTGGAAAGCAATTAGAGGCAATGTATATCGTTTTGCCCCCAAAGTTGGGGCGGTCCCTACCGAAACCATCATGCTTGTTGTTAGAAGCTCTGGTATGTGAGAGGCATATACCCAAACCTGCCCCAAATGGGCCAAAAAATTTACTACGACATGTTGATTCCGCTCCATGATAGCATGCCAAGTTTCATGAATTTCAGACGACTTTTGGATTTACTAGAATTTAAAAAACAGGTATCTCAATGTTTGCGGCCGAATGACGGTGGCAGGGTCTTTCACATTCATTCCCATTTCTTGCATGGGACCTAAGCATGCACCCAAGGAAAATGATTTGATTTTTCAACCAATTTGTATGCACGGGAGCATGTGCATGTAGTTCAAATTTGAATTATGCACATAAATGCATTGGAAACTCACTACACGCATAAAAATGTCCAAACGAACCCTGAAAAATCACAAAAAACTACACAACACTCCTGTTGTTCAATGTTGACACGAGAAAATTTTGAAAGCAATAACAGGCAATGGATATCGTTTCGCCCTCAAAGTTGGGGCGGTCCCTACCGAAACCATCATGCTTGTTGTGAGAAGCTCTGGCCTGTAAGAAGCATATACCCAAACCTGCCCCAAATGGGATAGAAAAATTACCACGGCATGTTGATGCCGCTCCATTATAACATGCCAAGTTTCATGAATTTAAGATGAGTTTTGGATTTACTAGAATTTAAAAACCAGGTATCTCAATGTTTGCGGCCGAGTGACGGCGGCAGGGTGGTTGACATCCATACCCATTTCTTGCATGGGACCTAAGCATGCACCCAAGGACAAAGATTTGATTTTTCAACCAATTTATAAGCACGGGAGCATGTGTATGTAGTTCAAATTTGAATTATGCACATAAATGCATTGAAAACTCACTTAATGCATAAAATGGCCAAACAAACCCTGAAAAATCACAAAATATTACACAACACTCCTGTTCTTCTATGTTGACACGAGAACATATTTGAAATAAATTAGAGGCAATGGATATCGTTTTGCCCCCAAAGTTGGGGCGGTCCCTACCGAAACCATCATGCTTGTTGTTAGAAGCTCTGATTTGTGAGAAGCATATACCCAAACCTGCCCGAAATGGGACAAAAAAATTACCACAACATGTTGATTCTGCTCCATGATATCATGCCAAGTTTCATGAATTTCAGATGAGTTTTGGATTTACTAGAACTTAAAAACCAGGTATCTCAATGTTTGCGACCGAGTGATGGTGGCACGGTGTTTTACATTCATTTCCATTTCTTGCATGGGACTTAGGCATGCACCCAAGGACAAAGATTTTATTTTTCAACCAATTTATATGCATGGGGGCATGTGCATGTTGTTCAAATTTGAATTATGCACATAAATGCATTGAAAACTCACTAAATGCATAAAAATGTCCAAACGAACCCCGAAATATCAGAAAAAATAACACAACACTCATGTTGTTCTATGTTGACACGAGAAAAAAATTGAAAGCAATAAGAGGCAATGGATATTGTTTCGCCCCCAAAGTTGGGGCGGTCCCTACCGAAACCATCGTGCTTGTTGTGATAAGCTCTGGTTTGTGAGAAGCATATACCCAAACCTGCCCCAAAGGGGACAAAAACATTACCACGGCATGTTGATGCCGCTTCATGATAGCATGCCAAGTTTTATGAATTTCAGATGAGTTTTGGATTTACTAGAATTTAAAAACATGGTATCTCAATGTTTGCAGCCAGGTGACGGTGGCAAGGTGTTTGACATTCATTCCCATTTCTTGCATGGGACCTAAGCATGCACCCAAGGACAAAAATTTGATTTATCAACCACTTTATATACACAGGAGCATGTGCATGTAGTTCAAATTTGAATTATGCATATTAATGCATTGAAAACTCAATTAGTGCATAACAATGTCCAAACGAATCCTGAATAATTCCAGTTCTTTTATGATCACCGCAGATAAAAGGTCTAGCAATTCAAACACCGTTGATGGCTGGTGTGACCCCATTATGAAATTCAAATCAAGACGAAAAATCAAGTAGAACCCACACAGTTTATTATAACCAACCGTGTGAGATGCAGCACAAAATATCTTGGAGCACCATCGGAGTATAGTACGCCCAAGGCTTACGCGAGAAGGTGCGATGGCTACAGTCCAAAGCCCGCTCTGAATAAGGGACCGTGTCTGATGACACTATGCGCGCCACTTTTTTGGCTGAAGCGATTCCAAACTTTCGTGTTCCGCGGAAATATCTACCTCCCGCCCCTCCCCCTTACCAAAAGCCACATTTCCCCTCTTTCCGCCTTCCTTTCCAAGTTGAAACCTTCACTCCTAGCTTGCAGCGCCGCTGCCTCCTCGCAGGTGGCCCTCCTTCACGCTACTTGGCCTCGCCTATCCAGGAAGGTAATTCCACACCCGACCCCCATCCTCCTCCTCCTTCCACATCCCACATGCCCCGACCGTCAGCGCGAGCGCGGCTCCTTCCACCCAAATCACCGACCCCTCCATGACCTAAGCCAGGACCTCAAGGAGCATTTGGCAGTGGAGAAGCAAATCGCGGCCGCACGCGTGGATGAGGTCGTGATGGCTGCCATTCATGCCGAGCCCCAGATCTTGGAGGAGCACCTCACCGTCGAGGCCACCATTGATGCCTCGTGCGCCGACGCCGCGATGCGGTTGGCTACTTTAAACGACAGTTCGTGGCATTTTCTCGAGGCCACCGTCGGTGCCTTCGACGAAGACTACGAGGTGTTTTCTCAGCGTGCACGTGCTTACCTCATCTCGAGAGCCAGCAGGTTCATGCCTAGAGTGGCTCAGGCAACTTACCACTATAACGAGGGCACCCACGATGCGGAGGCCTCGCCCTCTTCCATGTCCAAGGAGCCAACCATCATCGATATCTCTGACAATGAGGAGTAGCTTGTCTTATTAGCTCACTATAAGGACCCATGTTCAGTTTGCTAGCTACTGCCTTTCCTTAACAAAGTCTAGTGAATTGTGATATCTACTTTTACCATGCAATCCTCTGCTATAGTGTATATGTTCTATATGTCATGCAATGTGGTGTTCAATTAACTGTTTGGTTCAATTCTACAAATGTGATGTTCAATTCTTCAGGGTGCAATATTTCCAAGTTGTTAAGCATGCTTGGTTTGGTTAACTGTCTGATCTTCTATTAGGAGTATGTTATATTGTTCAATTGGTGTTTAGTTAACTGCTTGGTTCATTTGTTGTGGGTTGGTTCACTTGTTGTGGTGTTCAGTTAACTGCTTGGTTCAATTCTGCAATGCGATGTTCAATTGTTGTGGCTGCATTCTGATATTGTATACCATGTGAGGAATAAATCGAATTTGGTTGTACTAAATACATGATAAACAAATACAATTCCTATTTTTCCAAGTTGTTAAGCATGCTTGGTTTGGTTAACTATCTGATCTTCTTTTAGGAGTATGTTATATTGTGCAATGTGGTGCTCAGTTAATGTTTGGTTCATTTGTTGTGGTGTTTAGTTAACTGCTTGGTTCAATTCTGCAATGCGATGTTCAATTGATGTGGCTGCATTCTCTTATTGTATACCATGTGAGGAATAAATCGAATTTGGCTACACTTAATACATGAGAAACATATACAAGTGCTATATTTCCTAGTTCTTAATCATGCTTGGTTTGAATAAATGCGTTTTCTATGTGGCTTGAATTAATCTGATGAATCTGCAATGTGCTTATTTTTCATCAACATATTTTATTGATAGCATGTGAACCCTTACTTAACCTGATTACTAACTACCTTATATGTGTTGCAGGGAAAAATGGGAAGCACTCAGGTTTACAAGATGGTACTAACTATTATACCTTGCCTTTTTGTATTTGTTTGCCCCATTTCCAAAATAGAGAAGCTTTTTATACACATCCTTGTTTTCAGGCTTCACTGATGATTACCTCTCAAACCACCTTTGTGGTCAGGAGGCGAGGAAAGTTTTCATACAACACCCATGGTTCAATATTGAAGTGTTCCTGAAGAGGTCGAAGGATGGACGATCAAACATCCACAGGCACTGGCCTAAAGCTGCAAAGACCTTCAACATGAATGAAGGCTCAATATTCCCTTTCGCTTCAGCAGTTTTCCAGATGGGGTGCATCTCTCTATGTACCGTCTATGATGCTAATTTCGAAAGGTTCTAGATGTTGCATGTGAAACTTGCTGCTGGTGCAGTTGTGTAATGGGGTGGCTGAGTGCTGAAGCTATATCATGTTGTACTATGATGTATTTCAATTATGAAATCATGCTTCCTTAATATGGAAATGGAATATATTATGTGCTTAATATGAATGTCAATTAGATTAGTAAATGGATTATTAATAATAGGGCAATTAGCCCGCTAATTGGCCAATTAGCTTGCTAATTGGGTTTTCCTATTGCAAACGATTAATGAGAAAATGCCATGGGCGATGACCTCAGGCAACGCACACAGTTTCTATAAATAAACCGTGTTGGAACAATGAACAATCACACACGGCATTCTCTTGAAAACTATTTTTGTTACGCCACCTTGCGCAAACGTTTTCCTTGGAGTGATTGTGTGGGATGTCTATATGAACGGAAACGTTTAGTGCGGACTGGCTGTGTGGGATGTACTTACGATCGGAAATGTTTTCGCCTGTATAATTGTATTTTTTTAGCACTACTGTATGTATTTCTGTATTTGAGTGCTCGCCGGTCGCACACGACCTCATTTTGCCAAGCGTGTGTGCCAGGAAGGAATATCCCTAAAGGTTTCTGGGTCGTGTGGGAAGGACCCCCCCCCCCCCCCCCCCCCCCCC
>LR738714.1:653150908-653198585 GCA_902687465.1 Secale cereale | reverse complement strand
CCCCGCGAACCTTTTCGGTGACCGTATAATGACATCCCATATATAAATATTCACCTCTGGATGACGTTCGGGATCTCATCCGGGACTCCGAACAACATTCAGTAACCACGTACATACATTCCCTATAATCCTAGCGTCATCGAACTGTCGGGGCCAGATTTCGGGAACACAATATTCCAGAAATTCACCCCTAGTGTCATCACCAGCCCAGGATTACTGTTACTGGTGGACACATCCTTGTTACAGATTACCAAGCATTTACAAGAATTTGATACAAGACCATAAAGGTCTACTGATACAACAATGACTCCGGTGGTGGATGAAGGAATTGGCTTGTGGATCTCCACATCGATGGGGCTCCATTCCCACAGGAACAGCTGACCCGGATAACTCCTATCCCGCGTGGCTGTACTCCTAGGCTTCGCACGGACGTCACTGTGGTACTCCTTGTAGAACCCCTAACCTGGCCAAGTAAATAGCCAGGGACAAGCCTGTGAGTACGTTTGAATGTACTCGCAAACATCATGGACAAATGATATAACAAATGCATCAAACAATTATATGGTCATGATGAATTAAACTATACGCATGTGCTCATGATAGACTTATATTAAATGCATGCTGACGGGGATTAAAACATGGCATGGTAAATAATAGTTAGTGCAGAAAATAAATATTAGCATCAATAAAATATGAAAGAAATGCCGGTCGGATGTCAAGTGACACCACGGTCGGTCTTGAAAAGAAATGCCAGTCGGGTGTTTAAAATAGAAATCGGATGATACCATCCGAGAACTCAGGCAACGCCACGAAAGGACTTGAAAAGAAATGCCAGTCGGGTATCCACAAGAGTAGTGGCGTGATAAACCGCCTGAAACTCGAGGGACGCCACAAAAGGACTTGAAAATAAAAACGAATGTCCGGGGTAGACTAGCCAGCCCCTGAGACACTCTGGAAAGTAAAATAAGAGCAGGGGGTTAGTTCACAAATATAATCATATCATCAAATATACTAATGGTAACACCAGTAGCAACGATAATTATCCTGCAAAATAACCCTGCTCAATTTTAAATATTTCCTCCGGAGACCGACTCTAAGACCGACACTTGACCAACCCAGACTGTAGTCCTTAACCGCGGACACGGCTATTCGAATAGGTTTCAAACTCTGCAGAGAGTGTACTCTTTACCCACAAGTATAGGATTTCTTTAGTCAGTATCGTGACACTGACTAATTCCCATTATGGTCTTTGGGTTGAAAACACGCCTGACCAGCACACACCAGCTTAACTTTTCTGCTGCCAGGAATCACCCAAAACAACAGTTAAGTAAAACTCTAAGTGGGAAGGCTACAACCTCCAATAGCATGGGATCACTATTCAAACGCGCGGATTACAAGGGTACACTCCCTCTCGGCATCACGACAGCCGGAAACACCCATGCCCCCTTGACCCGATGACTAGATTTAGTCCAGGGCCCTGGAAACCCTCATCGTGGCCCTCTGTACGGTGTGTGCATGGAAAGGGGTTAACAACTTACTAAACCATACCTTACTCGAGGCAGGGACAAGTGGTAGCACGAAACAAGTATGGGGGTTACCGGAACAAGACTTGATCTATGGTCGACTCAGGAGGCTTATGTTCCCTGCGGTGGTTAGCACAACAAAACATTCTTTCACAGTATCACCAGGACAGGGCCACAACCCTTGCCTGCTTCCACAAATATCTCGTGACACCACCATGTCAAAAAGGGCCCGTGGCCACCGGCACGTCCAAAACAGGAGCACACTCCTGGATGCTCACAAACTATGCATGTTGCAAAAATGCATGCAAGAGAAAATAATTATATGAACATGCATGCATGAAATATTTCTACTCATATGAAATTCTTATTAGGAACTAACAAACCATGCATCAAATATTCTAGCAAACATTCACCATATCAAGTGTTCAAGATGCTTGCCTTGAACATGCAGAAGTATTGAGAGCACTCCACAAGTTTGAAAAATTCATCCCCCCTTCATTTCCTATTTTCAAAAATATCTAAATCACCACATAATTCAAAAACAGCACTAAAAAGTATTTCAAATATTTTTTAAATAAATACTAAAATAAACTAGGGAATGTTTAAGAAATAACAGAAAAAGAATTAATTTATTTAGAGCATATTTGAATTACTTATGGAATTACTAAGTTGGAAAACATGATTAAAAGCAATATTAAATTCATTAAACAGAAACTATGCACAGTAAAATGTTCACTTAATTTAAATAAACAGAGCATGATTTTAGAAACCTACAGAAATTTGAATTACCAATTTTAGCGTAGAAATGGCTACTATGGAAGTATTTGAATATGTGCTGAAAGGAAAAAGGGAGAGATCAGAGATGCGCCTTGAGCGCTGGATAGCAATTGGGCCGGCTCGGAGATGCATGGCTACGCAGACAAAACGGCGTCTCACCGACAGGTGGGACCCATCTGTCGGGTTTGCCTTCTCCCTCGCGCGCTCCTGAACAGAGACAGAGGCGAGCTCCGGCGTTCGGCGCCGGCAAACGACGGCGCCCCACGGTGAGCCGAGCCCATCGTTGTGTCGAGGAAGCCGAGGCGGTCCTGCCGGTGGCCTGCATGGCCGGCGGGAGGCCCTATCTCGCCGGTGACGAGGATCCCCGAAAGTCTCCGGCGGAGACGAATTGGGCATTTCACCCACGGTGGTTCCCGAGGTAATTTGAAGGTGGGGATGGGTCGGTGGATGCTCAAAGAGGCTCAAGGTGGATAGATTTTGGAGAGAGGGGGCCGGACGGCGTCGGAACCAACCGAACGGTGGCGGTGGCAGAAGCTGCCGGAGACGGGGGAGGTGACCGTTTCCGGTCGTTCTGCTGTTCGAGGGAGATCAGTGAGGGAGGGGGAAGATGTGGTGGTGCTGGTTGCCGGCCTGGGGTGGCTTATATAGGCGGGGCAAGGCGGTTCGGTGGCTTCCAGAGAGCGGACACGGCGGATGGCCATTAATGGCACGGCGTGGTCGGTTGCGAGGTGGTTGAGGGCGGTGGAGGTCGGTGCGACGTGGTGAGGACGGTGGCCGTCCGCCGTTAAGGCGGGGTGCGCTGGCTGGCTCAGAGCTGAGCCACGCGTCGAGGGCGGCGCCGTGCCAGGGCTGACGGCGGCGGCGGCCATTGATGGCAAAGTACGGGCGGTGGCGAGACCGTTGGTGGACGGCGGGATTTGGTGTGGGCGGTGGCGGCCCGCAGTAATGGCAGGGCACCCTGGTTGGCTCGGAGGCGAGCCACGCGTCCAGGGCGGTGCCGCCCGCGAGTAGACCGCGACGGCGGCCATTGATGGCGAACCTAGGCCGGTGGCAAGGTTGGTGGTGGACGGCGGCGGCGCGGATGGGCTCAGGTGGTTGGCACTTAAGGCGAGGAGGTGGTGGCGTCCGTGGATTGGGCCAGGTGCCCCTGGTCGGTGCTGACAGTGACGTGCGGCGGTCGGTGGCGGCGCTGGCCGGCGTGGACGGCGCTAGAGGACGTGGGGGAATGTCGGCAGTGTTGCAGGTGGTCGATCTGATCTAGGGATGGATCAAGATGAGAGGGGGAAGCAGTAGAGTGGCGACAGGAGCTTGATGCCAGCGACTGCAATACGCGTGCTCTGGCCACGCTCTACGCACGCATGCCATTTGTTTGCTGAAATGCCAATGGCATCTACAGGCGTTCGAGCACGTTGCAACTTAGCAGGATGGTGCTTCTAGACATGAGAGGAATGATGGACATGCTAGTCTGGCTAAATGATCAAGTGTCCATAATGGTTTAGGAAGTGGCAAAATTTCTGTTATGCAAACAAGGTGCTCGACAGAATGATAGAGCTATCTAGGCAACTCTGTTGGAAGTGAAACTTGGCAGAGTTGTGTCTCCTTACAGATAATAGATGATGGTGGAGTTGGTTTGTGGAAGGAGCAAACTTGCTAGTGCAAGTTTTGCAAAAATTCACTTCTGGACAGAAACTATAGAGAGGTATTTAGTGGGTCTAAATGATGCTAATGGAGCTGATCTTCTTGGGTTAAGGTTTAAATAGGAAGGACTAGGATATGGACAAGTATCAAAAATTTTAGAGCAAGGAAAATTGGGGTTGCAGTAGAAACCTAGAAAATGGACAGAAATGAAAAAGAGGATGGTTCACTCAAATTTTGCAAAACACCAAGTTGGGTTTTTGCACCAAAGTGACATATAGGCATCATAAGACCTCTCAGAATTATGGTGGAATTTTTAGAGAATTATTTATAATGGTTGTAGTGCAACAGAAGCATTTAAAATACTGAAAATGCTATTAAGAGAGTTATTTAGAGACAAATTTTATTATGAAAATAATTTCTACTGTTATTAAACAAATAATGAAATGACTCAAGATACAACCAGAGCCCACAAAATTATTTCCAAAAATTTACTATATGAAGAGAAGATTTTTTTTTGAAGGACAGGAATAGAAAAGGCTTAAAAATTATTAAAGAACCTAATATAATTCAAAATTTTATTCTAGCCAAATTTTTAATTAATAAAAATGTGATTAAATTTTTGGGGTGTTACAAACTCTACCCCCCTTAAGAAAATCTCACCCTCGAGATTTGTTAAGGGCGGAAGAATTAAAAAGCATACCACACAAACAAAACACTCATATGCAAAATGCAAACAGGGCAATACATTCATGACATACAAACAAAACAAGATCACATCATGCAAACAAACACTATATGCTACGCAAACGCACTCACGACCGTCTATGGTCCGAAAACGAGATATTCGGGGTCAAGCGGAAGGCTTCCCGGTGTTGTAACACATCCTTCTTCTTCCGGAGTGAGTGGAGGAAGTTGAGGGAGCAAACGAAGAACGTGTCCCTCCTGAGTTGGCAGAGGGGGTCCGCCAATGGCGATCCGGGGATTCAGAACAGCAAGGTAGTGGAGATACTCCAGTATTTGCTGGGTGAAATGCTCCTGGGCCATCACGTATTGAGTGAGATAGACCAGGGCTGGATCGCTCTCTGTACGTCCACAACGGAACGTAGCTTCTGCTCCAAAAGCAGCGCGGCTCGGGAAATAGCAATATTCCCTTGTGCTGGCACAGGGTACCGCAAATCGAAGACGGGTGACTGCTTCATACGCAGCAGACTCGATGGCCATGCCTGGCGTTGGCATGGATCTCCTGATGAAAATCACATAGGGAGGGCCTTGGTTTAAACTTGCTGGTGGAATGTGTACCGCTGCCCAGTATTTCGAGAGATCCGAAGTGATTCTCGATTTGAACAGCTCATACAGGGGTGGATGGGTAGAGCCAAGAGTATTGCGGGTAAAATCCCACAATATCTTAACAAAACTACCAGGTCTTGCATCGGGGGTCCTCAGATAAGCTCCGGGGTGAGACATGGGTGGATGAATGGGGAAGGGCAGTGCTTGATGCTGATGGTTGCTGGTGTTGGATGTGAAAGTGGCTTCTTATAGAGTGCCTGGGTTGGGGAACATGAAGTGATGCCAGTACAACGGGTGTACCGACTCCGGTGCGGGGCTGTCTGAGTCAAAGTCTCAGGCCTCAATCCCCAAAAGAAATGTGACATGTTACTGTGTATGTCGATTAGGGGATTCGGCAGTCACATCTAGAATTTACTCCGCAAATACTCTCCAAGCAAATCATGCCAGATCACACATATTATGAGATGATGACACACAGGTGGTTACAAGCTCACTACGCCACACAACAGCTACTGCGGAACTAAAGGAAAAACCGAGCCACTAGGGCTTGATAACAATTCTGGTGGACTCAGTCCACCTGGTTGATATCTAGCCGGGCGCGTCTTGCGGATGCCGAGTCCTCTCCGGGTGCTTCCGCGTCGGAGCTAGCCGGGGTAGGATGGGGAGCTACAGGGCTGGAGTGGCGGTGGTGGCCTTCGCGGGGTGTCGAGGTCACCGTCCCATTGGAGTAGGCCTCCAAGAGACGACGGAGATCTCCGGGTGAGGCGGTGGCATTGCCCGGGTAGATGACTTGGTCAGAATTTGGGGGCTCAACCGGCCTTCCAAGCAGCACTATCGGGGTGTCGGGGGCGGGTGCGGCTTCGCTCCTTGCCGGGGTCAGGAGAGCGAGCGTCCTGCGGGTCTCAATCAGATCAAGAGTGACCTGGTCAAATAGTGCCTCTTGCGCTCTCAGGTAGCGCACTAGATGCACCAGGGCAGGATCCGACTCATGGTCCCCGTTGGCGACCTGGGTCGGTCTACCATAGCCTTCACGGCTAGGGTAGTAGTAGAAGGAGCGGCAGTTAACCCTCGGCGACAGATGCCGGAGTTGAACCACAGCTTCTCGGGCTGCAAGTTGGATGGCTTGGGGCTCGTCGGAGGTCGTCCTTCCGGTGAACCGGTAGGGGCGCTCCGATGTGATGCCTCTCCCGTAGAGGTGCACCGTGGCCCAGAAGTGATGGATGGAATTACTCGTGTGCTCTTGGTACACGACATATTCCGGCGGCTCGTCGATGCCGAAGGCACGACGGGTGAGATTGGTGAGGATGGCTACGAAGCCTTCGAGCTCGACTGCGGTGGTCTCGTTGCGAACAAGGGGACCTGGCATCTTGGTGGTTGGATATCGAAATGGGGGTGAGGCTGTGATATGCTGAGTTTGGGGTAAGGCTTCCTTTATAAGTCAGCCGAGTCTTCCATCGCACGCTTGTGGATGAGAAAGCTCAGGTGTTGGCACAGGCACACGGCCTATGGATAGACTGATAGGTTGGGCACCGGCTATCAAAAGATGTCGGTTGCCACTGTGGATGGGATAGACTTGACTGTGGACAGGAAAAGTTGTGGATAGTGTGGAAACCTAGGGATGGTGACCAGGCTAAGATAGGTTTAGCCAATGGTCAGCCTGGCTCTGATACCAAGGCTGTCGGGGCCGGATTTCGGGAACACAATATTCCAGAAATTAACCCCTAGTGTCATCACCAGCCCAGGATTACTGTTACTGGTGGACACATCCTTGTTACAGATTACCAAGCATTTACAAGAATTTGATACAAGACCATAAAGGTCTACTGATACAACAATGACTCCGGTGGTGGATGAAGGAATTGTCTTGTGGATCTCCACATCGATGGGGCTCCATTCCCACAGGAACAGCTGACCCGGATAACTCCTATCCCGCGTGGCTGTACTCCTAGGCTTCGCACGGACGTCACTGTGGTACTCCTTGTAGAACCCCTAACCTGGCCAAGTAAATAGCCAGGGACAAGCCTGTGAGTACGTTTGAATGTACTCGCAAACATCATGGACAAATGATATAACAAATGCATCAAACAATTATATGGTCATGATGAATTAAACTATACGCATGTGCTCATGATAGACTTATATTAAATGCATGCTGACAGGGATTAAAACATGGCATGGTAAATAATAGTTAGTGCAGAAAATAAATATTAGCATCAATAAAATATGAAAGAAATGCCGGTCGGATGTCAAGTGACACCACGGTCGGTCTTGAAAAGAAATGCCAGTCGGGTGTTTAAAAGAGAAATCGGACGATACCATCCGAGAACTCAGGCAACGCCACGAAAGGACTTGAAAAGAAATGCCAGTCGGGTATCCACAAGAGTAGTGGCGTGATAAACCGCCTGAAACTCGAGGGACGCCACAAAAGGACTTGAAAATAAAAACGAATGTCCGGGGTAGACTAGCCAGCCCCTAAGACACTCTGTAAAGTAAAATAAGAGCAGGGGGTTAGTTCACAAATATAATCATATCATCAAATATACTAATGGTAACACCAGTAGCAACGATAATTATCCTGCAAAATAACCCAGCTCAATTTTAAATATTTCCTCCGGAGACCGACTCTAAGACCGACACTTGACCAACCCAGACTGTAGTCCTTAACCGCGGACACGGCTATTCGAATAGGTTTCAAACTCTGCAGAGAGTGTACTCTTTACCCACAAGTATAGGATTTCTTTAGTCAGTATCGTGACACTGACTAATTCCCATTATGGTCTTTGGGTTGAAAACACGCCTGACCAGCACACACCAGCTTAACTTTTCTGCTGCCAGGAATCACCCAGAACAACAGTTAAGTAAAACTCTAAGTGGGAAGGCTACAACCTCCAATAGCATGGGATCACTATTCAAACGCACGGATTACAAGGGTACACTCCCTCTCGGCATCACGACAGCCGGAAACACCCATGCCCCCTTGACCCGATGACTGGATTTAGTCCAGGGCCCTGGAAACCCTCATCGTGGCCCTCTGTACGGTGTGTGCATGGAAAGGGGTTAACAACTTACTAAACCATACCTTACCCGAGGCAGGGACAAGTGGTAGCACGAAACAAGTATGGGGGTTACCGGAACAAGACTCGATCTATGGTCGACTCAGGAGGCTTATGTTCCCTGCGGTGGTTAGCACAACAAAACATTCTTTCACAGTATCACCAGGACAGGGCCACAACCCTTGCCTGCTTCCACAAATATCTCGTGACACCACCGTGTCAAAAAGGGCCCGTGCCCACCGGCACGTCCAAAACAGGAGCACACTCCTGGATGCTCACAAACTATGCATGTTGCAAAAACGCATGCAAGAGAAAATAATTATATGAACATGCATGCATGAAATATTTCTACTCATATGAAATTCTTATTAAGAACTAACAAACCATGCATCAAATATTCTAGCAAACATTCACCATATCAAGTGTTCAAGATGCTTGCCTTGAACATGCAGAAGTATTGAGAGCACTCCACAAGTTTGAAAAATTCATCCCCCCTTCATTTCCTATTTTCAAAAATATCTAAATCACCACATAATTCAAAAACAGCACTAAAAAGTATTTCAAATATTTTTGAAATAAATACTAAAATAAACTAGGGAATGTTTAAGAAATAACAGAAAAAGAATTAATTTATTTAGAGCATATTTGAATTACTTATGGAATTACTAAGTTGGAAAACATGATTAAAATCAATATTAAATTCATTAAACAGAAACTATGCACAGTAAAATGTTCACTTAATTTAAATAAACAGAGCATGATTTTAGAAACCTACAGAAATTTGAATTACCAATTTTAGCGTAGAAATGGCTACTATGGAAGTATTTGAATATGTGCTGAAAGGAAAAAGGGAGAGATCAGAGATGCGCCTTGAGCGCTGGATAGCAATTGGGCCGGCTCGGAGATGCACGGCTACGCAGACAAAACGGCGTCTCACCGACAGGTGGGACCCATCTGTCGGGTTTGCCTTCTCCCTCGCGCGCTCCTGAACAGAGACAGAGGCGAGCTCCGGCGTTCGGCGCCGGCAAACGACGGCGCCCCACGGTGAGCCGAGCCCATCGTTGTGTCGAGGAAGCCGAGGCGGTCCTGCCGGTGGCCTGCATGGCCGGCGGGAGGCCCTATCTCGCCGGTGACGAGGATCCCCGAAAGTCTCCGGCGGAGACGAATTGGGCATTTCACCCACGGTGGTTCCCGAGGTAATTTGAAGGTGGGGATGGGTCGGTGGATGCTCAAAGAGGCTCATGGTGGATAGATTTTGGAGAGAGGGGGCCGGACGGCATCGGAACCAACCGAACGGTGGCGGTGGCAAAAGCTGCCGGAGACGGGGGAGGTGACCGTTTCCGGTCGTTCTGCTGTTCGAGGGAGATCAGTGAGGGAGGGGGAAGATGTGGTGGTGCTGGTTGCCGGCCTGGGGTGGCTTATATAGGCGGGGCAAGGCGGTTCGGTGGCTTCCAGAGAGCGGACACGGCGGATGGCCATTAATGGCACGGCGTGGTCGGTTGCGAGGTGGTTGAGGGCGGTGGAGGTCGGTGCGACGTGGTGAGGACGGTGGCCGTCCGCCGTTAAGGCGGGGTGCGCTGGCTAGCTCAGAGCTGAGCCACGCGTCGAGGGCGGCGCCGTGCCAGGGCTGACGGCGGCGGCGGCCATTGATGGCAAAGTACGGGCGGTGGCGAGACCGTTGGTGGACGGCGGGGTTTGGTGTGGGCGGTGGCGGCCCGCAGTAATGGCAGGGCGCCCTGGTTGGCTCGGAGGCGAGCCACGCGTCCAGGGCGGTGCCGCCCGCGAGTAGACCGCGACGGCGGCCATTGATGGCGAACCTAGGCTGGTGGCAAGGTTGGTGGTGGACGGCGGCGGCGCGGATGGGCTCAGGTGGTTGGCACTTAAGGCGAGGAGGTGGTGACGTCCGTGGATTGGGCCACGTGCCCCTGGTCGGTGCTGACAGTGACGTGCGGCGGTCGGTGGCGGCGCTGGCCGGCGTGGACGGCGCTAGAGGACGTGGGGGAATGTCGGCAGTGTTGCAGGTGGTCGATCTGATCTAGGGATGGATCAAGATGAGAGGGGGAAGCAGTAGAGTGGCGACAGGAGCTTGATGCCACCGACTGCAATACACGTGCTCTGGCCACGCTCTACGCACGCACGCCATTTGTTTGCTGAAATGCCAATGGCATCTACAGGCGTTCGAGCACGTTGCAACTTAGCAGGATGGTGCTTCTAGACATGAGAGGAATGATGGACATGCTAGTCTGGCTAAATGATCAAGTGTCCATAATGGTTTAGGAAGTGGCAAAATTTCTGTTATGCAAACAAGGTGCTCGACAGAATGATAGAGCTATCTAGGCAACTCTGTTGGAAGTGAAACTTGGCAGAGTTGTGTCTCCTTACAGATAATAGATGATGGTGGAGTTGGTTTGTGGAAGGAGCAAACTTGCTAGTGCAAGTTTTGCAAAAATTCACTTCTGGACAGAAACTATAGAGAGGTATTTAGTGGGTCTAAATGATGCTAATGGAGCTGATCTTCTTGGGTTAAGGTTTAAATAGGAAGGACTAGGATATGGACAAGTATCAAAAATTTTAGAGCAAGGAAAATTGGGGTTGCAGTAGAAACCTAGAAAATGGACAGAAATGAAAAAGAGGATGGTTCACTCAAATTTTGCAAAACACCAAGTTGGGTTTTTGCACCAAAGTGACATATAGGCATCATAAGACCTCTCAGAATTATGGTGGAATTTTTAGAGAATTATTTATAATGGTTGTAGTGCAACAGAAGCATTTAAAATACTGAAAATGCTATTAAGAGAGTTATTTAGAGACAAATTTTATTATGAAAATAATTTCTACTGTTATTAAACAAATAATGAAATGACTCAAGATACAACCAGAGCCCACAAAATTATTTCCAAAAATTTACTATATGAAGAGAAGATTTTTTTATTTTTTTTGAAGGACAGGAATAGAAAAGGCTTAAAAATTATTAAAGAACCTAATATAATTCAAAATTTTATTCTAGCCAAATTTTTAATTAATAAAAATGTGATTAAATTTTTGGGGTGTTACACGAACCTTAAGTGTGTAGACCCTATGGGTTCGGGAACCATGCACACATGACCGAGACATCTCTCCAGCCAATAACCAACAGCGGGATCTAGATACCCATGTTGGCTCCCACATGTTCCACGATGATCAATCGGATGAACCATGATGTCAAGGATTCAATCAATCCCGTATACAATTCGCTTTGTCTACTGGTATGATACTTGCCCGAGATTCGATCGTCGGTATCCCGATACCTTGTTCAATCTCGATACCGGCAAGTCTCTTTACTCCTTTCGTAACACATCATCCCGTGACCAACTCCTTAGTCACATTGAGCTCATTACGATGATGTCTTACCAAGTGGGCCCAGAGATACCTCTACATCATACGGAGTGACAAAACCCAATCTCGATTCGTGCCAACCCAACAGATACTTTCGGGGATGTCACATCCCTAGTCAGTGCTTGCTTTAGGACTAGCTAGAGTGTGCATCATGTTTACTTTCCAAAGAAACTTGAAATGGGAATGACAGAAACCCCAGCACCCCTCTTCTAACAACTAGGGTTTAAGAAAATCTTTTCCAATTTACCCAAAATGCCCTTCAAAAATGTTCATCATTTTTGCCTTGGTCTTAAACCTCTGCCAAAAATGGTGCACAATTTTCTAGGACACCCAAGGTCTCTGGATTAATTCATATGGTATTTGCATTTAGGCATTTAAATGCTATAAAATATTTTATGTGCCCAAATAATCATGAACTAAAATCTTCCATACTGTTCATATTATATACAGTGGGCATGACTACTTTTATGAGTTATAAAAATGTTCTGGCATTTTATTTAAATCAACAAAGTTGCAAAAGAAATGAAGCAGAAAGTAAATAGAAAAAAAATAGGAAAAGCAGACTTACTTGAGCCCACCTACCTGCCTGGCCCAGCCAGCCCAGCCCACCAGGGGCATCACCGTCTTCTTCGCCGCGCCAGTGCACGAAGCAGCTCGGTGGCGAGCGCCGCCGACGCGCCGGCCACCTCCTGCCTGCCTGGCTGGCCTCCTCGACCCTCTCGATGGAACCGGACGACGCCACGCAGACCCCTCTATCGTTTACCCCTCTCCCCTGTGTCTTTCCCCTCCTCTCTCCCCTCTGTCGAGCTCCACCGAGCGAGCTCGTTGCCGTTGATCGCTGCCACCGCGCCCTACGCCACTCCCTCGCCTCCCCGACGCACCATTAGCTCTGCAGCATCGCCCCGAAGCTCCCCACCGACGCACACAACGCCAGAAGCTTTGCAACGCCCTCCCCGCCGTCGTCTTCAACCTTTGGCACCGGAGATCGCCGCCGCCCGTACGCCGCCGTCCGACTTCCCCCGAGCTCGCTTCGACGCCCTCTGCGACCGCTGCGAGCTCACGCTTCGAACCCCTCTCTCCACGGGCTCGATTACGCCTTGTAGCCGCCACCCCCTTACTAACCGCAGCTCACCGCCGCCGGCCACCTCGCTGCCGTGTCCACAGGCACCGTGCCTCGCAGCTGAGCACGCCATTAGGTTCAATAGATCACCAGCAAGCTAATGCTAGCTCTAACTCCTCCTCCCGTGCACCACAACGCCGTCTCCGCCAACTCCGTGTGAGCGCCGCCGCGGACGAGCTTGTCGTCGTTGACTCCGGCGACCTTTCGACCAACCTGTGGCACCGTTGGATGCGGTGCATCACCAGGAGCACATAGAGCCCATCCGCGATACAAATGGTCGCCGGAACAAGGATTCCGACGAGTCACCGCCGTGCCATATGGTCGCCGCCGGCCAAACTCCGGCGGGCTGACGTGGCCTGTTAATTAGGAGCTAACAGTAATTAGATTAACCACCACAATCACTGACAGTGGGCCCCATCGCCTAGTCAAACCCAGTCAACTCTAGTTTTGACCGGATTTAGCTCCAGAGACACTGACATGAGGGACCCACCAGTCAGGTTTGACCTGGATCAGGTCTGTTGACTTGCTGACGTCAGCATAATGTCATGCTGACGCAGTAAAGGATTTTCTGGGATTATTTGATTTAAAAACAATTCAGGAAATTCCAGAAAATGCTTTAAACTTCAAAAAATCATATAAATTCAACAGTAGCTCAGATGGAAAAGATTTATATATGAAAATTGATCAGAAAAATCCATGCTTTCTAATGGAACTGGTTTCATGCATGTTTGAGCAAGCTAACCTTGCTGTATACATTAAAACATGATAATGCACTTAAATAATTAATAGTTTGGGTTTCAATTTGAATCCTTGATTCAAAGAGGCTCAAACCCTTCTGTTTATAGTTGCATTAGTCCAAAACACATGCATTTTGCCATATCATGAGCATGCATCATATTGTTGCATTTGTTTGTTTATTGATTGTATCGCCGATATTCTCCGTGTTAGGTCCTGCTCCCGAGGATACTTTTGCGTATCCAGCTGAAGAGCAGTACCCGACAACCACTCTGTCAGGCAAGCAATCATTGATTATTCCGATACAAACCCATCTTCTCGCTCCTGCTCTCTTTTACTGCATTAAGGCAACAGCGTGTGAACTGCTACTTGCTGCGGTAGTTAAACCCTATTCCCTTGCATGACCTGTCTTTGCCACAGTAAATAGTTGAAACCCACTAGCATGTGTAGGAGTTGATTGAGCCATGTGATGTGCGATCCACCATGCTATTTGTTTATGTTGCCTGCTATGCTTAGAGTTGTGTCAGGTCTGATTCATCTGGGTGATGGATCAGAGTGAAATGATTATACCGGTAAAGAGAAGGAAGTGTGGAACATGTTTGGTAAAGGTATCGATGAATGGCCATGTAGGAGTACGTGGTGGGTTGTTTCATTGGAACCGTCCATAGGACCCGAGATCTATATGTGTGGTTAAAGTTCCAGTTACTACCATGCATTGGGCCCGAAACCAATGGACCCTCTCGGCTTATTAATTACCCTCGATCTCTGTCCAGGAGTTGCAATTAGTTTCTGGTGTTTGTAGTTTACTGGTGGTCGTGCACAGCGCTGACCCTCGGGGTGGGCTGTGATGCGACAGGTACGTGGCACGGTGTACCGGTTGCCCGTTTGGTGACTCGAGAACCCTGTACACATCGTTTGGGGCCGTGAGCGACACCCCGGCCGGATCTCCCACGGATGGAACCCAAATAGGCGAGAAACCTAGACGAGAGACTTGTGTAGTTAGTCAGGTCGTGGCCGACACCCTCGCTGGGCTTCCGCTTGAAGGTTGCCGAGTACATGTCGAGTAAACGGCGATAAGTGGTGGAAGCGTGTGTGAAGAAGTACACCCTTGCAGGGTTATCAATCTATTCGAATAGTCGTTGTTCGCGGTACGGACTACTTGGTTACTCTTACAGTTCATAGACAAGTTGATGGATACCACTAAAAGCATCAAGACAAGTGTGAGTGCCGTGGATGGCCCTTCAGTAGGATGACGGAAGAGGATCCTCGGTGGTGTATTGTTGTGGTGAGTAGAGGACTCGTGTACGTAGTAATATCTTGCAAACTGTTGAGACTTGTAGAATAGGTTAGCCAAGAGTCAAAGCTGGCTTTCTGCTATGAACTCCACTACCCCCTGTTTATAATGTTGCATGTATGATAGGTTCTGTTGTAAGACTTGCTGAGTACCTTTGTTCTCATGTTTGCTTAATAACTGTTGCAGAGGAGAACCCTGCCCCTTCTGATGGGTTCTACATAGACGTTGACGTCGACGAGTAGCTTGCTACCCAGACGGAGATCTGGAGCTTGTGAAGGGCCTTGTAGATAGTCAGGCTACACCAAGCCTATTTTATTTTCCAAGTTGTCTGTACTCAGACATGTTAGCTTCCGCTTCTGCTTGTATGACTGTATGACTTGAGTGTTGGGTCATGTGACCCCTACCTGTATGGATATGTTATGTATGGCTCTTGGAGCCTCTTAAATAAAGTACTTTGAGTCATAGAGTTCTGTTGTGATGCAATGTTGTATTTGCACATATTGAGCATATTATGTGTATGATTGAAATACTTGGTATGTGTGGGATCCGACACCTAGTTGTTTTCCTTAGGTAGCCTATCTTACAGGGAAATGCCTCCTAGTGCTTCCAATGAGCCTTGGTAGCTTGCTACTGCTCGGAACACCTAGGCTGGTCGGCATGTGTCCTTCTTCGTTCCTGTGTCTGTCCCTTAGGGGAAATGTCACGCGTTGTTCCTTTAAGTCCATGTAGCTTGCTACGACTTGGGTTCATACGTTGATGACCGACACGTTCGTTGCTGGGTCATGGATGCATGTATCTGTAATATAGTGCCACTTTTGGTTTATAACTAGCCATGTCGGCCCGGGTTCTCTATCATATGGATGCTAGCGACACTGTCATATACGTGTGCCAAAATGCGCAAACGGTCCCGGGCAGGGTAAGGTGGCACCCGTGGGGATACCGTGCGTGAGGCCGCAAAGTGATATGACGTGTTACAACTAGATCGGTGTGACTTAGGATCGGGGTCCTGACAGCGTTGGCATCAGAGCCGGACTGCCTGTAGGTTTCTCAATCCAAGCTGGTCGATGTTGAGTCTAGAAAATTCTTAGTTATATGTAGGGGAATTGATTGTGTAAGGGAACGTAAGGCTCTTTTTACTCCTTTACCTTATGCCCTTCTGATCTGAGTCAGTCTATTCTTTCTACGGGGATTTAGGACTAGGCCTCTTATCTTTACTAGGTTCATGTGTTACTAATCCGTAGACTCTTAGGATTGTTGGTTTCAAGCCTCAGTTCAGTTTCTACCCTTTTAGTATGATGATTTGTTGGACCCGGAACCTTGATATGATATTGTTGAGTGGCTATGCTATCAATTGTATGATGCCTCAAAATCTTTTTGTGAGCATTTACAGTTGTTATGCTGCCCGATTTCTTCCAGAAACACTAGTGCCTTTGCATTACTTCGTGTTTCAGATGTCTGGCCGCACACCTCACCAAGTGGTTCGCCTGACTCGGTGCATTAATGTGCCCGGTCACACGGCCATGCTAGTCCGTGTGTTGACTGAGACCGATTACCGCCGGTATCCTGAGTACACCGTGGAGGAGTAGTATCAGGATTTTAATCAGAGTCAGTATTTCTGCACAGTCCGGATATACCCCTCATATCCCGGAGCTAACGACCCCATCCATTGGTCTTATGGACTTGGGGTTAATATCGAGATGGCAGTGCAGGATGCCCCTTATTCGATGATGACCATCCTTCAGGATAGGCATGCCCTGTTGCTGAATACTGAGTTCTGTTACATGCCAGCCTCACTTCCCGGAGAGGAAGGCTACTACACTAGACTGTATACTGATGCTGCTCATGAGGAGCCACTGCTTCAGACTACCGTTCAGATGCTGGAGGATAGGGACCGTGAGCTCCGTGCCCTCCGAATGGAGCTGTATAACACTCGGGCCGCCCACTTGACTACTTTGACACGGCTTGCACCTGCTGTGCACGCCGGATATCTGGATATGCGGGATTTATACCCCGTACGGACTCGTCTGCCTGATCGTATGGATTGGCGTGACGTTGGGTGTCAGGCTCATTTCTGAGAAATAAATCACAGAATAGCCTTAAGTCACACTAGCTCCCAAGCACAGCCAGTGGACAACCTTGATATAGATAACCAGTACAAAAATATTACACAGGGTTGAGTCAGGGTGACTCAATAGTTTATTACAACATTTCAACGTACTAGGCGGGTGGAATATGACAGTAGGTAGTGGATTTCAACACTGATATACTAGCATAGGGTCAAGCGTCAGTGTGAGGCTTGACTAATTTATTGGTGTGGCGGAAGCTTGACGGATGGTACAAGTGATAGACTCCAAGACACAGGTGTGCTGACTGGAAACCTTCTAAGCGTCGGCCTCGCTAGCGCAATTCTCCTCCAACGGTTCGTCCTCCTCCAAGTCTGGCCAAGTAAATAGCCAGGGACAAGCCAGTGAGTACTTTGAATGTACTCGCAAACATTATGAACATAAGGTATACTAAAGCGAAAGCCATGATGAAATACTATATGCATGCAACAAATATCAAGACTTGGCATGATGAAACATGGTTAGTTCAAAATAAATATTGGTCACTATATTATATAAAAAAAAAATAAAAGGAATGCCAGTCGGATATCAAGCGACATCACGGTAGGACTTGAAAAGAAATGCCAGTTGGGTATCCACAAGAGTAGTGGCGAGATAAACCGCCTGACACTCGAGGGACGCCTCAAAAGGACTTTAAAAGAAATGCCAGTGGGTGTCCACAAGAGTAGTGGCGAGATAAACCGCCTGACACCCGAGGGACGCCTCAAAAGGACTTTAAAAGAAATGCCAGTGGGTGTCCACAAGAGTAGTGGCGAGATAAACCGCCTGACACCCGAGGGACGCCTCAAAAGGACTTTAAAAGAAATGCCAGTGGGTGTCCACAAGAGTAGTGGCGAGATAAACCGCCTGACACCCGAGGGACGCCTCAAAAGGACTTTAAAAGAAAAGCGAGTGTCCGGGGTAGTCTAGCCAGCCCCTGAGACACTCTCGAAGGTAATAATAAAATCACAAGGTTAGTCCATAAGCATAATATTCACCATAAATAAATTTATGATAATATACTGACTGTGACAAAGAAAATGTCCTGCAAACATAACATGCTCAAGTAGTCTATTTTCCTCCAGAGACTGACACCGAGACCGATACATGACCCACCCAACTAAATCCTTGACCGTGGACGCGGCTATTCGAATAGATATAACTCTGCAGAGGGTGTACTCTTTACCCACGCGTATGGGCTTTCCTTAGCCAGTACCGTGTACTGACTAATACCCAATACGGACTTTAGGTTGAAAACACGCCTGACGCATACACACCGACCGGATGCCAGGACTCACCCAGAGCATCGCTCCAGAAACCTTAAGTCAGGGAGGCTACAACCTCCGAAAAGCATGGGATCACTATTAAACGCGCGGATTACAAGGGGTGCCCCCCTCTCGGCTACAACCGGAAACACCCATGCCCCTGACCCGATGACAGGCTACAACCTTCATCGTAGTATCTGTGTGGCGTGCACCCGTACAGGGGTTATCAACTTACTAGGCCGTACCTTCCTTTCGGAAGGACCCGTGGCAGCACGGTGTACAGCTAGGTGTATAGAGCAAGACTCGATCTAGGCAGACTCAGGAGGTATTGTCCAGAATAATACCAGTATTCCTCATCAGTACCACATGACACCACTGTGTCACAAAGGACCATGCCTACTAGCATGTCCCAACCAGCAGCAGCATCTCTGCCCTCACGTAACCATTTGTATGCCAGACAAGCTAGTGTGACATGCAAGCCAAGGTAAAACAAACATGACATGACCATGCATGCACATGTGATATAACATGCAACGTATATGATGCACTACCATTTTATGTAACCATGCAAGGAAGCAACACCATAACTCAAGTTCAATAATGCTTGCCTTGTCCAAAGTAATCAGGAGAAAACCCTTCAGAAATCCCAGCAAAAGTTCCTTCTTCTTTTTCTGAAAAATTCAAATTTGAATTCGAATAAGACACTAAACACAGAACAGAAAAAGTTCTCAAAATATTTTTAAATAAATCTTAAAATAAACTAGAGCAGAAAAGAAAATTTTAGCAAAAAGAATCAACTCATTTGGATTTATATTTTAAAAGTTATTAGCTTTTCAAAACCAGGGGTTTTTCTGTAAAACAGAAATCCCTGAGTTGTTTTAAAAGAAAACGTTTCGGATACGAGTGCGTCTTCCAGAGTAGAAGACGTAAAGCGCAGAGTGCGCTTCCACTTAAAACGGAAACAGAGAGAGAGAGAGAGCTGACGGGTGGGGCCACCCGTCAGGTTTAAAATTCGAACGCGCTCGCGCGCGAGTACAGAGAAGCGGCGACGATCGCCGGGGTCTCAGGGCCCGGCGCTGGTCGCAAAGTGACCAGCGTGGACTTCCGCATCCAGGGGTGGTGGAGGTGGCCACCGGCGATCACCTGAACGGCGGTGAGCTCGTCGCCGGCGGACGAAGATTCGGGTGAGGTGGTGGCTCGTCGGAGAGGGCTCGGAAAGGTAAATTGATCTAGGGATTCGGCATGGTGGTGGAAAAGGGGAAGATCGACGGAGTTTGGGCTGCTCTGGTGGTGTACGTGCTCGGTTCGGTTCGAGGACAGAGGCGGCGGAGCGGTGGCCGGAGAGGGAGAAGATGACTCCCTCGGGGCCTGGTGGGTGGTCAGGAGGGAGTGTGGGTGGTGGTGGAGGCGAGTGCTCGCGCTAGAGGGGCTCGGGGACCCTTTTTATAGGCGGTTCGAGGAAGGCCGAAGCGGGCGGAGCTCGCCGGAGTAAATGAACTCGCCGGGGTAGGTTCTGGCCGGTGGACTGGGGCGACGGAGCATTCAAGAGGCCGGTGGAGTTCGCTCGACGCCTCCGTTTGGACGGGCTCGCGCCTGCTTGACACGTATGTGATGTGCTGTCCGCACGGGCGCGGCGGAGCGGCCGGCTCCGGCGACTGTCAAACGGGCCCCGCGCGGCGTGGCCGGTGTGTCCTTTGCGCGGAGGTGTGAGGGCGAGCGACGCGTGGGCGGAGAGGTAGGTAGGGGCGCTGCTGGGCAATGAATGGCGGCCGGTGGCCGAGGTTATCCGCTCGGCTCCGCCGCGGATAAGCCCGGGGTGGCTGCACCGGCCCGGTGCCATCTCACCGGAGTGGAGTGGCTGGGCGCTGGGCCAGGGGAGCGGTCGGCAATGAAGGCGAGCATCGACGCCGTGCGGGAGAGGAAGATGGTGGACGCACGGCATCGCTGTCCCTGTCGGCTGAAGAAGAAATTCAGTTAACTGAATTTCATTCAGTTTTGAACAGTGCCTGCCAACTGTTTGATGAATTGCTTTGGGGTGTTAATCATCTAGGTTGATCATGGGGCTTTCTGTGGTGGTGTGTGGATACTCAAAAATGAGTTTGCCAGAAGGACAAGTATTTTGGTGAAGTTTGAGAATGGTTTGGGGCAGAAATATGATTTCTGGACCAAATTTGAAATGAACAGAATTTGAAATATTTGAACTGTGGAACCAAATGTTTTTGGAGAAATGGGTTGAGGGTACCATATATATGTAGGAATAATTTTGGTAGAGGCAGAAGAGTCATAGAAAATATAGTTCCTTTGTAAATGTCAAGAAACTATGATTAATTCAAATTCCACTTTTGGAATTTAGAATATATAGAAAGAATATTTTTTTGTGGAGTAGGAAGGAGTTGAATAATACCACAGAAGGTGTGCATGACTTGAGAGGAAAATCTTTGGAGTGACAGAAAATATTTGGAGAAGTTTTATGGTATTAGAAGGGGTGAAAAGGATTTTTGCCTTTGAAAATAAATAGCTAAAAACCAAAGATTCCTTAGAGAGAAAAGTTTTGAAAACCTCCAAAACCATTAAATCAAATAAGTCCACCCTTCAAACAGAACCCTCCAAGAAAATTTTTAAATCTTAGCTAAAATTTTGAAAAGTTTTCAAAATTCCAAATAAATATTTTTGGGGTGTGACAGCACCTACCCCCTTAAGAAAAATCTCGTCCCCGAGATTTCAGCTGTCCCTCAAACAGGTACGGATACTCAGTCCTTAAATGATCTTCTCTTTCCCAGGTTGCCTCTTCCTCGGTGTGATTGCTCCATTGGACTTTGCAAAATTTTATTACGCTCTGTCGGGTTCTCCGTTCAGACTCCTCCAAAATCTTTATGGGATGTTCCCGATAGGTAAGATCTGGTTGAAGATCCAATTCTTGATGCTGCACTTGTGTTTCCGTGTTGCTAACACACTTCCTCAGTTGAGACACATGGAACACGTCGTGAACATCTGATAGCTCTGCTGGTAATTCCAGTTGATAGGCAACCTTGCCCCTCCTTGCGATCACTTTGAATGGTCCAATGAATCTTGGCGCTAATTTCCCCTTGACCTTGAATCTTTGGAGCCCCCTTGTCGGAGATACTCTAAGATATACGTAGTCATTGGATTCAAAGTGGACCTGGCGGTGTTTTTGATCGAAATAACTCTTCTGTCGGCTTTGAGCTGCCCTTAGTCGGTCCTGAATGAGCTTTACTTTGGTTTCTGCCTCTAGTAGCATTTCTGGTCCAAAAATTCGGCTGTCTCCGGTTTCAGACCAATTTAATGGGGTCCGGCATCGCCGTCCGTATAATGCTTCGAACGGTGCCATTTTTAGGCTAGCCTGATAACTGTTGTTGTAGGAGAATTCTGCATAAGGCAAACTATCCTCCCAACTGACTCCGTAGGTAAGCACACAGGCTCTCAACATGTCCTCCAATATTTGGTTTACCCGTTCTGTCTGTCCTCCGGTCTGCGGGTGGTATGCAGTGCTGAAAGCCAGTTGTGTGCCTAAAGCTTGCTGTAGATGCTCCCAAAATCTAGAGACGAATTGGGTGCCTCTGTCAGAGACAATTATTTTGGGTACCCCGTGTAGACAAACAATCCTGGATAAGTACAGCCTGGCCAGCCTTTGTGTTGAGTATGTGGTTTTTACCGGAATGAAATGTGCTACCTTGGTTAGCGAATCTATTATTACCCAGATAGCGTCATTCCCATGGCGTGACCTTGGCAAACCAACAACAAAATCCATTCCAATTCTATCCCATTTCCATTCAGGCACCTTAATTGGTTGCAACAATCCTGCGGGTCTCTGGTGTTCCGCCTTCACACGTTGGCAAGTATCACAACATGCCACAAATATGGCTATATCCCTTGGGATGTGGCAATCTTCCTTGTACCCACTTTTATTGTCTTTCCTTGGCAATTGGTAAGAGTTACCGTACGGTTGTAGCAGTCTATGAAACCTTTGTTGGTGGTTAACCAATCCATTCCCAGAATAATGTCCAAATCAACTGCGTCTAGAACGATGAGATTGGCTAGGAATCCCATTCCTTCAATTTCGATGTTCACATCCTTACAGTACCATTGAGTATTTTGCTTTGATCCCGGGGACTGAATAACCATGGAATTTTGTAACGGCAAAAAGGGAAACTGATTCTTCGAGGCAAATCTTTTAGAAATGCAAGAGTGGGAAGCTCCGGAATCAAATAAAATTGTAGCATCTACTGAGTTGGCGGGGAACGTACCAAACACGATATCCGGTGCGTTCTGAGCTTCCTCAAAAGTCATGTGGTTGATATGCCCTTGCTTGTGGTTGTTATTGGGGTTGAAATTGTTGCGTCGCGGAGCGTTGGTCGTACCACGGCCATTGTTGTTGTTGTTGGCTTTGGGAGGGTTGTTTCCTTGTTTTGGGCACTGTTTAGCATAGTGCCCTGCTTCTCCACAGGAGTAACAGGTGACTCCAGGGTAAAAGTTTGTATCCTTGGTCCTATTGTGGAATGCACTGCGGTTCTGTGGTGGAGCTGTATTTGTTGGTCGGGTTACTACTGGCTTTTGAATATCATTCCTAGGTCTGTTGTTGCGAACCTGTACTGACTGGTTCATGCGGCGCTTGCGGGCCTCATCCATATTGCGGTGTTCATTTTCCAAGATAATAGCCTTATCCACCAGTGTCTTAAAGTCTGGAAAGGTATGAACCATCAGCTGGCATTTTAGCGACGAAATAAGTCCGTCGAGAAATTTCTCCATCTTTTTGTTCTCTGTCATATACTCGTCGTTGGCGTACCGGGCCAACTGAGTAAACTGATCCAGATATTGGGATACTGTGGAGCTTCGCTGTTTGAGATCCTCAAATTCCCTCTTCTTCAGTTTCATAATGCTATTTGGAATATGCGCTCCTCGGAAATTTTCCTTGAATTGTTCCCATGTCATATTTGCTCCGTCAGGGTGGGTGTGACATAAGTTTTCCCACCACGAAGCAGCCGTTCCAGAAAAATAGTGTGGCGTGTACAGCACCTTTTCCTGGTCAGTACACTGGGCAATAGCTAATTTTCTTTCCATGTCTCGAAGCCAGTCGTCTGCCTCTAGTGGCTTGTCAGTGTGCGTAAAGACCGTTGGGCGGGTCTTTTGTAATTCCGTCAGTTTGGACCTGGGTTGTGGTTGTCCTTGTTGATTTCCCATGTTCATCAAATGCTGCATCATCTCCTGATGCTGTTGCTGACTCTGCTCATATAAGCGGCATACTTGTGAGAAAGCTGATTCACTGCTCTGCTGACTAGTCTGCCCTTGGGTAAAATTATTTCCCATTTGTCCAGAGTTGTTTTCAGGTTGAGTTGGCATAGAACGGGTCCAGGGACGATGCATTTTCTTTCTGGGGTATTTGCATAACACCAAGGAAAAATAATCAAATATCAGAAAATAAATTCCCAAACAAAATTTTTCCCCCGGACAAGGTAAGACAAGGCAGCCAAATATATTACACAAGGGATTTAATTATACAAGCAGGATCTAATTATACAGGATACATGCGGAACTGTATCATACAAGATCATTTATTCTACTAGCGCACTCTCCGTGCTCTCATCGACCAGCGGTCCTACATCGCTATCTTACAAAGGCTAGGCAGAATAGGAAATAAATATATTACATCCATGCTCTCAAGCAGTCATCTGGCGAAGAAAACTGCGTTCGTCCCCATGGCTCATCCTAGGTCCTGCTGAGAGTGAGACTCAGGCAAGGCACCCAGGATGTGATATCGCCCTCCTCCTCTTCCTCCTCGAGGATCGCCTCTAGTCGGGTGGTTGTTGATGCCGTGCCTGCTGGGGGTGGCACCGTGCTCGTTAGTGGAGAAGCTCTGGTAGGAATGGGTGCAGTCGGACGGCTAGCATCGCCAGTTGTGGTCGAGCGCTGAGCCGCGGGACTAGCCAGAGAAGTACTTGGTGGATTGGAAGTGCGTGGGGCACGAGGCGAAGGAGAGCGGTACTCGCTCCTGCGAATAATTCTCGCACGAGACAAGTCCATCCGCGCAGTGAGGTAGTCATCCACCAAGGAGGTGAAAGCTGACTCCAAGGCCATGATATACTGGACAAGTGGCTCAATAGCCATATCCTTTTCCCCTATGGTGCAGGAAAAAGCATAGTGGCTAGTATATGGAACGTGGCAAGGCAGATAGTAGTAGGGACGGTCCTGCATAACTTTCAGGATGTCCCGGAGACGTGCGATAGCCTCACGTGCGGCCATCTGGATAGCATGCCTCTCAGTGGGCATGGCTCTCCCCATGAAGCGATAGTTGCGGAAAGACACAGACGCACCACCCCGAATATATACCGAAGCCTGGTACATAGTCAGGGTCTCTGAGATCTTGTCCGGGTAAACGACGTACTCCGGACGCCCGAGGGACCCCATCGCGTCCCTCGCGATGCTCGCGAGAAGGCGGGAAAAACCCGCAGGCTCGTTGGCGAAAATCTGAGATGGGCAGCTGCCACCAGCCATCTACAACAGTAGACAAAAATCCAAGTAGCCATGTCATAAGTGTATGATGACTAAGGAAAAATTTGTTACGATGCATGAGATGCATGCTGAAAAAAATGTTAGCACTGACTCGGTGACTAGCGATCGTGCCTAGGGCTCCTACAGTCAGCCTGGCTCTGATACCAAGGTCTGTCAGGCTCATTTCTGAGAAATAAATCACAGAATAGCCTTAAGTCACACTAGCTCCCAAGCACAGCCAGTGGACAACCTTGATATAGATAACCAGTACAAAAATATTACACAGGGTTGAGTCAGGGTGACTCAATAGTTTATTACAACATTTCAACGTACTAGGCGGGTGGAATATGACAGTAGGTAGTGGATTTCAACACTGATATACTAGCATAGGGTCAAGCGTCAGTGTGAGGCTTGACTAATTTATTGGTGTGGCGGAAGCTTGACGGATGGTACAAGTGATAGACTCCAAGACACAGGTGTGCTGACTGGAAACCTTCTAAGCGTCGGCCTCGCTAGCGCAATTCTCCTCCAACGGTTCGTCCTCCTCCAAGTCTGGCCAAGTAAATAGCCAGGGACAAGCCAGTGAGTACTTTGAATGTACTCGCAAACATTATGAACATAAGGTATACTAAAGCGAAAGCCATGATGAAATACTATATGCATGCAACAAATATCAAGACTTGGCATGATGAAACATGGTTAGTTCAAAATAAATATTGGTCACTATATTATAAAAAAAAATAAAAGGAATGCCAGTCGGATATCAAGCGACATCACGGTAGGACTTGAAAAGAAATGCCAGTTGGGTATCCACAAGAGTAGTGTCGAGATAAACCGCCTGACACTCGAGGGACGCCTCAAAAGGACTTTAAAAGAAATGCCAGTGGGTATCCACAAGAGTAGTGGCGAGATAAACCGCCTGACACTCGAGGGACGCCTCAAAAGGACTTTAAAAGAAATGCCAGTGGGTGTCCACAAGAGTAGTGGCGAGATAAACCGCCTGACACTCGAGGGACGCCTCAAAAGGACTTTAAAAGAAAAGCGAGTGTCCGGGGTAGTCTAGCCAACCCCTGAGACACTCTCGAAGGTAATAATAAAATCACACGGTTAGTCCATAAGCATAATATTCACCATAAATAAATTTATGATAATATACTGACTGTGACAAAGAAAAAGTCCTGCAAACATAACATGCTCAAGTAGTCTATTTTCCTCCAGAGACTGACACCGAGACCGATACTTGACCCACCCAACTAAATCCTTGACCGTGGACGCGGCTATTCGAATAGATATAACTCTGCAGAGGGTGTACTCTTTACCCACGCGTATGGGCTTTCCTTAGCCAGTACCGTGTACTGACTAATACCCAATACGGACTTTAGGTTGAAAACACGCCTGACGCATACACACCGACCGGATGCCAGGACTCACCCAGAGCATCGCTCCAGAAACCTTAAGTCAGGGAGGCTACAACCTCCGAAAAGCATGGGATCACTATTAAACGCGCGGATTACAAGGGGTGCCCCCCTCTCGGCTACAACCGGAAACACCCATGCCCCTGACCCGATGACAGGCTACAACCTTCATCGTAGTATCTGTGTGGCGTGCACCCGTACAGGGGTTATCAACTTACTAGGCCGTACCTTCCTTTCGGAAGGACCCGTGGCAGCACGGTGTACAGCTAGGTGTATAGAGCAAGACTCGATCTAGGCAGACTCAGGAGGTATTGTCCAGAATAATACCAGTATTCCTCATCAGTACCACATGACACCACTGTGTCACAAAGGACCATGCCTACTAGCATGTCCCAACCAGCAGCAGCATCTCTGCCCTCACGTAACCATTTGTATGCCAGACAAGCTAGTGTGACATGCAAGCCAAGGTAAAACAAACATGACATGACCATGCATGCACATGTGATATAACATGCAACGTATATGATGCACTACCATTTTATGTAACCATGCAAGGAAGCAACACCATAACTCAAGTTCAATAATGCTTGCCTTGTCCAAAGTAATCAGGAGAAAACCCTTCAGAAATCCCAGCAAAAGTTCCTTCTTCTTTTTCTGAAAAATTCAAATTTGAATTCGAATAAGACACTAAACACAGAACAGAAAAAGTTCTCAAAATATTTTTAAATAAATCTTAAAATAAACTAGAGCAGAAAAGAAAATTTTAGCAAAAAGAATCAACTCATTTGGATTTATATTTTAAAAGTTATTAGCTTTTCAAAACCAGGGGTTTTTCTGTAAAACAGAAATCCCTGAGTTGTTTTAAAAGAAAACGTTTCGGATACGAGTGCGTCTTCCAGAGTAGAAGACGTAAAGCGCAGAGTGCGCTTCCACTTAAAACGGAAACAGAGAGAGAGAGCTGACGGGTGGGGCCACCCGTCAGGTTTAAAATTCGAACGCGCTCGCGCGCGAGTACAGAGAAGCGGCGGCGATCGCCGGCGACGATCGCCGGGGTCTCAGGGCCCGGCGCTGGTCGCAAAGTGACCAGCGTGGACTTCCGCATCCAGGGGTGGTGGAGGTGGCCACCGGCGATCACCTGAACGGCGGTGAGCTCGTCGCCGGCGGACGAAGATTCGGGTGAGGTGGTGGCTCGTCGGAGAGGGCTCGGAAAGGTAAATTGATCTAGGGATTCGGCATGGTGGTGGAAAAGGGGAAGATCGACGGAGTTTGGGCTGCTCTGGTGGTGTACGTGCTCGGTTCGGTTCGAGGACAGAGGCGGCGGAGCGGTGGCCGGAGAGGGAGAAGATGACTCCCTCGGGGCCTGGTGGGTGGTCAGGAGGGAGTGTGGGTGGTGGTGGAGGCGAGTGCTCGCGCTAGAGGGGCTCGGGGACCCTTTTTATAGGCGGTTCGAGGAAGGCCAAAGCGGGCGGAGCTCGCCGGAGTAAATGAACTCGCCGGGGTAGGTTCTGGCCGGTGGACTGGGGCGACGGAGCATTCAAGAGGCCGGTGGAGTTCGCTCGACGCCTCCGTTTGGACGGGCTCGCGCCTGCTTGACACGTATGTGATGTGCTGTCCGCACGGGCGCGGCGGAGCGGCCGGCTCCGGCGACTGTCAAACGGGCCCCGCGCGGCGTGGCCGGTGTGTCCTTTGCGCGGAGGTGTGAGGGCGAGCGACGCGTGGGCGGAGAGGTAGGTAGGGGCGCTGCTGGGCAGTGAATGGCGGCCGGTGGCCGAGGTTATCCGCTCGGCTCCGCCGCGGATAAGCCCGGGGTGGCTGCACCGGCCCGGTGCCATCTCACCGGAGTGGAGTGGCTGGGCGCTGGGCCAGGGGAGCGGTCGGCAATGAAGGCGAGCATCGACGCCGTGCGGGAGAGGAAGATGGTGGACGCACGGCATCGCTGTCCCTGTCGGCTGAAGAAGAAATTCAGTTAACTGAATTTCATTCAGTTTTGAACAGTGCCTGCCAACTGTTTGATGAATTGCTTTGGGGTGTTAATCATCTAGGTTGATCATGGGGCTTTCTGTGGTGGTGTGTGGATACTCAAAAATGAGTTTGCCAGAAGGACAAGTATTTTGGTGAAGTTTGAGAATGGTTTGGGGCAGAAATATGATTTCTGGACCAAATTTGAAATGAACAGAATTTGAAATATTTGAACCGTGGAACCAAATGTTTTTGGAGAAATGGGTTGAGGGTACCATATATATGTAGGAATAATTTTGGTAGAGGCAGAAGAGTCATAGAAAATATAGTTCCTTTGTAAATGTCAAGAAACTATGATTAATTCAAATTCCACTTTTGGAATTTAGAATATATAGAAAGAATATTTTTTTGTGGAGTAGGAAGGAGTTGAATAATACCACAGAAGGTGTGCATGACTTGAGAGGAAAATCTTTGGAGTGACAGAAAATATTTGGAGAAGTTTTATGGTATTAGAAGGGGTGAAAAGGATTTTTGCCTTTGAAAATAAATAGCTAAAAACCAAAGATTCCTTAGAGAGAAAAGTTTTGAAAACCTCCAAAACCATTAAATCAAATAAGTCCACCCTTCAAACAGAACCCTCCAAGAAAATTTTTAAATCTTAGCTAAAATTTTGAAAAGTTTTCAAAATTCCAAATAAATATTTTTGGGGTGTGACATTGGGGGTATTACACCTCCTCTTGGGCGTCGGTTACCACCAGCATCAGGCTCGAGGCCACATCCATGTCCCTATGGTCCACAGCCTTCGAGTGCTCGAGAGTTTCAAGACCCATCTGTTCCACTTCCAGGCTACGGTGGTAATCTTTACGAAGGTTACTACGGGAATATCTGAGCTAGACCGTGGCAGTAGTAGTATCGTAGTTGTTGTATTTCCACAGTCCTGCGCGTCTTGTGGAATATGACTTAGCTAGTACTGAGTTCCGGAGGTGTAGTTAAATAATGTATAGGAGCTTGGAATGCCTCTGATGAGATGTATCATCTTCACCGTAGTTGTACTTTAGCCTTGGCTTGTACTCAACTATGTATGGTGTGTATGACCACTGGTGTATATATGGCAGTTTCTATATTACCATGTCGTACGGATGATCATCTCTGTATTCCGTGTCATCCATTACATTGTGCACTCCTATGTCAAGTTTTTGCCATCCTTGTCTAAACCGTTGTTTTGTTTTCCTAGGATGGTCAACACTCACAACACTCCTGCTGCTCAGGAGCAAGGTGAGGCTAGTGGGGCTAGAGATGAGAATCTGCCCCAGCCACCTTCCTTGGCCGAAGTTATGCTCGAGGCAGAACGGAACAAGAGAGACACCAACCGTCTGCTGGAACGCATAGAGCAGAACACTGGGTTTCGTCAGAGGAATGACATGGTGTCAATCAACGACTTTATCAAGATGTGCCCACCTAAGTTCCATCATTCCACTGAACCTCTGGATGCGGATGACTGGCTTCGTAGTATCACCCACAAGCTACCCTCTGCCCGTGTGGCCGAAGCTGACAAGGTTATCTACGCCGCTTACCATCTTGAGGGCCCTGCCAGTCTCTGGTGGGAGAACTTTGAGGCTATGCTTCCTGCTGGCCAAATCACTATTTGGGCTGAGTTCAGTGAGGCATTCCGTGAACATCACATTCCGGAAGGTCTCATGGATCGCAAGCGGGAGGAATTCTGCAATTTCACCCAGGGCCGGTTAACTGTGGATGGCTATAGTCGCGAGTTTGGCAACTTGGCACGCTATGCACCTGAGGAAGTGTCCATCGATGCCAAGAAGCAGGCGAGGTTCCGTAAGGGACTCAGCCCTGAACTCCGCCGAGATATGCGACTGCACGAGTGCACTTCCTTTCGGAAGTTGGTGAACAAAGCTATCAGTGCTGAGACGGGCCAGACTGATTTCGAAGCCACACGCAAGCATCCTCGTGACTTTGGTTCCTCATCCGGCTATGGCTCTCACAAGCACCGTGTGTGGGTTCCTAACACTGCTCTGCCACCCAAGTACACACCGAGGCCATCCTATGAGGCGCCTCGCCCAATTCAACGGTATGCACCTGCCAAGACTTATGGAGGACCACCTACCAACTTTGCTCCATGCACTGGCACTGTGACATGCTTCAAGTGTGGAGAACCGGGGCGCTACATGCGTGAGTGTCGCCAGAACCAGCCAGGAAAACCCGTTGGCCGTGGTAAGCAAATCCGCAAGGTGAATTATGTCAAGCCAATCCCCACTGCACGTGGTCATGTCAACTATGTCTCTGCTGAGGATCCTAACGTCGTCCTTGGTACGCTTCTCATTAACTGCCATCCGGCATCTGTTCTTTTTGATACTGGAGCATCCCATTCGTTCATATCTGAGAGCTATGCTCGAATGCACAACATGACTTTTTGTGAAATGCCTACTTCCATGGTTATTCAAACTCCTGGTTCAAAGTGGCAAACCTCTAGGGTAAGCCATGGAAATGAAATTCTTGTCGATAGACTTGTTTTCCTTGCATCTCTAATCGCTCTCAAGTCCTCGGACATAAACATCATCTTGGGTATGGATTGGATGACAACTCATTACGCCAAGATTGATTGCTACACTAGGACCGTTCGACTTACACATCCATCCGGCAAGACAGTTAATGTCTTGACCCGAATGGCTGAGCGTCAGCTCTACTCTCTTAATGCCAGCCCTCTACCAGAACTCGAAGATATCCCGGTAGTACGTGACTTTCCGGATGTTTTTCCATAAGAACTGCTAGGTGTTCCACCTGACGGTGATGTCGAGTTCGTGATAGATCTTATTCCAGGAACTGTCCCAATCTCTAGGAGACCTTATAAGATGGCACCCCTAGAATTAGTTGAGCTTAAGAAACAACTCGATGAGTCCTTGCAAAATGGTTTCATCCGTCCTAGTTCTTCCCCTTGGGCTTGTCCCGTCCTCTTCGTCAAGAAGAAGGATGGAACGGAACGCATGGTTGTAGATTACCGACCTGTCAACCTGGTCACCATAAAGAACAGGTATCCGCTCCCTAGGATCAACGACCTGTATGATCAGCTCGCTGGATCCTGAGTCTTTTCCAAAATGGATTTGAGGTTGGGCTACCATCAAATCAAGATCAAGAACGGGGACATTCCTAAAACGGCTTTTGTTACTCGTTATCGCCAATACGAGTACACCGTCATGTCCTTCGGGCTAACCAATGCCCCAGCCACCTTCTCCCGGCTAATGAATTCTATATTCATGGAGTATTTGGATAAATTCGTCGTGGTATACCTCGATGATATACTCATCTACTCCAAGAACAAGAAAGATCATGCCGAGCATCTAAGGCTGGTATTGACGAAACTTCGAGAGCACCGCTTTATGCTAAATTCCCTAAATGTGAATTCTGGTTGCCGGAAGTGACCTATCTAGGTCATGTGATCTCTGGCAAGGGTATTGCTGTCAATCCCGAGCGAGTTCAAGCCGTCCTTGATTGGACTCCCCCTGAATTGGTCAAGCAAGTTAGGAGTTTCCTTGGCTTAGCGAGCTATTGCCGACGCTTCGTCGAGAATTTCTCCAAGGTTGCTAAACCTCTAACTGAACTCCTCAAGAAAGATAAAAAGTTTGAGTGGACCCCACGGTGTGAGTCCAGCTTTCAGGAACTAAAAAGACGCCTGACATCTGCACCCGTACTGGTACCACCAGACTTTTCCAAGGATTTTATTATCTACTGTGACGCCTCGCGACAAGGACTAGGTTGCATACTCATGCAAGATCGTCAAGTGATCGCATACGCATCTCGACAGTTGCGTCCACATGAGGATAACTATCATACCCATGATCTAGAGCTTGCAGCTGTAGTCCACGCACTCAAAACATGGCGACATTACCTTCTTGGTAATCGCTGTGAAATCTTCACTGATCACCAAAGTCTGTAATACATCTTCACCCAACCGGATCTAAATCTCAGGCAAAGACGTTGGGTTGAATTGCTCACAGATTACGACTTAGGAATCACCTACACCCCTGGGAAGGCCAATGTCATGGCTGACGCACTAAGTCGTAAGTCTTATTGTAACAACTTGATGTTACAACAAGGGCAACCACTTCTTTACGAGGAATTTCGTAAGCTTAACCTTCACATTGTTCCTCGACGATTCCTTTCCACCTTGGTGGCGAAACCTACCCTTACGGATCAGGTCATCAAAGCACAGAAGGTTGATCCGGGAATCTCCCGTATCAAGAGGAACATCAAGAAGGAGTCGCGGGATGTTTCTCAATTGATGATCAAGGAGTCGTGCTCTTTAGCAACCGCTTAGTGGTTCCTAAGGTACGAAACCTGAGACAGTTGATCCTTAAGGAGGCTCATGAATCTCCTCTCACGATTCATCCCGGTAGTACCAAAATGTATCAGGACCTACGCCAGAGGTTCTGGTGGACTAGGATGAAGAGAGAAATCGCTCAGTTCATTGCTAACTGCGACATTTGTCGTTGAGTTAAAGCAGAGCATCAACGGCCTGCTGGCACCCTTCAACCTTTAGCTATTCCTGAATGGAAATGGGACAAGACCGGTATGGACTTCATTACCGGGTTTCCCACGACCAGAAAAGGGAATAATGCTATCTTCATCGTTATCGACCGCCTCTCCAAAGTAGCCCACTTCCTACCTGTTCGAGAGAATATAATCGCTAGCCAGCTAGCAGACTTATATATCTCCCGGATAGTATCACTTCATGGTGTGTCGTTGGAAATTAACTTCGACCGAGGAAGTCTTTTCACTTCACGATTTTGGGAAAGTTTCCAGAATGCTATGGGAACTCATCTCTCTTTCAGCACCGCCTTCCATCCTCAGTCAAGTGGTCAAGTGGAACGAGTCAATCAAATTCTGGAAGATATGCTTCGAGCCTCTGTCATCTCTTTCGGTATGGACTGGGAGAAGTGTCTTCCATTTGTCGAATTCGCTTATAAAAATAGTTATCAAGCCAGCTTGGGCAAGGCTCCCTTCGAAGTTCTATATGGACGAAGGTGTCGAACGCCTCTTAACTGGTCAGAAACCGGGGAAAGACAATTCTTTGGTCCGGATATGATCCAGGAAGCAGAAGAGCAAGTTCGCATCGTTCGTGAGAAATTGAAAACAGCCCAGTCTCGCCTATAGAGCCAATATGATAGTCATGATAAGGCTATGAGTTTTGAAGTCGGCGATAAGGCTTACCTTCGGGTTACTCCTCTTAAGGGAACCCATCGTTTCGGTATCAAAGGCAAATTGGCCCCTCGTTACATCGGTCCTTTTCGCATTCTTGCCAAACAAGGAGAAGTTGCCTACCAATTGGAACTACCTCAGCACCTTTCCAGAGTTCATGATGTCTTCCACGTACCTCAACTCAGGCGTTGCTTCTCGAATCCTATCCGCGGAGTGGACCACGAAAAGCTTGATCTCTAGGACAATCTCACGTATCGAGAATACGCCGTTCGTATTCTTGATCAAACCGAGCGAACCACTCGACGTCACAATATCAAGTTTCTCAAGGTTCAATGGTCACATCATTCCGAGAGTGAAGCTACTTGGGAAAGGGAGGATCGTCTTCGACTTGAGTACCCCACCCTCTTTCCGGAGGAACCCGAATCTCGGGACGTGATTCTTTTGAGTGGGGGTGAGTTGTCACATCCCTAGTCAGTGCTTGCGTTAGGACTAGCTAGAGTGTGCATCATGTTTACTTTCCAAAGAAACTTGAAATGGGAATGACAGAAACCCCAGCACCCCTCTTCTAACAACTAGGATTTAATAAAATCTTTTCCAATGTACCCAAAATGCCCTTCAAAATGTTCATCATTTCTGCCTTGGTCTTAAACCTCTGCCAAAAATGGTGCACAATTTTCTAGGACACCCAAGGTCTCTGGATTAATTCATATGGTATTTGCATTTGGGCATTTAAATGCTATAAAATATTTTATGTGCCCAAATAATCATGAACTAAAATGTTCCATACTATTCATATTATATACAGTGGGCATGACTAGTTTTATAAGTTATAAAAATGTTGTGGCATTTTATTTAAATCAACAAAGTTGCAAAACAAATGAAACAGAAAGTAAATAGAAAAAATAGGAAAAGCAGACTTACCTGAGCCCACCTACCTGCCTGGCCCAGCCGGCCAAGCCCACCAGGGGCATCACCATCTTCTTCGCCGCGCCAGCGCACGAAGCAGCTCGGTGGCGAGCGCCGCCGACGCGCCGGCCACCTCTTGCCTACCTGGCTGGCCTCCTCGACCCTCTGGATGGAACCGGACGACGCCACGCAGACCCCTCGATAGTTTCCCCCTCTCCACTGTGTCTTTCCCCTCCTCTCTCCCCTCCGCCGAGCTCCACCGAGCGAGCTCGTCGCCGTCGATCGCTGCGACTGCGCCCTACGCCACTCCCTCGCCTCTCCGACGCACCATTAGCTCCGCCGCATCGCCCCGGAGCTCCCCATCGACGCACACGACGCCAGAAGCTCTGCAACGCCCTCCCCGCCGTCATCTTCAACCTTCGGCACCGGAGATCGCCGCCGCCCGTACGCCGCCGTCCGACCTCCCCCAAGCTCGCTTCGACGCCCTTTGCGACCGCTGTGAGCTGACGCTTCGAACCCGTCTCTCCACGAGCTCGATTACGCTTTGTAGCCGCCGCCCCCTTGCTGATCGCAGCTCACCGCCGCCGGCCACCTCGCTGTCGTGGCCACAGGCACCGTGCCTCGCAGCTGAGCACGCCATTAGGTTCAGTAGATCACCAGCAAGCTAATGCTAGCTCTAACTCCTCCTCCCGTGCACCACAACGCCGTCCTGGTTAACTCCGTGCGAGCGCCGCCGTGGACGAGCTCGTCGCCGTCGACTCCGGCGACCTTTCGACCAACCCGTGGCACCGTTGGATGCGGTGCATCACCAGGAGCACATAGAGCCCATCAGCGCGACAAATGGTCGCCGGAACAAGGATTCCGACGAGTCACCGCCGTGCGATATGGTCGCCGCCGGCCAAACTCCGGCGGGCTGACGTGGCCTGTTAATTAGGAGCTAACAGTAATTAAATTAACCACCACAGTCACTGACAGTGGGCCCCATCGCCTAGTCAAACCCAGTCAACTCTAGTTTTGACCGGATTTAGCTCCAGAGACACTGACATGAGGGACCCACCGGTCAAGTTTGACCTGGATCAGGTCAGTTGACTTGCTGACGTCAGCATAATGTCATGCTGACGCAGTAAAGGATTTTCTGGGATTATTTGATTTAAAAACAATTCAGGAAATTCCAGAAAATGCTTTAAACTTCAAAAAATCATATAAATTCAACAGTAGCTCAGATGGAAAAGATTTATATATGAAAATTGATCAGAAAAATCCAATCTTTCCAATGGCACTGGTTTCATGCATGTCTGAGCAAGTTAACCTTGCTTTATACATTAAAACATGATAATGCCCTTAAATAATTAATAGTTTGTGTTTCAATTTGAATCCTTGATTCAAATAGGCTCAAACCCTTCTGTTTATAGTCGCATTAGCCCAAAACACATGCATTTTGCCATATCATGAGCATGCATCATATTGTTGCATTAGTTTGTTTATTGATTGTATCGCCGATATTCTCTGTGTTAGGTCCTGCTCCCGAGGATACTTCTGCGTATCCAGCTGAAGAGCAGTACCCGACAACCACTCTGTCAGGCAAGCAATCATTGATCATTCCGATACAAACCCATCTTCTCGCTCCTGCTCTCTTTTACTGCATTAAGGCAACAGCGTGCGAACTGCTACTTGCTGTGGTAGTTAAACCATATTCCCTTGCATGACCTGTCATTGCCACAGTAAATAGTTGAAACCCACTAGCATGTGTAGGAGTTGATTGCGCCATGTGATGTGTGATCCACCATGCTATTTGTTTATGTTGCCTACTATGCTTAGAGTTGTCTCCGGTCTGATTCATCTGGGTGATGGATCAGAGTGAAATGATTATACCGGTAAAGAGAAGGAAGTGTGGAACATGTTTGGTAAAGGTATCGATGAAAGGCCATGTAGGAGTACGTGGTGGGTTGTTTCATTGGAACCGTCCGTAGGACACGAGATCTGTATGTGTGGTTCAAGTTCCAGTTACTACCATGCATTGGGCCCGAAACCAATGGACCCTCTCGATCTCTGTCCAGGAGTTGCAATTAGTTTCTGGTGTTTGTAGTTTACTGGTGGTCGTGCACAGCGCTGACCCTCGGGGTGGGCTGTGATGCGACAGGTACGTGGCACGGTGTACCGGTTGCCCGTTTGGTGACTCGGGAACCCTGTACACATCGTTTGGGGCCATGAGCCACACCCCAGCCGGATCTTCCCACGGATGGAACCCAAATAGGCGATAAACCTGGACGAGAGACTTGTGTAGTTAGTCAGGTCGTGGCTGACACCCTCGCTGGGCTTCCGCTTGAAGGTTGTCGAGTACATGTCGAGTAAACGGCGATAAGTGGTGGAACCGTGTGTGAAGAAGTACACCCCAGCAGGGTTATCAATCTATTCGAATAGCCGTTGTTCGCGGTACGGACTACTTGGTTACTCTTACAGTTCATAGACAAGTTGATGGATACCACTAAAAGCCTCAAGACAAGTGTGAGTGCCGTGGATGGCCCTTCCGTAGGATGACGGAAGAGGATCCTCGGTGGTGTATTGTTGTGGTGAGTAGAGGACTCGTGTACGTAGTAATATCTTGCAAACTGTTGAGACTTGTAGAATAGGTTAGCCAAGAGTCAAAGGTGGCTTTCTGCTATGAACTCCACTACCCCCTATTGATAATGTTGCATGTATGATAGGTTCTGTTGTAAGACTTGCTGAGTACCTTTGTACTCATGTTTGTTTAATAACTGTTGCAGAGGAGAACCCTGCCCCTTATGATGGGTTCTACATAGACGTTGACGTCGACGAGTAGCTTGCTACCCAGGAGAAGATCTGGAGCTTGTGAAGGGCCTTGTAGAAAGTCAGGCTACACCAAGCCTGTTTTATTTTCCAAGTTGTCTGTACTCAGACATGTTAGCTTCCGCTTGTGCTTGTATGATTGTATGACTGTATGACTTGAGTGTTGGGTCATGTGACCCCTACCTGTATGGATATGTTATGTATGGCTCTTGGAGCCTCTTAAATAAAGTACTTTGAGTCATAGAGTTCTGTTGTGATGCAATGTTGTATTTGCACATAGTGAGCATATTGTGTGTATGATTGAAATGCTTGGTATGTGTGGGATCCGACACCTAGTTGTTTTCCTTTGGTAGCCTATCTTACAGGGAAATGCCTCCTAGTGCTTCCAATGAGCCTTGGTAGCTTGCTACTGCTTGGAACACGTAGGCTGGCTGGCGTGTGTCCTTCTTTGTTCCTGTGTCTGTCCCTTAGGGAAAATGTCACGCGTTGTTCCTTTAAGTCCATGTAGCTTGCTACGACTTGGGTTCATACGTTGATGACCGACACGTTCGTTGCTGGGTCATGGATGCCTGTCTCTGTAATTTAGTGCCACTTTTGGTTTATAACTAGCCATGTCGGCCCGGGTTCTCTGTCATATGGATGCTAGCGACACTATCATATACGTGTGCCAAAATGTGCAAACGGTCCCGGGCCAGGTAAGGTGGCACCCGTGGGGATACCGTGCGTGAGGCCGCAAAGTGATATGACGTGTTACAGCTAGATCGGTGTGACTTAGGATCGGGGTCCTGACAGGGGATACCCGTAGTGCACCTTTATAGCCACCCAGTTACGTTGTGACGTTTGGTCGACCCAAAGCATTCCTATGGTATCCGGGAGTTGCACCATCTCATGGTCTAAGGAAATGATACATGACGTTGGAAAATCTTTAGTAGACGAACTACATGATCTTGTGCTATGCTTAGGATTGGGTCTTGTCCATCACATCATTCTACTAAAGATGTGATCCCGTTATCAATGACATCCAATGTCCATGGTCATGAAACCGTGACCATCTTTTGATCAACGAGCTAGCCAACTAGAGGCTCACTAGGGACATATTATGGTCTATGTATTCACACATGTATTACGGTTTCCGGTGAACACAATTATAGCATGAACAATAGACGATTATCATGAACAAGGAAATATAATAATAACCATTTTATTATTGCCTCTAGGGCATATTTCCAACAGTCTCCCACTTGCACTAGAGTCAATAATCTAGTTTCATTGTGATGAATCGAACACCCATAGAGTTCTGGTGATGATCATGTTTTTCTCGTGGAACAGGTCAACGGATCTGTGACATTGAGATCCGTGTGCACTTTACAAATATCTATGTCTCCATCTTGAATATAAACATGAATGGACTTGAAAAGGCGCTTGATGTGCTTGCACTACTATAAAAAGGGCTATAGATGGGATTGACACTAATGGCGCACCAGACATGCGGTGCGCCATTAGTATATACTAATGGCGCACCACCTTCTGGTACGCCATTAGAGTTGAATGCACTAATGGCGCACCTGGCTCAGGGTGCGCCATTAGTATCAAATTCTTTTTTTTCCTTTTCCAAACATACTAATGGCGCATCCAGACACAGTGCACCATTACTAGTTGTAACTAGCAATGGCGCACCAGTCACACAGTGCGCCACTACTGTTGTTTTTTTATTAAATTTTTTATTCTTTTTTTTGCAAAGCGCACTGTTCCATAGTGCGCCATTACTAGTTTAAACTAGTAATGGCGCACTTTGGCACAGTGCACCATTAGTATGTTTTTTTATTTTATTTTTTTGCAAAACTACTAATGGCGCACCACCAGCTGGTGCGCCATTAGTAACCTAGGTTACTAATGGCGCATTTGGAGGTGGTGCGCCATTAGTAAGTGGGCACCAACAAGATATTTTGGACAGCCACTCCTACCCACTCACTTTCTCCCCACTTCATTCTCTCCACCTCCTCCTCCAAAGCTTGTCTCGGGTGCCTCCTCTTTGTCACCTCATTTCCACCATAGATTAATTCAAATTAAGTGGTTAAATTACCTTTTTTTGATAGGTAAGTAAGGGGGGAAGCTATATTTATGTTGTTCTCCCTACAACAATGTGCACATGCACTTTTTATGGCCTAGCTAGATCTATGTATGTTCGTGGTGTTGCATATGTTTGTGGGGTTGCATATGTGTTTGTGTTCGGAGGTGTACCGGTATTTGAAATGCGAAAGTTGCCAATATTTTGCCGGAATGTTAATTCATTTCCATTTCGGCGAGAATTTTGGCATTAAGCAATCTTTTTGGTCCTATTTTTAGGGAAAGTCATGCCAAATTTTTTCTTGGTTCTAAAATATTGTTTTGCTCTACCCCGCAGGCGACCATGGTCCGCACGATGACCGAAGGCATCGTGAATAGGTTTTTGAGCTCCGCGAAGGCCGAGATGCTTCAAAAGAACGAGACGGAGATAAGATGTTTGTGTCGAAGATGCAAGCTGGAGAGCCTTATTGCGGACCCGGATTCCGGGCAGGTGCGGGACCACCTGCTCTTGCGTGGTTTCATGGATGGCTATCGGTGGCAAGGTGATGAAGATGACTACGAAGTCGTCCATGGGGGCCGGGCAAGAAATGAGCAAGGGCAGCAAGACAACCACCGCAGCTCGGGCGGGCGAGAAAACGAAGAATCCCCAGGAGATGATCACGACGGTGATGCTGTACACAGTCATCATGTAGAAGATGCAGGACATGATGATGAGGAAGATGGCGGAGCAGACGACGGGCATGATCATGAAGATGATGATGCCGGCGGAGCAGACGATGCTGGACCATCGATGGGCTGGGTGCAGGACCCTCATATTCAAGAGCTGGTTCTCAAGCAGACGGATAACGCAAGAGCTGCCGCCCGAGAGAAAGCCAAGATGGATCAACTGGAGATAGACGCGGTTACTCCATTGTATGAAGGATGCAGGCCCGAGGATACCCGCCTGAAAGTAACGCTCATGGCTCTGGAGATGAAGGTAAAACACAAAATGACCGACGCATGCTTCGACGAGAACATGTCATTCTGGCACGAACGTCTTCCCAAGGGGAACAAGTGCCTGACCAGTTTCGAGGAGGCGAAGAAAATCGTGTGTCCTCTGGATTTACCGCACGTGAAATACCATGTGTGCATGAACAATTGCATCATTTATCGGGACGAGCACGCGAGTCTACCATATGTCCGGTGTGCGGCGTCACTCGATACAAGAAGAGGAAGAAAGCTCCACGAAAAGTGGTGTGGTACTTTCCGATCACTCCTCGTTTGCAGCGGTATTTCGCGGACCCTAAGGTAGCAAAGCTCCTGCGTTGGCACGCGGATAGGGAGGAGAAGAAGCAAGAAGATGATGCAAATGATCCGGAGATAGATAAAAAAGACAAGATGCTGAGTCACCCTAAGGATGCGAGCCAGTGGCAAGCGTTGAACTTCGAAGACGCAGAATTTGGGAACAATCCAAGGAACATCGTGCTGGGCGCGAGCACCGATGGAGTCAATCCGTTTGGCAGCCAGAGAAGCACACATAGCACCTGGCATGTGTTTGTGTGGATGTACAACCTTCCCCCCTGGTTGTGCATGAAGAGAAAGTACATTCACATGAGTATGCTAATTGAAGGACCGAAACAACCAGGGAACGACATCAATCTGTATCTGGGGCTGCTGAAAGAGGAGCTAGACACGCTGTGGAAAACGCCAGCCAATACGTGGGACACCGCAAAGAAAGAATATTTCCCTATGAGAGCCGCACTGCTCACGATGGTGCATGACTATCTCGGTTACGGATATGTCGCGGGGCAGGTGGTCCACGGATTTTCTGGATGCGTCAGGTGCATGGATGACACAACGTACCGCCAGCTAGATAGAGATCCCGGGTCTTCGAAAACCGTGTTCATGGAACATCGAAGGTGGCTTCGCGATGATGACCTATGGAGAAAACGCAAGGATCTGTTCGATGGTGAAACCGAAGCCCGAAGACGCTCGCGTACGAGGAGCGGCGAGGAAATAGACGAGCTGTTGAAAAATTGGAAGATTGCCCACTGCCAGGAAAGAAGCAAAAGGCGCCTGAGCCGGGAAAGAAGCGAAAGGCGCCAGAGCCGCTGCTGAAGGTATGGAAAACGAGGTCTGTTTTCTGGGACTTGCCGTACTGGAAGATCCACCGTGTGCCTCACAGCCTTGATGTCATGCATATCACGAAGAACGTGTGCGAGAGTCTGCTTGTTACCCTGCTCAACATGCCAGAGAGGACCAAAGATGGGCCGAAAGCAAGGGCAGACGTTCCTGCACATCATGATGTGCATAATAGAACCGTTCCTGCACATCATGATGCCGTTCGAAAGGATGAATGGTGTCATCAAAGGATACGTTCGCAACATGTCACGTCCAGAGGGAAGCATAGCCAGGGGCTTTCTGACCAAAGAGTGCATCTCCTACTGCACGAATTATCTAGGCATCGAGAACCCCGTTGGTCTGCCCGTCAACAGGCACCTTGGCAAGCTCGCTGGATGGGGTCATCGTCAGGGTCGCCGCGAAATGCATGTCGACTTCGAGGGTCGACTCGCCGACTTTGAAAGAGCAAACCTAGTCGCGCTACAACACATAGACGTGGTCGACCCTTGGGTGGTATAGCACAAAACCTTTATTGAGAAGACGTACAATGATCGAGGCCAACAGAGGACGGCCGGAGATATAATCAAACAGCACAACTCATGTTTCACACGTTGGTTCAAGCAGAAGCTTCTGTCGTACCCTTTACATGAGGATTCTTCCGCAGAAGAACAACTCATATTCGCCTTGTCACAGGGCACCGAGCACAACCTGATGACCTATGAGGCGTACGATATCAACGGCTACACATTCTACACCGAGGCCAAGGACATGAAGAGCGATGATTATCAGAACTCCGGGGTAACGATGGAATCCTACACCGGTAACGACAAGGACAGATACTACGGAAGGATCGAGGAGATCTGGGAGCTGAGCTACGCTGGAGAGAAGGTCCCAATGTTCCGTGTCAGATGGGCCAAGAGCGTCCTAAAAGAAGACCGGTATTTCACTACCATGGTTGTACCCGTAGCCAAATCCAAGACCGCGGGCGCAAACGTCACCGCGAAAAATGAGCCATGGGTACTGGCTTCCCAAGTTGACCAACACTTCTTAATTACCGACCCGTCAAAGCCCAGTCGTGTTGTCGTGAGGAGAGGCAAAAGGAAGATCATCGGAATGGATGGAGTAGCCAGTGAGCAAGACTTCGACAAGTACGGCGACCCGAAGAGAGTCAGTGTAGTCAGTGTTGTCAATGGTCTTCTTGTGAAACCTGGGCTCCTTGGCAATGGCAATAGCTCCAGTGTTGTCACAGAAGAGAGTCATCGGGCCCGATGCGCTTGGAATAACTCCTAGGTCAGTGATGAACTCCTTCATCCAGACTCCTTCATGTGCTGCTTCGGAAGCAGCTATGTACTCCACTTCACATGTAGATGTCGCCACGACACTTTGCTTGCAACTGCACCAGCTGACTGCCCCACCATTCAAAATATACACGTATCCGATTTGTGACTTGGAGTCATCCGGATCTATGTCAAAGCTAGCATCAATGTAACCCTTTATGACGAGCTCTCCGTCACCTCCATAAACGAGGAACATATCATTAGTCCTTTTCAGGTACTTCGGGATGTTCTTGACCGCTGTCCAGTGTTCCATTCCGGGATCACTTTGGTACCTCCCCACCAAGCTTATGGCAAGGTTCACATCAGGTCCGGTACACAGCATGGCATGCATAATAGAACCTATGGCTGAGGCATAGGGGATGACACTCATCTTTTCTCTATCTTCTGCCGAGGTCGGGCATTGAGCTGTGCTCAATCTCACACCTTGCAATACACGCAAGAACCCTTTCTTGGACTGATACATATTGAACTTCTTCAATCTCTTGTCAAGGTATGTGCTTTGTGAAAGACCAATGAGGCGTCTCGATCTATCTCTATAGATCTTGATGCCTAATATGTAAGCAAATTCTCCAAGGTCCTTCATTGAAAAACACTTATTCAAGTAGGTCTTTATGCTTTCCAAAAGTTCTATATCATTTCCCATCAATAATATGTCATCCACATATAATATGAGAAATGCTAAAGAGCTCCCACTCACTTTCTTCTAAATACAGGCTTCTCCATAAGTCTATATGAACCCAAACGCTTTGATCACTTCATCAAAGCGAATGTTCCAACTCGGAGATGCTTGCACCAACCCATAGATGGAGCGCTGGAGCTTCCATGCCTTGTTAGCATTCTTAGGATTGACAAAACCTTCCGGCTGCATCATATACAATTCTTCCTTAAGGAAACTGTTAAGGAATGCCGTTTTGACGTCCCTTTGCCCTATCTCATAATCATAGAATGCGGCAATTGCTAACATGATTCGGACGGACTTCAGCATCGCTACGGGAGAGAAAGTCTCATCGTAGTCAATTCCTTGAACTTGTCGATAACCCTTAGCGACAAGCCGAGCCTTATAGATGGTCACATTTCCATCCGCGTTAGTCTTCTTCTTAAAGATCCATTTATTTTCTACGGCTTGCCAATCATCGGGCAAGTCAACCAAAGTCCATACTTTGTTATCATACATGGATCGTATCTCGGATTTCATGGCTTCAAGCCATTTGTTGGAATCCGGGCCCGCCATCGCTTCTTCATAGTTCGAAGGTTCACCGTTGTCTAACAACATGCTTTCCAGGACAGGGTTGCCGTACCACTCCAGTGCGGAACGTGTCCTTGTGGACCTACGAAGTTCAGTAGTAACTTGATCTGAAGTTTCATGATCATTCTCATTAACTTCCTCTCTAGTTGGTGCAGGCACCACAAAAACATCTTCCTGTGCCACGCTACCTTCCGGTTCAAGAGGGGTTACAACAACCTCATCAAGTTCTACTTTCCTCCCACTTACTTCTTTTGAGAGAAACTCTTTCTCTAGAAAGGATCCATTATTGGCAACGAAGACCTTGCCTTCGGATCTAAGGTAGAAGGTACACCCAATAGTTTCCTTAGGGTATCCTATGAAGACACATTTTTTCGATTTGGGTTCGAGCTTTTCAGGTTGAAGTTTCTTGACATAAGCATCGCATCCCCAAACTCTTAGAAATGACAACTTAGGTTTCTTCCCAAACCATTATTCATACGGTGTCGTCTCAACGGATTTACACGGTGCCCTATTTAAAGTGAATGCGGCAGTCTCTAAAGCATAACCCCAAAATGATAGCGGTAAATCGGTAAGAGACATCATAGATCGCACCATGTCCAACAGAGTACGATTAAAACATTCAGACACACCGTTACGCTGAGGTGTTCCAGACGGCGTCAGTTGTGAAACAATTCCACATTTCCTTAGGTGTGTGCCAAATTTATGACTTAAATATTCTCCTCCATGATCTCATCGTAAGAACTTTATTTTTCGGTCACGTTGATTCTCAACCTCATTCTGAAATTCCTTGAACTTTTCAAAGGTCTCAGACTTGTGTTTCATCAAGTAGACATACCCATATCTACTTAAGTCATCAGTGATGGTGAGAACATAACGATAACCACCGTGAGCCTCAACACTCATCGAACCGCACACATCAGTATGTATGATTTCCAACATGTTGGTTGCTCGCTCCATTGTTCCAGAGAACGGAGTCTTGGTCATCTTGCCCAATAGGCATGGCTTGCACGTGTCAAATAATTCATAATCAAGAGACTCCAAAAGTCCATCTGCCTGGAGTTTCTTCATGCGTTTGACACCAATATGACCAAGGCGGTGCTACTTATCGAGCTTTTGTTGTATTCCCTCGAAGACGAAAGGGAGATGCAGCACAGTAGCGTAAGTATTTCCCTAAGTTTTTGAGAACCAAGGTATCAATCCACTAGGAGACCACGCGCGAGTCCCTCGCACCTGCACAAACAAATAAGAACTTCGCAGCCAACACGATAAGGGGTTGTCAATCCCTTTACGGTCACTTACGAAAGTGAGATCTAATAGAGATGATAATTTATATTTTTGGTATTTTTGTTTATAAGAACAGAAAGTAAAAGCGGAAAAATAAAGTAGATTTAGATTGATATGTTGAGAATAGACCCGGGGTCATAGTGTTCTCTAGTGGCTTCTCTCATGATAACGATATTCTACGCTGGGTAAACAAATTATTGTCGAGCAATTGATATAAAAGCGAATAATTATGAGACTATCTAGGCATGATCATTGTATATAGGCATCACGTCCGAGACAAGTAGACCGACTCCTGCCTGGATCTACTACTATTGCTCCACACATCGACCGCTATCCAGCATGCATGTAGTGTATTGAGTTCATAAGAACAGAGTAACGCCTTAAGCAAGATGACATGATGTAGAGGGATAAACTCAAGCAATATGATATAAACCCCATATTTTTATCCTCAATGGAAACAATACAATACGTGCCTTGCTGCCGCTACTATCACTGGGAAAGGACACCGCAGGATTGAACCCAAAGCCAAGCACTTCTCCCATTGCAAGCACTATAGATATAGTAGGCCAAACCAAACCAATATTTCGAAGAGACTTGCAAGGATATTATGAGCACACATAAAGAGTTCAGAAAAGAACCAAATATTTCTCATAGATAATCTTGATCATAAACTCACAATTCATCGGATCTCGACAAACACACCGCAAAAAGAGATTACATCGAATAGATCTCCTCGAAGACCAAGGAGAACTTTATATTGAGATCCAGAGAGAGAGAAGAAGCCATCTAGATACTAGCTATGGACCCGAAGGTCTGTGGTAAACTACTCACAACTCATGGTGAGGGCGATGATGATGATGTAGAAGCACTCCGTGATGGATCCCCCCTCCGGCGGAGCTCCGGAACAGGATCCAAGATGGGATCTCATGACAACAGAAGGTTACGGCGGTGGAATTAGGGTTTTCTCTCTATTGTTGATGGTTTCGGGGTATGTAGGCTTATATAGGAGGAAGGAGGACACCGGGGGACTCACGAGGAACCCACGAGGCAGGGGGCGCGCCCTGGGAAGGGGGTGCCCCCCACCCTCGTGGGCACCTCGTGGCCCCTACTCCTTGGTTCTCAAGTCTCCCGTGCGTGATTTTCTCCAAAAATATGTCTCCCGAAGGTTTCATTCCGTTTGGACTCCGTTTGATATTCCTTTTCTGCAAAACCCTGAAACAGGCAAAATAGTATCACATCAACTAGGCGTATCAACGGGCTATGGAGATGACCATCAAATGATATCAATGTGAGTGAGTAGGGATGGCCATGCAACGGATGCACTAGAGCTAAATATGTATGAAAGCTCAACAAAAGAAACTAGTGGGTGTGCACCCAACTTGCTTGCTCATGAAGACCTAGGGCATTTGAGGAAGCCCATCGTTGGAATATACAAGCCAAGTTCTATAACGAAAATTCCCACTAGCATATAAAGTGACTAAGCATGAGGCTCTCTACAATGAAGAACACGGTGCTACTTTGAAGCACAAGTGTGGAAAAAAGATAGTGGCAATTGTCCCTTTTTCTTTTCTTTTTCCCTTTTTTTCTTTTTTTTGGGCCTTTCTTTTTTCTTTGGCCTTTTTTTGTGGAGGGGCTTTATTGATTTAGCCTTTCCACCCATGGGACAATGCTCTAATAATGATGATCATCACACATTCATTACCACTCGATATTACAACTCGATACTGCAACAAAGTATGACTCTATATGAATGCCTCCGGCTGTGTACCGGGATGTGCAATGAAACAAGAGTGACATGTATGAAAATTTATGCATGGTGGCCTTGCCACAAATACGATGTCAACTACATGATCATGCATGGCAATTTGACAATATGATGCGTGTCATATGAACGGAACGGTGGAAAGTTGCATGGCAATATATCTCAGAATGGCTATGGAAATGCCATGATGGGTAGGTATGGTGGCTGTTTTCAGGAATAATATGGTGGCTGTTTTGAGGAAGGATATATAGTGGGTGTACGGTACCGGCGAAAGTTGTGCGGTACAAGAGAGGCTAGCAATGGTGGAAGGGTGAGGGTGCGTATAATCCATGGACTCAACATTAGTCATAAGAACTCATATACTTAGTGCAAAAATCTACAAGTCATCGAAACAAAGCAATCAATGCATGCTCCTAGGGGGGAGGTTGGTAGGAGTTAACCATCGCGCACCCCCGACCTCCACACAAAGGTTGGCACTTTACAAATACTTCATGCTCTAACTTCGTCACATAGCGGTTCACCATACGTGCATGCTACTGGGAATCACTAACCTTAACACAAGTATTTCTCAATTTCATAATATCTCCACTAGCATGACTCTAATATCACTATCCTCATATCTCAAAACAATTATCAAGCATCCAACATCTCATCATATTCAATGCACTTAGTGTGAAAGTTTTTACTACATGGATATTGGATGTCTATCATGTGAAGACTAGTTTTATAGCCTAAACACATTACCATGCTGTTTTAATGGACTCCCAAAAGGATATAAGTGAAGCATGAGAGTTCAACAATTTCTTCAAAATATTATCACCACCGTGCTCTAAAATATATAAGTGAAGCACTAGAGCAAAACTATTCAACTCAAAAGATATAAGTGAAGCACATAGAGTGTTT
>LR738714.1:653132871-653150808 GCA_902687465.1 Secale cereale | reverse complement strand
GTTTGCTAAAACATATGAACTCCATCAATATACTAAAATGGAGTAACGTTATTTCATGTGGAAGTCATACTCTTGCATATCAACATGTGGTGAAAAACCTTTTTCTGTTATGTTTGTGATATTGGTGACAGTAACCACTTCTCATGCCACATATGCCTTGTGATAGTTCGGATGGAGTCCAAAGGAAGGTTGTGTTCCGGTGAGCACAACCACGTGACTGACATCTCGTTGTGACGAGGATGGGCAGTGAGGCAGGATGAGGCATGAGGGGTGGTGACCCTGTCAGGAAACCATGAAGAGCATTGTGGCACTAACCATGCAGGGAATACATAAACCTCCTGAGTCGACCATAGATCGAGTCTTGCTCCAGTAACCCCCATACTTGTTTCGTACGGTTCAGTAAGTTGTCAACACCTTTCTTGGTACACACCATATAGAGAGGACACGGTGGAAGATACCGGGTGCATCCGGTAGGCATGCCACCTGGTCCGGGGGCATGGGTGTTTCCGGTTGGGACCGAGAAGGGGGACACCCCTTAGAGCGCCCGATAGAAATTTGATCCCATGCTACGCGAGGTTGTAGCCTCCCCACTTAGAGTTTACCTGACGGGTGTCGTGGGTGATTCCAGACACAAGTAAAGTTAAGCTGGTGTGTGCAAGTCAGGCGGGTTTTCGACTAAAAGACCATAGACGTTATTAGTTCTAATGGACTAAAGAAAACCGTTACTCGTGGGTAAAGAGTACACCCTCTGCAGAGATATCCAACCTATTCGAATAGTCGTGTCCATGGTTAAGGACTACAGTCTGGGATGGGTCGAGTGTCGGTCTTAGTGTCGGTCTTCGGAGGAAAACTATTAAACCAGAACACTGATTATGATCTGCGATAAATGGTGATTATGATTAATATGGTGGACTAACCGTTTGTTTTCTTTAGATTAAATGAAAATCCCTGGGACGGTTCTACCACCCGGATATTTATTGTTATTTACTTTCCTTTATAAGCCCTTTATGTGATGTCGCTCAGACGTTCGACTGTGGCATTTTGTTATTTACTTTCCTTTATAAGCCCTTTATGTGATGTCGCTCAGACGTCCAACTGTGGCATTTTGTTATTTACTTTCTTTATAAGCCCTTTATGTGATGTCGCATAGACGTCCGACTGTGGCATTTCGTTATTTACTTCTCTTTATAAGCCCTTTATGTGATGTCGCTCAGACGTCCGACTGTGGCATTTTTGTTATTTACTTTTCTTTATAAGCCCTTTATGTGATGTGGCTCAGACGTCCGACTGTGGCCTTCTTGTCTTTTTTTTCATAAGCCCTTTCTGTGGTGTCGCTCATGACGCCCGAGTGTGGCATGCTTGTTATTTATTTTATTACTACTCTCTGATTGCATATGCCTTTTTATACAAATGCCCTGCTTGCAATTATAGACTGTCATATCATTATTATCATAGTGACCATTTATCATTCTCAAGCATGTTTATGTCCCACCCTTGTTAAGAATGTTTGCGAGTACATTCAAAGTACTCACTGTCTTGTCCCTGGCTATTGTCTTTGCCAGATTCCTTGCGTGGGAAGGAACGATGTGATGACAGCCCCGGAACCTATGCTAATGGAGATAGCAGCCTCGCGAAGATAGGATTTATCCTGGTCAGCTGTTCCTGTGGGAAATGCAGTCCCATAGTCACCAATGATCCACGAACCGCTTCCGCCATCAGCCACTAGAAACCTTGTGTTGTACTCACAGGCCAAAATGGTCTCGTACCACATATTTTGTACTTTGCTTGGAGGTTCTGTAACAAGTTGGTGCCGCATCAGCTAACAGTAATCCTGGGGCTGGTGAGCACAAGGGCCGCTTTTGGGAAATTAATATCCCGGAAATCCGGTCCTGACAAACTTGGTATCAGAGCCAGGCTGACCGTTGGCTAATCCTATCTCAGCCAGGTCCAAAAACCTAGGTTAACCACCACACCAGACCATATTCTAACCCGAGCCAAGCTTCTCGCATAAGATACCCCCACTGAGGGCCGACACCTTTGGTAGTCGGTTCCCAACCTATCAGTCTAGCCCGTCGATCGACCGCCAGTGACCGACACCTAAACAGTTTCCTTCGCAAGCGTTCGAAGGAAGACTCCGTCCTTTCCTATAAATAGGGCACGCTAGCCCCCAACCCAACACAGCCTCTACCCCAGACCAAGCTAAAATGCCAGGACCCGTTGTCCACAATGAAACCAAAGAAACCAACCTTGGAGGTTTTGTGACCGTGCTCGCAAACCTCACCCGTCGTGCCTTTGCTTTAGAAGAGCCCCCAAAATATGTTGTGTACCAAGACTGCATGGGCGGTGAAAGCCGTCAATTCTGGGCCACTGTACACATCTACGGTAGGGGTCTGTCACCAGAACGCCCCTACAGGTTCAGCGAAAGAACAACCTCCTTTGAGCCGCAAGCTATCCAACTAGCTGCTCGAGAAGCTATAGTTCAACTCCGGCACCTGTCGCCCAGAGTTAACTGTCGCTCATTATACTACTATCCCAGTCGTAACGGGTATGGTAGGCCTCCCCGAGTTGCGAGCGGAGACCATGAGACGGATCCTGCATTATTGCATCTAGTACGCTATGTTAGTGTGCTAGAGGAACTGTTCGATCAAATCACTCTTGATCTGATCGCAGCTCGTGGGGAACTTCTTCGCCGAGCCCCGGCAAGAGGAAGAGATGAGTCCAGCACCGACAACCCAGTCGTGTTGTTCGGACAACCAATCGAGTCCCTGAGGCTTGCCTCGATCATTGACCAAAATGCCTTAGTGTCTCCAGAGGTAATGCGTCGCCCGTTTGGCACACGCTCCAACGGGATTGTGGCCAACAATCCCCCTGAGGGTCATCATCACTGCGCCGACCCTGCACCCCCTCAGCCACCTCCAGCCAACACCAACGATGAAGCTCTTGGAGAAGCTTCAGCTTCCACAAGGCAAGGCCGCCTGGATATAAACGAGGTTGATTAAATCACCCGAGTAGTGCCAAGCCTTATCTAGTCCACACCCCGTCGTGTTGTAACCTATATGCCGATATGTATATACAGTACTGTTGCGCTTTTATAGCACCCGTGCATAGTTATGTCAATGTACGATTGCATTTTGTCTTTATCCAAGTGTAAACTTCCAGAGCACCTCACCGACAACCCCTACAGTAAAAATGTCTTTTTTCGAGACGTGAGTACCTGTAGCATTGACCCCGACTCCATAAAGCGAAACCAACAATATAGCTGCCCCTCACCCTGATTCGGTAAACCAGCCCGGTTGCTATATAAAAAGACACACCGTGACCTTACCAAGCATCCCTCACCTAGTGCACTGCTCTCACAGCCATTTCCTCCACCATGCCGATCCCTAGTATTTATTTGAGAACCCCAGAGGCATCCCCAGGTAGTTTCGTGAAGATATTGTGGGATTTTACCTGCAGTACCATGAGTGCTACCCATCCACCCCAGTATGAGCTGCTCCAATCGAGGATCACGCCTTCCACCTCGAAATATTGGGCAGTGGTACACATCCCGCCCGCAAACCCAAACCAAGACCCCACAGAGGTTTCCTTCATGGGGAAATCCATGCCAACTCCCCAGATGGCCATAGAGGCTGCCGCTTGTGAAGCGCTTGCTCGCCTTCGATTCGCGATGCCCTATGCCAGCGAACGAGGGTATTATTACTTTCCAAGCCGCGCAGCACCCGGAGAAGCAGCATCTTTTCCTGGTGGGCGAATTGAGAGAGACCCAGTGCTAGCCAACCTTGCACAGTATGTCATCGCGCAAGAGCATCTGAACCAGCGGATAATGGGTTATCTCCAGAGCGTCGCCGATTTAAATCCTCGAATCGCCATCGGCAGACCACTGAGGCCCGGGCAAGAGAAGCACATTCATCGAGTGGTCAACCCGCTCCCATCGATAGAAGAAGAGTGTCCCCCAGCACCAGATACCTTTTCCCAGGACCCTGTTCATTTACCATTTTTGTTCTAGACGTAACCGCTATGTTGGTTATCCCCGCACCTTTCTATGAGTTGTGAGCTGTGTGTCGTATTTTGTGTTAATTAATCTTTCCTGGATTGTTGCAACATATCTCACTGCATAACGTAGATATTTTTTTATTTCATCGCGCAACACCACAACAACAGTAATACAACTCCGGCCACACCACCCGGTGCATTAAGTTGCTATTCCTCATACGCCTGCTTCATCTAATTAACCACCTCTCCAGCGCACTACAGTCTCTTGATGAGAGACCCGTGGAGTTTATTCAAATACTAATTTCCTACCGCGCACTAACCGCTGTTAGCAACCGACACCTAATCCTCGTGATCGCCGCCGCCTCGAAGAGCTAGCACTCGAGCCACAGCATCACGACGATCATCGAGGATCATCGCGCACAAGAGCATGGATACCCCCAGCAATGCCGCCAACCCCACGCACACGAGGACCATGCACCAGTCCGGCATCACCTCCGCCATTAGAGCCTCGACCCGAGCTCCTGCAAACTCAAAGGGAGGAGAAGGAAGATAGGAGAAGAAAAGAGGCCAGGTGTGAGGAGGAAGAAGAATAACATCAGCCGTTTTATAGCTCGAGATCGGTGTACGGTGGGCGGAGTCCACCAACGCTGCTTGTCGCTCGACCGCCGTTGTTCGGAGGCGAATCCGCGAGCAGTACCTACAACACGCTGGCCCGCGAGGTGAGTGCACGCTGCACCGGCAGCTAGCACGCCGCGCACTACGGCAGTTCGGCTTAGATGCCCTACGAACTAGCGGTCGCCGATGGAGAAAGTGCGGGAAAGCGCACGGGAGAGAGGAGAAGAGAGAACCGGAGGTAGAAGAAGAGGCTGACAGTGGGTCCAGGCCCCACCTGTCAGCCAGTCAGAGCACTGTACTCTCGGGTGCAACCAGCTTTTTTTAAAATTTAGAAATTTTTATTTCTAAATTTACTATAGCCCAGAGTAGAAATATCTCGTTTTCCACGACCGTAGATTTTTCCATGCCGCGCTAGTATTTAACACTGCAGTTTACACCACTTTTTGCGCATGCACTGTAGTGGTATTTAATTGCATTATCAGAGCAGTTAGATTTTTGTGATATTCTGTTTGTGGCAGTAGAATTGTTTTTATTGTAACCTTTAGCAAATCTCGAGGACGAGATTTTTTCTTAAGGGTGGTAGTGTTGTAACACCCCAAAAATTTAACCATGTTTTATTAATTAAAATTTTGCCAAGAAAATTAAAGTTTGTCATTTTGCTGGATGTTCCTTTAGATTCCAGGACCATTCTTGTCCTTGTATGTTGGAGTTTTTACCTCAAGTGAAAAACTTTCCAGCTAATGTTAGACTCTCATTTTCACTCTTTAAAACTTTTCTTATATCAGTAGAAATTAATTATGTATTTGTCTCCCTAATCCTCTTCTCTCTATAAATGATTTTTTTCCTTGGTTTTAGGGTCCCATTTGAACTGCAACCTCTTGATGAAATTATTTAAGTTTCCAACCAAAAATTGGAGATGTCATGTGATGTTGTTAGATCACTTTTATGCTAGTTTATATTTATTTCTGTTATTATTTTGAGCTCCACACCATGATTCTCAATCTAGTTCATTGGGCAAATTTGCACTACAACTCCTTTAGATACTCCCTTAATGCTTCCACCAAAATTTTGGGATGTTCATAGGAGTATGTTATTCAACTTTATGCAAGAACCCATCTAAGTCCTTTGGTGAATTTGAGTGAACCAACCTCATTTTCATTCTGGTCCAGTTTAGTATTTTGCACTTCAAACCTAGTTTATTTTGCTCTAGTGCCCTTGAGCTTCCTCATGCTTGTAGCCCCTCTTGCAAAACCCTTAAGTCCAGAAGAGTGGACCCATTGGGATAATTTTGGTTGATAAAACCATGCCCTGCACTTTCTGTCCAGATCTGAAGATTTGCAGAACTTGCACTAGCCAGTTTCTGGTTTTGCCAAACTAGCTATGCCATCATCACATCCCCCCAATGAGACTCTGATCTGGAGATTTTGGCCATCAGTAGTGATGCCCATATGCCCATGGCATTCTGTTGAGCACCTTGTGTGCATGGCTAGTTTTGGCATAGCTATTAGTTAACTTTGTGGACTTGATCCCCTGACCCAGCAGACCTGTCCACTAACCTCCTAGCTACCTCTAACCTAGGTCTGTTGATTTGCATTAGCATTCAAACAAGTTTGGCCGCCCAGGCATTTCGTCGAACACTTGCCGTGCGTGCATGGAGCGCGGCCAGAGCGCGCGTTTTGCACGTGCCACGCCCGAGCCGCCGCGCCCCTGGCCTGGCCCCCCGAGCTTATCCAAACCCTCTGCAGCTCGCAGCATGGAGCCAAGCCCCGACCACCCTCTCTCGCAGGCACCACAGCACCTCGCCACGTCTCTGGCAAGCCAGGAGCTAGCCGCCACAGCCGCCTGCTATGGTCGGTGCCGTACGGGCCACCTGGGGCGCCCCCGAGCGCCCCAGGCTGCCGTGCTCATCCACAACCTCGTCGCCTACCTATGCAAACTCTGCCAACTAGTCCCCACCTCCCCTACTCTGCAATAGTGCCGCTGCCATCGTCCTTATCCTCGGCCACCGTCGAACCGACCTTGATCACCTATTTAAGGGTGCCCCGAACCCCTCCGCACCATCAGACCGTCACTAGCCACCCCGCAGAGCAACCCCGTAGCAGCCAATCGTCCCCGGGAAATTCTCTTCTTCATCTCCGTCGAGTACGGCCGCCGCCGCACTCCAGTCCAATCCGTCGCAACCAACGCCCCTCCCGTCCAGCCAGCACCACCGTCCGACTCCCTATGATCCTGCGGAGCCGGCCATCGCCTCAAACTAGCTCGGGAGCCACCGTAGGGCAAAGCCCCAAACCCACCCGAGGCCGCCGTCCGCTGAGAGGCTCGTCGCCGTCGTTTTCCTACACCTCCGTCGCCCACTCGACCACCGGGAGGACCGCCCCAGTCCGGTGGATCCATCCCTGCACTCGGACGCCCTCGAGGAACCTCCGTTCGCCGGTGTTGATCGCCGGAGCCCCGCCTCAGCTCGGCCAGAGGAAGAAGGAGGCGGGGGGCGACTGGTCAAACCTGACTAGTGGGCCCCTGGGCCCTCTGTCAGTGAGCCAGCGCCAGCCCACGTGGGCATAAGTGAAGACGCAAAACCCCTAGTATGTCTCCCCCACTCCGAAAGTGTATTCCAGTCGAAATGTTTTCCTCTTTCTATTTTTATTCTAAAAGCAGAGTTGACTGAGCTTTGACTAGCAATATCTCTTTAAATAATAATTCAAATGACTTGATTCTTTTCCTGTTGTTTCCCAAATATTGTCTAGTTTATTTTCATATTTATATGAAAATTTTCCAGACAAAATTTTTGGTCTGTGTTGAGTCTATGTATAGATTTCTTATTATTTCTTTTAGGATTTTGAAGAGGGAGAAAACTTCCAAAAATATTGGAATGAATTTCTCCTCCCCTCTCCTTGAAGGCAAGCATCTTGAACCCCGTTATGATACAAGTTGCGTGTTGTTTGCTAAAATATATGAACTCCATCAATATACTAAAATGGAGTAACGTTATTTCATGTGGAAGTCATAATCTTGCATATCAACATGTGGTGAAAAACCTTTTTCTGTTATGTTTGTGATATTGGTGAAAGTAGCCACTTCTCATGCCACATATGCCTGGTGATAGTTCGGATGGAGTCCGAAGGAATGTTGTGTTCCGGCGAGCACAGCCACGTGACTGACATCTCGTTGTGACGAGGATGGGCAGTGAGGCAGGATGAGGCATGAGGGGTAGTGACCCTGTCAGGAAACCATGAAGAGCATTGTGGCACTAACCATGCAGGGAATACATAAACCTCCTGAGTCGACAATAGATCGAGTCTTGCTCCGGTAACCCCCATAATTGTTTCGTACTACCACTTGTCCCTGCCACTGGCAGGGTACGGTTCAGTAAGTTGTCAACACCTTTCTTGGTACACACCATACAGAGAGGACACGGTGCAAGATACCGGGTGCATCCGGTAGGCATGCCACCTGGTCCGGGAGCATGGGTGTTTCCGGTTGGGACCGAGAGGGGGGACACCCCTTAGAGCGCGGGATAGAAATTTGATCCCATGCTACGCGAGGTTGTAGCCTCCGCACTTAGAGTTTACTTGACGGGTGTCGTGGGTGATTCCAGACACAAGTAAAGTTAAGCTGGTGTGTGCAAGTCAGGCGGGTTTTGGACTAAAAGACCATAGACGGTATTAGTTCTAATGGACTAAAGAAACCCGTTACTCGTGGGTAAAGAGTACACCCTCTGCAGAGATATCCAACCTATTCGAATAGCCGTGTCCATGGTTAAGGACTACAGTCTGGGATGGGTCGAGTGTCGGTCTTAGTGTCGGTCTTCGGAGGAAAACTATTAAACCAGAACACTGATTATGATCTGCGATAAATGGTGATTATGGTTAATATGGTGGACTAACCATTTGTTTTCTTTATGAGAATCCCTGGGACGTCTCTACCACCCGGTTATTTATTGTTATTTACTTTCCTTTATAAGCCTTTTATGTGATGTCGCTCAGACGTCCGACTTTGGCATTCTTGTCTTTTATTTTTTTCCATAAGCGCTTTCCGTGGTGTCGCTCATGACGCCCGATTGTGGCATGCTTGTTATTTATCTACTCTCTGATTGCATATGCCTTTTTATACGAATGCCCTGCTTGCAATTATAGACTGTCATATCATTATTATCATAGTGACCATTTATCATTCTCGAGCATGTTTATGTCTCACCCTTGTTAATAATGTTTGCGAGTACATTCAAAGTACTCACTAGCTTGTCCCTGGCTATTGTCTTGGCCAGATTCCTTGCGTGGGAAGGAACGATGCGTTGACAGCCCCGGAACCTATGCTAATGGAGATAGCAGCCTCGCGAAGATAGGATTTATCCTGGTCAGCTGTTCCTGTGGGAAATGGAGTCCCATAGTCACCGATGATCCACGAACCGCTTCCGCCATCAGCCACTAGAAACCTTGTGTTGTACTCACAGGCTAGAATGGTCTTGTACTACATATTTTGTACTTTGCTTGGAGTTTCTGTAACAAGTTGGTGCCTCATCAGCTAACAGTAATCCTAGGGCTGGTGAGCACAAGGGCCGATTTTGGGAAATTAATATCCCAGAAATCTGGTCCTGACAGGCTTGGTGCCAGCACGACTGGCAGTGTTGTCTGTGGGGTGGTGTCCCCCGACCCCAAACGAATCTAGCTCTTGGCCCAAAGCATGGACCAGTTTAAGCAGGCGCTGAGGGTCATCACATCATCTTCGTCGGCCCCAAGAGGTCGATACGGAGGTAACAAGTCGTCGCAGCCCCGGAGCACCCGAACCAGTTGAACCCTACACACGGCGGGTGGCATCGGAGTACCGTTGAACACGCGGTTGCCCGGTTCAACGATTTTGGCCTTGGCGACATCGATCAACTCACCGTCCACGAAGTGCAGGAGAGTGCATGGAACGTTGGCGGCACCCTGCGAAAACATGTAGGGCCTCAGGGATGCCCACTCAAAGGCAAGGAGATGAAGTCATCGGCCGAGGCTTAGTTACTCTGATGGCGTCGAGCTCGGCTAATGTCGAGGCACCGCCAACAGTGGGCGTGCACGTGACGGAGGGGCCGCTTGCTGCCGAGGTGCCGGCCGGCGTATTCTTCCCACACCCGGGTGCATTAAGCTCTAGTGCCAGCGCCGACGTCGGAGACACCAATGCCGCCTTCGCCGGGGACACCAATGTCGGCGCGTTGTGCGAGTTGCTGCCCGTGAAGCTGGGAATCGGGGGCGTCCCCTGTTGGCCGCCCACAATCCACCCCTGCGGCCCCTCAAGCAAGTAAGGCATAATGGCGGTGATCGACGCTTCTACTTGGTCTCACACTTGCTCTTGGAATATCTTCAGAATCTGCGCCACTTGTGCCGTGAGTTCTTTAACCTCGCGCTCCTGGCTTTCCGTCTTTCTCTCCTTTCGCCCAGCCTTATAGTATTCCGACCATTTCGTGGACAAGCCTTTGCCGGCCACACGATGAGTTGACGACGGCATACTAAACTTATCCTTGTGTTTCATTACATTCAACGCCCTATTTAAAGTGGTGTCCCAAGGGGCAGACGGGGAGCCCGCACTACTGCTTTCAGTTCCCTGCGGAAGGAAGGTGAACCATTTAGAAATTTGGCTTCATTAATTAGAATGCAACCATATGGAGCTAATTACGCGGGGGTGTATTCCTTACCAAAACAAGCTCAAGCGCCTTCACCTTCGGATCCATGGTAAGCTCCTTTGTTTTCGGGTCCACCTTGTACCGGGTCCTGACAAAGTTCCTGGTCTCCTTTTCACGGTATTTATCGAAGAGGGAGGTAGGCCTTGCTCGGCATGCTCCGCGTCCTCCTAGTCCCATTTAGTTTCCGCCACACTATAACCGCCGGGACCGAGTGTGTGGACCCCTAAGGTCAAGTCCCACATATCTTTCCCCAATTGACTTAATTTTGCGGATGCGTTACTCTCACACTTGATCTTGCTCTCCAGGTAGTTAGCTTCACTGATCGAAGGATTTCTCTCCTTGATCTTCTCTTCACCACGGCCTTCCAAGTAGCCAGGGTCGTGCTCATCTTCGCGAGGGCGGCACTATTCACTTTATTCCCTAAGAGGCGTGTGTTTGCGAAGTCACCGGGTAACTTGTATCGTTCGTGCAGCTTCGTGAAGAGAAGGTTGCGCAAATTCCCTCGGTCACGATGCCTTAGGTTCTCGGTGTTGATCGAGATGGTGCTACGGAGAATGCACTCGAGTTGTCCCGCGTACCCACTGACTAATTCTTTGGGCGCTGTTGGATGCCCACTGGAGGACACTTTACCAAATTCCTCCTTGACGGTGCCGAGCACGTTCGGCTGCCAGTCCTTCCGTTGCCTCTTCGGTCGGCTTCCATATGTGCACTCGCTGCCATCATTAGTGGCATCCCCGGCGGCACAATCAGTGGTGTCATCCCCGACGCCACTAGGGGCTGTGTAGTCGGAATCGGTGTCTTCCGCGGCGTCCTCATAGCGGTGAGGTTCTTCCTCCATCTCCTGGGACAGCTCCGAGAATTGCTTGCCCGAACCACCGGCCTCATCATTGTCGGCCATGTTCGCTCTAAATAGGAAAAAAGGCTACTATAGTTATTGGATGAGATCAGGATAGTATCTATTATTCTATCCTATATTTTTTCACATTACAGGTTATAAACACCCCTTGTTATAAACACCCCTTTACCCAAAAGATTGTTCCTTTTCCTTCTGTAATTATTCACATTGCAAGAGCTTTCAGTGCATGCATATATATGAATGCATATACAATGATTTTTTTGTTAACCAAATTCGTTCAAAAGGGAATGATTAGCAGAGTTAACATTCTAATTCAGTTAACTTAATTTGAAAGGTCTTGTGCACTGAAGCAATATTAATGAGTATATCAATTAGAATAATTAAGGAGTAATTATGAACAGATGATGATTGCTTGTGTCTTGTGCACTGAAGCAATATTTGAGTGAGCACTTTTGTACCAAGTCCCAAAGTCCCAAGTGTTAAATTCAGTTAACACTTTTAACACTTGGTAAATTTAGTTAACTGAATCTGAATTTAGTTAACAAACTATAGTAGAAAACAGGAAGTCCTAAATTCTGTTAATTGAATCTGAATCTGAATTTAGTTAACAAACTACAGTAGTCCTAAATTGCAAAAGTACAACTACAAGTCCAAACCTGAATATTTCCAGAACCTGAAGTTTTTCAGTTAGTAGATCAAAACTGTGTTAAGCATTTTTAAAACCTGGATATTTTCATAACTGTTTTCAAGACTGTCGTGGATTTAACACGGCAGATGTTCGGTTTAACGGACTTAGTGATGGAATCATCGCACAGGTTAGCTTGAAGGGGTTAAAAGCACACAAAGGACACAGAGGGTTTATACTAGTTCGGCCCCTTCGATGAAGGTAAAAGCCTACGTCTAGTTTGGTTTGGTATTGCTTGGGCGTCGATGAACAGGGAGCGGATCGCATGCCTGTGTCTCGACGGGTTGTTTCTTGCTCTCCTCTGCACCGTTGCCGGGTCGTCCCTTTATATAGAGGTGACGCTTGGTCCGGTTTACAGAGTCCCGAGGCCGGTTCATACTCGTGTCCGCCTCGGTCTCTGCTCTTTCTTCCTTATCTCTCAAGTTACATGATCAGGCGGTTTACAATCCGTAACTCTATACACGGGCCCTAATATCTCATGGGCCGTAGCCTTCACTAAGTATTATAATGATACAAATATATTATCGTAATTCGGTTCACACTAGCCAGTTCATACATGCTAGTAATATCCCTGACATTAGGCCCCAGAATGTTTTGAACTTGTTCACATCAATCTTCCCAGTCTTGCATATTCTTCCTTCTTGTGTGTTCTCATTTTTGTAAACCGGCCCTGACGTCATCCTTGAAAATCACTTAATTCGACCATGACATCACTTCCGCATATAACGCACCCAGCTGTCTATCGGCTTTGTTTAAAGGCCATCCCGAGAATCGAGGCGACAGAGGATCTTTATCCAATCTTCTGCCTCCTCAAATCTCGCGCCTGTCGTTTCAACTCCGCCCTTCTATAAATACCGCTGCCTCTGTTCTTTATCTCCTTCCGTTCGTTCTTCTTCCTCCGTCGCCCGAGCTCAAGACTCCGTCGTCGTCCATCGATCTCAAGTCTTCGCCGTCGTCCGTCGAGCTCAAGTCTTCGCCGGCCGCTGCATCAACCTGAGTGCGACCAGAAATACTCCGCCGCCGCTTCTTGCTGTTCGAGGTATTTCATCCTCCTCGCTGTAGATCTATAGCTCTAGGGTTCTTCCTCGCATCTCCGCCATTAAACCTCAGTGATAGCTTCGTCTGTTCGTCATAGGCGCCAAGTTCGACCTTTAAATCTTGCACTTGACACTTGCTTTTGTTCCACTGATGTGTGCTTTAGATCTCATCCTTTAGACTCATCTGCTTTGTATAAGATTCTTACGGTTCTTCCTGTAATAGTCTTGTATTTACTTTTCCTTTTCCTGGGTGCTCATATCTATTTTACTTTAGCTGTCTGTGAAAACTTGTTTCTTCACCTTTGTAGATCTGTAAAGTACTTCCCGGTTTAAGTAGTCATATACTGCTTCTGTAAAAATTCAATAACGAACGCGACGGTTTAGCTCTTTCTCTTTTGTTGTCATGAACCGGTAGTAATACAATTTCCTGTTTATTGTCGGGTTAGCCATATCATTAGTCCCTTGTTTAAACCGTAGCGTGATCTTTGTATATATCTTCCGGTTTATGCCGTTATACTTGAATAATCCGGATTTATACTTTACCCTTTCAGCACTTGTTCTTCTGTTGCTATGGCCAAACAGTTTGTCTCTTGCAACTGGGTTCCTTCCATTATCATGGAAGAAGATTTAACCAATGCTGCAGCAATCGGTACCTTAGGCCCTCAATCCGTTTTAAAGTGGCGGGCTCCAGGAGATGAATGTCCTCCTACTCCCAAAGAGGGGGAAATTATTGTCTTCTTCGACCACATTGCTCGAGGCTTTACTCCTCCCGGTTCAAAGTTCTTCCGGGATGTGCTTGCCGCTTTCCAACTTCACCATCAGGACATAGGTCCCAATTTTGTTTCCAACGTCTGTGATTTTCAAGTTTTCTCAAAGGTGTACTTGCAAGAAGAGCCGTCTGTCGACCTGTTCCGGGACTTCTTCCACGTGAACCGGCGAACTGAGTTTACCAGCGGACCTCATCAAGAACTAGGCGGGGTCAGTATTCAGAAAAGAAGAGACGCAGTCTTTCCTCATGCCGCTCTCCACATGCACCCCAAGGAGTGGAACAACTCTTGGTTTTATTGTATTGACACTTCACCTGAAGGGGAAAACCCATTGCCGGGTTATCGCGAGCACCGTCTTCCTAAGGACCACCCTTTGCCGCAGCGCCTCAGCTCCTCAGAACGGCCCCGGTTTGCTTCTCAACTTGCCAGGCTAAAGGCCTTTATGGCCAATGGCTTAACCGGAGTAGATTTTACGCGCTGCTGGCTTTCTTGGAGTATCCTTCCTCTGAACCCACGCCCAAGCTTGATGTGCAAATATTCCGGTAAACCGGATGATCCTCTGCGTTTCTCCAAGGACAAACTTTCTGAATCGGAAGTCATTGAGTCTGCAAAGAAGATGCTCAATGTTTCTTTGGAAGAATGCAGCCAAACCAGATTGGCTCCATATTATAAGAAGAACAAGCTGCCTGCAGTAAGTCTTGCTCTCTTTTGTGTATTTATAATTCGTTCCTTTAAACCGTTCTTTCAATTACTTTTCACCTTTTAAACAGGCTGATGATCCTTTCTGGAAGAGGAAACCTCAAGAGAAGGCCGGAAAACTTCCACGCCGGAAAGCTCTTGCTATCAAGAAGAAGAAGGCGGCTGCTGGCTCCGGTTCACATGCTGAGGATGATGATCCGGACTCTGAGGTATGAATTAACCCGGCTATGACTTATCTACTTTTATCCATGTTTGTGTTTAACGGTAACTTTTCGCAGGAGTTGGCTGAAGGGGACAAACCGGCAGAAATTGAGGTAACTATTCTTTCTTTAGATTCAGAACCACCTCCACCAAAAATTCATCGGACAGTCCGGAAGTATCTGTTTTCTCACCCTTATGCTCAACTGGACCCCAATTTTCTTTTGAAGAGACAACAACATGAAGCCCTTCGCCGGACTACCCGCCATAGTGGCCTTGCAGTCGAATCATCTGGAATTTCTCTTACTCCGGCTCGAAGGCGCCGCTCTGAGGTTATACTCTCTCCAACTCTTCTTCACCCCAAGGCCAGACACAAACCACTTAAACCGTCTGACCCCAATTACCAGGATACTCCTTTATCTTCTTCCGGCGAATCAACTGCCACACAACTCCCACCCCTGAAAACTGTCCCAGGGTAAGTCTTTAAATTTGTCCGGTTTATGATTGCACTTTTGCTTTACAGTTCTGACTTCTTTTCCAATTTCTTTCAGCAAGCCTAAACCCAGCAAAAGGGCAAAGGCTAACAAAACAACTGGTGAGGCTACTGCTGATGATCCGGCGGTTGATCCGGATACAACCGTCCCTCCAGAAGGCGAGCCCACAATGCCGCTTGAAGATCCCGCTCCTATGGATCATACCACTGCACCTGAGAATCCCGATACTGAGAACGCTCATGAACCGGCAAGTCCTGCCCGGGCCAATTCTCCTCGGATTAACCCGGCTCCTGTTAGTCCGGTTGACGCTGCAACCCCACCACCAACGACTGCTTCTCCTGAAGTTCAAGTAACCTGCACAGCTTACACCGCTCCTGCCGAGCCCATTGTCCTAGCCAAACATACGGCTAAAGCGGAGAAGTTGCATAAAGAGTGGGGTAAATGGAATACACAGCTGTCTAGCCTTGCCGACATGAGTGCCCAGGAGCTCTATTCCGGGTACTTTAACCGGCTTCATAGCAGTCGAGATTATGAAGCGGGCTTGGTTAACCTGATGAAGGACAAGTATGAGGTAATCCTTTGCTTTTGATGTTCGCTTTTGGCATGCTTCTGTCTATATCATAGTAGCCCCCAAGTTCCGGTTTAGCTTTGTTTAGAAGGTGAACCGGTACTTATAATTTGAACAAATGATCTTGCATTAGCCCCCAAGTGCCAGGGGCATAATTCGGTTTATGTGCCTGGGACTTGTCTGAATATACCCTTTCTCTAGTACTTCAATCACCCATTAGCCCCCAATTGTCGAGTAGACAACTTGTTTGTGTGCTTGAGACTTGTCTTTGAATTACCACTATTTAACGCTTCAACTGTCCATTAGCCCCCAAGTGTCAAATGGATAACTTGGTTATGTACTTGAGACTTGTCTAACTTTGGCTCTTTATTGCACTTGATTTTCATTGCAGGCTGATTTGAACCGGAGGGCTGAAGAAATCTCTGAACTCTGGAACAGACTTGCTGAAATGGAGTCTGCTGCTTCCAAGGCCAAGAAAGACTTGGCACTGAGCTTAAAAACTGCTGAACAGCTGAAGAAATACTTTGAAGAGGAGCGGACTGCTTTTGAAGTTCAGAAAAAGGATCTGGAAAAGAGGGCAATGGAAGCTGAGGAAGCCCTTAACCTGGTGACTGAAGAGTTAACCGGCTTAAAGCGGCAAATAGAATTGATGACTTCTACTATCTTCGGTAAGTACTTAATCTGTATTCCTGCTTTCAACTTTGCAATCTTTAATCCGTTTCGGTTTAACTGTGATAACCATATGCAGGGCGCCGTGTTACCCATCTTGGGGATGACTTACGGAAAAAACTCAAGGCGTCTTATACTCTAGTCGAGCAGCTGTATTCCGGCGCTCAAAGGATCATAAGCGCAATGTCTTATAATAAACCGGCTCCTACCACTATCCAAGGCACACTGGAGAAACTTTCTGTCTTGCCAGTACGCTTGGAGGAAGTGAAGAAGTCTGCTGCTCGGGCCGGTTCTCTCATGGCACTTACCAGAGCCAAAGCGTGGGTCCCAGATTTTGATCCGGAAGAAGCTTTGAATGGGTATCCCGGCACCAAAGAAGACGGATCAGCTTTTACTGCGAAAGATCTTCATGCTTTGACAAAGGAGATGCGTCCCCTCGCAAGCAAGCTTGCTAACGAATCAGACTTGTCCAGGTATCATCCGGGGTACGATTTACAGAACGAGCGGGTGGATCGGCCGGTTTATGACACCGTCAATCTAACCCCACCAGTGCGCCCTCATACTTTCGGCCCAGATATTGATCCGTCTGAACTTATCAATCAAGAGATGTACTTTCGTGCTTTAACGAAAATCGATTGGTGCGTTCCTGACTTCCAGCCGCTTCAAAAAGAAGAAGAGATTCCAAAACAAGTTGATCCCCAGGCGTCGCGGCAGGAGGAAGCGTAGGTCATAGCATATCTTTGTAGTTGCAGTCTCATTGTGCTGAACAATCTTTAATCCATTCAGGCTTGCTATGCCTTGTAATAGGATAGTTTAAAACATTATTCATCTTGATCCGGATATTCCAACTTCTTGTTTTCGGCGTTGCCAAGTTAAAACTGATCTGATATGGTTTATTCTGCATATTATCTGCTCCTGCATAGATAACACTGAAAATAGGTCCTAGCGGTTTACCGCTGGACAAATTAAATTGTTCTCACCATATATCAAACATGTGTTATGTTTGTATCAGAAATAACTTCATACCTTTCATGAAGTATGCTTGATATTCTTAATCTGGCGAAATTTGTAATTTTCTGAGAGAGCCTTTAATAGATCCAATAACAATCCCGGGTTTGACAAAAGACACCGGTTTAGATCATGCTGGAACTTTGTCTAGACATTTGTAATATACTTGGCTTTTGCCTGATGGTTGATCCGGATTATAATGACCACCGGTTTAACTCCTGCTGGTGTTCATGACCCAGACTTTTAACTCATGATGGTGTTCATGACCCAGACTTTTAATTTTGTAGATATGTGGTCAACTCTGGAGTTGTCCCACTCCGGATCAGAGAACCATAAAACATAAATACCAGAAACGCAAATTTGCAAATAAAACCATGTAGTCGAGGCTTTTTATGAGCTGCCAGGCTCAAAGCAAGGTTCAGCCAATCACTGGATGCGGGTACCATCCAGAGGGCCGGTCGATGGATGCGGGTACCATCCATAGGAACCAGATATGACCAACAGGGGTTAAGCTAGAATTCAGGTACAATCCTGCCCCCTGCTGGCCATATAAAACTTTGCCAATCACTGGATGCGGGTACCATCCAGATGGCCTTTGTGGTTCGGGTACAACCATAGGAAGAATTTTGCCAATCACTGGATGCGGGTACCATCCAGAGGGCCTTTATGGTTCGGGTACAACCATAGGA
>LR738714.1:653103308-653132696 GCA_902687465.1 Secale cereale | reverse complement strand
ATCCAGAGGGTTTTTATGAAATTAACCAATCACTGGATGCGGGTACCATCCAGAGGGTTTTTATGAACTTAACCAATCACTGGATGCGGGTACCATCCAAAGGGTTTTTATGAACTTAACCAATCACTGGATGCGGGTACCATCCAGAGGGTTTTTATGAACTTAGCCAATCACTGGATGCGGGTACCATCCAGAGGGCCTTATACCATGTCTTTTTTGGTCCGGATACGAGCTATGCTTGAATAGAAAGCTCTTCAGTGAGTTGTTACTCCAGAATACATATGCCCTGCAAAATCAGTTTAAACCGATCGACTTGTTTTGAAATATGACATATGATAAGAACTGTATGGTTGTTACCATAAAATACTTGTATTGTAAAAAAGGTTGAGCCCCCGGTTTACCGAGGGTGCCGGTTTATTCATTAATCATAATATATACATATGATACAGTGGAGCTCATGGCTCAGGTATAGTAGGGCCGCAAGAGGGCGATGTTCCACGGCCTCTTTGTCTCTTCTTCCGATGTCCGTGAGTCCTTGTGTTCTCGAACGTCCACCAGGTAATATGAACCGTTGTGCAGATTCTTGCTGACCACAAAGGGCCCTTCCCAAGGCTGGGATAGCTTGTGCATATCTGTTTGATCTTGGATGAGCCGGAGTACTAAATCTCCCTCCTGGAACATCCTGGTCTTGATCCGGCGGGTGTGATATCTACGCAAGTCTTGTTGATAAATCGCAGACCGTGCTGCTGCTATATCACGCTCTTCATCAGCCGGTCCAAACTGTCTTGTCTCGCCTGCTCGTTAGCCGCTTCAACAAAGACTGTCACCCTTGGCGAATCATGACGGATATCACTTGGAAGGACCACTTCAGCGCCATATACCATAAAGAAGGGTGTATAACCTGTGGACCGGTTTGGCGTAGTATTGATACTCCAAAGGACAGAAGGTAACTCCTTAACCCAGCACCCTGGTGTTCTTTGCAAGGGAGTCATAAGCCGGGGCTTGATACCTCGCAAAATCTACTGATTTGCTCTTTCAGCTTGACCATTGGATTGAGGGTGGGCCACAGAAGACACGTCTAGGCGAATATGTTCCCGTTGACAAAATTCTTCCATCTCCCCCTTAGATAAATTGGTGTCGTTGTCTGTGATGATGCTGTGTGGAAAACCAAACCGGAAAATTACCTTTTTGATGAATTTAACTGCCGTTGCCGCATCACACTTGCTCACAGGCTCTGCCTCAATCCACTTTGTAAACTTATCCACAGCCACCAATAGATGAGTCTTTTGATCTTGGGATCGCTTAAAGGGTCCAACCATATCAAGCCTCCAAGTCGCAAACGGCCAGGTTATTGGTATCATTCGGAGCTCCTGTGCCGGAACAAGAGCACGTCGTGAAAACTTTTGACAAGCATCGCACTTCCGGACTAGATCCGCCGCATCAGCATGGGCTATTAGCCAATAGAACCCATGTCGAAAAGCTTTAGCCACCAAGGACTTTGAACCGGCATGATGGCCACAATCCCCTTCATGGATCTCTCAAAGAATATCACAACCTTCCTCAGCTGATACACACCGCTGAAACGCTCCAGAAATGCTGCGATGATGAAGTTCTCCGTTTGCAATTGTCATGGACTTCGAACGCCGGACTATCTGTCTTGCTTCAATCTCGTCGTCCGGTAGCTCTCCTCGGCTTAGATACGCCAAATAGGGCAGCGTCCAATCCGGAATAACATGAAGTGCCGCAACTAACTGTGCCTCCGGATCAGGAACAGCCAGGCCTTCCTCCGATAATACTTGAACCGATGGACTGTGCAACTCATCCAAAAAAGTATTCGGTGGTACCGGTTTACATTGAGAACCTAGCCGGATCAGGGCATCCGCCGCTTCGTTCTTTCGCCGGTCTATATGATCCACCTGATATCCTTTGAAATATCCTCCAACTGCTTCAACTTCTCGTCTGTAAGCTGCCATGAGAGGATCTCTTGAATCCCACTTACCGGATACTTGCTGTGCCACTAAATCTGAATCGCCGAAGCACTTGACCCGGCTCAAATTCATCTCCTTGGCCATCTGTAAGCCATGAAGCAATGCTTCATACTCTGCTGCATTGTTGGTACAAGGAAACAATAAACGGAGGACATAACAAAACTTATCTCCTTGCGGGGAAGTTAAAACAACTCCAGCCCCCGAGCCTTCTAACTGCCTTGAACCGTCAAAGTGAATCGTCCAGTGTGTAAGATCTGGCTTCTCCTCTGGTGTTTGCAGATCTGTCCAATCATTGATGAAATCCACCAATGCTTGAGATTTGATAGCGGTGCGTGGTACATATTTCAATTCGTGTGGGCTGAGCTCAATGGCCCACTTCGCCACTCTGCCCGTAGCCTCCCTGTTCTGAATTATATCTCCCAATGGTGCTGAACTAACAACAGTTATTGGGTGGCCTTGGAAATAATGCTTCAACTTCCGGTTTGCCATGAACACCCCATATACCAGCTTCTGCCAATGTGGGTATCTTTGCTTGGACTCAATGAGAACTTCACTGACATAATAGACCGGACGCTGAACCGGGTATTCCTTCCCTGCTTCCTTGCGTTCAACCACAATTGCTACGCTGACCGCCCGTGCATTGGCGGCGACGTATAACAGCAACGGCTCATTATCAACAGGGGCGGCCAGGACCGGCGGTTTTGCCAGCTGCCGCTTCAAATCCTCAAATGCTGCTTTCGCCTCATCACTCCATATAAACCGATCTGTCTTTTTCAACATCTGATAAAGTGGAATCGCCTTCTCCCCCAAACGGCTGATGAACCGACTCAAGGCTGTGATCTGGTCGTCGATACGTTGAACATCATTGATGCAAACCGGTTTAGTCAAAGATGTGATTGCCTTGATCTTCTCCGGATTAGCTTCTATTCCTCTGTTTGACACTAAGAACCCAAGGAGCTTGCCTGCCGGAACACCAAAGGCACACTTCTCCGGATTAAGCATCATTTTATAGGCCCGAAGATTGTCAAAGGTCTCCTTGAGGTCCTCTATCATTGTCTCCTCCTTCCTTGACTTTCTCACGATATCATCCACATAAGCATGAACATTCCTGCCTACCTGCCCCTTAAGACAATTCTGTACACACCGCTGGTAAGTTGCTTGGGCACTCTTAAGCCCAAAAGGCATAGATACATAGCAAAAAGCACCAAAAGGAGTTATGAAAGATGTCTTCTCCTGGTCCTTAACTGCCATTTTGATCTGGTGATATCCTGAGTATGCATCCAAAGAACTTAGCCGTTCACATCCTGCTGTAGCGTCGATGATCTGACCAATACGAGGGAGAGCAAACGGATCAGTTGGACAAGCTTTGTTGAGGTCTGTGTAGTCCACACACATTCTCCACTTTCCATTCTTCTTTAACACCAGCACCGGATTAGCCAACCATTCCGGATGAAAAACTTCAACTATGAACCCTGCGGCTAAAAGCCTAGCCACCTCTTCTCCTATAGCCTTGCGCCTTCCTTCGTTGAAGCGGCGCAGATACTGTTTGACCGGTTTAAATTTCGGATCAATGTTAAGACTGTGCTCAGCGAGTTCCCTCGGTATACCTGGCATGTCAGAAGGTTTCCATGCAAACATATCCCGGTTCTCATGGATGAACTCGATGAGCGCGCTTTCCTATTTGGGATCAAGGTTAGCGCTAATAGTGAACTGCTTCGATGAATCGCCTGGCACAAAATCAACTTGCTTGGTCTCCTCCGACGATTTAAACTTCAACGCCGGGTCATGCTCCGTAGTTGGTTTTTTCAACGGGGTCATATCTGCCGGATCAACATTATCCTTGTAAAACTTCAACTCCTCTGTAGCACATACTGCCTCCGCGTAGGCAGCGTCTCCCTCTTCACACTCCAATGCAATCTTGCGACTTCCATGAATCGTGATTGTTCCTTTGTGACCCGGCATATTGAGCTGTAGATAAACATAACACGGCCTGGCCATAAACTTGGCATAAACCGTCCTCCCGAACAGAGCATGATAAGGGCTCCGGATCTTGACCACTTCAAAGGTTATCATCTCCGACCTGGAATCCTGCTCATCTCCAAAGGTAACTTCTAAGTCAATTTTTCCAACTGGGTAGGATGACTTACCTGGCACTACTCCATGAAACACGTATTTGACTGTCTCAGCTTTTTATCCGTCAATCCCATACGACGGAAAGTATCATAATACAAGATATTGATGCTGCTGCCGCCGTCCATGAGGACTTTACTGAATTTGTAGCCACCCACCTGTGGTGCTACTACCAAGGCCAAGTGGCCCGGATTATAAACTCGCAGCGGATGATCCTCCCTGCTCCACACAATAGGCTTTTCTGACCAACGCAAGAATTGCGGTGTTGCCGGTTCAACCGCGTGGACCGCCCGCTTTAAAACTTTCTGATCCTGTTTACACAAACTCGTAGTAAACACATGATACTGCCCACTACTCAGCTCCTTCGGATTACTCTAGTATCCGGATTGCTGCTGCGGGTGCTGCTGATTGCCCTGGTTATTGTGATTACCCTGGCCCTGCTGTTGGTTGTTTTGGTTATTGTAACCACCTTGACCACGCTGCTGATTGCCTTGGTTATTATAACCGCCTTGGCCATACTGATTATTACCTCGATGATTATAACCACTGTTGTTGCCACGATATCCTGATCCGGAGCCGTTCCCCTGGTGACCCGGACCGTAGAACCCCGGGCCTGAACCGCCGTTTGGAGGCCCGTTGTTAGAATTGAAGCGGTTCATCACAGCTTCTATCAAGGGCTTGCATTCTCCTATAGTATGTTTTGCTGGCCGTTCCCTTGTGCTATGCTTCGGACAAGGCTGATTTAACTCCTGATCCCAGCTGACATTCCCTACGCCGGTTTGTGGAGGCGGTTTGCCCTTACTGCGCTGAAAACTCCCTTGAACTTGGGTATTAGCCACGAAATCAGAGCCACCCTTTGCTTTTCGCTTGCCCAAGAAACTGGTACCAGCCGGATTAACCTGCACCGGTTTACCAGGCTTGTTGACCTTTCCAGCCTTGTCTCCCTCTGCTTCTGGATACTTAGTGTTGTCAGAATCCCCATATTTTACTAGAGCGCTCATGAGAGTTCCCATATCATTACAATCCTGTTTAAGCCGCCCTAGTTTTAACTTGATAGACTCAAATCGGCAATTGTTTTCTAATGTCACTATTGCCGTACTGGGATTGATACCATTCGAAGAGTGCAAGATCTTTGACACTCGCCGTACCCAGGCACTTGTAGACTCCTGTTCTCCTTGCACACAGGCTGCTAGATCTACTATTGACATTGGCTGCTTGCATGTATCCTTGAAGTTCTTGATAAACTGGCGTCGCAGCTCTCCCCATGACCCGATAGAATTAGGGGGTAAACCTTTTAGCCAGGTCCGGGATGTACCTTCCAGCATCATGGTAAAGTATTTCGCACAAGCCGCTTCATCCACATCCAGCATCTCCATGGCCATCTCATAACTATCAACCCAAGCTTCTGGAGCCAAATCCGCTGTGTAATTAGGCACTTTGCGTGGGCCTTTAAAATCCTTGGGCAGCTTCACGCTCCGTAAAGCGGGGATAAGACACTGCACCCCAAAAGAACTCGTTGTGACTCCTGTCTCTGCTGTGGTTGTGTGAACTGGCGTCGTTTGACGGACTTCCTCACGGGCCACCGATCTAACCCGATTTGCATCCTGAGCTTGTGCATCCACGCCTGCCGGATTATTTTGTCTGTGACGATGTCGCATGCGTTCACTGCTAGACACTTCCGGTTCCTCCCAATGCCTAGTGTAACTCCGGCTGGGGCGTGGTGTTGAGTGGAGCCTTTCCCGGCTATGAGAATATGCTTGCTGCTGTATTAATGCCGTATTAAATAGATCCTTAACCCTGCGTGCCTCCAACGCCACAGGAGATGTCCCCTCAATGGGTAAAGCGGCAAAGCGTGAAGCAGCAGCAATGATGTTGTCCAAGGGATTTTAATAATGACCCGGAGGGGTAGGAACGTGAGGCGTAGACGTGACCCGCCGATCTTGCTCCGCAGTAGGCTGCTGAACCGGCTCATTCCTTGCTGGGGGCGCCCTCCAGTTTAAAGCCGGATCACTGCTGGTCCTCGCCCTGGGTGTCCTGAAAAGATCTGTCGCCTCGTAAACCGGCGGTAGACGAGACTGGTACTTCCGATTCCTTACTCCCTGTGCAGAGGCCTGCTCCATCCTTAGATGAAAAGCCTGATCTTTCAGCTCCGCCTACCTCATTGCTATCATAGCCTTCTATGTTTTCAGATCTTCCCTTGCTTGATCAATCCGGCCCTTTAACTGAAGGAGCTCTGCATCATGTTGCGCTTTGTCTGCTGGAGCTACCTCTGCCATGGCTCGGGCTGTGAACTCCTCGACTAAAGTGGATAGAACGTCAGCGGGAGAGAGGGCCTGGCCACTCCCCCCTACACCAGCTTCTGCTATCGCCCAGATCACCGTGGACTGCGGCGTAGGTTGTGAACCGTCCATAAAGACAGCCATCCGGTTTGGCGGGACAAAGGGGCCCGGAATATTGTCTCCGTCGGACTCACCCTCAGACCGGCCGTCCCGCAACTGATACAAAGATTCAGTCTCTCCGGATGAAGATTCGTCGTCGGAGTAGACAACCGTCTCGCCATCGGACTCTGATCCGTCCTCGGCTTGGACCCCGTGAACTGCTCCAACGAAAACGTGCTTCATGGCGGGCTGAATCCGGGCCGATCTTGCACGCTGAGCCGGCTCGACGATGTTGGGGAAGACGTCCGGCTCAGGTCCCGATTCGCCGATCTTGCCGATGAAGACGTGGATGCCGCCGAAGGGAACCCGGTACCTGTATTCGATTGAATCGGCCTCCGGTCCCCAACCTCCGTCGTCGATGTAGATCCGGCCGCGGCCACTCTTGGTAATTCGGCCGACCGCGTAGCCCTTGAGCCCTTCAAAGCTGCCCTTCAAGAACTCGAAAATCGTGCGGAGGCCCCACGGTGGGCGCCAACTGTCGTGGAATGAACACGGCAGATGTCCGGTTTAACGGACTTAGTGATGGAACCATCGCACAGGTTAGCTTGAAGGGGTTAAAAGCACACAAAGGACACAGAGGGTTTATACTAGTTCGGCCCCTTCGATGAAGGTAAAAGCCAACGTCTAGTTTGGTTTGGTATTACTTGGGCGTCAATGAACAGGGAGCGGATCGCTTGCCTGTGTCTCGACGGGTTGTTTCTTGCTCTCCTCTGCACCATTGCCGGATCGTCCCTTTATATAGAGGTGACGCCTGGTCCGGTTTACAGAGTCCCGAGGCCGGTTCATACTCGTGTCCGCCTCGGTCTCTGCTCTTTCTTCCTTATCTCTCAAGTTACATGATCAGGCGGTTTACAATCCGTAACTCTATACACGGGCCCTAATATCTCATGGGCCGTAGCCTTCACTAAGTATTATAATTATACAAATATATTATCGTAATTCGGTTCACACTAGCCGGTTCATACCTGCTAGTAATATCCCTGACAAAGACCTTGTATTCTTTATTGCCATTTTATGCTTAACTTGCTGATTTGTTGATTTGAACCTCCTCCATGCAGAGAATTATGCTTAACTTGTCTATAAATGGTGATTAATTTTTGTTTCGGTTGAGAATCGGGCACCTTCTAGGTCAAGAAAATTGGGCATGACCTTTGCTAATTTTCTTGACCTAGGAGTGCCCCATTCTCAACCGAAACGGAAATAAATCAACATTTCAGGAGAAAGGGGTAAATATTTTTTTCAGTCAGGCAAACTAACATGTATAATTAACCATACTAGACATAGTAAATCTATTTGAATCTTCAGCCTACTTCAAGCAAAACAGAACACACTTGACATGAAGATCCAAAACATCCATACGGGAAACAACAGCAACACAACTGAATCACCATCAAGAAACTCATTACTGTATGATAATGCTATCCCAGGATAATTTGTGTTTGCTGTACGAACCAAACCACAAAAGATGCATGCAGTTCTACTTTGCATGCATGCACAAAACATCCATACAAATCCATTAATGTACTTTGCAACTAAAGACGCAAACAGCAAAGTAACTGAAATACTCCGAATGAACCGGATTGACACGAGAGTTAGTTAAGCCACCGAGCGCAGGTATAATAAAGTGTAGCCTTGATCAAGTAAGATGAGTAAAATCATGCAAACAACATCCGGAGCACGAATGCACCACAATTACCACCATCCTCGCGATAATGAGAGTTACTGAACACTATTTTGCACAGCTCAGGGGGATGATTCCCGCAAAAGCTTCGCCCAACTGGGCCTGAAATCTCTCAAACCTCTCTTGTAATCTGAGAATATTCCACCCCATTTAGATCCAACTTTCATAATTCCAGCCTGTGTCCCCAGCACTCGTGCCGAAATTTCCCCCAAAACTCTGCAAAACCACCTACAAGGCCTTGAACTCCCTACCCTGAGTTGGCACAAGACTGCCCGCTGGGTCAATTAAGATGATGAATTCCCAGCCCTACTACTTAACTAGCACGAACCCACCATTACACTCAAATTCTCAGAGAAGCCTAAGCTGAGAACAGTGGGAAAGTGGCAAACCACTCCACATTCCGAATTCCCGTCCCCACCTACAGACGCACGCTCCTCACAAACCAACCTAACCCCGGAAAAGCAACACAAGGAGTCACACATCTAACCCCAGATCCTTGCGAATGTTGAAGGCGGATCCGTAGATGGCCTCGGTCCTGAAACTCTTCTTGTTGTCCCAGAACATGGTCTCTTGCGCGACGCGTACACATGAAACAATCAGATTCAGAGCTAGCTAGGGTTTGGAGGTCCCGGGGGAAACGAAGGGGATCACCTTATGGATGGTGGCTTAGACGGCGGCGAAGGTTTCTTGGGCGGCAGCGAGGGCGAGGACGAGGACGAGCGGCCTCCCTTGGGTCCCTCTCGCGGCGGCGGCGGCTGCGAGCGGCCCCTCCGCAAGGCACACGAGCTACGAGGAAATAGAGCAAGCAATGAGAGAGGGGGAGCGGGTGGGTGACTTCCGGCGGCACGGCTGGCTCACCTACGGCGGCCACGGTTGGGAGGGGAGCGGCTCTGGGAAGGGGATGAGACTGAGGATAAGGAGGAGAGGGAGCGGGAGGACGGGGAGGAGGAGAGCGAGGGGGAGCGGGAGCGAGGAGAGCAAGGAGGAGAAGGAGGAGAGGGAGCGGGAGGACGGGGAGGAGCAGAGCGAGGGGGAGCGGGAGCGAGGAGAGCAAGGAGGAGAAGGAGGAGAGGGAGCGGGAGGGCTGGGTCTTGGAAATTTTAGTTGGGGGAGGGTTAGCAATGGCGCACCTTTTAGGGCCGTGCCATAAAAATTGGTATGTCAATGGCACACCTTTTAGGGGTGCGACATAAACACCGTGATAGCAATGGCGCACCTTCTCCTGGTGCGCCATTACTATTTTTTTTAGTTGCATGTATTAATTTAAAATTTGAGATAAAAGAAAAGGAAAATGCAAATGGAGTGATAAAACCATTGTACAAAGATTTAGAATTAGATGACATGGTTGAAATCAAGTAATACTTGTAATAATTTAGTTGTATGTAATAATTGAGCCACTGACACACGCACACGGCCGAGACGTCGTGATTTGATCTTAGCTATCTTTTCACAATCTTCTTGCCCTTCTTTCTCGCGGTTCAATAATTTAGCCCCGGAATCCCTTGAGTTCTTCTCTTGAACAGACGTCCTTTAGGTAGGGTGGTCCATCTTCTTCTTGTGGTGTATGGTACTTCATCGTCGTCGTCATCTTCCATCTTCGGGTCGTCGTACTTGTCGAAGTCTTGCTCATTGGCGACTCCATCCATTCCGATGATGTTCCTTTTGCCTCTCCTCACGACAACACGACTGGGCTTTAACGGGTCGGTAATGAAGAAGCATTGGTCCACTTGGGAAGCCAGTACCCATGGCTCATTTTTCGCGGTGACGTTTTGCGCCCGCGGTCTTGGATTTGGCTTGGGGTATAACCATGTTGGTGAAATACCGGTCTTCTTTAGGACGCTCTTGGCCCATTTGACACGGAACATCGGGACCTTCTCTCCAGCGTAGCTCACCTCCCAGATCACCTTGATCCTTTCGTAGTATCTGTCCTTGTAGTTACCTGTGTAGGATTCCATCGTTACCCCGGAGTTCTGATAATCGCTCTTCATGTCCTTTTCCTCGGTGTATAATGTGTAGCCGTTGATATCGTACGCCTCATAGGTCATCAGGTTGTGCTCGGCACCCTATGACAAAGTGAATACGAGTTTTTCTTCCGCCGAAGAATCCTCATGTAAAGGGTACGACAGAAGGTTCTCCTTGAACCAATGCGTGAAACATGAGTCGTGCTCTTTGATTATATCTCTGTTCGTCTTCTGTTGGCCTCGGTCATTGTACGTGTTCTCAATAAAGGTTTTGTGCACTACCACCCAAACATCAACCACGTCTATGTGTTGTAGCGCAACTAGGTTTGGTCTTTCAAAGTCGGCAAGTCGACCCTTGAAGTCGACATGCATTTCGCAGCGACCCTCGCGGTGACCCCATCTAGCGAGCCTGCCGAGGTGCTTGTTGACGGGCAAACCAATGGGGTTCTCGATGCCTAGATAATTCGTGCAATAGGAGATGCACTCTTCGGTCAGAAAGCCCTTGGCTATGCTTCCATCTCGACGTGCCCTGTTGCGAATGTATCCTTTGATGACACCATTCATCCTTTCGAATGGCATCATGCTGTGCAGGAACGTTGGCCCGAGTTGAATGATATACTCCACGATATGGACGAGCAGATGCACCATAACATCGTTGAATGCGAGCGGGAAGTACATCTCAAGCTCGCATAGTATCACCACGATCTCTTCCTGTAGCCTTGTGAGTTGCCTCACGCCAACCGACTTCCGAGAGATGACGTCGAAAAAGTTGCATAGTCCAAATAGCATTTCACGGATGTGCGTGTCCATGATCCCATGGATTGCAACTAGAAGTATCTGCGTCATCAGCACGTGATAGTCGTGAGACTTCATCCTGCTGAACTTCATCTTCGCTAAGTCTAGGTATCTACTTATCTTCCCCGTGTAACCGTAAGCAAGTATTACTCCTAGGAGGCAGGTGAAAAACTGCTCGACCTCCTTCTGACTTAGAGTGAAGCACGCGGGGGGGCTGTCATATTTGCCTTTACGATGACTTTCCGTGTCCTTCGCCTCATAATCATCATCATTAGGGCATTTTGCGTGAAGCTCCTCCCTGATGCCCATTGATTGCAAGTCTGGCCTTGCTTTCGGCCCATCTTTGGTCCTCTCTGGCATGTTGAGTAGGGTACCAAGTAGACTCTCACACACGTTCTTCATGATATGCATGACATCAAGGCAGTGAGGCACACGGAGGATCTTCCAGTACTTGAAGTCCCAGAAAGCAGACCTCGTTTTGCATACCTTCAGCAGCGGCACTGGCGCCTTTCACTTCCCGGTGGTGGGCACTCTTTCCAATTTTTCAACAGCTCGTCTATTTCCTCGCCGCTCCTCGTACGTGGGGGTCTTCGGGGTTCGGTTTCACCATCGAACAGATCCTTGCGTTTTCTCCATGCGTCATCGTCGCGAAGCCACCTTCGATGTCCCATGAACATGGTTTTTGAAGACCCGGGATCTCTATCTAGCTGCCGATATGTTGTGTCATCCATGCACCTGATGCATGAAACAAAATCCGTGGACCACGTGCCCCGTGACATATTCGTAACCGAGATAGTCGTGCACCGTCATGAGAAGTGCGGCTCTCATAGGGAAATATTCTTTCGCTGCGGCGTCCCACGTATTGGCTAGCATTTTCCACAACGTGTCTAGCTCCTCTTTCAGCAGCCCCAGATACAGATTGATGTCGTTCCCTAGTTGTTTCGGCCCTTCTATTAGCATACTCATGTGAATGTACTTCTTCTTCATGCACATCCAGGGGGAAGGTTGTACATCCACACAAACACAGGCCAGGTGCTATGTGTGCTTCTCTGGCTGCCAAACTGATTGACTCCATCGGTGCTCGCGCCCAGCATGATGTTCCTTGGATCGTCCCCAAATTATGGGTGTTCGAAGTACAACGCTTGACACTGGCTCGCATCCTTAGGGTGACTCAGCATCTTGTTTGTTTTTATATATCTTCGGATCATTTCCTTCATCTTGTTGCTTCTTCTCCTCCCTATCTGCGTGACAATGCAGGAGCTTTTCTTGCTTAGGGTCCGCGAAATACCGCTGCAGACGAGGAGTGATCGGAAAGTACCACACCACTTTTCGAGGAGCTTTCTTTCTCTTCTTGTATCGAGTGACGCCGCACACCGGACATACGGTAGAATTCGCGTGCTCATCCCAATAAATGATGAAATCGTTCATGCACACATGGTATTTCACGTGCGGTAAATCCAGAGGACACACGATTTTCTTCGCCTCCTCGAAACTGGTCGGGCACTTGTTCCCTTTGGGAAGACGTTCGTGCCAGAATGACATGTTCTCGCCGAAGCATGCGTCGGTCATTTTGTGTTTTACCTTCATCTCCAGAGCAATGAGCGTTACTTTCAGGAAGGTATCCTCAGGCCTGCATCCTTCATACAATGGAGTAACCGCGTCTATCTCCAGTTGATCCAGCTTGACTTTCTCTCGGGCGGCAACTCTTGCGTTACCCGTCTGCTTGAGAAGCAGCTCTTGAATATGAGGGTCCTGCACCCAGCCCATCGATCTTCCATCGTCGTCTACTCCGGCATCTTCATCTTCATGATCATGCCCTTCGTCTTGATCTTCCTCATCATCATGTCCCGCATCTTCTACATGATGATTGTGTACTGCATCTACTTCGTGATCATGTCCTGGAGATTCTTCCTCTTGTCGCCCGCCCTTGCCACTATTGTCTTCCAGTCCTTCCTTATTTCTTGCCCGGCCCCCATGGACGACTTCATAATCATCTTCATCACCTTGCCACCGATAGCCATCCATGAAACCATACACGAGCAGGTGGTCCCGCACCTGTCTGGAATCCGGGTCCATAAGGCTCTTCAGCTTGCAAGATCGACACGGACATCTTATCTCCGTCTCGTTCTTTTGAAGCATCTCGGCCTTCGCGGAGCTCAAAAACCTATTCACGATGCCTTCGGTCATCGTGCGGACCATGGTCGCCTGCGGGATAGAGCAAAACGATATTTTGGAACCAATTTTTTTTGCATGACTTTGCCTAAAAATAGGACAAAAAAGAATGCATAGTGCCAAATTCTCGCCGAAACGGAAATGAATCAACATTCCGGCAAAATACTAGCAACTATCGCATTTCAAATACCAGTACCTACAAAAACAAACATATGCAATACCACAAACATACGTAGATCTAGGCCATAAAAAGTGTGTACGTTGAGGGAGAAAAAAAGTAGATCTGGAACATAAAGAAAGCTTTCCCATTACTTACCTATCAAAAAAAGGAAATTTAACCACTTAATTTGGGTGAATCTATGGTGCAAATGAGGTGAGGAGGAGGAGGCAGTCGAGACCAAGCTTGGTAGAGGTGGAGAGAATGAAGTGGGGAAAGTGAGTGTGGTAGCTAGGTGGCTGTAAAAAATTTGTACTCTCAGGTTACCAATGGCGCACCTCCTAAGAATGCACCATTGGTAACCAGGGTTACTAATGGCGCACCTGGTATGTGGTGCGCCATTACTAGTTTTGAAAAAAAATAAAAAAAATTGTTAGTAGTGGCGCACCGTTGGTGTGGTGCGCCAATACTAGTTAAACTAGTAATGGCGCACTATCCCCTCGTGCGCCACTGCTAAGTCTGGGAAGGGGTGTGGGGCCAGGACAAAACTAGTAATGGCGCACCATACACCAGGTGCGCCATTAGTAATATGGCCATTAATGGTGCACCTATATCTCATGCGCCACTGCTATATAGGAGTGGCGCACCACATACATGGTGCGCCATTAATGTCCATATTAGCTATAACCGTTTTTCTAGTAGTGAATAGAGTTCAAGAACGGTTAGCCCTGCTGGGGAGCTGTAGCGCAAGCAGCTGATCAAGCTAATGAGACTGCGCTTGTTTAACACTTATATCCTCCTCACTCTGAAAGATAAACAAGCAGACAAATGACATGTTTTGCACATAAAAGAATCAATGCTGACAATTCATCACATTTTTACTGACGAATAATGTGACACAGTTTAAAATTGTATTAACACAATATGGTATTGTTCAGGTCAAGACATGGCAGGAAATGACATTGTGAAGGAGTTGGCAGCTTCGCGACACCACTCGATTACAGATCAAGAACTCATCAGTATCAATGTGTAGGGTGATGTCAATTTATCCCATTTCAGATTGCCAAATAAAGAGACGATTTAAATAATAGTAGAATGATATGGCATTGTTCATAGTTAAGACATTGCAGAATATGCCATTGTGCTGTAGTGGGTAGGTTCACCACACCACTGGATTACGGATCATGAATAGAAGCATACATGCAGTGCAAAAGAAGATCACTTGCTCTGTATAGTTTAATTTACATAGTATGAAGAAGGAACTTGGTTGTACAACTGAAAACTTGAATTGAGAAGGACAAACTTTTGTTTATGAACTACATAATAAACTTTAAACATGCAATTTAATGCAAACAACAAAAATACACAGCTGTTGCAGTCATGCCTAACCAAATATACACAACAAAGTTTGAAGGCTTGAGAAGGACAAACTTACATTATTGGTGAAGGCAGACTCTATAAATCCCTTGTCCTTGCTGAATGGGGGGGCAATTCAAGAAGTTTACCACATAATCTTCTTCATAAGCATTGCCTTTATTCTACATTTTGTTAAGAGGAAATATAGATGTGAAAATATAAGAAAAAATGGAGAATATTTAAGATAAGATGAAGAGTGATGCTACATAACCAAGTAGCTATAAATGTAAGTACAGCTATATAGGCAAAATGTACTGCCAAGAGCAATGCAGACCTAAACTTCTTCAGTACCAATGGTGTTATCCAACCTTATAGTAAGAGTAAATATAGATCTTATGTGTAGAAAATGGAGGGCAAAGGAAAATAAGCTGCAGAGTGACGGTAGATGAACAACTACCTGTCAATATAAGTACACTGATAAAGGAGAGCAGGTACTTACAAGAACAATGCAGAGCTTAAAAAATTCATTGTCATTGGATATATTCTACACTAATGTAACCATTCATACAGATCCGATAATTTGGAGCGAACAATTGATAAGCAAGCTATCATCCATACTGATGCCACATAATGAACCAGGTATGTATGCAAGTAGAGTGATACAAGACAACAGGTATTAACAAGAGCAAAGCAGTGGGAAGCATATTTGCGATATCATGTCGTTCTTTTCAAACCGGAATTCTTTTTCGAACAGATTTCCTGCAAAAAAGATCCATAAGGCACATGTGGAAAAGTAGAATTTCAAATTGTCATGCGATATCATAGACAGTACCTCATCCTCGGAACGAGACCAGTGCATAACAATGTTTTTCCATTCAGTGTCTTCTAAATTTAGCACATGAGACTTCACCAGAAATTCGTTTACACACTTGCCATCAAAGTGTGATTTCCTCATGTAACACCAATACTGCTGCAATGCTTCCTTGAAAAGCGCAAGCAAGCTTTGCTCGTCATGACTATCCAGATTGACCCTCTCCTACTTACAACAATGTAATGTAAATCATTGATGTGTTCAATCAGAAGAAAACAAGAAAATAATCACCATGAATAATAGCACTTACATGTAAGTGGGACTGGAAGATGTGTGTTTGTCTTCACTATAATCTTCCCATGATGGGAATATATGCACGTAGTCCCTAACAACATTGAAAGCATTGTCTTTTAAACTAGGAATAACTGTAATGGGGTTTCAAAGTGCAGGAATTGACCGTCTCTGCAGTTAGGCTAGGTCGTCGGCTGGTGCACTTGCTGTATTTTTAGCTGGAGTGGGATTTTTCTGTGGTACGGCTGGTGCTATGACAACTGAAATCGGCATACCTTTTGCGGGAGTGCAGGTCGTGTGTGGTGCGGCTAGTGGTGTGGCCAGTGAAGTATGGGTATAGTCTGTTGGAGTCGGTCCTATGTTTTGTGTCACTGGTTGTACATCCAATATAAGTGGTGTGCTATCTGATTTCTCCGGCACAACCACGTTTTTCAAGGACTTTGCTGGTGCTCCTTCAGGTTTGGCAGTCACCCTCGTCCTTTGTGATGTCTGATGCACAAGAACATCATTTGAGTAAAAAAACATGGTTTGATGATAGATGGAATATGTATTGATAATGGATGGGCATGGCATCTCGACATATATGATGAGTAAACTAAGCAGATGGTGGTGCAACAAAGTAGAAGAAATGCAAGACAACATATGCAAGATACGCACAATCAATAAAACCTTGCCAAATTCGAACAGGCACCTTGATGGTTGAATAGGACAGGCCATCTGCCTTTCACTCCTTGAGGTTAGAATAGTCATTAGGATCATTCTGAACAAGAATCAACAGGTGGGGAGCGTATGAGTTTCATTGCATCCAGAATGGCACGCAATTCCTTGGTGCCAATTTTGTAAGTCATTGCGGTGTTTAGCTTCAAGAGTGGACTACTGCTAGTGCGACACAAAGCAGCTACACGGATCATAGTGTAGATATAACGCGAAAACCGTAAGCATCATAGTAAAATCAGCAAAGTGGAACTTGCTGGAAGATATGTGCTAGTATTGCCGATACGGCTAGAAAGGCTTCGGATACCAGCTCTCTTCAACTGAAGGTGTGGTACTGTTAATATCAGTGTAACTCTCAAAGGCGACACAGCTCCCCGTATTTCCTAGCTATTCTTATAGGATTCAAGTGGGCAGGCCACTACAAATCCTATTCCCATGTTTACAAAATCCTACGAATCAAAGAGGCCCGAAGAGTTCAAAGTGTCCAACTACACTGCAAATGTCCCTGCTCATCTTCACTGCAAGGAACATATTGTACTACTATCATACTCCCTCTGTTCCAAAATATAAGTCATTTTGCTCCATATGTAGTCCATGGTGGAATCTATACAAAGACTTGTATTTATGAACGAAGATAGTACTTATTAAAGAAGAATAGAAGAGGAACATGCTAAAGAAGAGCAAGAAGATTTTGTATAATAAAATATTTGTTGCGCAGTGCCCACACATGATGAACCAGAGCGCATTAAGAAAGCAACTCCCTACTGTCTCTCTATATGTGGTGCATTTGCTTTTTCGAAAGTAAAGTAGGAACATTAGATGACCAATTAAATGTTATATGTTTTAGTAATATCAGCATCATATCAGATTCATACTTGAGCAGCAAGTTTGGAATTATGAGTGGCATGTTGTTTAGCTTGATGGATTCAGGAGCAGTGCTAAGCAGGTACGATGACGGTACTGAATATAAAGACATGTCTGCATGCAAGTCGCGTGACTTTTGTCATTTGGGTTAGTAGACCATTTCAGGCGGTTGGATGAAGATCCTATGTCTCCTAACCCTTCTTATTCCTCATCTCTGATTCTTACCATACAGAACACCGCACGGGTTGCCGACCGGACCATCGGCCCCCACCGCATGTGTTCCTCCGCCACCCCACCCCCACCCCTCCCCCACCCGCGTCGAGTTTTCTTTGTTAGGCGAGCCCCCACCACCGCGCCCACCACCAAAGTCCCCACCCGAGCCTATTCATTCGCATCGGCAAACTCCGGCGAGTTCTGAAAAATCGACTGACCCAATTTTGAAATTTAGCCTACTGTGATTTAACTAGTGTGGAATATAAAAGGCGAAAACCATAAGCATTGGGAGTATAGTGTTGAGCGTGCCATGGCGGATCTTAAGGTGCAAACCGAACAAAGGCAACTTCGCAACCAATGTTTGCTTTCAACTAGCAAGTAAGTGATGGACAAGAAATCAGAGTAAAGCAGTGGCGATCTATTTTCTTGTTATGATAAATAAGTTGAGCGGATATGAAAGAGTGCCGCCTCTAGTGCGGCGCCGTGTATGCATCTACTGAGAATTTGACTGTGCTGTGGTAGCGATGGCTGCCGGCGGCGTGGATGCAGATCTAGGAGGGTAGACGGTGGCGGCGGGGCGCGGTGGACGAGACGGTCGTAGGAGCGGTGCCGGCAAGGTGGATGGCGGCAGGATGAAGCGAGAGGACGGGATGCAAGGATCCAGGTCCAAAGCGGTGGATGAGAGAGGTCGATCTCTTGTAATGGACGGTGGCGTCGGGGTATCAGCTCCGACATGGTGGAGGAGGACGGCGGTGGATGGGGTGGCGGACGGAGGAGGCTGGGGTGGAGAGGGTGTTTTGGCGCCCACGGAGTATGAATGGGGAAATGGAGGTGGAGAGGAAGGGAGGAACCATGTCTTCAGGGCGCGCTTGTCCCAAATGCGAGGAAATTTACAAACTTAGCCCCCGTTTCAAATTTCCAACATCACTACAATATTCGTCGGTTGGGGATAGGACGGTAATCTCGCATAAACATAATATTTGTCGACGAGAGTTTGATTTTGGCGCCCACCGTGTATGAATCGGGGAGGGAGTCGATTTCGGCCAAGGACACACTGTGTTTTGGCGCCCACCGTGTATGAATCCCGGTGAGAGGCGGTTATGTCACATTTGTGTGAAATTAGAAACCTACCCCTATCGAAACCTATAGAAATCGAGCAGATAGGCTTTGTGTGGCAGGGATAGGCAGTAGTAATTTCCATCTCGCAGATTTTGGTTTCGGGCGATTACTGCGACTTTCCCCACTTTGTTCAAATTTTGCAGAGTGCACGTTTACCGTGCCAACTCAATTAGAATCCCGTTTGTATTCTATTTTTTCGGGCGGGATCCATTTTCGATTGGAATAAAATTCTATATACATCATTTTTTTATATATACTTTCAAAAGCACAACAAAGAATTATGCTCCTTTATATGTATAATATGATTTACAAATACAATGATCTCAAAATCATAAGGTTGAAATCAAAAAATTAAACCAAATTATGTTCTACTAAAATGTATGGATCAGTAATATCTACATATTAAATAACATAGTTGCGCGTGAATTCATATGAGTAGGCATGTTTGATAGATCAATTTTGGTTCGAGTATCGATTACATGTATCATCATCTTGAATTCAAATATTTGAATCCCTTTTATGTTCACTCCTTTCATGCCCTTCTCTCTCGCATGCATTCTCCTTCATGTAGCTATCACTCTCTTTTCTCCAGCTCACCCGCACGCTCACTTCATGTTTCTCCTATCCTCGCAAACATGGTCTCTCGACGTATCCCTTGAGAAGTGTCACACTCTCCCTATCATTATACATTACACGGTTTTCATTATCTCTCACGTCTCTACAGTTCTCTCGTATCACTAGGTACCTAAGCTTTCTTTTTCACCGCCACACACACAGTCTCCACTCGTCTTTCACTTTGTCTTTCTCTCTATGGGATTCTCTCACACACCCTAGATGTCTCTAGATATGAATCATACCACTAAAATGGCTCTCTCTCTCCTATAGACACAACATTTGTTGCGGTCTCCTTTTCGTCTCCATCCCAGATTGACATTATTCATTTGTTTACCGATCAGACAAACCCCCCCCCCCTCTCTCACACACACATACACACACACAACTCCTGCTTCCACTCCCCTTACCGACTACCGTCTCTCTCTCTCACAACACAAAACTCTCGTTTTCGCACCCCTGACTCATATTTCTCTCACAAACATTTATCGACTAGCCTCTAGATAGGTTTATACACCCGCACACTTGTGCTTCCACTATCGCGTACATGTCTCTCTCCCGCTCCTTGTATCTATGTAGATTTTTCTCCCCTTCTTGAGACACGCCCTCTCGATCGTGCACACACACACACTAGCGCCTCATTTTAAGCTGATACCTCCTGCACACACACTCTTAGTGTCTTTGTCGCACATGCACTCCGTCCTCCACCTCTCTCCCTCTCTCTCTCACATTCACACATGGGCTTTTTGCAACAACTAGCAAGATGCCCATGCGTTGCACAGAACGTCAAGATGCATTTGTATGAGTAGTTTATCTTGTGGGAGAAAAGGATGAACAAGGGAAGGCCTTATTTGCAAGTGTGGAGAGGGGTGTGGGTATCTTTTGCGAAATTGCCATAGTTTCCTTCTTATCCGTCAGATATAGATCGGACGGCCTATATTGCAGGATGGCAGGCACACGATCATCACCGACTAAGCTTTTTATAAGAGTAGGGATAAAAACAGAGTTGGTGATAATGGTGGGCCTACCATCCTACAATATAAGCCGTCCGATTTATATCTGACGGATAGGAACGAAACTATGGCAATTTACCCGCACTCCTCTCCACATTTCCAGATAAGGCCTTCCCTCGTTCATCCTTTTCTCCCACAAGATCTTGATGTTCCGTGCAACGCACGGGCATCTTGCTAGTAAGAGTAGAAATTAGGCATATACCACTTCTCGAATCTTGAAACCAACAACATTCCCCCTTATCTCATCAAAACCTCCAAAGGAATATATTTTGAGTGAAACATAACAATTTTTTAGTGATATACATATTTCAAAACTAAACTTTTTATCTATCAAATCGGTGAATATGTATTAATCTACTCAGATCGTGCGGCAACACGTTGGCACATTGCTAGTAGTTATTATAATTTTTTGGACACCAGACAAACGGTGGAGTACATATATGAAGATAAGAGGCGCAAGCACGCAGTCGGTCTCTCGCTGTCTCGCACACACGAGTGTTACGTAAAGGCAACGTTAACAAATAAACCCTAAAACCCTAGGTGCACGATTGCTACATTCGCGGGTACCGGGTACGTGGTGGAGCTCACCTTTGTAGTAATAGTTAGCTCGCGTGATAATTTGATCCGTAGGAGTTGATGGTCGGGACCACATGTGAATGACTTGGAGGCAGTGGCTCGCCAGTTGCCACAGATCGAGTAGCCACATTTAAAATAATTTTTTTAGCGGGCTTAACAGTTCCAGTTTTCAATGACGCGTTATACGTACTAAGTAGTTTTTAGAACGATTGGTACGGAGCGAAAATGGAATTCATAGTACTACGTACCTCCTTGGCGTATGGTTGTATGGGTTTATGTTGCGAGATGTTGAACCTGGTAGTTCTAGGGCAAACACTATGTTTAGATTTAGATGTTGGTTTTCAGTAATGAAAATCGGAAGGGGGAAACCCTTCTTTGATTAAAAAAACTAATACCTTTGTTCTGGTTTATTAGTCCCCATCCTATTTTGGGTCAAAGTTTGTCCAAGAATTTTACTTGTAAAATGTGAATGGAAAACGAGATTTTGTTATACGCAAACAAAAAAGGATTGGAGGGAGTGATTGCTCTGACACAGATGCGGCCTATCATAGTGCGGGCATTGAACCGGCGCGCCAGCCAAGAGGGCCCCATTCGCTGCAGGCCCGACTGAACACGCCTCCTCGCCGCATGCAACCGGCTTCAGACTGCCCCGCTTACCTTCATTGAATCCGCGCGTGTGCCGGCAACACGTCCTTCCGCGAGCCGGTCGGCATTCTACAACAAAAAAATGACCAAAATATAATTAATTACGCATGGTCTTTGACTTGTTGTGCTCGCACTGGTAGCAGGAACTAGAGGTTTTTCTTTATTCATATCTCTCCTCAATATTTTTGGCTTTGAAGTGAATCATGGTTGTGGACATTATGTATGAATGTGGAGATATCTGTGAACATGAGTTTGATGTGGAAGTTGAACTTGGAATGTCGGGCCTGCGCGTGAACTATACCATGTCCAATGCTTCGTTTGTTATTGTTTGGAAAGTAATTGCTGTTATCACATGACCCAGAAAAAAAATTGTGCCACATCAGTACATGCAAGGACATCACAACAGGCATGCTGAATGGACAAACATTTGAACCTAGCTACTATGAAGGAAATTTTTTATTGACAACAGTTTTAGATAGTAGGAGACACTAGTAGAAAAAGGGTCAAACGTGAAGCACATTAGTGCCGGTTTGCATTTGAGCCGGCACTAATGTGTACATTAGTGCCGGTTCCAACGGCTAGCCGGGCCGCTCTCATTAGTACCGGTTCGTGGCGAACCGTTAGTACCGGTTCGTGCCACGAACCGGTACTAAAGAGGTGGTGGCCTTTAGTACTGGTTGGTGGCTCCAACCAGCGCTAAAGACCCCCCCCCCTTTAGTACCGGTTGGAGCCACCAACCCGTACTAAAGGGGTGCGCTGCCACCCACAGTGCACAATATTTAGTCCCACCTCGCTAGTTGAGAGGAGTTCGCACCGGTTTATAAGTCCCGCCGTGGCTACCGTGTCGAGCTCCTCTATAAGCAGGCCTTTGTGGGCCTATTGGAAGTCTTCTGCCCTGTGGGCCTTTGTAGTATCGTAAAATACCAGCAAACGAAAAAGAATTAAATGGAAAACACAAAATTAAATGAAAAATAAATCATAAAACCAAAAACCCCCCAAACCTTGTTGTACCGGTTGGTTTTACCAACCAGTACAAAAGGGCTCCCGGCCCCCGGAGCTGGCTCGTGCCACGTGGTTGCCCTTTAGCACCGGTTCGTGCTGAACCGGTACTAAGGGGGGGGGGCTTTAGTGCCCACACTTTAGTGCCGGTTATGGAACCGGCACTAAAGGGCCTTACGAACCGGTGTTATTGCCTGGTTCTGCACTAGTGAGACGCCTAGCCTGATCTGCCTATGCTAGCTTATTTCTGGCTTCTTCCATCTCTTCTTTGGCATGGGTGAAGAGAGCATGTTATTGCTCTTTTCGCTTCTTCAGGAATTCAGCTACATTCTCAAGGGCTGTTGCACGCTTTCTTTCAGCCTTTACTAGATCCATGAGGACACAAACTGCTAACGAATCCACCTGGATTGTGTGTAATCAAGCATCATCTTGGAATTTGCACCTTGTGTCTAATCCAACATCATTAGGGAACTGGCACCTTTTGTGTAATCCAGCCTCATTCTACAAACATGATCTCGAGGTTGACCATGCCTCCCTCCTCGCAGGAACAACATCCTGACATGAAGTTACTTCTTTTTTAGATAATTACTCAGAGCAACCCAGATCCATTTAGTAGAAACCATATAAACAGAACTGGGAGAAGTGAATTCAAAAGGAAAAAAAATATAAAAACAGACTACAAGGTGAGAACATCCACTTCGTACATCAAGCTAAAACGAAAGCATTAGGACGATTAAGACTCTTCTTATGAGACATTGAAGAACACGAGGCTTAAGAGAAACATAAACTACAACATATACACATCGAAGAACACGAGGCTAAACGAAAGTAATTGAAAGGGTGTTACTTACCAAAGCTTGTTTTACAGGTTCGGTGCAGCTCCTCTTTAACTTGCCACGCTCCTTGAAGATGCCCCAATATCCCGTGTTTGGTCTTCATTGCTTGTCGGGGGAAACTGTCCTCCCACGAGCACCTATGGGACCAGAGCCCCTTCTACGTTGCGGTAAAGGAGCGGAGGGAGCACGAAGAGCACATCGAGGAACACACGCGGGCAGTTTACCCAGGTTCGGGCCGCGCGGACGCGTAAAACCCTACTCCTGCTTGGATTGTATTGAGTTCTTGAGCTCGGGAGCTTGAAGGGCTAGCTACACCGAGCAAGTGAGCTGTCTAGGTTCCGAACCCCCTCTACGTTGTGCATGGGCCTCCTTTTATAGCTCAAGGGGTCACCGACAGGTGTCGACGTAGAGGAGGGTAAAAATGTAATTTTGGTGGTAATTGTAACAGTGCGGGAACAGTGCATGAACAGTGGATGAACAGTGGTCTTCACCTAACTTTGACAGTGTGGGACAAGGGCCTTAAATGCTCATCACCGTCGACCCCAAAAGCGCCCGTCCATGCGTCTCCGTTCGCCACGGCGGTAGCCTCATCACCGTGGCGCGCCACCGTGTCCCCCAGGCTGCACAGCCATCCGCCACGCGTCCCTGGAAGGGCCCCAGGACGATGCGTGGGCCGATGAGCTGGAGCGCGGGCACACAGCGCAGGCTTCCCCCGGCAAGCACCTTGTCGGGGTCTTGATCTTGCCGGGCCCGGAAGCTTGTCGCTCCCCGGGTCCTGCCGGGGCGCAGGGTGCGCCGAGGCATGTCTTCTGAGATGCTGTCTTCTGGTCTTCCTAGCAAGCTCCTCTTGCCAGGGTCTTGTGTTAATGTGATAATCTTGAGCCTGGTGCGGCCTCCCCGGCAAGCTCCACTTGCCGGGGTCTCGATCTTCTGTCTTGCATACTTTGTTTTTGAATGGCTTTATAAGGACCGAGAAGGTTTCCGGCGAACGCGTGGTGAGCCCTGCCGCGGGAAGCTGCTACTGCCCGTGCACAAGTGGGAGTACTAAGGTACCCCTATCTTAGTACACCGACAGGAGCCCCCGGGCCTAGGCCACACACGGTGCCGAACGCTGTTGGGCCAGGCCCAAAACAGTGCACGGGCACACGCGGCCTACGGCAAGCCGTATCCCCTTCCGCATCCGCCGCGCCCCTCCCTAACGGCACGCGTCGATTGCGGCGTCGTGGGAGAGATCGTGGCCTCGTTATTTAATGGGAAATGCGGAGCGTCCCCCACTTCCCCCTTAAAAGAAGAGGAAGCAGGGGCACTTTCCCTCCTTCATCTTCATTGCGTCTTCATCCTCCAGAAATCCTCCACTGCTCCTTGCCTCCACCCCACCTTCGCCGTCTTCCGCATCCACGGCGCCGTCGAGCTCCTCGCCTCTTCCCTCGCCGCCTCCGCCATGGCTCCGAAGAGCGAGAAGGCGAAAGAGGACAAGGACAAGAAGGAGAAATCCGAGCAGGCGGCGAAGCTTGCCGCCCTGCGGAAGAGGAATGTGGTCTTCGCGCCGAGGCTCAGCGCGAAAGAGCTGCGGAACAAGTATTATCTCTTCTGGTCCGGGGAGACCAAAGCTCATCCCCGCACCAGAGCCTTCCCTGCCGTCGCCAGAGATTTGTTCCCCGGCGGGTATTTCTTCTTCGCTGCTTTCTTTCACTGTGGATTGTGCCCTCCGTAATCGGAGTTTTTCTGTGACATTATGAACACATATGGCCTCCACCTCCTAGACTTTACCCCCAATGCCATCCTTACGATGGCCGTTTTCGCACATCTGTGCGAAAACTACGTTGGGATCCATCCAAATGTAGCACTCTTTCGCCATTTCTTTATGCCTAGAGTAGAGGCCGGCGCTCCCCTCTCCGGCGCCATATCCTGGATCTTCCGGTTGAACAAGAAGGATTCATACCTGAAGGGAGAACTCCGCGGCAAGTGGGAAGAATGGCGTGCAGATTGGTGCTGGGTAGTAGAAGATAAGCTGGAGCCTTTCACTGCGCCGCGCACAACAGCCATAGTGCGCGGTAGGAATTGGAGCGAATTAGCCCCGGAGGACAACAGACTCAGTATTGCCCTCGTCAGGATCATTCGTCTCCGGGTAGCTAATCTGACCATCGGAGAGGTTGGGGCAGATTTCCTCCGCCGCCGCATTGCCCCTTTACAAGAGAGGAAAAGGCCCGCCTGGGAATTTGGCAATGCGGCGGATATCATGAGGCTGCGCCCAGGATTAAACTTCAATTTCACTGCTTTGGAGCTGAAAGGAATGGTCCGAGAGCTCTTCAAGCACGACCCGACCCATCCGGAGTGGTTCAGACCCGCCAAGGGAGTAGTGCCACTGTGCAATAGCACCTCCTGCGACTCCTTGCGCGCAATGATGCCGGAGTGCGACTCCCACGGCATCGTCCCCACCTAGATCCAGCCTCCGGCAGATACAGTGCTGAGCTTCTTCGACAATCTGGTCGAGGTGCCCAAGAACCCCGAGGAGAACAGGGGCCTTACCCGGGCCACTACGGCCCGTGATATAGCTTATATTGCTTCCCGGATGGAAGAGGCCGCCGCAGCTGCAGCGGCGGGAGATTTCGGATTCACCGTTGATGAGGCGCAGGCCGCGGACGAAGCGTGCCAAGCAGAGGAGGCAGAGATCCGCAGGCTGCTCAAGCTTCCGCCCGAGGAGTTTGCCGGGGTCCCCTCCTTGAGGCTTTCTGGGATACCCGGGGTTGCGAGCGAGGTCGCCGCAAGGAGCGAGGTTGCCGGAGGGAGCGGAGCCGCCGGAGGGAGCGGAGCCACCGGGCAAAGTGCTGGGCCCAGCGGGCCTGCCGGGGAGGAGGAGGAGGAGGACGTCGAGGCCGATGAAGACATCGGCGGATCTTTGGGACTTGATGACGACGCCTCCTCGTCCTCAGAGAACTCCCCGCCTCCGGCAAGTCCTAAGCAAACACCGAGGAAGCGCCTCCGCAAGGCGGCTACAGCGACGAGGACGCAGGCGCCCCGACAGCAGCCTGCTCGCCGGGCGACGCGCGCCACCAGGGCGAGCCAAACCGCGACGGAGGCGCCCCGCGCACCAGCGCCAAGCGGAGGAGGATCCTCCTGGAGCGAAGCGGCCGCTCCGCCTGCTACTCGGGCCTCGGCGTCAACGGAGGCTGGGTCTTTGCAGCCCCCAGCCCCGGAGACCGCCAAGCGCCCGAGGGAGCCTTCTCCTCCTGCTCCTCGCGCGGGAGCATCTCAGGTGGAGTTCGACTTCTCCGCCCTCAGCTCCGACGACGACGAGGAAGAGGAGTAAGTACTCGCAACTTGTAACTTCTTTGATTCTGTCTTGATTTTCCTTGTTGGTTCTGATCTTGTTTTTGCTTTGCTTTCACGTCCCTGGCCCAGCGGATGGCAAAGAGGGCCAAGATCCCTGTGGTTGAGGTCGAAGACGACTCACCCACCGCGGCGACCGGAGACGCGCCAGCGGCAGGCTTGCCGGACCAACCTGCTGCTCCGAGGAGCAGCCCCCAGCGCAGCCCCCAGCGTAAGTCTGGGTTTTGAACTTTTTGTTCGTCGGGCGCGCTTGAGGTTTTATCTTGTACTAACATCTTGTTGTCTTGTTTGTCTCGTGCAGAAGTGGAGCCGCAGCCGCAGGAGCGCCCGGAGACTGCCCCCGACGAGCTACATGCTCCACCCTCCCCGCCAAGGGCGAGCTCCCCGGCGAGGGAGAGTGCTCCGCCAAGGACGGGTACTCCGCCAAGGGCGAGTACCCCGCCAAGGGCGAGCAGCCCGACAAGGGTGAGCACTCCGCCAAGGTAGGGCACGGGCGGCCCTCCGCCAGCAGGGGCCACCACTCCCCCGCCAAGGGTGGACTCCTCGGCGAGGGAGCCTGTCGTCGAAGAAGTCCTCGAAGGTAAGTCTTGTAGCTTCTTCTTCTCGGACTTGTCTTTTTTCGATATTTGCTTGATCTTCTCTTTTCTTCTTCTTCTGTTAGATCCTCCTGCCCCAGAGAGGATGGAGACGGAGGCCACCGTCGAGGAGGAGGTGCACGGCGGCGGCAGCAACGCCACTGCCACTGAGGGCATGGCCAGAGCCGACGAGCCTGCCGCTGAGGAGACCGCCCCGACCGCAGACGCCGCGGCTGAGGAAGGGGGCGGCGACCACACTACTGGCCTGGAGGCAGCAGGAGCGTCAAGCACTGCACCGACCACCGACCCCTCCGCCGCCACGGAGCAGCCAGGCATCTATCTTGAGGCCCCCAACGGAATCTTCATACAAGTCCCGTGGGGGTCTTCGTCGCGAGCCCCCGTGGAGGGAGAGACCTATGACGGAGAGGTCCTCGCCTCCGCGGGGTTGAAGGTCGTTGAAGCACTTGGCGGTGGAGACGAGCCCGAAGAGGAGAAGCTCCTCCGCCGGCTCCTGGCCCTTTACCGGGCCAGGCAAGCGAAGCTGGACTCCCGGGAAGCTCTTGCCGCCAAGGCTGGAGTTGACTTGGAGAAGCGCGCCGCGGAGCTCCGCGCCGCCAACCAGGTGGCCCTCCGCAACTTGGCGGAGGAGCGCGAAAGGCTCGCCGAGGAGCAGCAGCGCTTGGCTGGTGAAGAGCTGTCCCGGCGAGAAGGAGCGCTCAACCAGCGGAAGGTCGACCTCGACGCCCACGAGGACGACCTCGCCGCCCGGGAGCAGGCCATTGGCGGAGCCTTGAAGGAGGCGAAGGATGCCGCTGCCGCCGCGGAGACCGCCAAGAGGAGCCTGGAGCTCAAGGTGGAACAGCTGGAGCAGTACCTGAAAGCAAGTGAGGACAGAGTCACCGCGCTCAACGTGGAGCGGGAGAAGGATGCCCACACAAACTCCGACTTGCAGGTACGACTCTCCAAGAAGGGCGACGAGCTCACTGCCGCCAAAGATTCAATCGCTGACTTGGAGTTGAAGGTCTCCACTTTGACCGATTCGCTGGACGCCGCCCGGGATCGCGAGACGAAACTGAAGGACGAGCTCGGCAAGGAACGAGGCCTGGTGGAGAGCGCCGCCGTCTCAGCGAACAACTTCAGCCGGGCGGTGGAGCAGTGGACTGACGATCTGGTCGCTTCTGCTGCAAATATTGACAAGGAGTTGATGGCGCTGAGGGTGGAGCACCTTGTGTACTCTCCGGACGAGAACCTCCCCCACAGCGCCAAGTTAAGTCTCTTCTTCAGGGGAATCGCGCCGGCGCTTGCACGGCTACAGGAGAAGCTCCCCGCGCAGCTGGCCGACGAGTCGCGTCAGCTCTGCACGGGCACTCTGGAGCGCGTCTTGACGAAGATTGTCTATCGCAACCCCGGCATCAACCTCACCAACGTCCTCCGCTCCTTGCCGGACGACGCTAACCAGGAGGCGTTGAAGGCGCAGGTCGCCCACATCGTCGCCAAAGTTAACAAGATCTCAAGGCGTGAAGGCGACCGTGTAGATTAGGCTTCTTCGTTTCTGTTTCTTTTGCCGCTACAGATTATGTTATGGACATGAACCGATTAGTTATTGCGGCAAGTTATCCTTGTAACATAAAGTCTTATTTTGATCAATCAATGCAGTGTTATCTCCCTTGCTTTGGTCCTTTACTTTGTATGCTTTTTACCCTACGCTTTTAGGGAATTTGCCGGCAAGGGGCCCTTGCCGCGAGCGCTGAGTGCTGGACTCTGAGCAGCCTGCTGGCAAAGGACCTTGTCGGCAAGCAACCTTGCCGTAGCTAGTCGCAACACACTTAGCTTGCTGAGCGAACTCGAAAACGAGGTAAGGGCGCGACACTTGTCGCAGCTCTCTTAAGTCGTTGAGCGTGCTCGGAAACAAAGTAAGGGTGCGGCTAGCCATGGGTAGGTTCCTCCGCGTACAGGTTTTCCATACAAAGTGTGGTTGTTCAAGGAAGACAACTAAAATTTAAAAATTTGAACCGCTCAAATTCTAGTAACTTAGCTTTCATAGTTCGTCCATTCCCCGGCAAGCTTCTCTTTTTTGAACAGCACTTGGTTCATCCTCCACCTCCTTCCCCC
>LR738714.1:653059465-653103180 GCA_902687465.1 Secale cereale | reverse complement strand
CCCCCCCCCCCGGCAAACTTGTGCGCGAGGAACGTTCCTTCTGCTTAAGAGGGAAAGGAAAAGAGAAGGGGAAAACAAGTATAGGGCTTCTTGGCCCATTAATGCTTACCGGAGATGTAGGTTGCACAAGATGCCAATCAATGCATGCAAATAACAAAGAAAAGCATGGAAATGGCAAATAGTGCGAAACACAAAAGCTTTACTGATGCACGGGATCTGCGCCCGGCTTTGTACAAAGGTTTACATGCAACAACGGCAAGACTCGTACAAAAGGTGGTTGCCGGAGCGGATCACGGCAACCGCGCCTTATGGGTGAAACTTGCGAAGATGCTCTATGTTCCAGGAATTGCTCACCGGTAAGCCTTCTTCGGTCTCAAGGCGGACAGCGCCGGGCCTTGTGACTTGTCTCACCCGATAAGGGCCTTCCCACTTCGGCGTCAACTTGTTGGAATTCTTGGCGGACTGAACACGCCGAAGAACAAGGTCGCCTTCCTCGAGACTCCTGGCCTTAACCTTGCGGCTATGATAGCGGCGCAAGGCTTGCTGGTATCGAGCAGCTTGTACAGCAGCCTGGAGACGTTCCTCCTCAAGGAGCAATGCATCATCTTGTCGCAGTTGCTCTTGCTCGAGCTCATCATAAGCGAGCACTCGAGGAGATCCGTATACGAGTTCCGTGGGGAGAACTGCCTCTGCTCCATAAACAAGAGCAAAGGGTGTATGTCCGGTGGCTCGACTTGGTGTCGTTCTGATTGACCAAAGAGCCGCCGGTAGCTCCTCTATCCAGTTTCTTCCGCACTTGCGCAGCCTGTCGAAGGTTCTTGTCTTGAGTCCGCGCAGCACTTCAGCATTGGCCCTCTCCGCTTGACCATTGCTCCTCGGGTGAGCAACAGAAGCGAAGCAGACCTTGGCGCCAAGGTCTTGGACGTATTGCATGAAGGTGCGACTTGTGAACTGTGTGCCGTTGTCGGTGATGATCCTGTTAGGGATTCCGAAATGGCAAACAATTGACCTGAAGAACCTGACTGCTGACTGTGCTGTCACCTTCCTCACTGGTTCCACTTCTGGCCACTTTGTGAACTTGTCGATCGCAACGTACAAGTACTCAAAGCCCCCGACAGCGCGGGGGAAGGGGCCGAGGATATCGAGCCCCCAGACCGAGAAGGGCCAGGACAAAGGGATCGTCTGGAGAGCTTGAGCTGGCTGATGAATTTTCTTGGCATGGAACTGGCACGCTTCACACTTGGTTACTTGTGCAGTTGCATCTTGGAGGGCTTCTTGCCAAAAGAACCCTTGCCGGAACGCCTTCCCGGCAAGTGCCCTTGCGCCAATGTGGTGGCCACATATGCCTCCGTGTATCTCTGCCAACAGCTTCTGTCCATCTTCTCTGGAAATGCACTTCAACCTGACACCATTGAGTCTTCTTCTGTACAGTTCGTTGTCAACGAACTGGTACATACTTGACTGCCTGGTTATTTTCTCTATCTCCTATGGGTCGTCGGGAAGTTCTCCAGTTTGCAGAAAACGGACGATCTGTTGCGCCCATGCCGGAGCCCGAGGCTCAACGGCAAGGACTAAAGGCATGAGGGTCGCTGCGGGAACCCCAGTTTCTACGGCGAGAACCTCTGGTTCTGCCGGAGCTGATGGTCCCCCGGCAAGCCTGCCGGGGCAAGGCTTGTCGGGAATGCTTGCTTCAACTATACAGACCCTTGGGTCTGCAGGAGTAAACTGTTCCTCAGCGTTTTGGTTGTTGATCTTGGGGACCTTGGCGGCGGCTTCAGGGAGATCCGCCGGCAAGTAGTCGCCGGAGACCAACTTTCTCTTCTTGTTCTGCCCAATTGACGGTGTAACGGATGGCTGAGTTAGCTTGAGCAGGAAGGTCCCTGGTTCCACTGGTAACTTCATTGCAGCGCACTTTGAGAGGCCATCTGCAATATCATTCTGAGCTCTCGGGACGTGCTCCATTTGCAGACCTTCAAAGTGCTCTTCAAGCTTCCTCACTTCATCTACATAGGCTTCCATCAAAGGGCTCTGGTAACTCTTATTTACTTGTCGGACCACCAACTGCGAATCTCCCCGCACAATCAACTTCTTGATCCCAAGCTCGGCTGCAATCCTGAGGCCGGCAAGCAAGCCTTCATACTCAGCAGTATTGTTTGTCGCTTGTTCCTTGGGAAAGTGCATCTGGACAACGTACTTGAGGTGATCTCCGGTGGGTGCTATGAGTACCACGCCGGCACCGGCGCCTTGCAGCGAGAAAGCACCATCAAAGTACATTACCCATTCGCTGGTCGCTTCTTGTACGGGGACGCTTGTCTCTTGGAGTTCTTCATCTGGTGTTGGGGTCCATTCAGCTATGAATTCTGCCAAAGCTCTGCTCTGTATAGTCGAAGTACTCTCAAACCTAAGACCAAAGCTTGACAGTTCCAGTGCCCACTCGACGATCCTGCCTGTTGCTTCTGGATTTTGCAATATCCTTTTCAACGGAAAGCGAGTGACCACTGTTATCTCGTGTGCTTGGAAGTAATGGCGCAGCTTTCTCGAGGCCATGAGGAGACCGAAAAGCAACTTCTGCACCCCGGAGTATCTTGATCTAGCCCCCTGCAAGAGGGAACTTACAAAATACACCGGGCGCTGCACCATCTTCCTTCGCACCTCTCCTTGTTCCTACGCAGAGTTGTCCTTGTCGGGGCCAGAGCTTGCCGGTGGAGCCCCCTGCTTGTCGCTGGATTCGCTTGCCGGAGGTGTGGGCTATTCCTCTGCCTCCCTTTCTGCTACTAACGCAGCACTAACCACTTGATTGGTTGCCGCTAAGTACAGCAGCAACTTCTCTTGTGGCCTAGGTGCGACAAGTATTGGAGTGGAGGACAGGTATCCTTTCAAATCCTGCAGCGCTGCCTCCGCTTCCGGAGTCCATTTCATAGGACCTGCCTTCTTCAAAATTTTAAAGAAAGGCAAGGCGCGTTCTGCAGATTTTGAAATGAACCTGCTGAGGGCAGCCACACAACCAGCAAGTCTCCTTACGTCCTTGACGCGCTTCAGGGCTTCAATCTGCTCGATGGCTTTTATCTTGTCGGGATTGGCTTCAATCCCCCTCTGGGACACAAAGAACCCGAGAAGCTTGCCGGAGGGGACTCCGAAGACGCACTTCTCGGGGTTCAACTTAAGCTGGATCTTGCGCAGATTTGCAAATGTTTCTTCCAAGTCTTGGATCAGGGTATCTTTGCTCTTACTCTTGACCACTATGTCATCCATGTAAGCTTCTACATTTCTGTGGATCTGTGGCTCAAAAGCAGTGTGCACCACCCATGCAAATGTTGAGCCTGCATTCTTCAATCCAAAGGGCATGCGTATAAAGCAATATGTGCCACATGGAGTAATGAATGCAGTCTTCTCTTCATCTTCCTTGGCCATGAATATCTGGTGGTAGCCTGAGTATGCATCAAGGAAGGAAAGCAGCTCACATCCAGCGGTGGAGTCAACAATCTGGTCAATGCGCGGCATGGGAAATGGATCCTTGGGACATGCTTTATTCACATCAGTGAAGTCTATACACAGTCTCCACTTCCCGTTGGCCTTACGCACGACAACTGGATTTGCTAACCAAGTGGGATGGATCACGCCTCTAACCAGGCCTGCTGCTTCTAGCTTCTTTATTTCTTCGGCGATGAATTCTTGGCGCTCCACAGCTTGCTTCCTGACCTTCTGCTTGACGGGCCGCGCATGAGGACAAACAGCAAGCTTGTGCACAATTACATTCCTGGGAACGCCGGGGATGTCAGATGGTTGCCACGCAAACACATCGACATTCGCCCGCAGGAAGGCAACGAGCGCGCTTTCCTATTTGTTGTCAAGTGTAGCACTGATGGTGAAGGTACCACCAGTGCCGTCCTCCTTGGCGGACACCTTCTTGGTTGCCGGTGGAGCGGCCATCCCCTTCTTACACTTGCCGGTGGAGCTCGATGGAACGTCCTCGACGGCAGCGCAGCACTCCGAAGAGGTGCGTTTGCCAGAGTGGGTCCCAGAGCTCTTGCCGGACTTGGTCTTGGTCTTCCCCCCGGGAGCTTCAGCGGCAAGTGTGTTGCTTTCCGCTGCGGCTGCTGCATCCCGGTATATCTTGTCGGCGCAGATAAGCGCGTCCTTCTTGTCCCTAGGGACGCAGATGACGCTTATCGGCCCCGGCATCTTGAGTACGTTGTAGGCATAATGGGAAGCTGCCATGAACTTGGCGAGGGCAGGACGTCCAAGTATCCCATTGTATGGCAATGGGATATCGGCCACGTCGAAGGTTATCCTCTCCGTCCTGAAGTTGAGCTCCCCGCCAAAGGTCACCGACAGAGTAATCTTCCCCTTCGGCTTGCTCCTCCCCGGGTTTATTCCTTGAAACGACCCGGTTTCTTCAAGCTCGCCGTCTGGGATCTGGAGTTTCTTGATCACAGCCGAGGAGATTAAGTTCAGGCCGGCCCCGCCGTCAACCAACATTTTGGTGACCTTGAGGTTGCCGATGGTTGGTGAGACCAACATCGGCAAGCACCCGACCACCGTTGTGCGGTCAGGGTGATCCTAAAGATCAAAAATGATGCGCGTGCTGGACCACTTCAGCAGCCTGCATGACTCAACGGGCGGCTCAGCTGCGTTTACTTCCCGCACCCACTGCTTGAGTTGGCGGTGGGAAGTATGCAGAGAGGCGCCTCCGTCGACACACAGAATTATGTGGCCTTCTGGAACTCATGCTCGCAGTTATCTCCTTCCTCCATGTCGTCGTCGTCGTCTTCTTCCTCATCCTTGTCGCGGCCCCGGGGAGGTCGATCACCTTGCCGCTGCTCGGCCTTGCCGCGGCGTCCTCCCCGGCCATTGAATGGCCGCTTCTTGCTTTGCTCCCCTCCGCCACCTTGGGCCTTCTCCTTGTCGCGACGCTCGCACTCAGCCTTCTGCTGTTCTACGAGGTACTCGACTCGTTTGCAGTTCGAAAGGTCGTGGCCCTTGGTGCGGTGGATCTTGCAATATTGCTTGTCGGAGCCGTCCTGCTTGTCGGCTGTCGCTACAGGTGCAGGCTCCTTGCCGGAGCCGCCAACCTGTGCCTTCTTGGCGGGAGCCTCCTTGCCGGACTGCTCGACGACTAGCACTTCCTTGCTCTTCTTCTTTCTATTGTTCCGCCGCCGGCTTTTCCTTGCCGGGGCGGCATCCTCGCTGTCGCTTCCCCCTGCGCCAGCATCCTCTCCAGGGAGTCTCCTCCCTTCTTCAGCGCACGCGCACTTGTCAGCCAGAGCGTAGAGCTCGCTGACATCCTGAATCTTGGTCATGGCCATCTCTTCCCGCATGCGGCGGTTACGCACGTTCTGGTGGAACGCGCTGATAACCGCGGCGGGGTGGACGTCAGGAATATTGTGCTGCACGCGGCTGAATCATTGAATGTACTTGCGCAGGGGTTCTCCTTCCATCTGGGCCAAGATGTGGAGATCGCTCTCCTGGCCGTGGGGTTTGTGGCCGCCTGTGAAGGCGCCAACAAACTGGTGGCACAAATCTGCCCACGAAGAAATGGAGCCTTCCGGCAAGTGCATAAGCCAAGAACGGACGTTTGGCTTAAGCACCAGCGGGAAGTAGTTGGCTAATATCTTCTCGTCGCGTCCCCCGGCAGCCTGCACCGCGATGGTGTAGATGCTGAGGAACTCCGAGGGGTGCGTCTTGCCGTTTTACTTCTCGGGTACGTCGGGCTTGAAATTTTTCATGCTGGGCCACTGGACGCGCCGCAGTTCACGGGTGAACGCAGGGCAACCTGCCACATACGGCAAGTCGCCTGGTTCACCGGGCGCGTGCGTGTCGACAGCGGTCCCAGCACGCTGATCCGATTGTCGCCGGGCTTCTTGTCGGCGCTCGATTGTCGTCCGAGCATCCTCTTGTCGCCGATCGTCAAGGACTTGGGGCTGGTCCCGATGAGCCCGCGGATCCGACGACGTCGTGGAGTCGTCGACGACGTTGATCCGGCGTGGAGGCGTCTTCTGCTTCCGCGGCGGGGAGTGCACGGTGGTTGCGCCCCCGGCGGTCTTGTCGCCGTCGGCCTTCGTCTAGTCGACATGATGTGGCCGCGAGGTCGCCGGCTGCTGTGGCGTGTCGTTGTTGGAGAAGGCGATGAGGCTTTGGATCGTCGCCCTCCAGTCTTCGGCCTTGTCTGCCGCTGGAGGGAAGTCGAGGAGCAGTTGCGCTCTCGCTAGCGCTTCTGCTGGAGAGGAGGGGAGCGGTGCGAGGAGCGAGATACGCTCGGACTTCTAACAGGGTTAGAAGGAGCAGTCTCCTGCCCCGGCGACCACGCCTTGCTCGTGCCAGGACGATAGCCTTGAGCGTCCCGCGATCCTCCGGTTTGTCCTTGCCCCAGCAAGCGGATGGTACCTTCTGTACCATGGCGCCGCTGGCCTGTCGTCTGCTGAGATGGACGTGGTGCATCTACGGACACCGAGGCCTTGGAATTGGCCCGGTCGTCCGTCTTGTCCTTGGATTTGGTGGCGCCGTGAGTTTCCTCGCCGGCGACCACCCTTCCGCCAGCATCTCCTCCACCAACCGTTGGTTCTGGTGGTGGTGGGGATCGATGCAGACGGGCCTGCGACCTCCGAAGCCTTCTTCTTCGGGGCCATAGTGCTGTTGCTGACGAAGTTGATGAAGCTGGAGAGGTTGATGAAGAATGCGCCCGCGTGAGCGCCGGATCAGGTTCGCACAACCTCGACGCCCCATACCTGGCGCGCCAAAGATGTCGGGGGAAACTATCCTCCCACGAGCACCTATGGGACCGGAGCCCCTTCTACGTTGCGGTAAAGGAGCGGAGGGAGCACGAAGAGCAGATCGAGGAACACACGCGGGCAGTTTACCCAGGTTCGGGCCGCGCGGACGCGTAAAACCCTACTCCTGCTTGGATTGTATTGAGTTCTTGAGCTCGGGAGCTTGAAGGGCTAGCTACACCGAGCAAGTGAGGTGTCTAGGTTCCGAACCCCTCTACGTTGTGCATGGGCCTCCTTTTATAGCTCAAGGGGTCACCGACAGGTGTCAACGTAGAGGAGGGTAAAAATGTAATTTTGGTGGTAGTTGTAACAGTGCATGAACAGTGGATGAACAGTGGTCTTCACCTAACTTTGACAGTGGGGGACAAGGGCCTTAAATGCCCGTCACCGTCGACCCCAAAAGCGCCCGTCCATGCGTCTCCGTTCGCCACGGTGGTAGCCTCGTCACCGTGGCGCGCCACCGTGTCCACCAGGCTGCACAGCCATCCGCCACGCGTCCCTGGAAGGGCCCCATGACGACGCGTGGGCCGATGAGCTGGAGCGCGGGCACACAGCGCAGGCTTCCCCCGGCAAGCACCTTGCCGTGGTCTCGATCTTCTGTCTTGCATACTTTGTTTTTGAATGGCTTCATAAGGACCGAGAAGGTTTCCGGCGAGCGCGTGGTGAGCCCTGCCGCGGGAAGCTGCTACTGCCCGTGCACAAGTTGGAGTACTAAGGTACCCCTATCTTAGTACACCGACATTGCTCCTCTGCATGTTCGCACTCGGGGTTTTAAAATCTCAACATGGCAAGAAAAATATACTACTAGTAATACTCGCGCATCTTGTGGGCAACATTAAAGCACTCATCTACCATGTTAGAGCATCTCCAATAGAATCTCAATGCGCGGAGCTTTAAAAAAGCATTTATAGTGCTGAGATCGAGAAGTAGAGATAGAGAGTAGAGGATAGTTCTCAGCATAGATAGATAAAAAATAGATTATTCAATTACTCCTCATCGTCCGACTCCTCCTCGGTGATGTCCTCCACCGACGTCTGACTGTAGGCCTGAAGATACCGATCGTCGTCGGATTCCCAGGGCGACGCTGCTCCTAGCCTCATGTTGAATTGAGTGTTCGCTTTTCGCCTACGCTTATCATCGTGATAGGCGGCTCGCTCCACCCTCCTCTTATCCCTCTCCGCCCTCCTTTGCTCGTAGAACTTGCGCTCGTTGATGATTTCCTGCGGGAAGCGTTAGCGCCACAGCGCCATGGCTTCCTCGTCCATCTCGGCGATGCCGAGACGATGCTCCAGCCTCAAGTTGTCGCGATGATCCTCGTCGGTGATAAGCCGCGGCAGAGGCGCCAGCTCCTATGCTCGCTTCCGCGTCGGCACATTGGGGAATCTCAATGTTCTATGAGGCCACCGGAGGCGTCACGCTGTCGAGTCATACGCACGAGCGGCCTCATTGGCGGTGTCGAAATTGCCGAGGCCGAGGCGCAACCCGCGGAACTGGATCTCGGCGGAGAAGCCGCCGGAGGGGCGCGCGCGGACGCTGCGGTATCCCCAAGTTTCCCGGTGACGCGGCGGCATGGTGGCGTGGCGGCGGCTAGGCGAGAAAGAGCGGGGAGAGAGCAGTGGCGAGGCACAGAGCGGGGAGAGAGCGGTGGCAAGTCACAGAGCAGTGGGAGGGCGTTGGATTTTATAAAGCACGCCGAACGCCGCGGGCCAAAATTAGCGCACGCCCGGCCGCTTTTTCCTGCGCGCGCAATCCTTTCCCGACGTCTGTGCTATCTCTACTCTCTTCTCTACTGTTATATTTATTTTATATTTTATATTTATCTCTACTTCTCTACTCTCTATTTTTTTCTCTACTTTTTCCCTAATCTTATAAAAAAAGAGTTGGTGATGATGGTGTTCCTGTCATCCTGCAATATAGGCCATCCGATTTATATCTGATGGATAGGAAGGAAACTGTGGCAATTTTGCAAAAACATACCCACACCCCTCTCTACATTTGCAAATATGGCATTCCCTCGTTCATCCTTTTCTCCCACAAGATAAACTACTCATACAAATGGATCTTGATGCGTGCAACGCATGGGCATCTTGCTACTTCTAAAAAACTATCCATCATTTGCCACACTACGGGTTGCAGATGAAATACCTACCCAAGCACAGCGTGATACAGGAGCGATGCACAATTACAAGCTTATATTATGTTGGACAATGGAGGCTATAACCAATTACTTTTATAGGGAACAATAGCACCCAGGAAATTTGAAGGGTAGGTATGAACAAAATTGGAACTGCACATGTACTGCTAGGTTTTTCAATACACACATTACCAATCGAGGAGGAGAACGATTTTCGCGGCGGCCTTTGTGAATCATGGTTGGCAACGGGAGTCAATTCATTGACCATGACGGTGGAGCTTCTACGCTTGGCGTCGGCTTCCGGGAAGCAGATCCGAGACCATGGAAGACGGTGCCGGGGAAGAGGCTCTGTGTACAGCGACGACGATGGACTGGCTCCAGTGCGGCATACGAGGTCGTCGATGAGGCAGATGTGTTGCGGTGGACGAGTGCGCCGATGTAGAAGGGGAGGAGCACGAAGGCTGCGGTGCCGTGGAGAAGTCTATTTTGATGTGGGGATAGAAAATGGGGAGTATTCAGGTGTACTACTCTGGGTGCCGGGGTGGGGTTGGCTGGGTAGGGTAAACCTGAAGTTACGAAAATAGCCCCCTACCAACCGTCATCTGTAGGCCTGTTCTGAAGGCTATGATGGTAACTTTCCACTGCTCGAATTAGGGTCGTGGGAGATTTTCCCGCCGACCTCAATATTTTGTGACACATAACTCCCCGTGTGGCGTGTTGGGTGATGCGGCTAAGCAACTTGTCGGTGTACAAAAAGAGGGATATACTTTTTGTACCCCTATGTCTGTGCACGGGCAGTCTGAGCCATGGGCACCACCACACCAAGCATGGCAAGGGAGGTGAGCCGGGGTAAGACCGAAGCTTGATGGAGACTGGAACAACGCCAAGAACAAGACCACAAAGAGCAAAGGGACGGAGCTGCTTTCCCCGACAAGATCCTTGCCAGGAGCCAGTTTCAGCAGCCCTGGCAAGATCCTTGCCGGGGCCGGCTCTGGCAGCCCCTGAAAGGCCCTTGCCGCGGCAGTTCGCCCCACGCCTACGGAGCGGATCACCCTTGAGTCCACCGCCCCCATGGGGCGAAGATTCGGGAGATATCCCCGTGGTGGCATGTAGATCTTTGTGAAGACATCCAAGATCAGATACAAGCTAAGAAGACGACGAACCTTAGCGAGATCCTAGCCAAGGAGGACCACAAGGCCTCCGGCACGCACCTTGCCGGGGATGACAGCAGGCGCCGCGGCAAGACCCTTGCCGGGGCCCCAGCAAGGCCCTTGTCGAGGAAACCCGCAGGGCCACCATCAGGCCCCCACCAACTGTATTTCCACCGCCCCACGTAGCTGCCGACCGAACCAACTGGACAGGATCGTGTGTGGCAACTTGCAGATCTTCGTGTAGACCCGCCGTTGCGCCACCTCAGCTGCCTGCCTGCCTACATGGCACCTCAGGCACCGCTGGCCAGGGCGCGTGTCAACACGAGGAGGAGCGGCGACGGACAAGACGGATGTCTCCCCTCGTTCCTGATAAGGCAAGGACACCTAAGCTAAGCGCATTAAATGCGCCTTGTCCTGTAATGCGAGGGATAACCTCGCATCACTGTACCCTTTCCACCTCCTGTGTGCCACTGTGGCAACCCCTTTTTCCTATAAAAGGAGGCTCGAGGCGGCCAGGAGAAGGATTCGGCTTTTTAGAACTCCTCACAACTCTTTTGGAGCTCCTCACTAGCTGAAGAACACAAACATATAATCCACCAAAGCAGGAGTAGGGTTTTACGCATCTTTGCGGCCCGAACCTGGGTAAAGGAACCGTGTCCTGACTATTAGATCCGCTCTTCTCTCAACCCCGTGCCTCGCAACCGTAGTAGGGACTCTCGTGATCCCATAGGTGTCGATCCAAATACACCGAAATCTTTGGCGCGCCAGGTAGGGGGCGCAGTTGTGAGAATCAGCTCTAGTAGTTGGCCCGACGCTCTCTCGTCTTCGTGGCCCTTTGAGAAGGAAGGAGGCCGGAAGATCTGCGCTCGAGCGACTACAAATAGAAGCTAAGTTACATCGATCCTTTGATATTTCTACCCTATTATTTAAAGTTGTTGTCCTCAGAGCTGTCATTCTTTGTGCAAAAAGAAACCTGCACGGAAATGGGGCCCTTCCCGATCGGCAACGCCTTTGTTCTGTTTCGAGTCCGCTCAACAGTTCAAACGGCTGCGTTGGAAACGGTAGGGTAGCCTTCCACAATTGACAAAGCTCTCGACTCTGACTCGAGTCAAACTCGACAGTTTGAGCGGCTGCGTTAAGAGCGGCAAGGTGGCGGACCCGGCAGCACGCTCGCCCGGCAGGCCAATGGGGACCCGTCCCCAAGACGCCGCGTTGGGTATTTTGCACCGGCAAGCCTACCCAGTTAACGTAGGGTGGACACACAAAGAGGCAGCAAACAGGAAAATAACATGCATGATTCTGAAGACATATCAAAGTTATATTACATCATGCCATCTCTGCGGTTCTAACTGAAGATGAAATTTGTCTTGGTCATGAACTCGCAGCGGCAAGGAAGAACGTGATGCCTAATCCCGACGCTGGCCCTCCACCCTCTTGATTTCGTCCATGCGGCTGATGACGGGCTTGATGCGCTCCTTGAGCGCCGTGAGGTTGGCATCCTCCGGCAAGCTGTCCATGGTGGCTTCGAAGTCGAGGGCGGGGTTTCAGAACGCCACCTTGGTGAGGACCTTGGTCATGACCCCCCGGCAGAGCCGCCGGGCCTCCCTGGCGAGCGTGGCCGTTCTGTTGGAGTGAAGATCAGTCAAGGCACTGAGGACGCCCTCGAAGAACAAGTTCAGCTTGGCGTTGACGGACCCGCTCCATTCAAGGGCATACCTCACGTTTGGCATCCCCATGAGGGCCAACTGTGAGGTAACCCTGCCGGCAATGTCCTCCAGCCGGCTGATCCACTTGTTCTCATCCGCCTCGTATTCTTAGTGGGAGGCGCCCTCGTCCGCCCGCAGCTGCTTCTCCTCCTCCAGGCTCTTGGCCAAGGCCTCCTCCCGAGCAGAGCTCTCCGCCAACATCTTCTCGAGATTCTCCAGCCTCAGCCTAAGATCTCTGATGAAGTTTTGCGCCTCGGAGAGCTCCCCAGTTCTGCTGATGACGGCTCCCTGCGCCTCTGTCAAGGCGCAGTTGAGCCTGTTCTTTTCGTCGGACAGCCTGAGGGCCTGCTCCTTCAGCCCGTCCCGTTCCCCCTCCAGCTCTTGTACCTTGCCGGCATGGGCCAGAGCTTGGGCATCGAGTGCCTCTTTGTGCCTCTGCCCCAGCTCACGAGTCCGCCGCTCGACAAGAGCCTCGAGCTCCTCATCCTTGCTGCGGAGTGTTGCGGCAAGCTTCGCCTCACGCGCGGAGAGGTCTTCTTCCTGGGAATCGAGGGCGGCTTGATGCTAGTTTCGGGCGGCCTCCGCCGCGGCAGCCAAGTTCGCTGCCTCTTCCTGGGCCTTCTCGATGTCGGCCATCTTCATGATGAGCTCCGCATTACGCTTGGCCAGTTCTTCCTGGAAGGCCCTCTGCTCCTCGCGGGACTGGTGGAACCAGGTTTGCGCCTCAGCGACGAGCGCCTGGAAGTCCACCTCTGCATCATCCACTGCTGCTGTTCTGGACTTAAGCTTGTCCAGACGGGCACGGTAGAGCGCCTGGATCTTCCGGAAGTTGGCCCCCATGTCCCAGAAGAGCTGCCCTTCTGGAGAGCCGTCGCCGTCGGTGCCCGGTTCATCAACAACCTCGAGCCTGGTGGCGGCGAGCACCTCGCCATCAAAGACTTCCCCTCCGGCGAGCACTCGGGAGCTTGGCGACCCGGCAAGATGGACGAAGAGGTTGTCACCCACCTTCAGATACCTGCCGGGGCCCGAGGTCGCGAAGGAAGAAGGCTGATCATCAATCACCTCTTCCTCGGCTGTGGCCTTGCCGGCCTCCCTGGCAGGCCCACCGCCGGCACCCTCGGCGGCGCCTCTGGCGGCGTCCTTGGTGGCTTTATCCTCGGCGGCTTCCTTGGCGGCCTCCTCGGCGGCGATCTTGTCGGCCTCCGCCGTGGCCTCCTCAGCAACCTCCTTGATGACGATGTCCACGTCCTCCGCATCGGTCGAAGGAGGGCCTGGGCCGTGATGGGGATGATGAAGTCAAGAAAAGCGCAAGGGAAAACCAAAGGCAGAAGACAGGTGTCAGGACCCCGATCCTAAGTCACACCGATCTAGCTGTAACACGTCATATCACTTTGCGGCCTCACGCACGGTAAACCCCAGGGGTGCCACCTTACCTGGCCCGGGACCGTTTGCGCATTTTGGCACACGTATATGACAGTGTCGCTAGCATCCATATGACAGAGAACCCGGGCCGACATGGCTAGTTATAAACCAAAAGTGGCACTAAATTACAGAGACGGGCATCCATGACCCAGCAACGAACGTGTCGGTCATCAACGTATGAACCCAAGTCGTAGCAAGCTACATGGACTTAAAGGAACAACGTGTGACATTTCCCCTAAGGGACAGACACAGGAACGAAGAAGGACACATGCCGGCCAGCCTACGTGTTCCGAGCAGTAGCAAGCTACCAAGGCTCATTGGAATCACTAGGAGGCATTTCCCTGTAAGGTAGGCTACCAAAGGAAAACAACTAGGTGTCGGATCCCACACATACCAAGCATTTCAACCATACACACAATATGCTCAATATGTGCAAATACAACATTGCATCACAACAGAACTCTATGACTCAAAGTACTTTATTTAAGAGGCTCCAAGAGCCATACATAACATATCCATACAAGTAGGGGTCACATGACCCAACACTCAAGTCATACAGTCATACAAGCACAAACGGAAGCTACATGTCTGAGTACAGACAACTTAGAAAATAAAACATGCTTGGTGTAGCCTGACTATCTACAAGGCCCTTCACAAGCTCCAGATCTCCGTCTGGGTGTCAAGCTACTCGTCGACGTCAACGTCTATGTAGAACCCATCAACAGGGGCAGGGTTCTCCTCTGCAACAGTTATTAAGCAAACATGAGTACAAAGGTACTCAGCAAGTACTACCACAGAACCTATCATACATGCAACATTATCAAAGGGGGTAGTGGAGTTCATAGCAGAAAGCCAGCTTTGACTCTTGGCTAACCTATACTACAACTCTCAACGGATTGCAAGATGTTATTACGAACACGAGTCCTCTACTCACCACAACAATACACTACCGAGGATCCTCTTCCGTCATCCTATGGAAGGGCCATCCACGACACTCACACTTATCTTGAGGCTTTTAGTAGTATCCATCAACTTGTCTATGAACTGTAAGAGTAACCAAGTAGTCCGTACCGCGAACAACGGCTATTCGAATAGATTGATAACCCTGCAGGGGTGTACCTCTTCACACACGCGCCCACCACTTATCGCCGTTTACTCGACATGTACTCGGCAACCTTCAAGCGGAAGCCCAGCGAGGGTGTCGGCCACGACCTGACTAACTACTCAAGTCTCTCGTCCAGGTTTATCGCCTATTTGGGTTCCATCCGTGGGGAGATCCGACCGGGGTGTCGCTCACGGCCCCAAACGATGTGTACAGGGTTCCCGAGTCACCAAACGGGCAACCGGTACACCGTGCCACTTACCTGACGCATCACAACCCACCCCGAGGGTCAGCGCTGTGCACGACCTCCAGTAAACTATAAACACCAGTAACTAGTTGCAACTCCTGGACAGAGATCGAGGGTAATTAATAAGCAGAGAGGGTCAATTAAGGATCCCAATGTGTGGTAGTAGTTGTAACTTGAACCACACATACAGATCTCGGGTCCTATGGACGATTCCAATGAAACAACCCACCATGTACTCCTACATGGCCTTTCATCGATGCCTTTACCAAGCGTATTCCACACTTCCTTCTCTTTATCGGTATGATCATTTCACTCTGATCCATCACCCAGATGAACCAGACCAGACACAACTCTAAGCATAGCAGGCAACATAAGCAAATAACATGGTGGATCACACATCACATGGCTCAATCAACTCCTACACATGCTAGTGGGTTTCAACTATTTACTGTGGCAATGACAGGTCATGCAAGGGAATAGGGTTCAACTACCGCAGCAAGTAGCAGTTCACACGCTGTTGCCTTAATGTAGTAAAAGAGAGCAGGAGCGAGGAGATTGGGTTTGTATCGGAATGATCAATGATTGCTTGCCTGACAGAGTGGTTGTCGGGTACTGCTCTTCAGCTAGATACGCAGCAGTATCCTCGGGAGCAGGACCTAACATAGAGAATACCGGCGATACAATCATTAAACAAACAAATGCAACAATATCATGCATGCTCATGACATGGCAAGATGCATGTGTTTTGGCTAATGCAACTAAAACCAGAAGGGTTTGAGCCTATTTGAATCAAAGATTCAAATTGGCACTTTAGCTATTATTTAATTAAGTGCATTATCATGTTTTGATGTATACAGCAAGGTTAACTTGCTCAAACATGCATGAAACCAGTGCCATTGGAAAGATTGGATTTTTCTGATCATTTTTCATATATAGATTATTTCCATCTGAGCTATGGTTGATTTTATATGATTTTTAGAAGTTTTGGGTATTTTCTGAAATTCATAAATCATTTAAGATTTAAATTAAATTCCAGAAACTCTTTACTGTGTCAGCATGACCTCATGCTGACGTCAGCAGGTCAACAGGAGCTAGTCCAGGTCAAACATGACATGTGGGCCGGCATGTCAGTGTCATAGCTAATTAACAAAGTTAATTAGTGTTAAACTAGGAACTAATTAGATGTCAGTGGGGTCTGGGCCCACGGGTCAGTGACTAAACTAACTAACTAATTTAATTAAAATTTACTTAACTAAACTAGCTAATTAGGGGAGGGGTGGCCCACACGTCAGCGACCCAGGGGTGGTCAACCCCCCGGTCAAACGAGTCAAACTCGCCGGCGAAGTGACGCCGGCGAGGCCAAACACGGCGGCGTGCTTCGGAAAACGCCCACAGGTTGGGCGCGTTGGAGAGCCCTTGCCGATGCGCGTCGAACGGTGGTAGTCGCCGGGCCTGTGGTGGACGGAGGCGACGGCAACGAGCTCGGCAGCGGCGGCCGGCGTTCGGGCGTGTGTGGAGACGTGGCTACGGTGGCCTAGGCGATGCGTGCGTGGCACCTAGCTCGTCTACGTGCTGCGGCGAGCGAGATGGACATGTGTCCGTGACCAAATGGTCACCGGAGCATCGCCGGCGGCAAGCACGGCGGCGGTGGGTTTCGGTGATCAACGGAGCAGCAGCTACACGGCGTAAACGAAGCAGAGGAACGAGGGATTCGGCGTAGGGGCTCACAGCGGTGCTAGCGAGCTCGACGTAGAGGTTGGGGACGCTCTGCAGCTTCTTAATCGACGGCGAGGTACTCCGGCGATCCGAGGAGGGGAACGACCGCGTGAAGGCGTTGCAGGGCTCCCGGCGATCCGTGGCTCAGCGAGGAGGAAGAGGGCGTCGCGGCGAACCTTCTGGACACGGTCACGGGACGAGGGGGAGGCTCTAGGTGCGGCGACGGCGAACGGTGGCGACGGGCGGCTCGGTGGTGAGAGGGAGAGAGCCAGGGGAAGGCGATGGGGACGAGGGGAAAAGAGAGAGGGGTCGGGCAGCTGCGTGGCATCGCAGGGAGGCTTCCAGGCCATCGGGGAGGCAGGCAAGCAGGGCGGAGGTGGCCGGGCGCGTGCCGGCGCGCGGTGGCCACGCGCGCTGCCTTCTGGCGTGAGGAGGAAGGCGACAGAAGCGGGGCTGGTGGGCTGGGCCGGCCTGCAACAGTGCTGGGCTCCAGGTAAGTTCCTACTCTCTTTTTCTTTTTCCTATTTCTTTTCTGTTTCATTTCTTTTGCAACTTTGTTTAATTAATAAAAATGCCAGAACATTTTTATAACTCATAAAACTTGTCATGCCCACTGTATATAATATGAACAGTATGGAACATTATAGTTTATGATTATTTGAGCAGTTAAAATATTTTATAGCATTTAAATGCCCAAATTCAAATACCATATGATTTAATCCAGAGCCCTTAGATGTCCTAGAAAATTGAGCACCATTTTTAGCAGAGGTTTAGGACCAAGGCAGAAATGATGAACATTTTTTAAGGGCATTTTGGGTACATTGGAAAAGATTTTATCAAACCCTAGTTGTTAGGAGAGGGGTGCTGGGGTTTCTGTCATTCCCATTTCAAGTTTCTTTGATAAGTAGACATGATGCACACTCTAGCTAGTCCTAATATAAGTGCTAAACTAGGGATGTGACAACTCACCCCCACTTAAAGGAATCGCGTCCCGAGATTTGGGTTCTTCCGGAAAGAGGGTGGGGTACTCAAGTCGAAGACGATCCTCCCTTTCCCAAGTAGCTTCACTCTCGGAATGATGTGACCATTGAACCTTGAGAAACTTGATATTGTGGCGTCGAGTGGTGCGCTCGGTTTGATCAAGAATACGAACGGGGTATTCTCGATATGTGAGATTGTCCTGGAGATCAAGCGTTTCGTGGTCCACTCAGCGGATAGGATCCGAGAAGCAACACCTGAGTTGAGAAACGTGGAACACGTCATGAACTCTGGATAGGTGCGGAGGTAGTTCCAATTGGTAGGCAACTTCTCCTCGTTTGGTAAGAATGCAAAAAGGACCGATGTAACGAGGGGCCAATTTGCCTTTGATACCGAAACGATGGGTTCCCTTATGAGGAGTAACCCGAAGGTAAGCCTTATCGCCGACTTCAAAAGTCACAGCCTTATGATGACTATCATATTGGCTCTTCTGGCGAGACTGGGCTGTTTTCAATTTCTCACAAATGATGCGAACTTGGTCTTCTGCTTCCTGAATCATATCCGGGCCAAAGAATTGTCTTTCCCCGGTTTCTGACCAGTTAAGAGGTGTTCGACACCTTCGTCCATATAGAACTTCGAAGGGAGCTTTGCCCAAGCTGGCTTGATAACTATTGTTATAAGCGAATTCGGCAAATGGAAGACACTTTTCCCATTCCATACCGAAAGAAATGACAGTGGCTCGAAGCATGTCTTCCAGAATTTGATTGACTCGTGCCACTTGACCACTTCACTACTAGGAAAAGGCCTACTAATGGCGCACCTAATTTGGCCATTAATGGTGCATTAGTCGTGCGCCATTACTAGCACGCCATTAGTATATTTTACTAATGGCGCACCTCTGGTGCACCAGTAGTATCTGGTATACTAATGGCGCACCGCAGATGCGCCATTAGTATGCACAGTAGTGCGCCATTAGTATGCCTCCCAGGGGCCATGTGTACCCAGGTGCTTTGGTATACTAATGGCGCACTCCAGCAGGATGGCCATTAGTAATGTCCGCATAGTAATGGCGCACTGGCTGGTGATGCGCCATTAGTATCCTGTGGCATACTAATGGCGCACTGTGTTGTGATGCGCCATTAGTATGAATATTACGTTTTTTAATATATATTTTTTTGCACAGATTACAAAATGTATAATTGCACAGAATATAGACAGCACACATCAACAACAAATTCATCAAATACAATAGAAGAATAGTCTCTGAATACAATTCATCATATTAGTCTCCGAATACAATTCATCATATTAGTCTCCAAATTGAAAAGACCGAACAAAGATAGAACAATATATTACAAGTCTCGAGACCGCGAGTAGCGAGTTTGTCTTCACATTACAAGTCGATATCGATCATCTAAACTACCATCACATAGAAGAGAGCTGCGGTCATCACGATGAGCATCATCACGATAAAACTCGTCTTCATCCGGTTCCTCCAACGCTCCCTCCCCTCTCCCGCTAGATAGCGGGCGTATCTAGATTCGGCCTCGGCCCTAGTGGTGTACCCTTTGTAACTATTACCGCTGAATCGGTGAACTTGTGTCCGACACTCCTCCCAGTCGTCGTAGACTCCAGGAACCTTACCCTTGTACACGACATACGACGGCATCGCTATGCACTAGCCAAACAAAACGTTAGTACCAATTCACAGACAATACATAAGCAATATATAAGTATGCAACAGAACGATCGAAAGAGAAAAGCAAGACATTAATAGCATCGATTACATCTAAGTTGAACGACTCTCGAAACCAAAGAGACATACTACAAGTTCATTAAAGTTTAATTACAACATGAGCCAATCGATGTTTCAGAACTAGACACAGCATCACAGCTTTTGACTCGACTCAATGCACCGGAGCGTGGATGAAGCCGCCATCTATCGTGCGAGTCATGAAATCACGGGCGTTGTCAGCCTGCATTTGTAGCATTGTGTCGATGTCACTGTTCGACGGTTGATTTCTGAGGTAGAACTGCCCCGAGGTACCAAGGACATCTTGATGGATGATTTCCGCAAACTCCGACTGGATGCGAAAGAATTCTTGTCTGATGTCCGCGTCCTGGATTGCCGACACGCTCGCGGCCCAATCTTTTAGTTTACTCGGTAGCAGAAGTTGATGATGGTCCCGTACGATCGCCCGCATGTGATGGATGGCATAGTAGGCACCCTTCTGACCGCCAGGCGGCTGCTTGACGCAGCAGAACGTCGTATTGTGGGAGAACACGTGCTTGCCGTACTTACGAATAGGCCTGGTGAAGGTGCCTCCAGATTTGGCGTAGCCGGGGAGAACATCATCAAGAACCTTCTTGACATTTGTGTAGTCTATTTTCGACTGATGGTCCGGGTCGAAATACGTGGCCATGGAATATTTGGGGCTTAGGAGGATGAGCGTGCATTGTGTGTCACTGTAGAAAACACGGAATGTTAAAAGAAGAACGATCGAAATCTAAGAATTCATATGTTACGGGGGCGGTTGAGGCGGAGGACTTACTCGGGAAAGTAAGGCACGAGGAAGTTATCCTTATCTCGGTTTGCCAGAATGACGCCTTCGAGGTAAGAACTCGCGACTTGCCAGTCACCAGCGCTGCCCAAGATCTTGGAACGCATGTAGAAGGGGTCGACTATCACGATGTCCGGGGTCTTGTCGCGAATGATCCGCATCTCCATACTCAGCAAAAATAGCCGAACGAAGGTGTAGTGCAGCAGAAGAAGGTTCAACATAGCATGGATGTCATCAAACCGCAGGACGATCGTACCCCCGATGGAGTTATCCACAAAGCCCTTGCCCTCTGGCACCTTGGCCGCGAAAACCGGGTATGCCACATCCTTCTCTCTGAGACGCCGCTTCTCCAAAGAAAGAACAATGTCATGCAGACTCCGCATAGCACCGGTTGCAGCATCGAGCATATTTGTTGGTAGCATCGGCCTACCCGCCACATGCACCCTCCTCATTACATCCTCAGGTGAAGGTGGCCCGTCCTGAGCACGGATCGTACTCGGTGCCGGCTGGCTTGCACCCTTCTTAGTTTTTCTTTTGCGTGCCTTCTTCTTCTCCTGAATTGGGACCGAGTTCTGCTCAGAGACCGCCTTCTTTAGTGTGTTGGGGCTGATAATATTTCGCACCTCGCCTATCTGAGGCTCGGTGAAGTCGGCAGCTGGAGGCGTCTCCTGAGAGCTGAACGGTAGACGACGCCTGTTGCAACTTGGCTTCTCCGCGGTACCAGCTAGATCGCGCACGTCTTTTGTTGGGTTGGGTTCTTGAGAAGGAGGCCCCATGAAGTCGCCACCGTACGCATTATCGGCAAAGTACTGGTCGAAGTTGGCAAATGTATCGTCGTCGTCATCGTTCTGATCCTATGCCATATGCATGTTTGGTTCAAGTGGCATAGGGATTTCCGGCACCGTTGCGGCGGTCTTGCCATGGGGACGACTTGGCGCCGGCACGACTGGCGGTGTTGTCTTTGGGGTGGTGTCCCCCGCCCCCAACCGAATCTGGCTATTCGGCCAAAGCAGGGGCCAGCTCAGGCAGGCGCTGAGGGTCATCACGTCATCATCGTCGGCCCCGACGGGTCGAATCGGAGGTAACACCTCGTCGCAGCCTGGCAGCACCCGAACTAGTTGAACCCTAAACAAGTTGGGTGGCATCTGGGTACCGTGGAACAAGGGGTTGCCCGGTTGAACGATTTTTCCCTTGGCGACATCGACCAACTCGTTGTTCACGAAGTGCAGGAGAGTGCACGGAACGTCGGCGACGCCCTGCGAAAACATGTAGGGCGTCAGGGATGCCCAGTCAAAGGCAAGGAGATGAAGTCCTCGGCCGAGAGAGGCTTAATTAGTTACCGTGATGATGGTGTCGAGCTCGGCTAATGTCGAGGCTCCCGGGTGCATTAAGCTCCCGTGCCGGCGTCGGAGACACCAATGCCGCCTCCGCCGGAGACACCAATGGCCCCGCCATCGCATTCTGCGAGTTGCTGGCCGTGAAGCTGGGAATCGGGGGCGGCCCCTGTTGGCCACCCGCAATCCACGCCTGCAACCCCTCGATCAAGCTAGGCACAATGGCGGTGATCGTCGCTCTGAGCTGTTGTTGCACTTGCTCTTGGACAATCTCCGGAATCCGCGCCACCTGTGCCTTGAGTTCTTGAACCTCGTGCGCCTGGCTTTCTGAGCTGGTCTTTTTCTCCTTTCGCCCACCAGCATTATAGTATGACGACTATTTTGTCGACAAGCCTTTGCCGGCCACACGACCAGCTGACGTCGGCTTCTCGAGCTTATCCTTGTTCTTCATTACATTCAACGCCCTATTTAGAGTCGTGTCCCAAGGGCTGCTCTTAGTCGACCCCACGCTACTGCTTTCAGTCGCCTGCGGAAGGAATGTGAATCATTTAGAAATTTGGCTTCATTAATTATAATGCAACCATATGGAGCTAATTACGCGGGGGTGTATTCCTTACCAGAACAGCCTCAAGCGCCCTGGTCTTCGGATCCGTGGTAAGCTCCTTTGTTTTCGGGTCCTTCTTGTACCGGGCCCTGACAAAGTTCCTGGTCTGCTTGTCAGCGTATTTATCGAAGAGGGGCGGTAGGCCTTGCTCGGCACGGTCTGCCTCCTCCTTGTCCCATATAGGCTCCGCCACTCTGTAACCGCCAGGACCGAGTGTGTGTTCCCCTATATTGAGCTCCCGCATTTCTTTCCCCCACTGACTTGATTCGGAGTGTGCGGTGCTCGAGCAATTGATCTTGAATTCGTTGTAGTCATCTTCGGTGATCGAAGGATTTTTCTCCTTGATCTTCTCATAACTCTCACCTTTCTCGATCATTCTCTTCACATTGGTTTTCCAAGTAGACAGGGCCTTGCTCATCCTCGTGAGGGCAGCACTGTTCACTTTATTCCCTTTGAGGCTTGTGTTATCAAATTGAGCGGGGAACTTGTATCGTTCGTGCAGCTTCGTGAAGAGGAGGTTGCGCAAATTCCCTTGGTCAGGATGCCTCAGGTTCTCGGTGTTGATCGAGACGGTTCTCCAGAGAATGCACCCGAGCTGAAGCGAGTACCCCTTGACTATTCGTTCGGGCGCCGTTGGATTCTCGTCGGAGTCCACTTCAGTAACTTCCTCCTTGAGTGTGCGGAGCACGGTCGGGCGCCGGTCCTTCCGTTGCCTCTTCGGTTGGATGCCATCTGTGCGTGCGCCGCCATCATCAGTGGTGGCATCCTCGGTGGCACCATCAGTGGTGGCATCAGTGGGGTCATCCTCGGCGGTACCATCAGTGGTGTCAGGATCGGTGGGGAAGGCGGAGTCCTCATACAAGTGAGGTTGTTCCTCCATCTCCTGGGACAGCTCCCAGAATGCCTTCCCGCCCGAACCGCCGGCCTCATCATTGTTGGCCATGTTTCTCTCTAAATAGGAACAAAGTTTGGTCAAAAATTTGGTTATTGTCAAGGAACAAGATCTTGGTCTCATCATTTAGGGTTTCTCGACACCGAGGCATCCTAAAAGCTAAGCTTTTATAATTGAGGGTTTTTCGACGCCGAGGCACCCTAAAAGCCTAAGCTTTCATCATTTCGGTTTTTATCGACACCGAGGCACCCTAAAAGCCAAGGTTTCATAATTTATGGTTTGTCGACACCGAGGCATCCTAAAAGCTAAGCTAGGAAGGAGAATTCTAAGTTGGGCCTAATCACTTGGCTCTATTGCCGCCTATGGTTTAATGCAGCTAGAATAAAGGGGCACTTGATCCTACTTAATTAACTACTAAGATACCCAGGCCCATGCATTAGTCACAAGTACCCCATATGTCCTATTTTTAGCAAAGTCATGCTAAAATTCACGAAAAATTTCAGCATGACCTTTGCTGAAAATAGGACATATGGAGCACCCGAATTTGCTGGAACGGAAGTTACTCGACATTCCAGCAAACTGAAGGGCCTCTCGGGGTACCTGCAAAACTATCACAATGTGATCACAAGTCTTTCTCAATGTGATCATCATCTTTACAAGTATTTCTCAATGTGATCACAAGTAATTCAGAGGCATCACAAGTAATTCAGAGCATCACAAGGCATTAGTAGTTCAGTACATGAACAAGTTTTACCAAGCACATCAATATGTACTGTATTTCATTGTGGAGTGATATACAGTATGTTACAGCAAAGAAACTGCTTAATCCACATGCCTCAGCTTATCAACAGTCATTACTTGTCAAATACAGAAGAAGGAACAATTTATTTGTGACATAGTTACAAATGATGACAGAATAAAGCAACACCCTGTACTAGCCTAAAAACATATAATTAGAGCAACTTCATATTAAAAAAACTGTAGACGCTTCCTTCAGTAAAAAAAAAAGGAACTATGGTAGTACTGCCAGACCCATATTTTTAGGACTGATATTTAATCCATTGCTACAACTGGAGGTATATGTGTCAAGAACCCTCATGGCATTCTAACTGTCAAAAGGTCAGCCAACAAGGCAATGGCCTGAATGTCCTTATCATGGTATTAACCTAAACCAGAAAAAAAAATACCTCACTTATACGAGGGTTATATTCTACAAATACAAATTCCACATATGCACAAAAGCTCGCGCGAAAGAGAAACAAAAGTGTGGCCACACAAATACAACAAATGTTGTAAGCCAGAGTTGGCAAACTTAAAACACATATGAGCTACAGAAGTTTCAGAGTGAAGCCTTCTCTTGTTCAACCCATGTTAGACTGGCTGCTTCATCCTTTTGATTGAACCCCCTTGTTTAAAATCCCCCTTATCTTATTTATTTTTTCACCTGAGGCCATGTAAATCATGTAAACATTTTTTATCTATAAAAAATCACACAGTGGGGGGCTTCCCCCTATGTTATTTCAGTCAAAAAAAGGGAACATCAAACCCATCTCTTTAGCACTTATATTTAACTTAACCTAGACAAGCTAGCTGTGGCACCATCCTAGGCTCATTAGGCCATGGTCCAACCCAGATATAAGATTCACCGATCCCTCTCATTAGGTCGATCACATGCCTACTGTGAAGGCAGTCAATTCTCCCTCAGTGAACTTGTAAGTGTGAATGGTTAATCTACAAAATGTCAGAAAGAAAGCACCTCACAAGTGCTTTTTTTCCTATAGCATTGCAATGTTCGGGGAACAGTTTTTCCTAAAAACATATAATCTATAACAAATGGTTAATCTACTAAACTACTGAAACTACTCCAAGTCCTACACTAAACTACTGAAACTACTCCAAGTCCTACACTAAACTAGTGAAACTACTTCAAGCAAACAAGTAAAGAAGAGAGAATAGAGAAGAAGAAAGAAGGTTTCAGTTAATTAATTTAAGGAGTGTACACTAAACTAAGCAAGTACTACTGCTTGCAAGTCCTACACTAAACTGAAAATGTTTCAGTTAATTTTAATTAAATGAAATTTTTCTAGTTAATTTTAATTAACTGAATTTTTTTTAGTTAATTAAAGTTTCCTTTCGATTTAGAGTTAAACACTAGCACTACCTGACATGAGTAAGCACTAGCAATATTGACAGGAGTAAACAGTACCACTGATATACTCCTAAAACTGAAGTATGTACTGGAGTAAACAGTAGCAAAAGTTCCTGGGGTATGTACTTAGTCATGACTAAGAACACATGAACCTAACCTTACACTCTAAACTGGAGGGATCTAAGACTGAAAACATTGGGGGCAGTTGCAGGGCTAGAAGACAGGAGATTACATAATAGCACAATCATACTCCCAAGGACGAGACACATGAAGCATTACAGAGAATCCCACCAGAGCAAAATCACCAACCCAAACACATGAAGCATTACACACGCGAATCATACTCCAACCAGAACAAAACCCAACGGAAACCCTAATTCTAGACACCTACCAGCGACTACAGGAAACGAAACACATACCAGCGCCTACCCCCGAGGGGATTCAGACATAAAAGAGCTAAAAACCTAAGCAGAGGAATTGCATCAATTTCATAGAACTTACACAAACACATCGGGAACCATGGGGAAAATCTAAAAGAGCACATATACCAAATACGGGCAGGAACATACAGCATTGATGATTCAGAGCACATATATCAATTTCATACAGCGTTGATGATGCCATGGGTAGGAGGAGGATACCTTGGCATGGTGTTGGCGACGGTGAGGGGCCCGTGGTCGGCGAGGATCTGGAGGAGGCCGGGGCGTCGGGGGCGCGGGCGTCGAGGCCGGGGCGTCGGGGGCGCGGGCGGCGGCAGCGTAGCTCCGGGCGTCCGGGGCGTCGGGGGCGCGGGCGGCGGCGGCCTAGCTCCGGGCGTCGAGGCCGTGGCGTCGGGGGCGAGGGCGTCGGCGGTGAGGGAGAGAGAGGCGTCGGGGAGAGGGGGGCGAGGGCGTTGGCGGTGAGGGAGAGAGAGGCGTATGGAAGAGGGGAGAGAGATCTGGCGAGAGGGAGAGAGAGGAGGGTGCGGCCGGCCCCAAGTATGGGGGGATTACTAATGGCGCACCGCTGCTATGTGCGCCATAAGTATGTAGACACTAATGGCGCACCGCCCCCAGGTGCGCCATTAGTATTGTGTTCTACTCACTAGCCCGACAGAAAGCTATATATTTCACCTAACCCACTACCTAACAGAACCCCCACACTAGCCCGAGTGGTCAGCACTTTGCACACCCACCAGGAGGTCCTAGGTTTGATTCCCAGCCTCCCCAAATTTTTTTTTTTGCTTTTAAAAAAATGATGTTTGACACTTATTTGTGTTTAAATATGTTCAAACTTGTTTAAATCATAACAGTAATATTTTTTTATAAAAAAGTAATAATTTTTAAAAAAATATCATCAAATTTGTTATTTGAAAATATTTATGAATATGAAAAAATATCATCAAATTTATTATTTTGAATATATCATGGGTCGGCGGTGGCGGTTGAGTAGGGGAATCGAGGGTGCAGGGGGTCGGCGGCGGCGGCCGGTGGACCGGGGGTGCTCGGCGACGGCGGTTGAGTAGGGGAATCGAGGGTGCGGGGGGTCGGCGGCGGCGGTTGAGTAGGGGAATCGAGGGTGCTGGGGGTCGGCGGCGGCGGCCGGTGGACCGGGGGATGCTCAGGGGCGAGGTGGACCGGATCTGGCGAGGTGGGATAGCGATCGAGATGGAGGGGGGGTCGAGATCGAGTGTCCATGAAATTTAAAAATATTCATGATAGTTCAAAAAGTGCCCATGAAATACAATTCAGAAATGAAGGGTACGATTTAAATACAATCGATCTTAGCTAGCTATCTGTTCACAATCTTCTTGCCCTTCTTTTTCACAAATGGAGTTCTTCTGTGGAACGGACGTCCTTTTGGTAGGGTGGTCCTGCTTCTTCTTGTGGTGTAAGCTGCTACTTCATCATCGTCGTCATGTTCGATCCTCGGGTCGCCGTACTTGTCGAAGTCTTGTTCATTGGCTACTCCATCCATTGCGATGATCTTCCTTTTGCCTCTCCTCACGACAACACGATTGGGCTTTGACGGATCGGTAATGAAGAAGCATTGGTCAACTTGGGAAGCCAGTACCCATGGCTCATTTTTCGCGGTGACGTTTGCGCCCGCGGTCTTGGATTTGGCTTCGGGTATAACCATGGTGGTGAAATACCGGTCTTCTTTTAGGACGCTCTTGGCCCATCTGACACGGAACATCGGGACCTTCTCTCCAGCATAGCTCAGCTCCCAGATCTCCTCAATCCTTCCGTAGTATCTGTCCTTGTCATTACCGGTGTAGGATTCCATCGTTACCCCGGAGTTTTGATAACCATCTCTCTTCATGTCCTTGGCCTCGGTGTAGAATGTGTAGCCGTTGATATCGTACGCCTCATAGGTCATCAGGTTGTGCTCGGCGCCCTGTGACAAGGCGAATATGAGTTGTACTTCCGCGGAAGAATCATCATGTAAATGCTACGACAGAAGCTTCTGCTTGAACCAACGCGTGAAACATGAGTTGTGCTCTTTGATTATATCTCTGTCAGTCCTCTGTTGGCCTCGGTCATTGTACGTCTTCTCAATAAAGGTTTTGTGCTGAACCACCCAAGGATCGACCATGTCTATGTGTTGTAGCGCGACTAGGTTTGCTCTTTCAAAGTCGGCGAGTCGACCCTCGAAGTCGACATGCATTTCGCGGCGACCCTCACGGTGACCCCATCCAGCGAGCTTGCCGAGGTGCCTGTTGACGGGCAGACCAACGGGGTTCTCGATGCCTAGATAATTCGTGTAGTAGGAGATGCACTCTTCAGTCAGAAAGCCCCTGGCTATGCTTCCCTTTGGACGTGACATGTTGCGAACGTATCCTTTGATGACACAATTCATCCTTTCGAACGGCATCATGCTGTGCAAGAACGTCGGCCCGAGTTGGATGATATCGTCCACGATATGGACCAGCAGATGCACCATAACGTCGAAGAATGCGGGCGGGAAGTACATCTCAAGCTCGCATAGTATCACCACGATGTCTTCCTGTAGCCTTCTGAGTTGCCTCACGCCAACAGACTTCCGAGAGATGACGTCGTAAAAGTTGCATAGGCCAAATAGGGTTTCACGGACGTGCGCGTCCATGATACCACGGATTGCAACTGGAAGTATCTGCGTCATCAGCACGTGACAGTCGTGAGACTTCATCCCGCTGAACTTCAGCTTCGCCCGGTCTAGGTATCTGCTTATCTTCCCCGCGTAACCATAAGGAAGTTGTACTCTTACGAGGCAGGCAAAAAACTGCTCGATCTCCTCCTGACTTAGAGTGAAGCACGCGGGAGGGTAGTCATTTCCGGTCTTCTTGGCCTTTTTGCCTTTGCGACGACTTTCTGTGTCCCGCTTCGCCTCATCATCATCATCATCATCATCATCATGGTCATCATATATAGCGTGAAGCTCCTGCCTGATGCCCATTGATTTCAAGTCTGCCCTTGCTTTCGGCCCATCTTTGGTCCTCTCTGGCATGTTGAGCAGGGTACCAAGCAGAGTCTCGCATATTTTCTTCGTGATATGCATTACATCAAGGCTGTGAGGCACACGGTGGATCTTCCAGTACGGCAAGTCCCAGAAAACAGACCTCATTTTCCATACCTTCAGCAGCGGCTCTGGCGCCTTTCGCTTCTTTCCCAGCTCTGGCGCCTTTTGCTTCTTTCCCAGCAGTGGGCAATCTTTCCAATTTTTCAACAGCTCGTCTATTTCCTCACCGCTCCTTGTACGCGGGCGTCCTCGGGGTTCGGTTTCACCATCGAACAGATCCTTGCGTTTTCTCCACAGGTCATCGTCGCGAAGCCACCTTCGATGTCCCATGAACACGGTTTTCGAAGACCTGGGATCTCTATCTAGCTGGCGATACGTTGTGTCATCCATGCACCTGACGCATCCAGAAAATCCGTGGACCACCTGCCCCGCGACATATCCGTAACCGAGATAGTCGTGCACCGTCGTGAGTAGCGCGGCTCTCATAGGGAAATATTCTTTCTTTGCGGCGTCCCACGTATTGGCTGGCGTTTTCCACAGCGTGTCTAGCTCCTCTTTCAGCAGCCCCAGATACAGATTGATGTCGTTCCCTGGTTGTTTCGGTCCTTCAATTAGCATACTCATGTGAATGTACTTCCTCTTCATGCACAACCAGGGGGGAAGGTTGTACATCCACACAAACACAGGCCAGGTGCTATGTGTGCTTCTCTGGCTGCCAAACGGATTGACTCCATCGGTGCTCGCGCCCAGCACGATGTTCCTTGGATCGTTCTCAAATTCTAGGTCTTCGAAGTTCAACGCTTGCCACTGGCTCGCATCCTTAGGGTGACTCAGCATCTTGTCTTTTTTATCTATCTCCGGATCATTTGCGTCATATTCTCGCTTCTTCTCCTCCCTATCCGCGTGCCAACGCAGGAGCTTTGCTACCTTAGGGTCCACGAAATACCGCTGCAGACGAGGAGTGATCGGAAAGTACCACACCACTTTTCAAGGAGCTTTCTTCCTCTTCTTGTATCGAGTGACGCCGCACACCGGACATATGGTAGACTCCGCGTGCTCGTCCCGATAAATGATGCAATTGTTCATGCACACATGGTATTTCACGTGCGGTAAATCCAGAGGACACACGATTTTCTTTGCCTCCTCCAAACTGGTGGGGCACTTGTTCCCCTTGGGAAGACGTTCGTGCCAGAATGACATGTTCTCGTCGAAGCATGCGTCGGTCATTTTGTGTTTTACCTTCATCTCCAGAGCCATGAGCGTTACTTTCAGGCGGGTATCCTCAGGCCTGCATCCTTCATACAATGGAGTAACCGCGTCTAACTAAAGTTGATCCATCTTGGCTTTCTCTCGGGCGGCAACTCTTGCGTTATCGGTCTGCTTGAGAAGCAGCTCTTGAATATGAGGGTCCTGCACCCAGCCCATCGATGGTCTAGCATCGTCTGCTCCGCCGGCATCATCATCTTCATGATCATGCCCGTTGTCTGCTCCGGCATCTTCCTCATCATCATGTCCTGCATCTTCTACATGATGACTGTGTACAGCATCACCGTCGTGATCATCTCCTGGGGATTCTTCGTCTTCTCGCCCGCCCGAGCCGCGGTGGTGGTCTTGCTGCCCTTCCTCATTTCTTGCCCGGCCCCCATGGACGACTTCGTAGTCATCTTCATCACCTTGCCACCGATAGCCATCCATGAAACCACGCAAGAGCAGGTGGTCCCGCACTTGCCCGGAATCCGGGTCCGCAATAAGGCTCTTCAGCTTGCATCTTCGACAGGGACATCTTATCTCCGTCTCGTTCTTTTGAAGCATCTCGGCCTTCGCGGACCTCAAAAACCTATTCATGATGCCTTCGGTCATCGTGCGCACCATGGTCGCCTGCGGGGTAGAGCAAAACGATATTTTAGAACCAAGAAAAAATTTGCCATTACTTTCCCTAAAAATAGGACAAAAAAGAATGCTTAATGTCAAAATTCTCACCGAGAAATGAATCAACATTCTGGGAAAATATTGGCAACTATCGCATTTCAAATACCGGTACACCTCCAAACACAAACACATATGCAACACAACAAACATATGCAACACTACGAACATACATAGATCTAGCTAGGCCATAAAAAGTGCATGTGCACATTGTTGTATGGAGAACAACATAAATATAGCTTCCCCCTTACTTACCTATCATAACAAGGTTATTTAACCACTTAATTTGAATGAATATATGGTGGAAATGAGGTGAAAAAGAGGAGGGACCCGAGAGGAGAGGAGGTGGAGAGAATGAAGTGGGGGAGAAAGTGAGTGTGGGTAGGAGAGGCTGTCCAAAATATCTTGTTGCTGCCCGCTTACTAATGACGCACCCACTATAAATGCGCCATTAGTAATCAAGGTTACTAATGGCGCATTTATAGTCAGTGCGCCATTACTAGTTTTGCAAAAAAAAATAACATACTAATGGTGCACTGTCGCACAGTGCGCCATTACTAGTTTAAACTAGTAATGGCGCACTCTGGGACAGTGCGCCATTAGTAGTTTAGTAAAAAAAGAATAAAAAATATCATAAAAAAGAACATTAATGGTGCACTTTACTGCTGGTGCGCCATTACTAGTTACAACTAGTAATGGCGCACTTCGTACCGATGCGCCATTAGTATGTTTAGACAGGCGCGCTAGTTCAAAAAAAAACTTCTTGATACTAATGGCGCACTCTGGGCCTGGTGCGCCATTAGTAGTTTGATCTCTAATGGCGTATCTGTTGTTGGTGCGCCATTACTATATACTAATGGCGCACTGCTTTTCTGGTGCGCCATTAGTATCAATTCCATCTATAGCCCTTTTCCTAGTAGTTCTTGACTGGGGATGGAAGGCAGTACTGAAGGAAAGATGAGTTCCCATAGCATTCTGGAAACTTTCCCAAAATCGTGAAGTGAAAAGACTTCCACGGTCTGAGTTAATATCCAACGGCACACCATGAAGTGATACTATCCGAGAGACATACAAGTCTGCTAGCTGGCTAGCGGTAATACTCTCTCGAACATGCAGGAAATGAGCTACTTTAGAGAGACGATCGATAAAGACGAAGATAGCATTATTCCCTTTCCTGGTCCTGGGAAACCCGGTAATGAAGTCCATACCGACTTTGTCCCATTTCCATTCAGAATCTCTGACGTAGGTCCTGATACATTTTGGTACTACCGGGATGAATCGTGAGAGGAGATTCATGAGCCTCCTTAAGAATCATTTGTCGTAGTTGTGGTTTCTTGGGTACCACCAAGCGGTTCTCGAAGTACACAACACCTCAATCATCCATAGAGAATCTTCTAGCAACTCCGCTAGCAATGTTCTCCTTGATCCGAGATATGCCTTTATCATACCGCTGGGCAACTATGATTTGATCCATAAGGGTAGGTTTCGCCACCAAGGTGGAAAGGAATCCTCGAGGAACAATGTGAAGGTTAAGCTTACGAAATTCCTCGTGGAGAAGTGGTTGACCTTGTTGTAACATTAAGTTGTTACAATAAGACTTACGACTTAGTGCATCAGCCATGACATTGGCCTTCCCAGGGGTATAAGTGATTCCTAATTCGTAATCTGTGAGCAACTCAACCCAACGTCTTTGCCTGAGATTTAGATCCGGTTGGTTGATGATATACTTCAATCTTTGATGATTAGTGAAGATTTCACAGCGATTACCAAGGAGGTAATGTCGCCATGTTTTGAATGCATGGACTACAGCTGCAAGTTGTAGATCATGTGTAGGATAGTTATCCTCATGTGGACGCAACTGTCGAGATGCGTATGCAATCACTTGACGATCTTGCATGAGTATGCAACCTAAACCTTGTCGCGAGGCGTCGCAATAGATTATAAAATCCTTGGAAAAGTCTGGTGGTACCAGTACAGGTGCAGATGTCAGGCGTCTTTTCAGTTCCTGAAAACTGGACTCGCACTGTGGGGTCCACTCAAACTTTTTATCTTTCTCGAGGAGTTCAGTTAGAGGTTTAGCAACCTTGGAGAAATTCTCGACGAAGCGTCGGCAATAGCTCGCTAAGCCAAGAAAACTCCTAACTTGCTTGACCGATTCAGGGGGAGTCCAATCAAGGACGGCTTGAACTCGCTCGGGATTGACAGCAATACCCTTGCCAGAGATCACATGACCTAGATAGGTTACTTCCGGCAACCAAAATTCACATTTAGAGAATTTGGCATAAAGGCGGTGCTCTCGAAGTTTCGTCAATACCAGCCTTAAATGCTCGGCATGATCTTCCTTGTTCTTGGAGTAAATGAGTATATCATCGAGGTATACCACGACGAATTTGTCCAAGTACTCCATGAATATAGAATTCATGAGCCGGGAGAAGGTGGCTGGGGCATTGGTTAACCCGAAGGACATGACGGTGTACTCATATTGGCCATAACGAGTAACAAAAGCCGTTTTAGGAATGTCCCCATTCTTGATTTTGATTTGATGGTAACCCAACCTCAAATCCATCTTAGAGAATACTGAGGATCCAGCGAGCTGATCATACAGGTCGTTGATCCTAGGGAGCGGATACTTGTTCTTTATGGTGACCAGATTGACAGGTCGGTAATCTACAACCATCCGCTCCGTTCCATCCTTCTTCTTGACGAAGAGGACGGGACAAGCCCAAGGGGAAGAACTAGGATGGATGAAACCTTTTTGCAAAGACTCATCGAGTTGTTTCTTAAGCTCAACTAATTCTAGGGGTGCCATCTTATAAGGTCTCCTAGAGATTGGAACAGTTCCAGGGATAAGATCTATCACGAACTCGACATCTCTGTCAGGTGGAACTCCTGGCAGTTCTTCTGGAAAAACATCCGGAAAGTCACGGACTACCGGGATATCTTCGAGTTCTGGTAGAGGGCTGGCATTAAGAGAGTAGAGCTGACGCTCAGCCATTCGGGTCAAGACATTGACTATCTTGCCAGATGGGTGTGTAAGTTGAACGGTCCTAGTATAGCAATCAATCTTGGTGTAATGAGTTGTCATCCAATCCATACCCAAAATGATGTTTATGTCCGAGGAGTTGAGAGCGATTAGAGATGCAAGGAAAACAAGTCTATCGACAAGGATTTCATTTCCATGGCTTACCCTAAAGGTTTGCCACTTTGAACCAGGAGTTTGAATAACCATGGAAGTAGGCATGTCACAAAAAGTCATGTTGTGCATTCGAGCATAGCTCCAGATATGAACGAATGGGATGCTCCAGTATCGAAAAGAACAGATGCCAGATGGCAGTTAACGAGAAGCGTACCAAGGACGATGTTAGGATCCTCATAAGCTTCCTCAGCAGAGACATAGTTGACATGACCACGTGCAGTGGGGATTGGCTTGACATAATTCACCTTGCTGGTTGGCTTACCACAGCCAACGGGTTTTCCTGGTTGGTTCTGAGGACACTCACGCATGTAGTGCCCCGGTTCTCCACACTTGAAGCATGTCATAGTGCTAGTGCGTGGAGCAAAGTTGGAAGGTGGTCCTCCATAGGTCTTAGCAGGTGCATACTGTTGAGTTGGGCGAGGCGCCTCATAGGATGGCCTCGGAGTGTACTTGGGTGGCAGAGCAGTGTTAGGAACCCACACACGGCGCTTGTGAGAGCCAGAGCCGGATGAGGAACCAAAGCCTCGAAGTCGGTCTGGCCCGTTTCAGCACTGATAGCCTTCTTTACCAACTTTTGGAAGGAAGTGCACTCGTGCAGACGTAGATCTCGGCGGAGTTCAGGGCTGAGTCCCTTGCAGAACCTCGCCTGCTTCTTGGCATTGGTGGATACTTCCTGAGGTGCATAGCGTGCCAAGTTGCCAAACTCGCGACTATAGCCATCCACAGTTAACCGGCCCTGGGTGAAATTGCAGAATTCCTCCCGCTTGCGATCCATGAGACCTTCCGGAATGTGATGTTCACGGAATGCCTCACTGAACTCAACCCAAGTAGTGATTTGGCCAGCAGGACGCATAGCTTCAAAGTTTTCCCACCAAAGCCTGGCAGGGCCCTCAAGATGGTAGGCGGCGTAGGTAACCTTGTCAGCTTCGGCCACACGGGCAGAGTGTAGCTTGTGGGTGATACTACGTAGCCAATCATCCGCATCCAGAGGTTCAGTGGAGTGATGGAACTTCGGTGGGCACATCTTGATAAAGTCATTGATTGACACCACGTCATTCCTCTGACAGAACCCAGTGTTCTGCTCTATGCGTTCCAGCAGACGGTTGGTCTCTCTCTTGTTCCGTTCTGCCTCGAGCATAACTTCCGCCAAGGAGGGTGGCTGGGGCAGATTCCCATCTCTAGCCCCACTAGCCTCACCCTGCTCCTGAGCAGCAGGAGTGCTGCGAGTGTTGACCATCCTAAGAAAACAAAACAACAGTTTAGACAAGGATGGCAAATATTTGACATAGAAGTGCAGAATGTAATGGATGACACGGAGTGCAGAGATGTTCATCCGTACGACATGGTAATATAGAAACTGATATATATACACCAGTGGTCATACACACCATACATAGTTTAGTACAAGCCAAGGCTAAAGTACAACTGCGGTGAAAGACGATACATCCCATTAGAGGCATTCCAAGCTCCTATACATTATTTAACTACACCTCCGGAACTCAGTACACACTAAGTCATTGTCACAGCCCTAGACTAGCCCTTGCCTGCCTTGCTTGGTCCTCAGGTGCATCATGTTTACTTTCACAGAAAATTGAAATGGGGATGCTCAAACCCTAGCACTAAATGATTTTAACTAGGGTCAAATTAAAATCTTTTTCAATGAACCCAAAATGCCCTTGGAAAAGTTCATCATTTTTGGATTGATTAAAAACCTCTGCCAAAAATGTTGCACATATTTCTAGGTCCATTTTGGATTTTTGAATTAAATTATATCTTATTTGCATTTGGGCATTTAAATTTTATATATTATTTAAAATGCTCAAATAATCATAAACTAAAATGTTTACTGTTGGATTTATTCTAAACAGTAGCCATGCCTGGTTTCATGATTTATGAATATGTTCTGGTATTTTTATTAAATCAAAACGAAGTCAAAAGAATAGAAAACAGAAACTAAAAGAGAAAAGAGAGAGAGAGAGTGGAAGTACCTGGGCTTACCTCACCTGGCCTTTACCTGTGTGGCCCATCTGGCCTGCCCAGCCCATGAGGGGCAGGGGGGTCTTCTTCCTCCCGCCAGTCGGACGCACTGCGTGTGCCCGCGGCACGCCGACACGCCCCGGCCACCTCCTGCTTGCCGCTCTCCCCCCCCCCCGACGCCTGGACGACCCTAGACAACGCCACGCACCTCTCTGCCTCTCCCTCTCACTCTCCCTCGCTCTCAGCCCGTCCCCTGGATCTCTCCCTCTCGCCACCGAACGCGCCTGAGAGCGCCGCTCGCCGTAGCCATGACCACCGCCTCCCCCTTTCCCCCTCGGACTGGCTCAAAAGCTCCGCCTCGACGCCCCAGACCTCTCCGCCGAGCTACGAGGCACCAGACGCCCCTGGACGCAATTGTCGCCGCCGTTCCCCTCTTTGGCTGCGGGCGATCCTCGCCGTCGAATTCACCGTCGTTAGCGCCTCCCCATGCCTGCTTGTCTGCTCTACGTGTTCACCGTGAGCTTCCGCGTCCAACCCCTACTTCTCCCTCTCTCGTTGCACTTGCTAGCCCCGATCCCAACCACGGCCGTGAGCTCGCCGCCGCCGTCCGTGGCGCCGCCGTGGCCAGAGCTGCTGTCACGCTCCTTCGAGGCCATGAGCGAGCTCAGCGCACCCCTAGGAGCACGCCGCACCCACCAGCTCATCTCCCCGTGCTCCGTAGCGCCTAACCCGACCGAGCCCGTACTCCGGCCGCCGCCTCGCTCGTCGTTGGCGCTGTTTCCAACCACCCCAGGTCATACCGCTTGCACCATTGGATGCGGCCGAGCACCAGCTTTCCAACGGGACTAACCGCGCCCGAAACCATCCCTTGTACGCGAAATCCGAGCCACTCCGGCGAGACACCGCCGCGGATTGTGGTCGCCGGCGAGTTACTCCGGCGGGTACTTTTAAATTAGTGCTAATGACCCCCCCTGGGTCGATGACAGGTGGACCCAGGGCCCTACAAAATTAGTTTAGTTACTAAACCAGTATTAGTTAACCACCGAGACACTGACATGTGGGCCCATGTGCCTATTTAGTTTAGTTTAATTTTCTGTTAAGTTTAGTTAAGCCTGTTTAACTGCTGTGTCACTGACGTGTGGACCCCACACGTCAGGTTTGACCCGAACAGCCCCTGTTGACCTGCTGACGTCAGCATGTGGTCATGCTGACGCAGTAAAGTGTTTCTGGATTTTAAAATAAATCTTAAATGATTTATTTATTTCAGAAAATAGCCAAAACTTGTAAAATCATATAAAATCAACCGTAGCTCAGATGAAAATAATTTATATATGAAAAATGATCAGAAAAATCCAAGGAATCTGTTTATGGCAGTTTCATGCATGTTTGAACAAGTTAAACCTGCTGATCAGGTCAAATCAATTAAATGACAATTAAATAATCACATATGGAGTTTGAATTTGAATCTTTGGTTCAAACCAACTTCATTTAACATGGTTGCTAGTTGCATTAGCTCAATCAACAGCATATTGCCATGTCATGATCATGCATCATATTGTCGCATTGCATTGATTGTGTTTCTTTCTCTGTTGCCGGTGTCTGTCCCCTCTCAGTAGACGATGTTCCGACGATGTGATCGATGACACCGATGAAGACTCATTGTTATCTTCAGAAGTGTCAGGCAAGCAAAAACCCATTGAGCATTCCGATACAATCCCACTCTCTCGCTCTTGCTCTCTTTTACTGCATTAGGACAACAACGCATCAATTGTTACCTGCTGCGGTAGTTGAACCCCTTTCCACTGCATGACCCGTCATTGCCATAGTAAATAGTTGAAACCCACTAGTATGAGTAGGAGTTGTTTGAGCCATATTATGCCTACTCATTGATGCTTTTTGGTTATGCCTGCTAATGCTTAGAGTTGTGTCAGGTCTGGTTCATCGGGGATGAATTGGAATGTGATGAACATGTCCTACTGTGTATGAGCTAAGTGTGTGAACACGATTTGGTAAAGGTAGCGATGAGAGGCCATGTAGGAGTACATGGTGGGTTGTCTCATTGCAGCCGTCCTCAGGAACTGAGTTCTGTGTTGGTTGGTCCATGAAATAGCTACTACCACACATTGGGATCCTTAATTGACTCTCTCGACTTATTAATCAGCATGATCTCTATCCAGGAGTTGCAACTAGTTTCTGGTGTTTGTAGTTTACTGGAGGTCGTGCGCAGCGCTGACCCTCGGGGTGGGCTGTGACGCGGCAGGTACGTGGCACGGTGTACCGATTGCCCGTTTGGTGATGCGGGAACCCTGTACACATCGTTTGGGGCCGTGAGCGACACCCTGGCCGGATCTCCCCACGGATGGAACCCAAATAGGCGATAAACTTGGACGAGAGACTTGTGTGGTTAGTCAGGTCGTGGCCGACACCCTCGCTAGGCCTCCGCTTGAAGGTTGCCGAGTACATGTCGTGTAGACGGCGGTAAGTGGTGAGAGCGTGTGTGAAGAAGTACACCCCTGCAGGGTTAAATATAATCTATTCGAATAGCCGTGTCCGCGGAAATGGACTTCTGGGTTGCCTACTACAGTTCATAGACAAGTGAAAGTGGATACTCTAAAAACACGCAAGATAAGCGTGAGTGCTATGGATGGCCTTCTCGTAGGGAGACGGGAGCGGATCCATAGTGGTGTATTGATTGGTGACTATGTGGACTCGTGTGCGCCACCTCAAAAGAGTTACTTACAGTCGTAGTTCAGGATAGCCACCGAGTCAAAGCTGGCTTGCTGCAGTCAAACTCCACCACCCCTTTGTTGATACCGATGCATATGTAGCTAGTTCTGATGTAAGTCTTGCTGAGTACCTTTGTACTCACGTTTGCTTAATTTATGTTTTGCAGAGAGACTTCAGTCTCGCTAGTGGTTCCACGTGGACTTTGACGTTTAGCTTGTTACCTCAGCTACGGTCTTGTACCCTTGTAGGATCTTGTAGATAGTCAGGCTTCTCAGCATTTTTCATTTGTAGTTGTCTGTACTCAGACATGTTATGCTTCCGTTGCCTGTATGCTCTGTATGTTGGGTCATGTGACCTCTGATTGTAATAAATGCTATGATGGCTCTTCTGGGCCTTTATCTATATGAGTTGTTGAGTTATGTTGTGATGCCTTGTTGTACAGCACATACTTGCATGTTATGCGTACGTGTAATGTGTATTGCTATGTGTGGGATCCGACACCTAGTTGTTTACCTTTGGTAGCCTACCTTACAGGGAAATGTCTCCTAGTGCTTCCACTGAGCCTTGGTAGCTTGCTACTGCTTCGGAGCACTTAGGCTGGCCGGCATGTGTCCTTCTTCGTTCCTGTGTCTGTCCCTTAGGGGAAATGTCACGCGTTGTTCCTTTAAGTCCTTGTAGCTTGCTACGACTTGGGTTCATACGTTGATGACCGACACGTTCGTTGCTGGGTCATGTATGCCTGTCTCTGTAATTTAGTGTCACTTTTGGTTTATAACTAGTCATGTCGGCCCGGGTTCTCTGTCATATGGATGCTAGCGACACTATCATATACGTGTGCCAAAATGCGCAAACGGTCCCGGGCCAGGTAAGGTGGCACCCATGGGGATACCGTGCGTGAGGCCGCAAAGTGATATGATGTGTTAAAGGCTAGACCTGTGTGACTTAGGATCGGGGTCCCGACAGCTTTGGTATCAGAGCCTGACTGCCTGTAGGATTAGCAAGCCAAACTGATCGAAGTCGTGTCTAGAAACTCTTTAGTTATGTAAGGGAATTGTTTGTGGAAGGGAACGTAAGGCTCTTTTTACTCCTTTGCCCTATGACCTTCTGATCTGAGTCACCTTCTTCTTTCCATGGGGATTAAGAACTAGGATTCTCATTCTATTTATCAGGATCACGTTATTGTGGATTCAACCCTCAGCTCAGTTTCTACTACTTCTGTTTGTTCAACTATTGGTCTCAGAACCTTGACATTATGATGTTAAGTGGATATGCTACCCTTTTGCTTGGATCTCAAAAGTATTTTCGAGCATTTGCAGCCGTTATGCTGTCCGAGTCATCCCAGGCTTCTAAATAGTCTGATGCATCTGCAAACCTTTCCTCCATGTTTCCGATGTCCTTTTAGGCTAGATTAATCACACTAGTCAGTGTGTTGAGGTACTCTGTTACCTCGACACATGTGTTGGAGTTATTATGACCCTAGCTGTCTTAGAGGATCAACCAGTAATCCAGCAATGCTTTATATTCTCAGTGAGATGATTCTGGCCATTGATCTCAAAAAGCATCCCGTGATGCCATTTAGTTAGTAGGCATTCTACTCCTGGGTTCTTGAACCCGAGCTTCACCCTACTTACTTCATGTTGATAGTATTTGCTCGTCCCTTTAGGATATTAGTAACCCTGTGATAGTCCTCGTGGTCCGTGGTATATCCTTCTTCCAAATACCATGAACCATCCTTGGCAGAAGTTCTCCCGAACCAAAAGATCACAACCAGAGTGCTCCTGAGTGGTATTCCATTCATATTGTGACTCTGCCAGTCCTACCTTTCCGCATGGGTTATCCGGAAGAAATATGTGGAACTCGTTCGACATACTAATCTATGCATCCACAACTCAGAAGTTATATGTTCCTTGAGTTGTCTCCTTTTAGTTGTATTATGACCCTCGTCTATCAATTAATAGTCAGGAGTAGTTGTGCACTCGTGTTCATCGATGCCTTTTACTCTTGTGATCCGTCAATTCATTCTATCTCGGAATGACTAGGAGAAACAAACTCCAGTACCCTATCCATATCCCGGATTTGGTCAAAGAAGTTGCGCTTCGCAGGTGAAGAATGCTAATCCAGCTTCTAATCTGTTCTATCCTGGAGTATTACCGTCCTTATGTCAAGAATGTCATGGGAATTGCACAACCTCCTATGAACTTTTTATAGGGTGATACTTCTCACCATCATCGTTCATTCCTCGGTCTCCGTGTTGTTGTAACCGGAATACTGACAAGTGAATCGTGATGTGTGAAATCAATACTCCTAGCAATTTCGTTGCTTGGTAGTAAATGGACGACAACCTCATTCTTAGCGTGTTGACTATTGAATCACCATTCAAAGATTGATCGTTCTATATAGTCCACTTTCTTGGTGCACTCCTTGATTGATGAGTTAGGATTTTGTTAAGTCCTTGCTCATTTGATCATATCGTCTTGCCCTGAAAAGCAAGATTGATCTCGAGCTTAGTAACATATCGGTGGTTCGTGATTTCCGAACATCTTCTCGGAAGTATTACCAGGTTGTTCCTTGACCGCTTTGTTGAATTCGTGATCAAGTTGGTTCCTTATAAACCACCACTTCTCCAAGAATCTGGTTGGATACCCTGAACTGGTTGGTTAAGCTAAAACAATAACTTGGAGAGTTGGAAGATAAAAGCTTGCGAGCTTAGTTCATCTCAAGGGGTATGTTTGCGTGTGTTGAAAATAGATGACATCTTCATCAATTGGTCCCTGTGATCAGTTGTTGGCCCTATTGTCATATCAAAACTTTGATTTGAGTAATGGGCTATCATCAAATCAAATCAGAACCAACGATGTTCATAATGTTGTCTTACTCGTGGTTGATCCCTCGAGCATACACCATTATATCTTCTGGGTCTGACCAATACTATCACTTGTTCACATAATTATGGAATTCCATCTCCATGGAAATCTGGATGGATTGTGGTTGAGCCCATCGACAACATCCCTACCTTCTCCATGATTTTGTAGGACATTAAGCTAGTGTTGGAAATTTGGTAAGCATTGCCTTCGTGTCCCGTTCATGAGGTATATGTTGGATGAGAAAAGAAACTTTCCCTAATTCATGTGTAGTTGATGTAAGTTGCCACCGTGAGTTGAGAAAGTTTGTTTTGCTTCCTGTGGAATCATCCCAAGTCAGTCATGCATACGTGCGAAGTATTCTATGGTTTGGAGACTTGCAACCTTCACTCTATATGTATCCCTAGCACCCCAAGCCACTGATTGATTTGTTCAAGGAGAAAAGTTCCATCATAAGAGCTAATCAGATGACTTATGTAAGGACTTCGATATCCTAGACGATGGTTCCCAACCAGAACTCGGTAGTGTTTTATCATAAGACTGCTATGTGGTCATGCTTGTCTTGGACAACGTGTTCACAGGTTTGTAGCAGAACCAGCTCATGTTTTGGAGCTTGCTATCGTAGTTCATTCCCGAGAATCTCGCAACGTCGTCTCGACGAATTGTGTTGCAAACTTTCATTTTTCCTTCTAGACTAGATGAGTCTGGAATATCCTGACACCAACCAGAACTGAATCTCAGGCAGGTATGATGGTTGGAGCTTTTCCCAAGAACTATAATATTGGTCTCTCGATAACCGGTAAAGTGGATGTCGTGGCCAACAAACCCAGCCGGAAGACCTATTGTTGTAGAATCTTGATTGAAGAGGTTGGCCACCTCCCCATAAGAACTTCATGGATTTACTTCCTAGTTGTTCCTTATGGATTCTTGTCCTCCCGAAGTCCGACCTTTACTTGATGTTCAAGATACCAAACATATCTATGAATGGCTTACGCTAACACATCAAGGAGAACATTAGAAGCGGAGTGCTAAATGTCTCTCGGTTGATCATCCAAATTTCGTCCCCTTGGCCTCGCCAAGATGAAATCCAAGAAGGTGTTATCTTCCTTTGCATCTGCATCATCCATCATTATTCATCATGGTGGTATGTGACGTTGCCAGGATCCTTGACACGGATATTGGTAAAACCTTGAGGAATATGGGAATACTCAAGTTCTTGAGTGCACGCACAAGCACTAGGTGTTATCCTCGACACTAACCGGGATTGCTTCCAGTGTTCTTGATTATATCATACACCCTTAAGAGTAGATTTACTCTCTACTGTTGGGATTCTTCCCAGTTACCAGAATCATTCCCAGCATTTGCATTTTGTTCCCAGCTTGCACCGCCAATGTGGCAATTCTCCATGGGTTACCATTCTCAATCACTGCTGTTCAGGATTATCCTCAGGAGTGGAATTGCCATGGGTCCCATCCATCTCCGATGATAACCAAATCATCCCTTGTGTTGTCTTTAACAAGATAGTCCACATCATCCATTCTGGACGAGTATGTCATTATTTCGGACTCCGTCAAACGATCGATTGTGTTTGCCTTAGGCTAGTATAGGGAATCTCAATGATCTCTATATCAAAAGTAATTCTTTTTGCCACTTAAAGAAATAATTCTACGAGTCACCTTCCCTAAAGGTGCCCCGTCTGGTGGTATCGTTACCATCACCTTAGGTCTGGAGTTATTGTCGTCAAGTGAATCTTCATCGTTTGTTTCACTCCACCCCCCTGGATGTGTGTTCCGTGTCTCAGCTCAAGAGATGCTTCAATGTCTCACTCCATAAGTTCGTCTTGAGTTCCTCGATCTTAGGGAAGATCGATTTCTTCAGAGTTTGTCTCCGTTATCATCTGGTTGGATGAAGATCTCAAAGCAAGGATGACAAGATCAATATGATGCAATAAATCATTATCTCCGAGAAGGAAATTTGGATCCTGAAGATTGTGCTAGCTTGTGTCCCCTTTGATTTCTTACCCTACGCTTGAATCTCGGGACGAGATTCTTGTTTAGTGGGGGTGAGTTGTCACAGCCCTAGACCAGCCCTTGCCTGCCTTGCTTGGTCCTCAGATGCATCATGTTTACTTTCACAGAAAATTGAAATGGGGATGCTCAAACCCTAGCACTAAATGATTTTAACTAGGGTCAAATTAAAATCTTTTTCAATGAACCCAAAATGCCCTTGGAAAAGTTCATCATTTTTGGATTGATTAAAAACCTCTGCCAACAATGTTGCACATATTTCTAGGTCCATTTTGGTTTTTTGAATTAAATTATATCTTATTTGCATTTGGGCATTTAAATTTTATATATTATTTAAAATGCTCAAATAATCATAAACTAAAATGTTTACTGTTGGATTTATTCTAAACAGTACCCATGCCTGGTTTCATGATTTATGAATATGTTATGGTATTTTTATTAAATCAAAACAAAGTCAAAAGAATAGAAAACAGAAACTAAAAGAGAAAAGAGAGAGAGAGTGGAAGTACCTGGGCTTACCTCACCTGGCCTTTACCTGTGTGGCCCATCTGACCGGCCCAGCCCATGAGGGGCAGGGGGGTCTTCTTCCTCCCGCCAGTCGGACGCACGGCGTGTGCCCGCGGCACGCCGGCACGCCCCGGCCACCTCCTGCTTGCCGCTCTCCCCCCCCCCCCGACGCCTGGACGACCCTAGACGATGCCACGCACCTCTCTGCCTCACCCTCTCACTCTCCCTCGCTCTCAGCCCGTGCCCTGGATCTC
>LR738714.1:653044430-653059294 GCA_902687465.1 Secale cereale | reverse complement strand
CCCCCCCCCCCCCCCCGACGCCTGGACGACCCTAGACGATGCCACGCACCTCTCTGCCTCACCCTCTCACTCTCCCTCGCTCTCAGCCCGTGCCCTGGATCTCTCCCTCTCGCCACCGAACGCGCCTGAGAGCGCCGCTCGCCGTAGCCATGACCACCGCCTCCCCCTTTCCCCCCGGACTGGCTCAAAAGCTCCGCCTCGACGCCCCAGACCTCTCCGCTGAGCTACGAGGCACCAGACGCCCCTGGACGCAGTCGTCGCCGCCGTTCCCCTCTTCGGCTGCCGGCGATCCTCGCCGTCGAATTCGCCGTCATTAGCGCCTCCCCAAGCCTGCTTGTCTGCTCTGCGTGTTCACCGTGAGCTTCCGCGTCCAACCCCTACTTCTCCCTCTCTCGTTGCACTCGCTAGCCCCGATCCCAACCACGGCCGTGAGCTCGCCGCCGCCGTCCGTGGCGCTGCCGTGGCCAGAGCTACTGTCACGCTCCTTCGAGGCCATGAGCGAGCTCAGCGCACCCGTAGGAGCACGCCGCACCCATCATCTCATCTCCCCGTGCTCCGTAGCGCCTAACCCGACCGAGCCCGTACTCCGGCCGCCGCCTCGCTCGTCGCCGGAGCTGTTTCCGACCACCCCAGATTGTACCGCTTGCACTGTTGGATGCGGCCGAGTGCCAGCTTTCCAACGGGACTAACCGCGCCCGAAACCATCCCTTGTACGCGAAATCCGAGCCACTCCGGCGAGCCACCGCCGCGGATTGTGGTCGCCGGCGAGTTACTCCGGCGGGTACTTTTAAATTAGTGCTAAAGACCCCCCTGGGTCGATGACAGGTGGACCCAGGGCCCTACAAAATTACTTTAGTTACTAAACCAGTATTAGTTAACCACCGAGACACTTACATGTGGGCCCATGTGCCTATTTAGTTTAGTTTAATTTTCTGTTAAGTTTAGTTAAGCCTGTTTAACTGCTGTGTCACTGACGTTGTCGGGGCCGGTGGCAAGGTTGGTGGTGGACGGCGGCGGCGCGGATGGGCTCAGGTGGTTGGCACTTAAGGCGAGGAGGTGGTGGCGTCCGTGGATTGGGCCAGGTGCCCCTGGTCGGTGCTGACAGTGACGTGCGGCGGTCGGTGGCGGCGCTGGCCGGCGTGGACGGCGCTAGAGGACGTGGGGGAATGTCGGCAGTGTTGCAGGTGGTCGATCTGATCTAGGGATGGCTCAAGATGAGAGGGGGCAGCAGTAGAGTGGCGACAGGAGCTTGATGCCAGCGACTGCAATACGCGTGCTCTGGCCACGCTCTACGCACGCACGCCATTTGTTTGCCGAAATGCCAATGGCATCTACAGGCGTTCGAACACGTTGCAACTTAGCAGGATGCTGCTTCTAGACATAAGAGGAATGATGGACATGCTAGTTTGGCTAAATGATCAAGTGTCCATAATGGTTTAGGAAGTGGCAAAATTTTTGTCATGCCCACGACCTGTTTGATGAAATGCTAGGTCTATCTAGAAGAGTTTGTTGGTTGTGGTACTTGGCATAATGGTGTCTCCTTATATGATACAGATGATGGTGGTGTTGGTTTGGAAAAAGGAAATACTTGCTAGTGCAAGTTTTGGAGGATTTCAGTTCTGGACAGAAACTTGGGGAAGGTATTTAGTGCAATAAAAAGATGAATTTGGAGCTGATCTTCTGGAGTTAAGGGTTTAGTAGGAGGAACTAGAAGATGGCCAAGTTTAAAAAAAATTTAGAGCAAGGAAAATTGGGGTTGCAGTAGAAACCTAGAAAACGGACAGAAATAGAAATGAGGATGATTCACTCAAAAATATCAAAGGGAAGGAATGGATTTTTGCAGAAAGGTGATCCATAGGCATCACAGGACTGCTCATAACTTTGGTGGAATTTTTACAGAATTATTTAAAATAGTTGTAGTGAAAACAGAAGCATTTCAAAAGTTGAAAAAACTATTAAAAGCATTTTTTTTTCTAGGGCAAAATTTTATTATGAAAATAATTCTTAACAAGTAATGAAATGTTTTCAGATGACTATCAGAGCCCACAAAAATACTGCAAAAATTTCTATATGGAGGGAAGAAACCGGAAACAAAAGGTTCTAAAAACACTAAAGAACTCTTTGTAAATCAAAATTTTTGTTTCTAGCCAAATTTTATTTAATGAAAAAGTAATTAAATTTTTGGGGTGTTACAAACTCTACTCCCCTTAGAAAAATCTCGTCCTCGAGATTTGTTAGGGTAGCTATTAAAAATTTAGCCCACCCTTTCCGAGGAGATTCTGCTGAGCAAAAACAAACAATTCTAAAACCTAGCTCGGCACTGTTGACGTAAGGCTACTGATAATTGGTGCAACCACAGTGTGTTGTTACGACAAATTTGAAAAAGTATAATTTCTAATTCCAAATTTGCTCGTCGTACTCCAGCGCACGGTGCCCTCTTTGGCTGACAGGTGGGTCCAGGACCCACTGTCAGTCTCTTCGCCTTCCTCTTCCTCCGGCTCTTCTTCTTTTTCTCTCTCCCGCGCGTGCTCACCGCACTATCTGCTGCTATGGCGTCTAGCGCGTAGGGTATCTAGGGTCGTACCGTGGTAGTGTGCGGCGTGCTGCCACTGGCAGCGTGCACTCACCTCGCGGGCCAGTGCGCTGTCGGTACTGCTCGCGGATTCGTCTCCGAACACCGGCGATCGAGCGACGAGCGGCGCTGGTGGACTACGCTCACCGTGCACCGAGCTCGGGCTATAAAACGATCACGGTTTTCTTCTCCTGCCTCGCACTTCACCTCACTTCTCTTCCTTCTTCTCCTTCTCCTTCTGGCTGAAAGAGCTCGAGACGAGGCATCAATGGAGGACGTGGGATCGGAGCTGATCACGATCCTTCTGGCCGGTATGCTGGCAGCATTGATCGACTCCTCGCTTCTACTGTGTGTGATGATCTTCGACGATCGCCGTGATGCTGCTGCTCGGGTGGTGGCTCTCCGAGGCGGTGGTGATCATCGGGACTAGGTAGCAGTGTCTGGTGCGAGAGAGAGTGTGTGTGCTCTGTGAAAACCCACGAGTTTTTCTTCTCTGGTGTGATGAGAGTGATCGAGTCGATGTATTAGGTGCTGACTGTGTGTGTGTGTGTGTGAGTTGCACTTAGTGCAGCTAGTAGAGCAGGTGTGGTCTTGTGCGGGATGCCGTGATGGCACACGACTTGAATCTGTGGTGGAAAAAGTTTTGTGAGGAAGGTCCTTAAGAAATTTCTCCTCTAAGTGTGGGCAAATCATCCTGATACATAAAATATCAGATAGGTAGATTCTGGTGAAAACAAGAAGTGTGATAGTAATGGACATGGTGCTCAGAGGGTGATAGTGGCTGGGTTGGAGCAGGGCTTTCTTTATAGGTAGCAGAGTCCTCCGTCACATGCTTGTGGATGGGACGACTCAGACATCGGCCGTAGGCACACGCCTTATAGGTCGACTGCTAGGTTTGGCACCAACTATCAAAAGATGTCGGCTGGCCAGTGTGTAGGCTTATCGGATGAGATAGGCTCGTCTGTAGACAGGAAAAGTTATGGATGGTGTGGAAACCTAGGGATAGCGACCAGGCTAAGATAGAATTAGCCAATGGTCAGCCTGGCTCTGATACCAAGGCTGTCGGGGCCGGTGGCAAGGTTGGTGGTGGACGGCGGCGGCGCGGATGGGCTCAGGTGGTTGGCACTTAAGGCGAGGAGGTGGTGGCGTCCGTGGATTGGGCCAGGTGCCCCTGGTCGGTGCTGACAGTGACGTGCGGCGGTCGGTGGCGGCGCTGGCCGGCGTGGACGGCGCTAGAGGACGTGGGGGAATGTCGGCAGTGTTGCAGGTGGTCGATCTGATCTAGGGATGGCTCAAGATGAGAGGGGGAAGTAGTAGAGTGGCGACAGGAGCTTGATGCCAGCGACTGCAATACGCGTGCTCTGGCCACGCTCTACGCACGCACGCCATTTGTTTGCCGAAATGCCAATGGCATCTACAGGCGTTCGAACACGTTGCAACTTAGCAGGATGCTGCTTCTAGACATAAGAGGAATGATGGACATGCTAGTTTGGCTAAATGATCAAGTGTCCATAATGGTTTAGGAAGTGGCAAAATTTTTGTCATGCCCACGACCTGTTTGATGAAATGCTAGGTCTATCTAGAAGAGTTTGTTGGTTGTGGTACTTGGCATAATGGTGTCTCCTTATATGATACAGATGATGGTGGTGTTGGTTTGGAAAAAGGAAATACTTGCTAGTGCAAGTTTTGGAGGATTTCAGTTCTGGACAGAAACTTGGGGAAGGTATTTAGTGCAATAAAAAGATGAATTTGGAGATGATCTTCTGGAGTTAAGGGTTTAGTAGGAGGAACTAGAAGATGGCCAAGTTTAAAAAAAAATAGAGCAAGGAAAATTGGGGTTGCAGTAGAAACCTAGAAAACGGACAGAAATAGAAATGAGGATGATTCACTCAAAAATTTCAAAGGGAAGGAATGGATTTTTGCAGAAAGGTGATCCATAGGCATCACAGGACTCCTCATAACTTTGGTGGAATTTTTACAGAATTATTTAAAATAGTTGTAGTGCAAACATAAGCATTTCAAAAGTTGAAAAAACTATTAAAATCATTTTTTTTTCTAGGGCAAAATTTTATTATGAAAATAATTCTTAACAAGTAATGAAATGTTTTCAGATGACTATCAGAGCCCACAAAAATACTGCAAAAATTTCTATATGGAGGGAAGAAACCGGAAACAAAAGGTTCTAAAAACACTAAAGAACTCTTTGTAAATCAAAATTTTTTTTTCTAGCCAAATTTTATTTAATGAAAAAGTAATTAAATTTTTGGGGTGTTACAGACATGTGGTCCCCACACGTCAGGTTTGACCCGAACAGCCCCTGTTGACCTGCTGACGTCAGCATGTGGTCATCCTGACGCAGTAACGTGTTTCTGGATTTTAAAATAAATCTTAAATGATTTATTTATTTCAGAAAATAGCCAAAACTTGTAAAAATCATATAAAATCAACCGTAGCTCAGATGAAAAAAATTTATATATGAAAAATGATCAGAAAAATCCAAGGAATCTGTTTATGGAACTTTCATGCATGTTTGAACAAGTTAAACCTGCTGATCAGGTCAAATCAATTAAATGACAATTAAATAATCACATATGGAGTTTGAATTTGAATCTTTGGTTCAAACCAACTTCATTTAACATGGTTGCAAGTTGCATTAGCTCAATCAACAGCATATTGCCATGTCATGATCATGCATGATATTGTCGCATTGCATTGATTGTGTTTCTTTCTCTGTTGCCGGTGTCTGTCCCCTCTCAGTAGACGCTGTTGCGACGATGTGATCGATGACACCGATGAAGACTCATTGTTATCTTCAGAAGTGCCAGGCAAGCAAAACCCCATTGAGCATTCCGATACAATCCCACTCTCTCGCTCTTGCTCTCTTTTACTGCATTAGGACAACAACGCTTCAATTGTTACCTGCTGCGGTAGTTGAACCCCTTTCCACTGCATGACCCGTCATTGCCACAGTAAATAGTTGAAACCCACTAGTATGAGTAGGAGTTGTTTGAGCCATGTTGTGCCTACTCATTGATGCTTTCTGGTTATGCCTGCTATTGCTTAGAGTTGTGTCAGGTCTGTTTCATCGGGGATGAATTGGAATGTGATGAACATGTCCTACTGTGTATGAGCTAAGTGTGTGAACATGATTTGGTAAAGGTAGCGATGAGAGGCCATGTAGGAGTACATGGTGGGTTGTCTCATTGCAGCCGTCCTCAGAAACTGAGTTCTGTGTTGGTTGGTCCATGTAGTAGCTACTACCACACATTGGGATCCTTAATTGACTCTCTCGACTTATTAATCAACATGATCTCTGTCCAGGAGTTGCAACTAGTTTCTGGTGTTTGTAGTTTACTGGAGGTCGTGCGCAGCGCTGACCCTCGGGGTGGGCTGTGACGCGGCAGGTACGTGGCACGGTGTACCGATTGCCCGTTTGGTGATGCGGGAACCCTGTACACATCGTTTGGGGCCGTGAGCGACACCCCGGCCGGATCTCCCCACGGATGGAACACAAATAGGCGATAAACCTAGACGAGAGACTTGTGTGGTTAGTCAGGTCGTGGCCGACACCCTCGCTGGGCCTCCGCTTGAAGGTTGCCTAGTACATGTCGTGTAGACGGCGGTAAGTGGTGAGAGAGTGTGTGAAGAAGTACACCCCTGCAGGGTTAAATATAATCTATTCGAATAGCCGTGTCCACGGAAATGGACTTCTGGGTTGCCTACTACAGTTCATAGACAAGTGAAAGTGGATACTCTAAAAACACACAAGATAAGCGTGAGTGCTATGGATGGCCTTCTCGTAGGGAGACGGGAGCGGATCCATAGTGGTGTATTGATTGGTGAATATGTGGACTCGTGTGCGCCACCTCAAAAGAGTTACTTGCAGTCGTAGTTCAGGATATCCACCGAGTCAAAGCTGGCTTGCTGCAGTCAAACTCCACCACCCCTTTGTTGATACCGATGCATATGTAGCTAGTTCGGATGTAAGTCTTGCTGAGTACCTTTGTACTCACGTTTGCTTAATTTATGTTTTGCAGAGAGACTTCAGTCTCGCTAGTGGTTCCGCGTGGACTACGATGTTTAGCTTGTTACCTCAGCTATGGTCTTGTACCCTTGTAGGATCTTGTAGATAGTCAGGCTTCTCAGCCTTTTTCATTTGTAGTTGTCTGTACTCAGACATGTTATGCTTCCGTTGCCTGTATGCTCTGTATGTTGGGTCATGTGACCTCTGATTGTAATAAATGCTATGATGGCTCTTCTGGGCCTTTATCTATATGAGTTGTTGAGTTATGTTGTGATGCCTTGTTGTACAGCACATACTTGCATGTTATGCGTACGTGTAATGTGTATTGCTATGTGTGGGATCCGACACCTAGTTGTTTACCTTTGGTGCTTCCACTGAGCCTTGGTAGCTTGCTACTGCTCCGGAACACTTAGGCTGGCCGGCATGTGTCCTTCTTCGTTCCTATGTCTGTCCCTTAGGGGAAATGTCACGCGTTGTTGCTTTAAGTCCTTGTAGCTTGCTACGACTTGGGTTCATACGTTGATGACCGACACGTTCGTTGCTGGGTCCTGTATGCCTGCCTTTGTATTTTAGTGCCACTTTTGGTTTATAACTAGTCATGTCGGCCCGGGTTCTCTGTCATATGGATGCTAGCGATACTATCATATACGTGTGCCAAAATGCGCAACCGGTCCCGGGCCAGGTAAGGTGGCACCCGTGGGGATACCGTGCGTGAGGCCGCAAAGTGATATGATGTGTTACAGGCTAGACCTGTGTGACTTAGGATCGGGGTCCCGACAGTCATATTCCACAAGACGCGCAGAACTGTGGGAATACAACTACTACAATACTACTACTACCACGGTCTAGCTCAGACATTCCCGTAGTAATCTTCGTAAAGATTACCACCGTAGCCTGGAAGTGGAACAGACGGATCTTGAAACTCGCGAGCGCTCGAAGGCTGTGGACCATAGGGACATGGATGTGGCCTCGGTCCCGATGGTGGTGGTAATCGACGCCCACGTGGAGGTGTAATACCCCCAACGTCATGCCAATCCATGCGATCAGGCAGACGAGTCCGCACGGGGTACAAATCCCGCATGTCCAGATATCCGGCGTGCACAGCTGGTGCAAGCCGTGTCAAAGTAGTCCAGTGGGCGGCTCGAGTGTTATACTGCTCCATTCGGAGGGCACGGACCTCACGGTCCCTATCCTCCAGCATCTGAACAGTAGTCTGAAGCAGTGGCTTTTCATGAGCAGCATCAGTATACAGACCAGTGTAGTAGCCTTCCTCTCCGGGAAGTGAGGCTGGCATGTAACAGAACTCAGTGTTCAGCAACAGGGCATGCCTAACCCGGAGAATTGTCATCATCGAATAGGCGGCATCCTGCACTGCCATCTCGATGGTAACCCCGAGTCCATAAGACCAATGGATGGGGTCGTTAGCTCCAGGATATGAGGGGTATATCCGAACTGTGCAGAAATACTGACTCTGATTGAAATCCTGGTACTGTTCCTCCACGGTGTACTCAGGATACCAGCGATAACCGGTCTCAGTAAGCACACGGACTAGCATGGCCGTGTGACCGGGCACATTAATGCACCGAGTCAAACTAACCACTTGGTGAGGGGTGCGGCCAGACATCTGAACCACGAAGTAATGCAAAGGCATTAGTGTTTCTGGAAGAAATCGGGCAGCATAACAACTGTAAATGCTCAAACAAGGATTTGAGACATCATACAAATGATAGCATAGCCACTCAACAATTCCATATCAAGGTTCCGGGTCCAATAATCATCATACTAAAAGGATAGAAACTGAACCGAGGCTTAAAACCAACAATCCTAAGAGTCTACGGATTAGTAACACGTGAACCTAGTAAGGATAAGAGGCCTAGTCCTAAATCCCCGTAGAAAGAATAGACTGACTCAGATCAGAAGGGCATAAGGTAAAGGAGTAAAAAGAGCCTTACGTTCCCTTCCACAATAAATTCCCCTACATATAACTAAGAATTTTTCTAGACTCAACATCTACCAGTTTGGCTTGAGAAACCTACAGGCAGTCCAGCGCTGATGCCAACGCTGTCAGGACCCCGATCCTAAGTCACACTGATCTAGCTGTAACACGTCATATCACTTTGCGGCCTCACGCACGGTAACCCCACGGGTGCCACCTTACCTGGCCCGGGACCGTTTGCGCATTTTGGCACACGTATATGACAGTGTCGCTAGCATCCATATGACAGAGAACCCGGGCCGACATGGCTAGTTATAAACCAAAACTGGCACTAAATTACAGAGACAGGCATCCATGACCCAGCAACGAACGTGTCGGTCATCAACGTATGAACCCAAGTCGTAGCAAGCTACATGGACTTAAAGGAACAACGCGTGACATTTCCCCTAAGGGTCAGACACAGGAACGAAGAAGGACACATGCCGGCCAGCCTACGTGTTCCGAGCAGTAGCAAGCTACCAAGGCTCATTGGAATCACTAGGAGGCATTTCCCTGTAAGGTAGGCTACCAAAGGAAAACAACTACGTGTCGGATCCCACACATACCAAGCATTTCTACCATACACACAATATGCTCAATATGTGCAAATACAACATTGCATCACAACATAACTCTATGACTCAAAGTACTTTATTTAAGAGGCTCCAAGAGCCATACATAACATATCCATACAGGTAGGGGTCACATGACCCAACACTCAAGTCATACAGTCGTACAAGCACAAGCGGAAGCTACTTGTCTGAGTACATACAACTTAGAAAATAAAACAGGCTTGGTGTAGCCTGCCTATCTACAAGGCCCTTCACAAGCTCCAGATCTCCGTCTGGGTGTCAAGCTACTCGTCGACGTCAACGTCTATGTAGAACCCATCAGCAGGGGCAGGGTTCTCCTCTGCAACAGTTATTAAGCAAACATGAGTACAAAGGTACTCAGCAAGTCTTACCACAGAACCTATCATACATGCAACATTATCAAATGAGGTAGTGGAGTTCATAGCAGAAAGCCAGCTTTGACTCTTAGCTAACCTATACTACAACTCTCAACGGATTGCAAGATGTTATTACGAACACGAGTCCTCTACTCACCACAACAATACACTACCTAGGATCCTCTTCCGTCATCCTACGGAAGGGCCATCCACGGCACTCACACTTATCTTGAGGCTTTTAGTAGTATCCATCAACTTGTCTATGAACTGTAAGAGTAACCAAGTAGTCCGTACCGCGAACAACGGCTATTCGAATAGATTGATAACCCTGCAGGGGTGTACCTCTTCACACACGCTCCCACTTATCGCCGTTTACTCGACATGTACTCGGCAACCTTCAAGCGGTAGCCCAGCGAGGGTGTCGGCCACGACCTGACTAACTACTCAAGTCTCTCGTCTAGGTTTATCGCCTATTTGGGTTCCATCCGTGGGGAGATCCGGCCGGGGTGTCGCTCACGGCCCCAAACGATGTGTACAGGGTTCCCGAGTCACCAAACGGGCAACCGGTACACCGTGCCACGTACCTGTCGCATCACAACCCACCCGAGGGTTAGCGCTGTGCACGACCTCCAGTAAACTATAAACACCAGAAACTAGTTGCAACTCCTGGACAAAGATCGAGGGTAATTAATAAGCCGAGAGGGTCAATTAAGGATCCCAATGTGTGGTAGTAGCTGTAACTTGAACCACACATACAGATCTCGGGTCCTATGGACGATTCCAATGAAACAACCCACCATGTACTCCTACATGGCCTTTCATCGATACCTTTACCAAGCGTATTCCACACTTCCTTCTCTTTATCGATATGATCATTTCACTCTGATCCATCACCCAGATGAACCAGACCAGACACAACTCTAAGCATAGCAGGCAACATAAGCAAATAACATGGTGGATCACACATCACATGGCTCAATCAACTCCTACACATGCTAGTGGGTTTCAACTATTTACTATGGCAATGACAGGTCATGCAAGGGAATAGGGTTCAACTACCGCAGCAAGTAGCAGTTCACACGTTGTTGCCTTAATGCAGTAAAAGAGAGCAGGAGCGAGGAGATTGGGTTTGTATCAGAATGATCAATGATTTCTTGCCTGACAGAGTGGTTGTCGGGTACTGCTCTTCAGCTGGATACACAGCAGTATCCTCGGGAGCAGGACCTAACACAGAGAATACCGGCGATACAATCATTAAACAAACAAATGCAACAATATGATGCATGCTCATGACATGGCAAGATGCATGTGTTTTGGCTAATGCAACTAAAACCAGAAGGGTTTGATCCTATTTGAATCAAATATTCAAATTGTCACTTTAGCTATTATTTAATTAAGTGCATTATCATGTTTTGGTGTATACAGCAAGGTTAACTTAATCAAACATGCATGAAACCTGTGCCATTTGAAAGATTGGATTTTTCTGATCATTTTTCATATATAAATTATTTCCATCTGAGCTACGGTTGATTTTATATGATTTTTAGAAGTTTTGGGTATTTTCTGAAATTCATAAATCATTTAAGATTTAAATTAAATTCCAGAAACTCTTTACTACGTCAGCATGACCTCATGCTGACGTCAGCAGGTCAACAGGAGCTAGTCCAGGTCAAACATGACATGTGGGCCCGGCATGTCAGTGTCATAGCTAATTAACAAAGTTAATTAGTGTTAAACTAGGAACTAATTAGCTGTCAGTGGGGTCTGGGCCCACGGGTTAGTGACTAAACTAACTAATTTAATTAACATTTACTTAACTAAACTAGCTAATTAGGGGAGTGGTGGCCCACAGGTCAGCGACCCTGGGGTGGTCAACCCCCCGGTCAAACGAGTCAAACTCGCCGGCGAAGTGACGCCGGCGAGGCCAAACACGGCGGCGTGCTTCGGAAAACGCCCACAGGGCTCGGTTCGAGCCGCGGTTGGGCGCGTTGGAGAGCCCTTGCCGATGCGCGTCGAACGGTGGTGGTCGCCGGGCCTGTGGTGGCCGGAGGCGGCGGCAACGAGCTCGGCAGCGGCGGCCGGCGTTTGGGCGTGTGTGGAGACGCGGCTACGGTGGCCTAGGCGATGCGTGCGTGGCACCTAGCTCGTCTACGTGCTGCAGCGAGCGAGATGGACATGTGTCCGTGACCAAATGGTCACCGGAGCATCGCCGGCGGCAAGCACGGCGGCGGTGGGTTTCGGTGATCAACGGAGCAGCAGCTACACGGCGCAAACGAAGCAGAGGAAGGAGGGATTCGTCGTAGGGGCTCACAGCGGTGCTAGCGAGCTCGACGGAGAGGTCGGGGACGCTCTGCAGCTTCTTAATCGACGGTGAGGTACTCCGGCGATCCGAGGAGGGGAACGACGGCGTGAAGGCGTTGCAGGGCTCCCGGCGATCCGTGGCTCAGCGAGGAGGCAGAGGGCGTCGCGGCGAACCTTTTGGACACGGTCACGGGACGAGGGGGAGGCTCTAGGTGCAGCGACGGCGAACGGCGGCGACGGGCGGCTCGGTGGTGAGAGGGAGAGAGCCAGGGGAAGGCGATGGGGACGAGGGGAAAAGAGAGAGGGGTCGGGGCAGCTGTGTGGCGTCGCAGGGAGGCTTCCAGGCCATTAGGGAGGCAGGCAAGCAGGGTGGAGGTGGCCGGGCGCGTGCCGGCGCGCGGTGGCCACGCGCGCTGCCTTCTGGCGCGAGGAGGAAGGCGACAGAAGCGGGGCTGGTGGGCTGGGCCGGCCTGCAACAGTGCTGGGCTCCAGGTAAGTTCCTACTCTCCTTTTCTTTTTCCTATTTCTTTTCTGTTTCATTTCTTTTGCAACTTTGTTTAATTAATAAAAATGCCAGAACATTTTTATAACTCATAAAACTTGTCATGCCCACTGTATATAATATGAACAATATGGAACATTATAGTTTATGATTATTTGAGCATTTAAAATATTTTATAGCATTTAAATGCCCAAATTCAGATACCATATGATTTAATCCAGAGCCCTTAGATGTCCTAGAAAATTGTGCACCATTTTTAGCAAAGGTTTAGGAACAAGGTAGAAATGATGAACATTTTTGAAGGGCATTTTGGATACATTGGAAAAGATTTTATCAAACCCTAGTTGTTAGGAGAGGGGTGCTGGCGTTTCTATCATTCCCATTTCAGGGTTCTTTGATAAGTAGACATGATGCACACTCTAGCTAGTCCTAATGCAAGTGCTAAACTAGGGATGTGACAATAGGTGACTTGCTAGTGCCGGGCTGTGGAGCGGAAGTCCCCTCCCCGCCGGCGTCCGGCGCCGGGACCGAGCCACCAGCGCCCGAGTTCCCCTCTTCCACCATGCGTGTGGGCTCCATGCTTGGTGCCCTTGCCGGGGATGCCCCTCGTGGCAGCGTGGTCGATGGGGGTGGTGCGTTGGGAGTAGCCCCTGCGGCTCCTCCTGCTGCTGCTCCCCTCCTACAGAACCGGCAAGGTCAGCACCTTAGCATCAAACACCTACTGCATGTCGAGCGAGAAGAGGATGGTGGACTCACGCTGGGGGCTGTGCGGGGGGCTGCCGTCTGGGCTGCTCAACACCAGTATTGGTGCCCCTGAAGCCCCAGCTGGGGGCTGGCTGCTCGCCAAAGCTTTGGCCCTCTTTAACCTCTGGGCCATCGTCTCTGCGTCCCTGAAGAAGCAAGAACAAATCAAGATGAGTGGCATGGTCTAGGAAGATGGAAATGACGGTAAGGAATGGAATACTTACTCATCGTCCATCTCCTCCTCCGCCGGCGTTTTTCTCTTCCTCTTCGGGCTGAGGGGCCCGAGGTCGAAGGGGAACTCTGCATCGCCTTCCGAATCGACGTCTGCCTGAGGGGGGGCGAAGAAGGGGGCGGAGTTAGTGCGCGCCTCGACGAAGAGAGAGCTACCGTTTTTTTTTCTCGGCGGCCTTCGTCGATCTACTCGCCGTCGTGGCCCTCGTGAGGCGCCCAGACCCCTCCAAGGCCAATTGAGGCTGCGCATTCCTGCCGGCCCGGACCGGCTCCCCGGAGCAGGACTGTCGTAGGACTCGCCCTCTTCCCTTGGCTGGCGCGAAGCGGGCCGTCGCGTCCTCCTCTGACGACGACCAGTCGGCCGCGTCTTCAACCAGCGAAGCTCCAGTGCTAGCGCTGCTAGCCTCTCTGGCAGCCGGCGCCCACTGAGCGAGCTCCTCCTCCTCCGCGGCCGCGGCATCCTGGTCCTCCATACCTTCGGTGCTGCCGGCCTCCCTGATGAGCCGCGCCTCCCTCGCCCTAGCGGCGATGTAGTCAAGCTCCTCCGGGGTGGTGTCCCTGACAAGCCACCACTCGGCGTCAGGATTGACGCACACCTCGACCAGAGTGTCGAAGAACTGCTACACGACCTCGTCCTCCGGCTCCTGCCAGCTCGGGACGGGGCCGTGCACGTTGCATTCCGGCATCATGGCAACGATCTCGGACTGGCGCGAATTGTTGCACAGCGGGACCACTCCCGCTGGCCGCTTGAAGAGCTGCCCCTTGACGGCATTGCCGGCCATTGCGGCAGCCTTCGCAGCCTTGCCGGTCCGTTCGACCTCGCCATCGCGACCCACATCCAGCTGGAAGAGCCGCTCACAAAAATGGGCGTGTCCCATCACTTTGAGGTTGTGGTCGAGGCCAGGGCGGAGCTTCATGACGTCAGACAGGTTCCTGAAGAGCCAGGCTGGGCTCCCCTTCTTGTGCAGCGGGGCGATCCGACGGCGAATGAAATCTGCACCGATCATCTCGAGGGTGAGCCCGGCCTGGACGAGCCGGTTGATCCTGGGGAAGGCGATAGTGAGCCTCCCGTCGACGGCGTTGACGTCGCTCCAGTCGCTGCCACGGACCGGCGGCACCCGGCGGACCCTGCAGAATGTTGGCGGCACCTCTTCCTCAATCCAGCACCACTGGCCGCGCCATTCGTCCCATCTCTCCTTCACGGCGCCCTCCGGGTACACTACCTTGGGTCTCGGAATCCAGGTGATGCATCCAGAGACGGCGCCTCCCGGCTGGATCCGAGGGGTGAAATAGTGGCAGGAGAGCGCCGTGTTGGGCTGCACCCCGAAGAAGCCCTCGCAGAGGTGCGCGAAGAAAGCCATGCACGCCACCGCATTTGGGGTAAAATCCAAAAGGCGGAAGCCAAAGGTTTGCATGACGTCATAGAAGAAATAGGAGAAGGGGGGACACAACCCGCAAGAGATGTAATCAACAAAGAAAGGGTATCGATTTGGGCCAGGCTAGGCGCAAGCGACCGGAATGACGTGCGTCGCCGGATGGCCCAAGTTCTTCCCCCCCCCCCCCCCC
>LR738714.1:653028849-653044356 GCA_902687465.1 Secale cereale | reverse complement strand
CCCCCCCCCCGTCTCCGCCCCCCTAAGGGGTTTGAAGGCTGCCCGGAGCTCGTGGACATCGACCGACGATGGGATGAAGAAAGCAACCTTCGTCCGGTCCCCCGTGAACGTGCCCGCCGGCGGCCCCTCGGGCCCGACACCCTTAGCCGCCCCTTGCCCTTGGCGGGTTTGGACGCCGTGGCGGCTGAGTTGGATGGCTGAGGAAGAGGGATGGCGAAGCGATGGCGACAGGCGATGGTGAATTCTTCGGAAGGAAGGAAGAGAAGGAACAGCGGCTCTGAGATTGGAAGAGGCGCGAGGAAAATGGAGGAAGTGAGCAGCGCACTCGCGGTTATTCCTTTTTATGGGGGAAGACGCGTGCCGCCTCCTTTCGCATTCACTGCGATGTGACGCATGCCTGCGGGAACCGCCCCACGCATGCTGCCCACGTCATGCACGCCCCTCCAGCCCGCGTCGCGCGCGCGGGTCGTGGGAGGCGCAGCGCGCGGAAGATTTTTACCATGGTGAAAACCGCCCCGCCTACCTGCGCACCGTTCTGGGCCTGGCCCAACAACGTGTCGCGCTTATGTGTGGCCCAGGCCCCGGGGCTCCTGTCGGTGTACAGAAAGAGGGGTACACTTTTTGTACCCCTATGTCTGTGCACGGGCAGTCTGAGCCATGGGCACCACCACAACAAGCATGGCAAGGGAGGTGAGCCGGGGTAAGATCGAAGCTTGATGGAGACTGGAACAACGCCAAGAACAAGACCACGAAGAGCAAAGGGATGAAGCGGCTTTCCCCGGCAAGATCCTTGCCAGGAGCCAGTTTCAGCAGCCCTGGCAAGATCCTTGCCGGGGCCGGCTCTGGCAGCCCCGGCAAGGCCCTTGACGCGGCAGTTCGCCCCACGCCTACAGAGCGGATCACCCTTGAGTCCACCGCCCCCATGGGGCGAAGATTCGGGAGATATCCCCGTGGTGGCATGCAGATCTTTGTGAAGTGATCCAAGATCAGATACAAGCTAAGAAGACGACGACCCTTGGCGGGATCCCAGCCAAGGAGGACCACAAGGCCTCCGGCAAGCACCTTGCCGGGGATGACAGCAGGCGCCGCGGCAAGACCCTTGCCGGGACCCCGGCAAGGCCCTTGCCGAGGACACCCACAGGGCCACCATCAGGCCCGCACCAACTGTATTTCAACCGCCCCACGCAGCTGCCGACCCAACCAGCTGGACAGGCTCCTGCGTGGCAACTTGCAGATCTTCATGGAGACCCGCCCTTGCGCCACCTCAGCTGCCTGCCTGCCTACATGGCACCTCAGGCGCCGGTGGCCAGGGCGCGTGTCAACACGAGGATGAGCGGCGACGGACAAGACGGACGTCTCCCCTCGTTCCCGATAAAGCAAGGACACCTAAGCTAAGCGCATTAAATGCGCCTTGTCCTGTAATGCGAGGGATAACCTCGCATCACTGTACCCTTTCCACCTCCTGTGTGCCACTGTGGCAACCCCTTTTTCCTATAAAAGGAGGCCCGAGGCGACCTGGAGAAGGATTCGGCTTTTAGAACTCCTCACAACTCTTTTGGAGCTCCTCACTAGCTGAAGAACACAAACATATAATCCACCAAAGCAGGAGTAGGGTTATACGCATCTTTGCGGCCCGAACCTGGGTAAGGAAGCGTGTCCTGACTATTAGATCCGCTCTTCTGTCAACCCCGCGCCTCGCAACCGTAGTAGGGATTCTCGTGATCCCATAGGTGTCGATCCAAATACACCGACACAACTAGCGAGTTGTACTAGTAAACTCTGCATATTAGGTTTGACTGAAGTCAAACTTCCTAAAGTTTGACCAAGTTTATAGAAAAATATAAACATTTACCATAACAAACATGTATGATGTGAAAGTACATTCAATAATGAATCTAATGGTATTTATTTGTTATTGTATATGTTAATATTTTTTGTTATAAACTTTCTGAGAGTTTACAAAACTTGACTTTGACCAATGCTAATACGCTGACTTAAATAAAAACGGAGGGTGTACACATTTGCTTTCTTAGTATGTAGGGAATTAATCATTTGTTGAAATTGTGAAATAAATATATTAGGCTACTGACTTCGAATGTAATGGTCTATACAATTCAATAGTTACAATCATTGTCGAATTCCAAGATGTATACGAGGTCTATAGTACTTCACAACATGCTCAAACTCGCATAATCCCAGTCCAATGACAATCAACTCGCATTTCATAGTTATTACTTTGTAGGATGCAACAAAACCAACAATAACTCTACATCAGCCATTATAAAAGCAACATTTTGAACATATCACAATGTTTGAATGAAAAGTGCAGAGAGAGCTTGCGAAGATGGAGCAGATAGGGCTGGAAAGATTGTATGTATGTGGGCGAGAGAGTAGGACACAAACCTAACGAAACCGAGAGAGGGAGATAGAGAGAGAAAGAGAGCGGAAGAAGTTAGGTCTGTGAGAAATATGGAGACATGTAATGTACGTGAGATGCGTGTGCATTCGGATTCCATACACATGGAAGGAGAAGAGACAACGGGTTTGATGAGAGAGCTGGAAAAACATGGACGAGAGGGGAAGGATCTCGTGGGTTGAGGGATTGATAAATTTGTGTGGGGGAGAGAGGGATTGGTAATTTTGTGCGAGAGAGATAGGGTGGGGGGAGGAGTCAGTCAGCCGTCGTCACATCATCCTGCTTCCAAATGGCCCCGCATTCCTTAGCGCAGTGTGGTCGCCATCTTCGTTTTCCTCGATGCCCTCTTTGAAGATTGAGGTGTTGTGCATGCTGGGGTGCAGAGAAGCACAAGCGAGAGTGGTTGCTATATAACCTTGGATGGGGATGAATTCTGTGCTCGGGGGAGGGTGTGTGTGTGTGTTGTGTGCTGTGTGTGTGTGTGTGTGTGTGTGTTGTGTGCTGTGTGTGTGTGTGTGTCAGATATTGAGAGAAAACAAACCTAAGGAGAGAAATGTTTGTGTATGTGACGGAAAACTACTTCCTAAACAGGGTATTCATGAAGAGATTGTACGTGTGAGATAGAGAGCAATGTGCGGGACTTGAGGTAGGCAGGGGCCGAGTGAGGGTGTCAAAATGTGCGCGTTGATGCATGTGTTACATGCGATCGTGCGAGGGACGGACGAATAGAGACATATGGTTGTTGTGTTACGGATGCTCCTCTCTCTCTCTCTCTCACACACACACACAAGTAAAATGGAAGACCGTTCTCTCATGTATACACAATGTATCGGCACCTGTCTATGTCTCACTCATGCATGATCATTTGCACATTCACACCTCTCTATGTCTCTATCACATGCACTCTGTCTCCACATTGCCCTTCCGCCACAACACACATATGGAGACATACACACGTTCTTTCTTAGTCACACACACAAAATCAGTATTAAAAAAACTAGGGCGCACCTAAAATGTCCAAATCCAAATAAACACGAACTGGAGCTAAACTCAAATATATGGAAATATTGTAGCGTCAAGAACTTTTCCTGGAATAAAAGTTGAGTAATATTCGGGGACTATTTTCACACACACAAAAAGTTTCGGTGGATGTCCTTCAAGCGCGACACGGTGATGCACCGTTCGATCGACCGCGCGGCCGCGGTTCACGGGCTTGCACAGGATTCCGTATCGTGGTTGTGGTAACTAATAAAAGTGTTGCCTAAGTCTAATGTTTATGTGTACTAGTACGGTTTTCTTTTAAGTTTGACCAACCCTATATAAACTAAACTAAGCTCCCATACGCGCACTCATCAATATGCCGCCGACACCGTTGCGCTTGCCGGCGCCCGCCTGCTCTGGCAAACAATTTCTCGCCCATCACCGCCGTGTCACCGCCAAGCCGAAGGCTCGCCTGCTCACGTCGTCTACAGTCCCTCCTCGCGATGTCGCCGCGCTGCCAAGAATGCGAGAAGCTGGTGGAGCCTCGTCTATGCACGCAGCGTACGAATAGGAGGACGAGCGTGTGCTCCAGCACATCGATGAGGAGGAACTAGCGTGTCATTTTCGTCTCCGCCCACGCGGAGGAGGCGCGCATGATGGCTGTCGCGGCGGAAGCCAGTCGCACGAACGTCGAGCCCGCAAACCGGGTGCGGACGCATAATCTACCTTCGAGACCTTGAATGCCACGTGGATCCTGCAATCTGAAGGAGCAATTTGGGTCAGTCGACTCTTGTGAGCCGTTTGATGTAACATGGATGGCTAGAAGAGCTTCTTCAACCTACAAAATAGATGCATGGTTCATCTTCTCAGCCCGCCACACGCCTAATCGCCTGCGGCCGCCATGCTCCCCCCACCCCCGCCATCCATTTAACACCGGGCACGATCCATTTTTTTCCGGCAAACTGCATTCCACACCCAACACTCATAAGATAGATCATGGGCACCCTGTCGTCTTCTTCCTTCACTCTGCCGAACTTTTTTCACAAATCGACTGACCCAAATTATACTACTAGTACAAACGTATTAACTACAGTAGGAACACGAAGATAGGAGTAGTAGTACCAACTGCAAGAAGAACAGTAGTAAGACATAGTACTAGTACTACATTACGTACTAAAGAGTTCAAATAATGAGAAAGAACATAAACATAGTTCTGCTCAGGCCTCAGCATAACACACCCTTGAAAATAAACTAAGCAACTAGTGTCGCCACCGGTCCTTCTATAAAATAATTACAGGAAGACCGATCGCTTTATTAAACCGGCGAGGAATAATATTCCTGCTGACAGACAATTCCTTGATACAGAATTTCCAGTACACTGAATATTATACAAGGTTGAGCTAGGGATGGCTCAACAGATTTTATTACAAGCGCGCCAATATATTACATAGAAGCGGATATGGCACAAGGCAGGGTGGCATACTACTAACTTGTAATAAAAGGCGGTGGAATATGTCACAGAGAAGTGGGTGGTGTGACTCCAATATTTTACAGTTCATCGAGTGTCGGAGTGAGACCCGATGAATTTAGTTGGTGGTAGGCAGAATCGGTTATAAAACAGTGATCAACTCCAGGATCGCAAGAGACTGACTGGGACTCCTCTAAGCGTCGGACTCGCTATCGAACTCTTCGTCCATGAGATCGCCTTCGTCCACATCTGGCCAAATCAACAAGCCAGGTGAGTACTTTGAATGTACTCGCAAGACAGTTCGGGCTTAAGATATAACAAATGCCAACATGAATGCATATGAGTATTCCAGCAGAAATGCAACCTGAACAAAATATGAATGCACTGAAAGTAAAGACTGGAAGTCGGGCAGTAGTCCTCCTGAAATCCAAAAGATAAAAATAACGGGGCCAAACGAGGGTCTGGGTGACGCCTCGTAGGAATAATAATAAATGATAACAGGCCACAGTCGGGCGTCTGAGCGACACCACATAAAGGGCTTATAACCAAAGTAAGTAACGAGAATGCCTCCGTTGGACGTCTGAGGGACATCACATACAGGGCTTATAGCAAAAATGAATGACAAGAATGCCACAGTCGGACGTCTGAGCGACATCACATAAAGGGCTTATAAATAAAAGAATGCCACAGTCGGACGTCTGAGCGACATCACATAAAGGGCTTATAAATAAAAGAATGCCACAGTCGGACGTCTGAGCGACATCACATAAAGGGCTTATAAATAAAAAAATGCCACAGTTGGACGTCTGAGCGACATCACATAAAGGGCTTATAAATAAAAGAATGCCACAGTCGAACGGCTGAGCGACATCACATAAAGGGCTTATAACGTAAATAAATAACAATAATGCCACAGTCGGACGTCTAAGCGACATCACATAAAGGGGTTATAAATAACAGGATATAATGATGACATACTTCGGAAAGTAAAATCAATACAGGGATGGTGGTGAGTTCATTTACCAAATGAACCTGATGACAACGCTGTTTTGAACATACTAGAGACGGTCACCGGGTTGACATGGATATAGATCATAGGCCATAAACATGGCTACTGAAGGAATTTGAACTCTGCAGAGCTTGTACTAATAACTCATAGCCAACGGGTTCTACTAGCCACGTGGGCTAGCCCTGTCTACGGTGTTTTAGTAGAAACCTAACTAACCAGTACACACCCATTTAACAACCTGTCGTCCGGAATCGCCAGCGACGACATTCACGGAAAACTTTAAGACGGGGAAGCTACAACCTCGAATAGCATGGGATCAAATTTATATATGCGCGCTCTAAGGGGTGCCCCCCTCTCGGTCCCAACCGGAAACACCCATGCCCCCTAACCGGATGACGGGCTTTAATCCAGGGCCATGGAACTCTCATCCCGGCCCCTCTACTTGGTGTGTACTCGGAAAGTGGTTTACAACCGACTAGACCACAATCCCAACGGACGGCCTATGATAGTACTGAAAAGGAGTCGAACGGAATCGTGACATGATCTTCGTTGATACTGAGTTGACCAACTACTGGCATGCTACAACAATACCAGTATTCCACCCCATCATATCACCATATGATCGAGGTGGTTCAACATTCTCCTTCGGGACTCACCCGAAGCATCACTTGCATGAAATATGCCATACACATATGCTCATATAATCATGCTTATGAACGAGCTACTCGAGCAAACATGCAACACACTCATCATATCAAGAGTTCAAACATGCTTGCCTGGTTCTGAAAAGTCGGAGCCTAACTCGGCGTGATTCGCGTCTCCGTCACGGCCTCCGGTATCTATGTATTCAAACAAAATGCATACTAACATAAATACCGCACGTGCAAATAAAGTTGCTCAAAATATTTCCACATAAATGTGAAAAAAACTAGACAGAAAACCAAGGTGGACAGAAAAAGAATCAACTCAAAATCACTTTTAGTTTAAAAGATATTAAGGTTTATGTCCAGGGACCCATCTGTAATGAAACAGAAAAGATCCAGGGGCTAGAACAGAAAAGGACAAAGCGAACCGGTATGTAGTACGTCACCCGCAGAGGGAAAACGCACTTTGCGTAAATACGCCAGCAGAAAACGGTTCGAGGGGAGATGTCAGAGACTGATAGAGGGGCCCCACCTGTCAGGTTTGAAAAACGAAACATAGTTGCTCCGGCGACGGTGCTGCGGTGATCGCCGGCGTCGATCCACGGCGAGATATGGGATGGGAGTGGTACCTATAGCTTCACGGTGGTCTTCCGCGTCGAACGGTGGTGGAGTTGGGTGCCGGCGAGTCCCACGTCGACGGCGAGCTTGTCTCCGGCGGACGGCGGCTCGGGTGTTCGTGGACCTCGTCGGAGAAGGTTTCTGGAGAGAAATTGGGCTGGGGGTTATGACTAGGTGGATGCCAGGGTACTACGTTCAAGCTCACGGCGGCGGAGGAGCCCTCACCGGAGTGAACGGAGCTGGAGCCCGAGGCGGAGGCAGCTGGCCGGAGCCGGGGAAGAAAAGCCTCTCGGGGCTCTCCCAGAGGTTGGGCGTGGTCTAGGGAGGTAGTGGAGGTGTGTGTGCTCGAGCACGAGCTCGGGGGTGCCTTTTATAGGCGGCTCGAGGTGGCTGCCGCGAACGGATAAGTCCGGCGAGCTAATTACGGTGCTGCAGTGGTCGGACAGTGGGGCTAGGGGCTTGAGCATCATCAATGATCTACAGAAGCTCCATTCCCATGCTTAACTTGGCAGTAGAGGTGGTGTTACGGCCTGTCCTCGACGGAACGGCCTCGCGGCTTGTCGGCGGCAGAAACGGCGCTCTGCGCGTGCCAGGCCACGGCAACGGCTTGCCAGGCGTGCGCAGGCTGTGGAGAAGGACACACGGGGCACTAGGGTGGTCTGGGCGGCGCGAAAGGGCGTGGAGCTGCGGCGTTGCGTCTGTCAGCCGCCACGGGCGGCGCTGTGGCCGTGGCAGTCGCCGGCGCGGTCGGGCCAGGGCGCCACCGACGCCCAGAAGCTGCCAAGCGACCGTGCGGCGCGCGGATAAGAAGAAGCTGCAGTGCAGCGTCGAGCCAAAGGAGATACAGATGGAGTTTTGTCGCCGCGCCCGATGACTGTCGAAACTGACGAAACTGACGAAGTGTTAACTGTCGACAGTTTCAGTCAACAGCTAACAGTTCAGTGTAGGTTAGGTGTTTGATGAAATGATTCTGGTATTTGTGCAATGTCTCTAGAGCTGATTTTTGGTGGAGTGGCCTCTTGATGTATCTAGAGGTTGCATGATTTTTCACATAATTTTTGGATGAAGGTAAATATGAATTTCACCAAATTTTACAAATCTGGTCCAAACTTGCATCAGGTGAAATTTGAAAATTTTGAACTGTGGACCAGTGAAACAAGATGGATCTAGGTTGTGGGTATTAAGGACTATCTAGGAGAGTTGGTTTGGAGTCAAATAGGTAGATGAAAAAGGTGGTTCCTTTGTAAATCACCAAGGTCCACTATAAAAGACAGAATTTGTTTTGAAGTGAAATAAATAGGAGAAAATCCCAATAAGATTCAAACTTGCTGGAATTGATGAAATGCTTGTCCCATGGTGTGAAGAGAGTCTTGGAGAGGATTGTTCCTGTTGGGATCATGGCAAGAGGAATTTTGGAGGGGAGATAGGTCAAGGCTAAACTTAAGAATTTTAAAACAAGAAGTGGTGAACTCAAACAACTCCATTTGAATCTCAACTTGTGCTTGAGCCAAACACAAGAGGAGAACTTCAAGGCTAAAAACCAAGCTTCAGAAGACACACAAACTTTTGCAAAAAAGGGATTTTAGAAGGGCAAAAGAAAAGTTCGAACAATGCCCTTTCAAAAAAGGCCAAAAGTTTGCAAGAGAAACCAACTCAAAAATTTGGGGTGTTACAACACCTACCCCCTTAGGAAAAATCTCGTCCACGAGATTTCAGCTGATCCACAAATAGGTGAGGATGTTTTGTCCGAAGGAAATCTTCCCTTTCCCATGTTGCCTCATCCTCTGTGTGGTTACTCCACTGAACCTTGAGAAATTTAATAGTTTTCTGACGGGTCCTCCTTTCAGACTCCTCCAAAATTTTCACTGGGTGTTCTCGGTATGTTAGATCTGGTTGCACGTCAAGATTTTCATGTGACACATGCTTCTCTGGGTTGCTTACACACTTCCGTAGTTGCGAGACGTGGAACACGTCGTGGACGTCGGATAGTTCCTTGGGAAGGTCCAGCTGGTAAGCTACTGTGCCTCTTCGTGCAATTATACGGAAGGGTCCGATGAATCGTGGTGCCAGTTTCCCTTTGACTTTAAATCGTTGTAGTCCTCTCAACGGTGACACACGCAGGTATACGTCCTCACCTGGCTCGAAACTTATTTCCCGATGCTTTTGATCATAATAGCTCTTTTGTCGGCTTTGGGCGGTCTTGAGTCGATCCTGTATTAGTTTTACTCTCTCCTCGGCTTCCTTTAACATATCGGGGCCGAATAAGCGGCTGTCCCCTGTTTCCGACCAATTTAATGGAGTACGGCATCTTCGTCCGTACAATGCTTCGAAAGGTGCCATCAGCAGGCTAGCTTGGTAACTATTATTATATGCAAACTCTGCATATGGTAAACTTTCCTCCCAACTGGCCCCATAGGTGAGGACACATGCCCATAGCATGTCTTTGAGTATTTGATTTACTCGTTATGTTTGTCCTCCAGTCTGGGGGTGGTAAGCCGTACTGAATGTTAGTTGCGTTCCGAGGGCTTGCTGCAACTGGTCCCAAAATTTTGAGACGAACTGAGTGCCCCTGTCGGATATTATAGTCTTGGGCACACCACGTAGGCATACTATCCGGGCGAGGTAAAGCTTGGCGAGCTTTTGAGTGGTGTGTGTTGTCTTGACGGGTATGTAATGTGCCACGTTGGTCAGTCTATCTGTGATGACCCATATGGCATCGTTACCGTGTTGTGATCGTGGTAGTCCAACAATAAAATCCATCCCGATATCATCCCATTTCCATTCTGGTATCTTGTTTGGCTTTAATAGCCCTGTGGGTTTTTGGTGCTCGGCTTCAATGCGTTGACATGAATCGTAACATGCAATAAATGTGGCTATATCCCTCTTCATGTCGTGCCACCAAAATGTTTCCTGAATGTCCTTGTACATTTTCGTACCTCCAGGGTGGATTGAGTATGGAGCGGTGTGGCTTTCTGCTAGAATTTGCTGTTTAAGGTCGTTGCTATTCGGTACGCAAAGTCTGTCTCCGAACCAAAATATTCCTTCACGGTCTATGGTGAATTCTGAATCCTTGCCTTGACTTACTTTTCTTTTTATTCCTTCGATGCTGGGGTGTCCGAGTTGAGCCTTCTTTATCTGCTCTATCAGTGTAGGCTGTATTTCTAGCTTGGATACTTCGCCCTCCGTGACCATCATTAGGTTGAGTCTGGCGAACTCTTGCTGAAATTCGGGTCTCAGGTTCTGTATGCTGCCGCTGTTCGGGTAACGGCTGAGAGCATCGGCTACCACGTTTGCTTTCCTAGGGTGATAGTGGATACCAACGTCGTAATCTTTTACCAGTTCTAACCAGCTTCGTTGTCGTAAATTTAGATCTGGCTGTGTGAAAATATAGCTGAGGCTCTTATGGTCCGTATATATTTCACAGCGATTTCCAAGTAAGAAGTCCCTCCATTCCTTGAGTGCATGGATGACTGCTGCCAACTCCAAATCGTGAGTAGGATAATTTTCTTCATGTTTTCACAATTGCCGGGATGCGTAGGCGACTACTTTGCCTTCATGCATCAGTACGCATCCGAGGCCTTTCCGTGATGCGTCACAATATACTTCAAAGCTCTTGCGTATGTCTGGCACAATAAATACTGGGGTTGTCGTTAACCTCTTTTTGAGCTCTTGGAAGCTTTTCTCACATGCTTCGGTCCACTCGAATTTCTTATCCTTCTTGAGTAGCTGGGTCATTGGTTTGGCTATGGTGGAAAATCCTTCAATAAATCTTCTGTAATATCCGGCCATACCGAGGAAACTGCGTATATCTGTTACACTGGCTGGCGACTTCCACCCAAGTATAGCCTTGACTTTATCTGGGTCCACAGCAATTCCTTCTTGTGTTAATACGTGTCCTAGGAAACCCACTTGTCCCAACCAAAATTCACATTTGCTGAATTTGGCGTAAAGTTGGTGTTTCCTTAATTCTCCCAGTACAATGCGGAGGTGTCCGGCATGTTCTTCCGGTGTTTTGAAATATACCAAAATATCATCAATAAATACCACCACAAATTTGTCCATGAATTTCATAAATACCTTATTCATGAGGTGGACGAAATATGCGGGGGCGTTGGTCAGTCGAACGGCATCACTGTAAATTCATAAAGTCCGTATCTTGAGGTGAATGCTCTTTTCGGGATATCTTCTGTGCGTACTTTCAGCTGATGATAACCTGACCTTAAGTCAACCTTTGAGAAAACCTTGGCTTGTGCGAGCTGGTCAAATAAATCATTTATCCATGGCATCGGGTATTTATTTTTGATTGTGACCATGTTGAGCGCTCGGTAGTCTATACACAGCCTCATGGTCCCATCCTTCTTTTTGGCAAATAATACTGGCGAGCCCCAAGGTGAGGAGATGGCCCGTATAAATCCCTTGTCCAGCAATTCCTTTATCTGCTTCTTTAATTCAACCAACTCGGATGGCGCCATTCTGAATGGTTTCTTATATATGGGTGTGGTTCCTGGTGCTAGCTCAATAATGAACTCTATTTCTCTATCTGGCGGCATGCCTGGTAATTCCTCGGGAAATACGTCTGGAAATTCACATACAACTGGAACCTCGCTTAACTCAGATGTATCAACTTTGTTCAATTTTGGTTGCCGAGATACTGGTCTCTCCTGAGCTGCGACTCTTATTGTTTTTCCATGATGGTGTGTAAGAATCACTGTTCTGTTGAAGCAGTTGATAAATACTTTATTGGTGGTTAGCCAGTCCATACCCAGGATAACATCCAGTCCTTTGTTTTCCAAGACGATGAGGTTTGCGTGGAATTTTAATCCCTCAATCTCAATGGTCAAACCTCGGTAGTAATTTTGAGTGATCTGCTTACTTCCGGGGGACTTCATGGTCATTGATTTTCCCAAGGGAAGCATTGAAAAACCATGTTGCAAAGCAAAACTCTTGGAAATGAACGAATGTGAACCTCCAGAATCAAACAAAACCATGGCAGGTATTGTGTTGACAGGGAACGTACCGAGTACGATATCCGGTTCATCCTGTGTCTGCTCCTTGGTCACAGGGTCCAGGTGGCCCTTCCTGTGATTGTTATTGGGGTTGAAATTGTTACGCTTGGGCGCGGAATTGTTCCCGTTGTTGTTTCGCTTTGGCGCTGAGTTTCTTGGTTTAGGGCACTGTTTAGCATAGTGTCCTTCTTCTCCACATGCATAGCAGGTAACACCCGGGCGATAGGTGAAATCCTTGTCTCTTGCATGAAAATTCTTATTTGGACGTGTGTCGTTGGTCGTGGGTCTGTTCACAACGTTCCTCTGGAAATTCATTTTATTCTTGTTGTCACGGGGGTGATTGGTCTGATCCCTTTTCCTCTTGCGAATATCCTCCAGACTGCGACGTTCATTTTCAAGTGTAATAGCTTTGTCTACCAGTGTCTTGAAGTCTGGAAAAGTGTGTACGACTGACGGGAATTTTAGTGCTGGTGCTAGTCCGTCCAGGAATTTCTCCATCTTTTTATTTTCTGTCATTCGCTCTTCGTTGGCATATCGTGATAACTGCGCAAACTGACTGTTGTACTCCTGTACTGTCATGCCTCTTTGCTTGAGATAATCAAATTCTCTTTTCTTGATTTTTATGATACTCTTAGGGATGTGTGCCCCACGAAAGCCTTCCTTGAAATCTTCCCTGGTGATATTATTTATGTCGGGATGCATAAGAAGAAAATTTTCCCACCACGACGCGCTGCTCCAGTAAGATAATGTGGCGCGTACAGTACTTTTTCATGGTATGAGCATTGTGCCACAATTAACTTCATCTCAATGTCTCGAAGCCAGTCATCGGCCTCAAGAGGTTTGTCTGTGTGTGAAAATGTTGTTGGACGCGTCTTCTGAAATTCAGACAATTTTGAGTGCTGCTGGTATGGTTCGCGGTGATTTCCCATGTTAATGACATGGTTCATCATTTCTTGGTGATGTTGCTGACTTTGCTCGTAAAGGCAGCATACTTGAGAAAATGCTGTCTCACTGCCCTGCTGACTTGACTGCCCCTGTGAGAAATTGGTGTTTGTCTGCGTGCCATAATTTTCCTCTGGCGGACTTGGCATGGAACATATCTAGGGACGAGTCATTTCTTACTCTGGGGTAACAAAGCAGAAAACCTGAGAAGAACCGAGCAGCAAAGTAAACCAAGATTTTGCAAAAGCGGTCAAACACGAGCTCGAAAAAGATTTTTGAAATAAACTGGTCGATTGCGCACGGAGAAGGATGCTAGTACATATTTTACACGCATATCCTAATTATACATACGTCACTCAAGGTGTGCGTACACATCCTGACATGTTATTGGAACTAGTGCACTCCTCCAAGGTCCTACATGATGCGCAAACAGACTACTCCCATCAACCTATTGTACATATCACACAAATATTACAAGCAAGGGTGGCGCGTCGCGAAAACACGCGCTTAGTCGGAGATGTTGAAGATTTCCCTCGGCCTGCCGAGGGTAAGGCCCAGTGGTGCTGGAGACTCAACTTCCTCCTCACTGATGGGCTCCAGGCGCGCAGTATGAGTATGAGGTGTCGAAGCAGGTGCAGCAGGCGGTGCAGCTCTAACTGGAGTAGGAGCAATGACTTGGTCAAACTCCTCAGTGGTAGGTAGACGGCGAGCGGTGGCTACAATGGAAGGTGCATAGGATGTGGTGGACAAGACAAAAGTCATTGGTGGTGCGGTATGGAGCAGCTCCCTCCTGTTGGCGGAGCCACTCTGGACCATCTCCATACGGGCGTCCACCAGGTCGTCCACCAGATTATCAAAGGCTGCCTCAAGTGCCTTGAGGTATTCAACCATTGATTCAATCGCTTCGTCACGCTCCCCATTTGCACATGCAAATGCATAGTGGCACGTATAAGGCACGTGGCATGGGAGGTAACGGAAGCAACGAGTCTTCATCGAAGGCAGAATGTCCCGGAGACGAGCTATCGCCTCACGGGCAGCCATCTGCATAGCATGCCTCTCCGTAGGCATGGATCTACCCACAAATCAAAGGCGGCGCGCTTCAGAACGCCCACCTTTGAAGTGTACCATAGCCTGATGCATAGACACGCTATCGTTGAGCTTGTGACGGTAGAGTGTAAATTCGGGACCTGTGGATGGCCCGATTGCGACTTTGGTGATGGCGATGAGGAGCTTGACAAACCCCTTAGGAATGTTGGCGAACACCTGTGCATCACAGTCGTTGCTGGCCATCTACAAAAGTAGACAAAAGTTCCTAATAGTCAGGCCATAAATTTATGCTGACCAACAGAAAATTGCTAGAGATGTAGAAAAAATGCTGAAAACCAGATTTTTCGCAAATAACCGATTAGCGAGCGCACCTAGTGGCTTCCTAAAGTCAGCCTGGATCTGATACCAAGGTTGTCGCCACTGGTCCTTCAGTAAAATAATTACCAGAAGACCGGTCGCTTTATTAAACCGGCGACGAATAATATTCCTACTGGCAGACAATTCCTTGATACAGAATTTCCAGTACACTGAATATTATACAAAGTTGAGCTAGGGATGGCTCAACAGATTTTATTACAAGTGCGCCAATATATTACATAGAGGCGGATATGGCACAAGGCAGGGTGGCATACTACTAACTCGTAATAAAAGGCGGTGGAATATGTCACAGAGAAGTGGGTGGTGTGACTCCAATATTTTACAGTTCATCGAGTGTCGGAGTGAGACCCGATGAATTTATTTGGTGGTAGGCGGAAGCGGTTATAAAATAGTGATCAACTCCAGGATCGCAAGAGACTGACTGGGACTCCTCTAAGCGTCGGACTCGCTATCGAACTCTTCGTCCATAAGATCGCCTTCATCCACATCTGGCCAAATCAACAAGCCAGGTGAGTACTTTGAATGTACTCGCAAGACAGTTCGGACTTAAGATATAACAATTGCCAACATGAATGCTTATGAGTATTCCAGCAGAAATGCAACCGGAACAAAATATGAATGCACTGAAAGTAAAGACTGGAAGTCGGGCAGTAGTCCTCCTGAAATCCAAAAGACAAAAATAACGGGGTCAAACGAGGGTCTGGGTGACGCCTCGTAGGAATAATAATAAATGATAACAGGCCACAGTCGGGCGTCAGAGCGACACCACATAAAGGGCTTATAACCAAAGTAAGTAACGACAATGCCTCCGTCAGACGTCTGAGCGACATCACATACAGGGCTTATAGCAAAAATGAATGACAAGAATGCCACAGTCGGACGTCTGAGCGACATCACATAAAGGGCTTATAAATAAAAGAATGCCATAGTCGGACGTCTGAGCGACATCACATAATGGGCTTATAAATAAAAGAATGCCACAGTCGGACGTCTGAGCG
>LR738714.1:652915426-653028692 GCA_902687465.1 Secale cereale | reverse complement strand
GACATCACATAAAGGGCTTATAAATAAAAGAATGCCACAGTCGGACGTCTGAGCGACATCACATAAAGGGCTTATAAATAAAAGAATGCCACAGTGGGACGTCTGAGCGACATCACATAAAGGGCTTATAACGTAAATAAATAACAATAATGCCACAGTCGGACGTCTAAGCGACATCACATGAAGGGCTTATAAATAACAGTATATAATGATGACATACTTCGGAATGTAAAATCAATACAGGGATGGTGGTGAGTTCATTTACCAAATGAACCTGATGACAACGCTGTTTTGGCTACTCACGAGAATATACTAGAGACGGTCACCGGGTTGACATGGATATAGATCCTAGGCCATAAACATGGCTACTGAAGGAATTTAAACTCTGCAGAGCTTGTACTAATAACTCATAGCCAACGGGTTCTACTAGCCACTTGGGCTAGCCCCGTCTATGGTGTTTTAGTAGAAACCCAACTAACCAGTACACACCCATTTAACATCCTGTCGTCCGGAATCACCCGCGACGACATTCATGGAAAACTTTAAGACGGGGAGGCTACAACCTCGAATAGCATGGGATCAAATTTATATATGCGCGCTCTAAGGGGTGCCCCCCTCTCGGTCCCAACCGGAAACACCCATGGCCCCTGACCGGATGACGGGCTTTAATCTAGGGCCATGGAACCCTCATCCCGGCCCCTCTACTTGGTGTGTACTCGGAAAGTGGTTTACAACCGACTAGACCGCAATCCCAACGGACGGCCTATGATAGTACTGAAAAGGAGTCGAACGGAATCGTGACATGATCTCCGTTGATACTGAGTTGACCAACTACTGGCATGCTCCAACAATACCAGTATTCCACCCCATCATATCACCATATGATCGAGGTGGTTCAACATTCTCCTTCGGGACTCACCCTAAGCATCACTTGCATGAAATATGCCATACACATATGCTCATATAATCATGCTTATGAACGAGCTACTCGAGCAAACATGCAAAACACTCATCATATCAAGAGTTCAAACATGCTTGCCTGGTTCTGAAAAGTCGGAGCCTAACTCGGCGTGATTCGCGTCTCCGTCACGGCCTCCGGTATCTATGTATTCAAACAAAATGCATACTAACATAAATACCACGCGTGCAAATAAAGTCGCTCAAAATATTTCCACATAAATATGACAAAAAACTAGACAGAAAACCAAGGTGGACAGAAAAAGAATCAACTCAAAATCACTTTTAGTTCAAAAGATATTAAGGTTTTTGTCCAGGGACCCATCTGTAATGAAACAAAAAAGATCCAGGGGCTAGAATAGAAAAGGACAAAGCGAACCGGTACGTAGTACGTGACCCGCAGAGGGAAAACGCACTTTGCGTGAATACGCCAGCAGAAAACGGTTCGAGGGGAGATGTGAGAGACTGACAGAGGGACCCCACCTGTCAGGTTTGATAAACGAAACAGAGCCGCGCCGGCGACGGTGCTGCGGTGATCGCCGGCGTCGATCAACGGCGAGATAGGGGCGGGGAGTGGTACCTATAGCTTCACGGTGGTCTTCCGCGTCGAACTGTGGTGGAGTTGGGTGCCGGCGAGTCCCACGTCGACGGTGAGCTTGTCTCCGGCAGACGGCGGCTCGGGTGTTCGTGGACCTCGTCGGAGAAGGTTTCTGGAGAGAAATTGGGCTGGGGGTTAGGACTAGGTGGATGCCAGGGTACTACGTTCAAGCTCACGGCGGCGGAGGAGCCCTCACCGGAGTGAACGGAGCTGGAGCCCGAGGCAGAGGCAGCTGGCCGGAGCCGGGGAAGAAAAGCCTCTCGGGGCTCTTCCAGAGGTTGGGCGTGGTCTAGGGAGGTAGTGGAGGCGTGTGTGCTCGAGCACGAGCTCAGGGGTGCCTTTTATAGGCGGCTCGAGGTGGCTGCCGCGAACGGATAAGTCCGGCGAGCTAATTACGGCGCTGCAGTGGTCGGACGGCGGGGCTAGGGGCTTGAGCATCATCTATGATCTGCAGAAGCTCCATTCCCATGCTTAACTTGGCAGTAGAGGTGGTGTTACGGCCTGTCCTCGACGGAACGGCCTCACGGCTTGTCGGCGGCAGAAACAGCGCTCTGCGCGTGCTAAGCCACGGCAACGGCGTGCCAGGCGTGCGCTGGCTGTGGAGAAGGACACGCCAGGCACTGGGGTGGTCTGGGCGGTGCGAAACGGCGTGGAGCTGCGGCGTTGCGTCTGTCAGCCGCCACGGGCGGCGCTGTGGCCATGGCAGTCACCGGCGCGGTCGGGCCAGGGCGCCACCGATGCCCAAAAGCTGCCAAGCGACCGTGCGGCACGCGGATAAGAAGAAGCTGCAGTGCAGCGTCGAGCCAAAGGAGATACAGACAGAGTTTTGTCGCCGCGCCCGATGACTGTCGAAACTGACGAAACTGACGAAGTGTTAACTGTCGACAGTTTCAGTCAACAACTAACAGTTCAGTGTAGGTTAGGTGTTTGATGAAATGATTCTGGTATTTGTGCAATGTCTCTAGAGCTGATTTTTGGTGGAGTGGCCTCTTGATGTATCTAGAGGTTGCATGATTTTTCACATAATTTTTGGATGAAGGTAAATATGAATTTCACCAAATTTTGCAAATCAGGTCCAAACTTGCAGCAGGTGAAATTTGAAAATTTTTAACTATGGACCAGTGAAACAAGATGGATCTAGGTTGTGGGTATTAAGGACTATCTAGGAGAGTTGGTTTGGAGTAAAATAGGTAGATGAAAAAGGTGGTTCCTTTGTAAATCACCAAGGTCCACTATAAAAGACAGAATTTGTTTTGAAGTGAAATAAATAGGAGAAAATCCCAATAAGATTCAAACTTGTTGGAATTGATGAAATGCTTGTCCCATGGTGTGAAGAGAGTCTTGCAGAGGATTGTTCCTGTTGGGATCATGGCAAGAGGAACTTTGGAGGGGAGATAGGTCAAGGCTAAACTTGAGAAATTTAAAACAAGATGTGGTGAACTCAAACAATACTAAAGGCGTATCTGTGGTGCGCCATTAGTATACCAGATACTAATGGCGCACCAGAGGTGCGCCATTAGTAAAATATACTAATGGCGTGGCACTAATGGCGCACCACTAATGCGCCATTAATGGCCAAATTAGGTGCACAATTAGTAGGCCTTTTCCTAGTAGTGTAATATCACACAAAAAAATTGTCCTACTTATGCAATAAAAACTGGCTACAGTGAGTGGGCAATAACTGGTGTAAAACTACAGTGTGGATGGCTTTCAGCGTGTGCTTATGATGACAATTCTTTGGACACAATTTGGACTAAGTTTGCAGAAGGCTTTCAGCGTGTGCTTGTGGATCTTGTGGGAGGATCATGTTTCTCGTTATTCCCGTTTTCTCCATTTCAAACGGGCACAAGTACAATCTGTTTTCCACACGAAGCATGGACTTTCTACACTGACTTTATTAGGGATCACATGTACAAGATTTGTTTGATGGTGGGTGCAGTGCCCCGGGCTGACGAGGACAATATGCAGATGCTTTTAAATCAGCAGTCATAGTTCATGGAAGTTGAAGTTGGTCTCAACAAGAGGAAGTGCACTGTATTTACGCCGCTTGATGTTTTTGAAGTGAGGAGAAGTGTGTGAGCGACTAGGTACCAGGGATTCAAGCCACCTTCCATGGCAGACTCCAAGCGCAAAGTTTCTTATGTCAAGCCAAGAAGGAACCCTGACGTTCTTCAATTGCAACAGAGCACATCAACTGATGATTCGTCGACCTCCTATCAAGCACCGCCACATACCTCTATTGAAACGCTGCAAAGGCTAGGCACAACGCACTGTGCCATCCCTAAGGAGGATCTCACCAAGGATAAGCTGCTTGCGTCTCAGAAAGGCCAAAAGCAGAACGAGGCCTAGGATTTTCTTCTTTAGCAGCTTTTACTTTCTGTTGTAGTTGTTCTAAGGATATTTTGCACTCTACCTTTTAAACTGTTATGGCTGCTATTATGTGGAATGTTTTGTGCTGGAATATTCGTGGTTTAAATGCTACTTCCAAATGTGATGCTCTTCGCAATAAGATTGATGAATCTAATTGCTCCATCGTCTGTCTACAAGAAACTAAGAAATCAGAGTTTGATCACTCTTTTCTTCGAAAGTGTTGTCCCAGGAGATTCGATAAAATTGAATTTGTTACATCTGAAGGTGCCTCGGGTGGACTTATTGTAGTTTGGTGTAGTAGTCAATTCATGGGGCAAGTCATACATCAACTACCTTTTGTTCTCACACTGAAAATGACCTCAGTGCAAACTAATGAAAGTTGGTTCCTTTCTAACATATATGGACCATGTGTTGGGCCAGAAAGATATATTTTCACTGAATGGTTTTACAGTGTAATCTTTGACCCAGAATATCTCTGGTTATTCATGGGCGATTTCAATTTCATGATATCATTGGAAAACAGAAACCTACCAGGAGGAAATGTGGAGGATGTGATTAAATTTAATGAAATTATCAGCCACATTGGATTGCTTGAAATACCCATCAAGGGCCGAAGATTTACATGGAGTAACATGCAGGAAAACCCTCTTCTAGAACAACTAGACTGGTTCTTCTCCTCGCTAGAATGGATTTTAAAATTCCCCAATACCACTGTTAAACCCCTTGCATGCCCGATTTTAGACCATGTTCCTTGTGTTCTTTCAGTGGAGACGGCTATCCCTAGGTCTAAGTTATTCAGGTTTGAAAATTTTTGGACTTCTCACCCTGGGTTTTTAGATGTGGTACAAACCTCCTGGAGTGCCCCCATCTACACATCCTCGAGTGCTACAAGGATTTCTGCTAAACTCAAGCGGCTTAGATATTCACTGAAAAAATGGAGTAAATCGCTATCTAAGATAAAATTATTGATTGAAAATTGTAACCAGCTTTTATTGCAACTGGATAATCTTGAGGATCTTCGACAATTGTCTATTCCAGAAGCTAATTTCAGGATTATTTTAAAAGCCCAATTGTTATGATTACTGAAATACCAAAGTGACTATTGGAAGCAACGTTATACAGTCAGATGGGCTATCAAAGGCGAGGAAAATACTAAATATTTCCAAGCACGGGCAACCGAAAGAGCCAGGAGAAATTCTATAGCTAATCTGGTCTTGGAGGATGGTACCTTAGTGGAAAATCATGAGGAAAAGGCAAACGCTTTCTTCACCTGCTTCAAGAATAGGATGGGGATTTCTTCAGAACCAACCTAGGACTTTGATCTTGCAGACCTCGTTCAAAAATGCCAAGGTCTAGAGGAACTCTCACTCCCATCTACGAAAGAGGTGATTGACCATGTCATCAAAATCATTCCGGCGGATCGTGCACTGGGACCGGACGGGTTTAATGGACTATTTCTCAAAGTGTACTGGGACATTATTAAAGAGGACTTCTATAGGTTGACAGAAGATTTCTGGGCTGGATCAATTAACTTACAATGCATCAACAACTCTCTGATCACATTGATACCAAAAAAAACTAGTGCTCGAATCGGTTAATGATTATAGACCCATCTCACTGATGAATTGTGTGCTAAAGGTGCTTACAAAAATACTTGCAGAATGATTGCAACGTTGGATACTCCAAGTGGTCCACAGAAATCAGTATGGGTTCATTAAGACAAGCACAATACAAGATTGTTTGGGCTGGGCCTTCGAATACTTGCATCAGTGTAAGCAATCGGGCAGAGAGATTGTGATTCTGAAACTGGATTTTGAAAAAGCTTTCGACACAATGGAACATTCTTTCATCTTGAAAATGCTCGAATGTAAATGGTTTGATAAAGGTGGTGTATGTGGATTAAAAATATCACGCAGTCCGGCTCCTCGTCTATTCTGTTAAATGGCATTCCAGGTATAGAGTTCAAATGCAAACGCGGTGTAAAACAAGGAGACCCGGTGTCGCCACTGCTATTTGTACTAGCGACAGATTTGTTACAGTCCTTGATTAATAAAGCTTGGCAAGAAGGTCTGATCTCACTCCCAATCAATCAGCCGGATTTAGAGGATTACCCGATGATCTAATATGCTGATGACATGCTCATCGTTCTACCTGCAGACCAGCATGAGTTACAGATAGTTACACAGATACTGGATTCCTATGCCCGGGCAACAGGTCTGGAAATTAACTATGCTAAATCACAATTGATGCCGATAAATGTAAGTACCAAAAAAGCCCTGGAACTAGCTAATGATATGGGTTGTCAAGTTGGATCGATGCCCTTCACCTATCTGGGTCTGCCTCTTGGCACATTGAGCCCGACGGTCAGAGAGTTAATGCCCTTGGTGGACAGAATAGAAAGAAGACTGACGGCAACTACTATCTGGCTATCTTATGGAGAACGCATTCAACTCATTAATTCAGCGCTCTCGTCGCTGCTGGCCTTTGCGATGTGTGTTCTCAAACTTCCATTAAAGCTGATTGACATCTTTGATAGAGCAAGGAGACATTGCCTTTGGAGGAAAGAAATTGATAGAGACGCGAGAACTCATTCTTTGGCTGCTTGGGAGATGGTTTGCACACCAAAGAAAAGAGGAGGACAAGGGATCCTCAACCTACAAATTCCAAACAAAGCACTGTTGCTCAAGTACGTACACAAGTTTATCCATAACATGATACCCCCTGGGTGATGTTGATCTAGAATGCTCATGATAATGATACACCCCCTCATGCTAGGCCAGCGTGTGGTTCCTTCTGGTGGCGTGATATTTTCTCTCTGATGGACATCTATCGAGGAATCACATCGTGTATACCTGCTGCGGGTGACACTATCTTGCTGTGGAAGGATGCCTGGAACAATGAAAGGCCGTTAGCTGAAACGCACGAACATGTCTTATCTTTCGTCCTTAATGAAGACATCTCGCTGGCTCAATTCTACCACAATGATGGGCCGAGGGATAATTTTATGCTCCCTCTGTCCTTAGAAGCCCGGGCTGAACTTGACGACCTACAACAATTAATGAAAGGAATGTTTTTATCACCCATGGAGACTGATGAATGGATCCTATGCTGGGGAGACACAAAGTACAAACCAAAGAAGTTTTATAGCTATATGTTCAGAAATTTCTCGGCTCCACAGTGCATCACCTCCGTATGCAAGACTGAATGCATCATGAGAAATAAGGTTTTTGCATGGCTGATGCTGAATGATAGAGTTAATACTAGGGACCTACTTTTATGTAGGCACTTCAACATCGGGGATGATCATAATTGCCCAATGTGCAACGCGGGAGTGCTGGAAACGAATGATCATCTGTTCTATGAATGTCCCTTCGCTGCAAAATGCTGGGAAACGTTGGGCATAGGCTGCGGGAGTCACCTAGACCTACAAACCAAATTTGAAAGAGCTAAAGCTAGGTGGCAAGGACCCCTCTTCAAGGATGTGACCATCTTGGCAGCCTGGAACATTTGGAAACAGCGCAATAATGAGATCTTTGATGGGATTGTTGGGGAACGTAGTATTTTAAAATTTTCCTACGATCACCAAGATCTATCTACCAGATGCATAGCAACGAGAGGGAAGAGTGTGTCTACGCACCCTCGTAGACCGGAAGTGGAAGCGTCAAGTGACGCGGTTGATGTAGTCGAACTTCTTCGCGATTCAACCGATCAAGCACCGAACGTACGGCACCTCCGCGTTCAGCACACGTTCAGCTTGATGACGTCCCACGAGCTCTTGATCCAGTTGAGCTTCACGGGAGAGTTTCGTCAGCACGACGGCGTGGTGACGGATATGATGTATCTACCGGCGCAGGGCTTCGCCTAAGCACTGCGACGGTATGACCGAGGTGTGTTTCTGTGGAGGGGGGCACCGCACACGGCTGGAACAATTCAACTAGTGTGTCCTAGGGTGCCCCCTGCCCCCGTATATAAAGGAGCAAGGGAGAGGCCGGCCCTAGAGGGGGCGCGCCAAGTGTGGGGAGTCCTACTAGGACTCCCAAGTCCTAGTAGGATTCCCCTTTCCTTTCCGGAGTAGGAGAGAAGGAAAGACGTGGAGAGGGGGAAGGAAAAGGGGGCTGCACCCCTTGTCCAATTCGGACCAGAGGGGGGGCACGCGCCTCCTTCCTTTTGGCCTTTCTCCTCTATTCCCGTATGGCCCAATAAGGCCCATATACTCCGAAAAATACCCGAGTCACTCGGAACCTTTCTGATGTCCGAATATAGTCATCCAATATATCGAACTTTACGTCTCGACCATTTCGAGACTCCTCGTCATGTCCCCGGTCTCATCCGGGACTCCAAACTCCTTCGGTACATCAAAACTCATAAACTCATAATACCGATCGTCATCAAACGTTAAGCGTGCGGACCCTACGGGTTCGAGAACTATGTAGACATGACCGAGACTCATCTCCGGTCAATAACCAATAGAGGAACCTGGATGCTCATATTGGTTCCTACATATTCTACGAAGATCTTTATCGGTCAAACCGCATAACAACATACGTTGTTCCTTTTGTCATCGGGATGTTACTTGCCCGAGATTCGATCGTCGGTATCTCTATACCTAGTTCAATCTCATTACCGGCAAGTCTCTTTACTCGTTCCGTAACACATTATCTCGTGACTAACTCATTAGTCTTTTGCTTGCAAGGCTTATTATGATGTGTGTTACCGAGAGGGCCAAGAGATACCTCTCCGACACTCGGAGTGACAAATCCTAATCTTGATCTATGCCAACACCATGAATACTTTCGGAGACACCTGTAGAGCATCTTTATGATCGCCCAGTTACATTGTGACGTTTGATAGCACACAAGGTGTTCCTACGGTATTCGGGAGTTGCATAATATCATAGTCATAGGAACATGTATAAGTCATGAAGAAAGCAATAGCAGTAAAACTAAACGATCATAGTGTTATGCTAACGGATGGGTCTTGTCCATCACATCATGCTCCTAATGATGTGATCCCGTTGATCAAATGACAACTCATGTCTATGGCTAGGAAACATAACCATCTTTGATAAATGAGCTAGTCTAGTAGAGGCATATTAGGGACATACTGTTTTGTCTATGTATTCACACATGTACTAAGTTTCCGGTTAATACAATTCTAGCATGAATAAAAGACATTTATATTGATATAAGGAAATACAAATAATCATCTTTATTATTGCCTCTAGGGCATATTTCCTTCAGTCTCCCACTTGCACTAGAGTCAATAATCTAGCTCATATCGCCATGTGATTTAATACCGATAGTTCACATCGTTATGTGAATAACACCCATAGTTCACATCACCATGTGACCAACACCCAAAGGGTTTACTAGAGTCAATAATCTAGTTCATATCGCTATGTGATTAATACCCAAGAGTAATAAGGTGTGATCATGTTTTGCTTGTGAGAGAAGTTTAGTCAACGGGTCTGTCACATTCAGATCCGTATGTATTTCGCAAATTTCTATGTCTACAATGCTCTGCATGGAGCTACTCTAGCTAATTGCTCCCACTTTCAATACGCATCCAGATTGATACTTAGAGTCATCTGGATTTAGTGTCAAAGCTTGCATCGGCGTAACCCTTTACGACGAACTCTTTATTACCTCCATAATCGAGAAATATTTCCTTTAGTCATCCAATTACTAAGGATAATTTTGACCGCTGTACAGTGATCTACTCTGGGATCACTATTGTACCCTCTTGACAAACTCATGGCAAGGTACACAACATGTTTGGTACACAACATGGCATACTTTATAGAACCTATGGCTGAGGCATAGGGAATGACTTTCATTCTCTCTATATTTTTCTGCCGTGGTCTGGCTTTGAGTCTTACTCAACTTCACACCTTACAAGTCAGGTAAGAACTCCTTCTTTGACTGATCCATTTTGAACTACTTCAAAATCATATCATGGTATGTACTCATCGAAAGTCTTATCAAGCGTCTTGATCTATCTCTGTAGATCTTGATGCCCAATATGTAAGCAGCTTCACCAAGGTCTTTCTTTGAAAAACTCCTTTCAAACACTCCTTTATGCTTTCCAGAAAATTCTACATCATTTCCGATCGACAATATGTCATTCACATATACTTATCAGAAAGGTTGTAGTGCTCCCACTCACTTCTTGTAAATACAGGCTTCACCGCAAGTCTGTATAAATCTATATGCTTTGATCAACTTATCAAAGCGTATATTCCAACTCCGAGATGCTTGCACCAGTCCATAGATGGATCGCTGGAGCTTGCACATTTTGTTAGCACCTTTAGGATTGACAAAACCTTCTGATTGCATCATATACAAGTCTTCTTTAATAAATCCATTAAAGAATGCAGTTTTGTTATCCATTTGCCAGATTTCATAAAATGCGGCAATTGCTAACATGATTCAGACAGACTTAAGCATTGCTACGGGTGAGAAAGTCTCATCATAGTCAACTCCTTGAACTTGTGGAAAAACATTCGCAACAAGTCGAGCTTTGTAAACAGTAACATTACTGTCAGTGTCAGTCTTCCTCTTGAAGATCCATTTATTTTCGATGGCTTGCCGACCATCGGGCAAGTCAACCAAAGTCCACACTTTGTTCTCATACATGGATCCCATCTCAGATTTCATGGTCTCAAGCCATTTTGCGGAATCTGGGCTCATCATCGCTTCCTCATAGTTCGTAGGTTCATCATGGTCCAGTAACATGACTTCCAGAACCGGGTTGCCGTACCACTCTGGTGCAGAACGTACTCTGGTTGATCTACGAAGTTCAGCAGTAACTTGATCCGAAGTTTCATGATCATCATCATTAGCTTCCTCACTAATTGGTGTAGGAATCACTGGAACCAGTTTCTGTGATGTACTACTATCCAATTCGGGAGAAGGTACAATTACCTCATCAAGTTCCACTTTCCTCCCACTCACTTCTTTCGAGAGAAACTCCTTCTCTAGAAAGGATCCACTCTTAGCAACAAAGACCTTGCCTTCGGATCTGTGATAGAAGGTGTACCCAACAGTTTCTTTTGGGTATCCTATGAAGATTTACTTCTCCGATTTGGGTTCGAGCTTATCATGTTGAAACTTTTTCACATAAGCATCGCAGTCCCAAACTTAAAGAAATGACAGCTTAGGTTTCTCGTCAAACCACACTTCATACGGTGTCATCTCCACAGATTTAGATGGTGCTCTATTTAACATGAATGTACCTGTCTCTAATGCATAACCCCCAAAGCGATAGTGGTAGATCGGTAAGAGACATCATCGATCGCACCATATCTAATAAAGTACAGTTATGACGTTCGGACACACCATTACACTATGGTGTTCTAGGTGGCATGAGTAGTGAAACTATTTCACATTGTTTTTACTGAAGGCCAAACTCGCTAACTCAAATATTTTACCTCTACGATCATATCATAGAAACTCTATTTTCTTGTTACGATGATTCTCCACTTCACTATGAAATTCTTTGAACTTTTCAAATGTTTTAGACTTGTGCTTCATTAAGTAGATATACGCATATCTGCTCAAATCATCAGTGAAGGTCAGAAAATAACGATACCAGCCGCGAGCTTCAACACTCATTGGTCCACATACATCTGTATGTATGATCTCCAACAAATCGGTTGCTCACTCCATTGTTCCGGAGAACGGAGTTTTAGTCATCTTGCCCACGAGGCATGGTTCGCAAGCACCAACTGATTCATAATCAAGTGATTCCAAAAGTCCATCACTATGGCGTTTCTTCATGCGCTTTACACCATTATGACATAAACAGCAGTGCCACAAATAAGTTGCACTATCATTATTAACCTTGCATCTTTTGGCTTCAATATTATGAATATGTGTATCACCACGATCGAGATCCAACAAACTATTTTCATTGGGTGTATGACCATCGAAGGTTTTATTCATGTAAACAGAATAACAATTATTCTATGACTTTAAATGAATAACCGTATTGCAACAAATATGATCAAATCATATTCATGCTCAACGCAAATGCCAAATAACATTTATTTAGGTTTTACACTAATCCCGAAAATATAGGGAGTGTGCGATGATGATCATATCAATCTTGGAACCACTTCCAACACACATCGTCACTTCACCTTTAACTAGTCTATGTTCATTCTGCAATTCTCGTTTCGAGTTACTAATTTTAGCAACTGAACTGGTATCAAATACCCAGGGGTTGCTATGAACACTAGTAAAGGACACATCAATAATCTGTATATCAAAATATACCTTTGTTCACTTTGCCATCCTTCTTATCCGCCAAGTATCTAGGGCAGTTCCACTTCCAGTGACCATTTCCTTTGCAGTAGAAGCACTTAGTTTCAGGCTTGAGTTTTAGCTTTGGGTTTCTTCACGGGAGTGACAACTTGCTTGTCATTCTTGTTGAAGTTCCCCTTCTATCCCTTTGCCCTTTACTTGAAACAAGTGGTCTGGTTAACCATCAACACTTGATGCTCTTTCTTGATTTCTACCTTCGCCGATTTCAGCATCGTGAAGAGCTCGGGAATTACTTTCGTCGTCCCTTGCATATTATAGTTCATCACGAAGTTCTACTAACTTGGTGATAGTGTCTAGAGAACTTTGTCAATTACTATCTTATCTGGAAGATTAACTCCCACTTGATTCAAGCAATTGTACTACCCAGACAATCTGAGCACATGCTCACTGGTTGAGCTATTCTCCTCCATCTTGTAGGCAAAGTACTGTCAGAGGCCTTATACCTCTCGACACGGGCATGAGTATGAAATACTAATTTCAACTCTTGGAACATCTCATATGCTCCGTGGCGTTTCAAAACGTTTTTGAAGTCCCAGTTATAAGCCGTAAAGCATGGTGCACTAAACTATCATGTAGTCATTATATCGAGCTTTTGTCAAAATGTTCATAACGTCTACATCTGCTCTTGCAATAGGTCTGTCACCTAGCGGTGCATCAAGGACATAATTCTCTGTGCAGCAATCAGGATAATCCTCAGATCACAGAACAATTCCGCATCATTGCTACTAACATCTTTCAACTTAGTTTTCTCTAGGAACATATAAAAATTAACGGGGAGCAACATCGCGAGCTATTGATCTACAACATAGATATGCTAATACTACCAGGACTAAGTTCATGATAAATTAAAGTTCAATTAATCATATTACTTAAGAACTCCCACTTAGATAGACATCCCTCCGTTCATCTAAATGATCACGTGGTCCAAATCAACTAAACCATGTCCGATCATCACGGGAGATGGAGTAGTTTCAATGGTGAACATCTTATGTTGATCATATCTACTATATGATTCACGCTGGACCTTTCGGTCTCCAGTGTTCCGAGGCCATATCTGCATATGCTAGGCTCGTCAAGTTTAACCCGAGTATTCTGCGTGTGCAAAACTGGCTTACACCCGTTGTATTTGAACGTAGAGCTTATCACACCCGATCATCACGTGGTGTCTCAGCACGACGAACATTCGCAACGGTGCATACTCAGGGAGAACACTTATACCTTGAAATTTAGTAAGGGATCATCTTATAATGCTACCGTCGTTCTAAGCAAAATAAGAAGCATAATAAGATAAACATCACATGCAATCAAAATATGTGACATGATATGGCCATCATCATCTTGTGCTTTTGATCTCCATCTCCAAAGCACCGTCATGATCACCTTCGTCATCGGCGCGACACCTTGATCTCCATCGTAGCATCGTTGTCGTTTCGCCAACTATTGCTTCTACGACTATCGCTACCACTTATTGATAAAGTAAAGCAATTACATGGCGATTGCATTTCATACAATAAAGCGACAACCATATGGCTCCTCCCAGTTGCCGATAACATTACAAAACATGATCATCTCATACAAAACCGTATAACTCATCATGTCTTGACCATATCACATCACAACATGCCCTGCAAAAACAAGTTAGACATCCACTACTTTGTTGTTGCAAGTTTTACGTGGCTGCTACGGGCTTAGCAAGAACCGTTCTTACCTACACATACAAAACCACAACGATGTTTCGTCAAGTATGTGCTGTTTTAACCTTCACAAGGACCGGGCGTAGCCACACTTGATTCAGCTAAAGTGAGAGAGACAGACATCCGCCAGTCACCTTTAAGCAACGAGTGCTCGCAACGGTGAAACCAGTCTCGCGTAAGCGTACGCGTAATGTCGGTCCGGGCCGCTTCATCTCACAATACCGCCGAAGCAAAGTATGACATGCTGGTAAGCAGTATGACTAGTATCGCCCACAATTCATTGTGTTCTACTCGTGCATATCATCTATTCATAGACCTGGCTCATGATGCCACTGTTGGGGAACGTAGTATTTTAAAATTTTCCTACAATCACGCAAGATCTATCTACCAGATGCATAGCAACGAGAGGGAAGAGTGTGTCTACGTACCCTCGTAGACCGGAAGCGGAAACGTCAAGTGACGCGGTTGATGTAGTCGAACTTCTTCGCGATTCAACCGATCAAGCACCGAATGTACGGCACCTCCGCGTTCAGCACACGTTCAGCTTGATGACGTCCCACGAGCTCTTGATCTAGTTGAGCTTCACGGGAGAGTTTCGTCAGCACGACGGCGTGGTGACGGATATGATGTATCTACCGGCGCAGGGCTTCACCCAAGCACTGCGACGGTATGACCGAGGTGTGTTTCTGTGGAGGGGGGCACCGCACACGGCTGGAACAATTCAACTTGTGTGTCCTAGGGTGCCCCCTGCCCCCGTATATAAAGGAGCAAGGGAGAGGCCGGCCCTAGAGGGGGCGCGCCAAGTGTGGGGAGTCCTACTAGGACTCCCAAGTCCTAGTAGGATTCCCCTTTCCTTTCCGGAGTAGGAGAGAAGGAAAGAGGTGGAGTGGGGGAAGGAAAAGGGGGCTGCATCCCTTGTCCAATTCGGACCAGAGGGGGGGCACGCGCCTCCTTCCTTTTGGCCTTTCTCCTCTATTCCTGTATGGCCCAATAAGGCCCATATACTCCGAAAAATACCCGAATCACTCGGAACCTTTCCGATGTCCGAATATAGTCGTCCAATATATCGATCTTTACGTCTCGACCATTTCGAGACTCCTCGTCATGTCCCCGGTCTCATCCGGGACTCCAAACTCCTTCGGTACATCAAAACTCATAAACTCATAATACCGATCGTCATCAAACGTTAAGCGTGCGGACCCTACGGGTTCGAGAACTATGTATACATGACAGAGACTCATCTCCGGTCAATAACCAATAGCGGAACCTGGATGCTCATATTGGTTCCTACATATTCTACGAAGATCTTTATCGGTCAAACCGCATAACAACATACGTTGTTCCTTTTGTCATCGGTATGTTACTTGCCCGAGATTCGATCGTCGGTATCTCTATACCTAGTTCAATCTCGTTACCGGCAAGTCTCTTTACTCGTTCCGTAACACATTATCTCGTGACTAACTCATTAGTCTTTTGCTTGCAAGGCTTATTATGATGTGTGTTACCGAGAGGGCCCAGAGATACCTCTCCGACACTCGGAGTGACAAATCCTAATCTTGATCTATGCCAACACCATGAATACTTTCGGAGACACCTGTAGAGCATCTTTATGATCACCCAGTTACATTGTGACGTTTGATAGCACACAAGGTGTTCCTACGGTATTCGGGAGTTGCATAATCTCATAGTCATAGGAACATGTATAAGTCATGAAGAAAGCAATAGCAGTAAAACTAAACGATCATAGTGCTATGCTAACGGATGGGTCTTGTCCATCACATCATGCTCCTAATGATGTGATCCCGTTGATCAAATGACAACTCATGTCTATGGCTAGGAAACATAACCATCTTTGATAAATGAGCTAGTCTAGTAGAGGCATACTAGGGACATACTGTTTTGTCTATGTATTCACACATGTACTAAGTTTCCGGTTAATACAATTCTAGCATGAATAAAAGACATTTATCATGATATAAGGAAATACAAATAATCTTCTTTATTATTGCCTCTAGGGCATATTTCCTTCAGTCTCCCACTTGCACTAGAGTCAATAATCTAGCTCACATCGCCATGTGATTTAATACCATAGTTCACATCGTTATGTGAATAACACCCATAGTTCACATCACCATGTGACCAACACCCAAAGGGTCTACTAGAGTCAATAATCTAGTTCACATCGCTATGTGATTAATACCCAAGAGTAATAAGGTGTGATCATGTTTTTCTTGTGAGAGAAGTTTAGTCAACGGGTCTGTCACATTCAGATCCGTATGTATTTCGCAAATTTCTATGTCTACAATGCTCTGCATGGAGCTACTCTAGCTAATTGCTCCCACTTTCAATACGCATCCAGATTGATACTTAGAGTCATCTGGATTTAGTGTCAAAGCTTGCATCGGCGTAACCCTTTACGACGAACTCTTTATTACCTCCATAATCGAGAAATATTACCTTTAGTCATCCAATTACTAAGGATAATTTTGACCGCTGTACAGTGATCTACTCCGGGATCACTATTGTACCCTCTTGACAAACTCATGGCAAGGTACACAACATGTTTGGTACACAACATGGCATACTTTATAGAACCTTTGGCTGAGGCATAGGGAATGACTTTCATTCTCTCTATATTTTTCTGCCGTGGTCTGGCTTTGAGTCTTACTCAAGTTCACACCTTACAAGTCAGGTAAGAACTCCTTCTTTGACTGATCCATTTTGAACTACTTCAAAATCATATCAAGGTATGTACTCATCAAAAGTCTTATCAAGCGTCTTGATCTATCTCTATAGATCTTGATGCCCAATATGTAAGCAGCTTCACCAAGGTCTTTCTTTGAAAAACTCCTTTCAAACACTCCTTTATGCTTTCCAGAAAATTCTACATCATTTCCGATCGACAATATGTCAATCACATATACTTATCAGAAAGGTTGTAGTGCTCCCACTCACTTCTTGTAAATACAGGCTTCACCGCAAGTCTGTATAAATCTATATGCTTTGATCAACTTATCAAAGCGTATATTCCAACTCCGAGATGCTTGCACCAGTCCATAGATGGATCGTTGGATCTTGCACATTTTGTTAGCACCTTTAGGATTGACAAAACCTTCTGATTGCATCATATACAAGTCTTCTTTAATAAATCCATTAAAGAATTCAGTTTTGTTATCCATTTGCCAGATTTCATAAAATGCGGCAATTGCTAACATGATTCGGACAGACTTAAGCATTGCTACGGGTGAGAAAGTCTCATCGTAGTCAACTCCTGGAACTTGTTGAAAAACTTTCGCAACAAGTCGAGCTTTGTAAACAGTAACCTTACTGTCAGTGTCAGTCTTCCTCTTGAAGATCCATTTATTTTCGATGGCTTGCTGACCATCGGGCAAGTCAACCAATGTCCACACTTTGTTCTCATACATGGATCCCATCTCAGATTTCATGGTCTCAAGCCATTTTGCGGAATCTGGGCTCATCATTGCTTCCTCATAGTTCGTAGGTTCATCATGGTCCAGTAACATGACTTCCAGAACCGGGTTTCCGTACCACTCTGGTGCGGAACGTACTCTGGTTGATCTACGAAGTTCAGCAGTAACTTGATCCGAAGTTTCATGATCATCATCATTAGCTTCCTCACTAATTGGTGTAGGAATCACTGGAACCAGTTTCTGTGATGTACTACTATCCAATTCGGGAGAAGGTACAATTACCTCATCGAGTTCCACTTTCCTCCCACTCACTTCTTTCGAGAGAAACTCCTTCTCTAGAAAGGATCCACACTTAGCAACAAAGACCTTGCCTTCGGATCTGTGATAGAAGGTGTACCCAACAGTTTCTTTTGGGTATCCTATGAAGATTTACTTCTCCGATTTGGGTTCGAGCTTATCATGTTGAAACTTTTTCACATAAGCATCGCAGTCCCAAACTTAAAGAAATGACAGCTTAGGTTTCTCGTCAAACCACAGTTCATACGGTGTCATCTCCACGGATTTAGATGGTGCCCTATTTAACGTGAATGTACCTGTCTCTAATGCATAACCCCCAAAGCGATAGTGGTAGATCGGTAAGAGACATCATCGATCGCACCATATCTAATAAAGTACGGTTATGACGTTCGGACACACCATTACACTATGGTGTTCCAGGTGGCGTGAGTAGTGAAACTATTTCACATTATTTTTACTGAAGGCCAAACTCGCTAACTCAAATATTTTACCTCTACGATCATATCATAGAAACTCTTATTTTCTTGTTACGATGATTCTCCACTTCACTCTGAAATTCTTTGAACTTTTCAAATGTTTTAGACTTGTGCTTCATTAAGTAGATATACCCATATCTGCTCAAATCATCAGTGAAGGTCAGAAAATAACGATACCCGCCGCGAGCTTCAACACTCATTGGTCCACATACATCTGTATGTATGATCTCCAAAAAATCTATTGCTCGCTCCATTGTTCCGGAGAACGGAGTTTTAGTCATCTTGCCCATGAGGCATGGTTCGCAAGCACCAAGTGATTCATAATCAAGTGATTCCAAAAGTCCATCACTATGGCGTTTCTTCATGCGCTTTACACCATTATGACCTAAACAGCAGTGCCACAAATAAGTTGCACTATCATTATTAACCTTGCATCTTTTGGCTACAATATTATGAATATGTGTATCACCACGATCGAGATCCAACAAACTATTTTCATTGGGTGTATGACCATCGAAGGTTTTATTCATGTAAACAAAATAACAATTATTCTATGACTTTAAATGAATAACCGTATTGGAACAAATATGATCAAATCATATTCATGCTCAACGCAAATGCCAAATAACATTTATTTAGGTTTTACACTAATCCCGAAAATATAGGGAGTGTGCGATGATGATCATATCAATCTTGGAACCACTTCCAACACACATCGTCACTTCACCTTTAACTAGTCTCTGTTCATTCTGCAATTCTCGTTTCGAGTTACAAATTTTAGCAACTGAACCGGTATCAAATACCCAGGGGTTGATATGAACACTAGTAAAGTACACATCAATAATCTGTATATCAAAATATACCTTTGTTCACTTTGCCATCCTTCTTATCCGCCAAGTATCTAGGGCAGTTCCACTTCCAGTGACCATTTCCTTTGCAGTAGAAGCACTTAGTTTCAGGCTTGAGTTTTAGCTTTGGGTTTCTTCACGGGAGTGACAACTTGCTTGTCATCCTTCTTCAAGTTCCCCTTCTATCCCTTTGCCCTTTACTTGAACCAAGTGGTCTGGTTAACCATCAACACTTGATGCTCTTTCTTGATTTCTACCTTCGCCGATTTCAGCATCGTGAAGAGCTCGGGAATTACTTTCGTCATCCCTTGCATATTATAGTTTATCACAAAGTTCTACTAACTTGGTGATAGTGTCTAGAGAACTTTGTCAATTACTATCTTATCTGGAAGATTAACTCCCACTTGATTCAAGCAATTGTACTACCCAGACAATCTGAGCACATGCTCACTGGTTGAGCTATTCTCCTCCATCTTGTAGGCAAAGTACTGTCAAAGGTCTTATACCTCTCGACACGGGCATGAGTATGAAATACTAATTTCAACTCTTGGAACATCTCATATGCTCCGTGGCGTTTCAAAACGTTTTTGAAGTCCCAGTTATAAGCCGTAAAGCATGGTGCACTAAACTATCAAGTAGTCATCATATCGAGCTTTTGTCAAAACGTTCATAACGTCTACATCTGCTCTTGCAATAGGTCTGTCACCTAGCGGTGCATCAAGGACATAATTCTCTGTGCAGCAATGAGGATAATCCTCAGATCACAGAACAATTCCGCATCATTGCTACTAACATCTTTCAACTTAGTTTTCTTTAGGAACATATAAAAATAAACGGGGAGCAACATCGCGAGCTATTGATCTACAACATAGATATGCTAATACTACCAAGACTAAGTTCATGATAAATTAAAGTTCAATTAATCATATTACTTAAGAATTACCACTTAGATAGACATCCCTCCGGTCATCTAAATAATCACGTGGTCCAAATCAACTAAACCATGTCCGATCATCACGTGAGATGGAGTAGTTTCAATGGTGAACATCTTATGTTGATCATATCTACTATATGATTCACGCTCGACCTTTCGGTCTCCATTGTTCCGAGGCCATATCTGCATATGCTAGGCTCGTCAAGTTTAACCCGAGTATTCTGCGTGTGCAAAACTGGCTTACACCCGTTGTATTTGAACGTAGAGCTTATCACACCCGATCATCACGTGGTGTCTCGGCACGACGAACATTCGCAACGGTGCATACTCAGGGAGAACACTTATACCTTGAAATTTAGTAAGGGATCATCTTATAATGCTACCGTCGTTCTAAGCAAAATAAGAAGCATAATAAGATAAACATCACATGCAATCAAAATATGTGACATGATATGGCCATCATCATCTTGTGCTTTTGATCTCCATCTCCAAAGCACCGTCATGATCACCTTCGTCATCGGCACGACACCTTGATCTCCATCGTAGCATCGTTGTCGTTTCGCCAACTATTGCTTCTACGACTATCGCTACCACTTAGTGATAAAGTAAAGCAATTACATGGCGATTGCATTTCATACAATAAAGCGACAACCATATGGCTCCTGCCAGTTGCCGATAACATTACAAAACATGATCATCTCATACAAAACCGTATAACTCATCATGTCTTGACCATATCACATCACAACATGCCCTGCAAAAACAAGTTAGACGTCCTCTACTTTGTTGTTGCAAGTTTTACGTGGCTGCTACGGGCTTAGCAAGAACCGTTCTTACCTACGCATACAAAACCACAACGATGTTTCATCAAGTATGTGCTGTTTTAACCTTCACAAGGACCGGGCGTAGCCACACTTGATTCAGCTAAAGTGAGAGAGACAGACACCCGCCAGTCACCTTTAAGCAACGAGTGCTCGTAACGGTGAAACCAGTCTCCCGTAAGCGTACGCGTAATGTCGGTCCGGGCCGCTTCATCTCACAATACCGCCGAAGCAAAGTATGACATGCTGGTAAGCAGTATGACTAGTATCGCCCACAACTCATTGTGTTCTACTCGTGCATATCATCTATGCATAGACCTGGCTCATGATGCCACTGTTGGGGAACGTAGTATTTTAAAATTTTCCTACGATCACGCAAGATCTATCTACCAGATGCATAGCAACGAGAGGGAAGAGTGTGTCTACGTACCCTCGTAGACCGGAAGCGGAAGCGTCAAGTGACGCGGTTGATGTAGTCGAACTTCTTCGCGATTCAACCGATCAAGCACCGAACGTACGGCACCTCCGCGTTCAGCACACGTTCAGCTTGATGACGTCCCACGAGCTCTTGATCCAGTTGAGCTTCACGGGAGAGTTTCGTCAGCACGACGGCGTGGTGACGGATATGATGTATCTACCGGCGCAGGGCTTCGCCTAAGCACTGCGACGGTATGACCGAGGTTTGTTTCTGTGGAGGGGGGCACCGGACACGGCTGGAACAATTCAACTTGTGTGTCCTAGGGTGCCCCCTGCCCCCGTATATAAAGGAGCAAGGGAGAGGCCGGCCCTAGAGGGGGCGCGCCAAGTGTGGGGAGTCCTACTAGGACTCCCAAGTCCTAGTAGGATTCCCCTTTCCTTTCCGGAGTAGGAGAGAAGGAAAGAGGTGGAGAGGGGGAAGGAAAAAGGGGGCTGCACCCCTTGTCCAATTCGGACCAGAGGGGGGGCACGCGCCTCCTTCCTTTTGGCCTTTCTCCTCTATTCCCGTATGGCCCAATAAGGCCCATATACTCCGAAAAATACCCGAATCACTCGGAACCTTTCCGATGTCCGAATATAGTCGTCCAATATATCGATCTTTACGTCTCGACCATTTCGAGACTCCTCGTCATGTCCCCGGTCTTATCCGGGACTCCAAACTCCTTCGGTACATCAAAACTCATAAACTCATAATACCGATCGTCATCAAACGTTAAGCGTGCGGACCCTACGGGTTCGAGAACTATGTAGACATGACCGAGACTCATCTCCGGTCAATAACCAATAGCGGAACCTGGATGCTCATATTGGTTCCTACATATTCTACGAAGATCTTTATCGGTCAAACCGCATAACAACATACGTTGTTCCTTTTGTAATCGGTATGTTACTTGCCCGAGATTCGATCGTCGGTATCTCTATACATAGTTCAATCTCGTTACCGGCAAGTCTCTTTACTCGTTCCGTAACACATTATCTCGTGACTAACTCATTAGTCTTTTGCTTGCAAGGCTTATTATGATGTGTGTTACCGAGAGGGCCCAGAGATACCTCTCCGACACTCGGAGTGACAAATCCTAATCTTGATCTATGCCAACACCATGAATACTTTCGTGACACCTGTAGAGCATCTTTATGATCACCCAGTTACGTTGTGATGTTTGATAGCACACAAGGTGTTCCTACGGTATTCGGGAGTTGCATAATCTCATAGTCATAGGAACATGTATAAGTCATGAAGAAAGCAATAGCAGTAAAACTAAACGATCATAGTGCTATGCTAACGGATGGGTCTTGTCCATCACATCATGCTCCTAATGATGTGATCGCGTTGATCAAATGACAACTCATGTCTATGGCTAGGAAACATAACCATCTTTGATAAATGAGCTAGTCTAGTAGAGGCATACTAGGGACATACTGTTTTGTCTATGTATTCACACATGTACTAAGTTTTTGGTTAATACAATTCTAGCATGAATAAAAGACATTTATCATGATACAAGGAAATACAAATAATCATCTTTATTATTAACTCTAGGGCATATTTCCTTCAGGGATAACAGCCACACACGTGGACTGGTTGAGAAGACTTAAAGAAGACTTGGTGATCTTAGGCTATAGGATCAACCCTCAGAATCTGTCTTTCTTGGAGAACTTTAGTAGCTCTCTTTCCATTTAACACTTTTCTTTTTGCTGTTTTGAGGTCTGTTGTGTCCTTTGTGTTACCAATGTAAGTACTATCTTGAGTGCCAACTTTTGGCTGGCATTCATGGCATATATGAAAAAAAGGTAGTAGGAGGCTCTCCTGCTGTTTCAACTTGTCAAAAAAAAACTATAGTGTGGAAAAATCTATGGCTGTGAAAAACGTGATACCTCTACTCTGGGTTATAGTTAGTTTAGAATAAAATTTCTAAATTCATAAAAACGCTGGTTGCACCCGAGAGTACAGTGTTCTCGCTGGCTGACAGGTGGACCCGGGGCCCACTATCAGTTTCTTCTTCTACCTCTGTCTCTCTCTTCTTCCTCTCTCTCGCATGCTTTCCCGCTCTTTCTCCACCGGCGACATAGGGCATCTAGGCCGTACTGCGGTAGTGTACGGCATGCTAGCTGCCGGTGTAGCGTGCACTCACCTCGCGGGCTAGTGCGCTGTCGGCACTGCTTGCGGATTCACCTCCGAACACCGGCGATCGAGCGGCGAGCGGCGCTGGTGGACTTCTCCCACCGTACACTGATCTCGAGCTATGAAATGATCGAGGTGCTTCTTTCTTCTTCCTCACACCTGGCCTCGCTTCTCCTTCTTTCTCCTCCATTTCCATTTGCAGGAGCTCGGGATGAGGCTCTAATGGTGGAGGTGATGCCGGACTGGTGCATGATCCTGGTGTGTGGAGGGTTGGCGGCATTGCTGGGGTTCTCCGCGCTCTTATGCACGATGATCCTCGATGATCATCGTGATGCTGCTTCTTGCGTGCTAGCTCTTCCTGGCGGTGGCGATCACGAGGATTAGGTGTTGGTATCGGGTGCTATGGCTGTCAGCGTGATGTAGGCAACTTGTACACGAATAATTTGCCACAAATTTCTCCTCAAGAGACTGTGGTGCTTTAGGGAGGTAAACAGTTAGATGCAACATGTGCACGTGGATTTGCAATTAGTGTAGGTGGTCGGGTGGTTGGGGTTGTGAGTCTGCTGTTGTAGTGATGCGTGAATAAATAAATAAAATATACGCCGCGAAGCGACTTATGCTGCAACACTTAGTGAAAAAAATATCTTACTTTAGGATTTACCGAGAGCGAAATGTGTCAATCAAAAATTATCAGCAGTAAAAACTATTCACCGCACAAATTTGGGATACCATGCATAAGTTGCAACTCATAAATAAATGTTGGGACAACAACATAGCAGTGGCGTCTACAATGAAAACGGTAGATAGACAGGGTCCTGAGAAAACGTCTCTGGTACTGGGGAACACTCTTGTTCTATCGGAGGAAGCGGATTGACTAGTCGATGAATGTGTCCCTCCTGTCCGGGCCTCATAGGTCTGACGATGGCGATCTGAGGATTTAACTCAGCGAGGCTCTGGAGATAACCCATTACCCGTTGGGTCATACGCTCTTGAGCGATGACATACTGGGCAAAGTTGGCCAGTACTGGGTCTCTCTCAATTCATCCACCGGGAAAAGATGCTACTTCTCCAGGTGCTGCTCGGCCCGGGAAGTAATAATACCCTCGTTCGCTGGCATAGGGCACCGCGAATCGAAGTCGAGCAAGCGCTTCATATGCAGCAGCTTCTACCGCCATCTGCGTAGTTGGCATAGATTTCCCCACGAAGGTGATTTCCGTTGGGTCTTGGTTTCGGTTTGCGGGGGGAATGTGAACCACTGCCCAATATTTCGAGGTGGATGGGGTGATCCTCGATTTGAGCAACTCGTACTAGGGTGGAAGGATAGAACTCATGGTACTGCAGGTAAAGTCCCACAATATTTTAACAAAACTACCTGAGGTGGCATGTGGGGTTCTCAAATAAATACTAGGGCTCGGCATGGCATGGAATGGCTGTGAGAGTTGTGAGGGATACTTGGCAAGGTCACGAGGTGGCCTTTTATATAGCAACCGGGCTGGGTTATTAAATCACGGTGAGGAGCAACTAGTTTGTCAGTTCTGCTCTATGGGGTCGGGGTCAATGCTATAGATACACATATCTCGCAAAAGTGACATATTACTGTGGGAGTCATCGTGGTGGTTTTTGGAAGCTACGCCCGGAATTAAAAATGCAATCGTACACCAACATATTTATGCATGGTTACTTAGAAAAAAATAGGAGCACACAAGCAGACAGCATTTAATTATGGTGATACAAGATCGCACAATTTATAGGGCGTGGACATTATTAAGACTCGGCGCTACTCTAGTGATCTAGGCTACCTCGTTTATATCTAAGCGGGCATGCCTTTTGGAGGCTTCTCCACATGTTTCACCGTCGGGGTTAGCTGGAGGGGGTTGAGGAACAGCAGGGTCGGGGTAGCGATGATGACCATCGCGGGGGTTGTTGGTTACAATCCCGCTAGGGCGTGTTCCCAAAAGGCGGCGAATCACTTTTGGGGACACCAAAGTGTTTTGGTCAATGGTTGGGGTAGACCTCAAGCACTCGATTGGTTGATCGAACAGCACGACTGGGTTGTCGGCGTCGGGCTCATCTTCTCCTCTTGCCGGGGCTCGGCGAACCAGTTCTCCACGAGCTGCGATCAGATCTAGGGTGATTTGATCGAACAGTTCCTCTAGTGAACTTACATAGCGCACCAGATGCAACAATGCAAGATCCGTCTCGTGATACCCGTTGGCAACCTGGGGTAGCCTACCATACCCGTCACGGTTGGGGTAGTACTAGAACGAGCGACAGTTAACTCTGGGCGACAAGTGTCGGAGTTGAACTATAGCCTCTCGACCAGCTAGTTGGATGGCTTGTGGCTCAAAGGAAGTTGTTCTTCCAGTGAACCTATAGGGGCATTCTGGCGATAGACCCCTACCATAGATGTGCACAGTGGCCCAGAATTGACATCTCTCACCGCCCATGGGTACTTGGTACACAACATATTCTGGGTGCTATTCTAATGCAAAGGCACGGCGGGTGAGGTTTGCTAGCACGGTCACAAAACCAAGGTTGGTTGCTGTGGTCTCATTGTGAACAATGGGTCCTGTCATTTTAGCTCGGTTTGGGGTAGAGGCTGTGTTGTTCTGGGTTGAGGCTAGCGTGCCCTTTTTATAGAAAAAAGGGACGGATTCTTCCTTCGCACGCTTGTGAATGAGACAATTTAGGTGTCGGTCACTGGCACGTGATCGACGGGCTAGGCTGATAGGTTGGGCACCGACTGCCAAAAGGTGTCGGATCACTGTGTGGCTATCTTACACGAGAATCTTGGCTGGGGTTAGGTTAAGGTATGGAGGGTTGGTTAACCTAGGTTTTTCGACCTGGCTAAGATAGGATTAGCCAATGGTCAGCCTGGCTCTGATACCAAGGTCGTCAGGACCGGAGTTTTCGGGATAAATTTCCCATAAAATGGCCCTTGTGGTCACCAGCCCCAGGATTACTGTTAGCTGATGAGTCACCAACTTGATACAGAAATTCCAAGCAAATACAAAATATGTAGTACAAGACCATTTTGGTCTATGAGTACAACAAATGGTTTCTAGTGGCTCATGGCGGAAGCGGTTTGTGGTTCTTCGTTGTCTATGGGGCTCCATTTCCCACAGGAACAGCTGACCAGGATAGATCCTATCTTCGTGAGGCTGCTATCACCATAGCGTAGGTTCCGGGGCGGTCATCGCAACGCTCCTCTCCAGGCAAGAAATCTGGCCAAGAAAATAGCCAGGGCCAAGCCAATGAGTACTTTGAATGTACTCGCAAACATTATAAGCACCGGTATAATATTAAAGAAAATCATGCTCTGAAAATATATATCATGATCACAATGTCAGTCACGAAAATAAAAATCCATGATGCATGCAAGCAGGTTATTCATATAAAACATGAATAAGCGTTCAGAGAATAAAGATAAAATGCACCGATCGGGTGTCTGGAGCGACGCCTCTAAAGGATAATAAAATAAAGCATGCCTCAATTGGGCGTCTAGGCAACACCTCATAAAGGGCTTAAAAGGGAAATAATAACAAACATGCCACAGTCGGGCGTGTGAGCGACACCACATAAAGGGCTTATAAAGAAAGTAATAACAAACATGCCACAGTCGGGCGTCCGAGCGACACCACATAAAGGGCTTGTAAAGAAAATAATAACAAACACACCATAGTCGCGCGTCTGAGCGACACCACATACAGGGCTTATAAAAAAATAATAACAAACACGCCACAGTCGGGCGTCTGAGCGACACCACATACAGGGCTTATAAAGAAAATAATAAAAAACACTCCATAGTCGGGTGTCTGACCGACACCACATACAGGGTTTATAAAGAAAATAATAACAAACACGCCACAGTCGGGCATCTGAGCGACACCACATAAAGGGCTTATAAAGAAACTAATAACCGTGAATATCCAGGAGGTAGAACAGTGCCAAGGATACTCAATAACTCAAATAATATAAATGGTTAGTCCATAATAATAATAATGATAATCATCAAAACTCACAAGTCATTGATCCATGTTCTGTTTTAGCAGTTTCTCCTCGGAAGACCGACACTAAGACCGACACTTTGACCCGTCCCAGACTGTAGTCCTTACACATGGACACCGCTATTCGAATAGATATAATCTCTGAAGAGGGTGTACTCTTTACCCACGAGTAACGGATTCCTTTTGTCCATCGGGACTAATTCCATCCACGGTCTTTTAATTGAAAACACACCTGACTGCACACACCAGCCTAACTTACCGGTGTCCAGATTCACCCACGACACCCGTTAAGCAAAACTCTAAGTAGGGAGACTACAACCTCGACTAGCATGGGATAACAAAATTTATAACGCGCGCAAACTGGGGGGGCTACCCCCTTCGGCTCCAAGCGAAAACACCCATGCCCCCAGACCATGTGGCATGCCTACCTATGTCGGTATCTTCCACCATGGCCTCTCTGTACGGTGTGTGCTAGAAAGGGGTTGACAACTTACTGAACCGTACCCCACCTATGGCAGGGACAAGTGGTAGTACGAAACAAGAATGGGGGCTACTGGAACAAGACTCGATTTATGGTCGACTTAGGAGGTTTAAGCATTTTCTGCATGGTTAGCACAAGAATTATATTTCACATCCATCAAAAAGAACCACCACTCATCATACCTCCCCATGCCCCACCGGACATAACCGTCTCGACGAAGGGTTAGGGACAAGCTCGTGTCTACCCAAGACAGAGACTTTCCCAGATGCCTCCCGGTAGGCATGAGAGGCATATGAGGGGGATTTCTATCACAAACATATAAAATGCCAACAGCATGAAATCATCAATATGCACTATGAGTATGATCGTATCATCGCATAGAATAACGAAATCTCCGAGACAAGCTGGGGTTGCAACCGTATCAACAACGCAAGAAAATATTATGCCAGGATTCAGAATGCTTGCCTTCAAGTTGTGGAGAGGCAGGGTGCATTCCCAAAACTTTAGAAAGTTTCTTCCTTCTTAAAAAATCCTATTTAAGAAGATTTGAATTAACACATAGTTTCAAAACTGCACAAAAAAATTTGTTTGGAAAATTTTCAAATAAATATGAAAATAAACTAGACAAAATTTGAGAAGCAACAGAAAAAGAATCAACTCGACTGGACTTATATTTTAAAAGTTACAGCTAGTCAAAGTTTAATCAAATTTGTTTTTAAATAAAACCAGAAAAAGAAAACGCTTCGGGAAGAATACGCTTTCGAGGCAGAGGAGACGTACTTCAGGGGTTTACACCTCCACTTAAACAAGCGCGGGTCGGCTCGGGTCACTGACAGTGGGTCCCTCGGGCCCACTGGTCAGGTTTGACCAGTCGCCAGCGCCTCCTTCCTCCTATGTCCGAGCGGGGCGAGGCTCCGGCGATCGCCGCCGACGAACGGCGACTCCCCACGGTGAACCAACGACAGGGATACATCCGGTAGACCAGGGCGGTCCTTTCGGTGGTCGAAGGGCTGGCGGGGACGGAGAGAGTCGCCGACGGCGAGCTCCACTACAGAGGTGGCTTCGGATGGATTAGGGGGTTTGGGCTACGGTGGTTTTCGATCGCGTTTGAGGGGCTGGGCGGCTCCGCAGAGTCGAGGGGAGAAGGATGGTGGCACGGGATCGGCTGGAGAAGCTCTGTTCGCGACGCACCGTATCGGAGTGGGGCGACGGCCGAACCAACCGGAGACGAGGGAGAAGGCTTCCCGCCGTCGATTGCTAGGTGTTGGGGCACTAGGGGGATAGTACGAGGTTGCTTGAGTGCTTGGTCGAGCTCGTGGTTCCCTTATATAGGCGTTCGAGGTCGGTTCCGCGGCAGCCAGAGATAAGGTCGGCGAACCACCTCACTGTAGCTTGCAGGGCGATGTGGCGGCGACGGGCTCTAATGGACGGGCTCGAGGATAAGCTTGAGCTGCTCCAGGGGGCAGCTGGCGCGCTGGGGTGGCTTGGGCGGTGCCGTCCATGGCAGGCGCCTCCTATGTACGTCGGCGTGCCGCCAAGGGGCTCTGACGGCAGCACTGTAGGGCGCCAGGTGTGGCTTGGCGGGTTCTGGCGAGTGGATAGGAATTAGGCGTGGCCCTGCGGGCGAGCCGAGGCCAGGGGCAAGACGCGGCGGCTCGTGCGCACGCACGTGCAAAACGCGCGCTCTGGTCGTGCCCAGAGCACGCACGCCAATTATTCGGCAAAATGCCAAGGCATGCTAGGAGGCTTGGGTGGGGCTGGGGATTAACAGGTCTAGGTTAGAGGCATCTAGGAGTTCAGTGGACAAGGTTGCTGGGTCAGGGGATCAAGCTTGTAATGCAAACCCAAAATCAAGCAAAATTGGCCATGCACCCAAGGTGTTTGACAGAATGCCATGGGCATCTAGGCAACTATTGGGGTGGCCAAAAACTCCAGATCAGTGTCTCTCTAGGTGTAGGTGATAATGGCAAGGTCATCTGGGCAAAACCAGATACTTTTTAGTGCAAGTTTTTGAGAAACTCAATCTGGACAGAAACTAAAGGGCATTATTGCATGGACCAAACATGTTCCAATGGGTCCAATCTCCTGAATTTAAGGGTTTGGTAGAGTGGTCTATAAGCAGGAAAAAAAATCATGGGAAAAAGGGCAAGTTAAATTATGGTCATAGTAGAGAATACCAAACTGGTCCTGAGAGCAAAAGAGGATGGTTTGCTTAAATTTTTCAAAGAACACCAATTGGTTTTTGCATAAAAGTGATGTAGGAACTTCACATGACATCCCCAAATTTTGGTGGAATTTTTAAATGAATCTATCAAAGTGTTGTAGTGCAATTGGGACCTTAAAACTCATGAAAAATCATTTTAAAAGAAATAAAGCTCAGGAAAAAAATTATAGAAATAATTCTCCTAGTAGAAGAAATGTTTTTCTTGATAGGGTATACAAGTCCAACAGCATTATTGAAAAGTTTTCTATTTGGAGGGAAAGCTCCACAATTTAGATGAAAAGAGTGGTTCTGAAAAAGAAAATCCAGAAAACAAAAAACTTAATTTGCCAAGGCAAAAATTTAATTAATAAATCAAGGTTAAATTATTGGGGTGTTACAGTTTCTGGAGGAGTTACCAGGCATGCCACCGGATAGAGACATCGAGTTCTTAATTGAGTTGTTACCACGCATCGGACAAATATCCAATAAACCATACCGAATGCCCGCGAATGATCTAAAAGAGATCAAGAAGCAGATCAAGGAGTTAATGGAGAAAGGTTATATTCGACGAAGTTCATCAAGATGGGGAGCCCCAGTACTTTTAGTCGAGAAGAAGGATGGTTCCCTAAGAATGGTTGTGGATTATCGTGCACTGAATGAAGTGACGATCAAGAACAAGTACCCTCTGCACATGATAAATGACCTGTTTGATCAGTTGCAAGGAGCCAAGGTATTCTCTAAGATCGATTTACTATATGGTTATCACCAGTTGAAGATCCGAGAGCATGACATACCTAAGACAACTTTTACCACAAGGTACGAGTTGTACGAGTACATAGTTATGTCATTTGGATTGACTAATGCCCCTGCCTATTTCATGAGTATGATGAACAAGGTATTCATGGAGTTCTTGGATAAGTTTGTCGTAGTGTTCATTGATGACATATTGGTTTACTCCAAGAACGAAGAGGAGCACAAAGAACATTTGTGTTTAGTCCTCGAGAAGCTCAGGGACATTAGTTATATGCCAAGTTCAGCAAATAGGAGTTTTTGTTGAAGGAAGTAGAATTTCTTGGACATGTTATATCAGGAGATTGTATAGTAGTGGACCCTTCCAAAGAAGAGGCCGTTACGGAATGGAAGGCACCCACCTCAGTTGGAGAGATTCGAAGTTTTCTTGGACTAGCAGGATATTATAGGAGGTTCATTGATAATTTCTCCAAGATTGTGAAGCCCATGATGGAGTTGTGGAAGAAGGATAGTAAGTACAATTGGACCGAACAATGTGAGGCCAGTTTTCAAGAGTTGAAGTAGCGTTTGGTTACATCCCCAGTGCTGATACTCCCGAATATTCGTAAGGATTTTCAAGTGTATTGTGATGCTTCAAGTCAAGGACTTGGAGGCGTTCTCATGAAAGAAGGATGAGTTGTTTCATATGCCTCACGTCAGCTTCGACCCCATGAGTTGAACTATGCCACCCATGATTTGGAGTTAGCAGCCATAGTACACGCACTCTAGACCTGGAGGCAATTTCTTATTGGAAACCGTTGTGATGTATACATGGATCAGAAGAGTTTGAAGTACATCTTCACGCAGGAGGAGTTAAACCTCAGGCACAGGAGATGGCTAGAGATTATAAAGGATTAGAGCATGAGATTGCATTATCATCAAGGAAAAGCCAATGTCGTGGCAGATGCATTAAGTCGCAAGAGTTATGTTAATACTCTCATAACCGGAGGATTACCCAAGGAGTTGGCAGATGACCTCTGAGAGTTATACCTGGAGATAGTCCCTAGAGGCTATTTTTCCACATTGGAAATGCAGTCTACTTTGTTGGGTAAGATTCAAGAAGCCCAGAAGACGGATGAAGGAATAGCAGAAATAAAGGGCATAATGGCCATAGGAAAAGCAGAAAGATTTCGTGAGGATGAACACGGAACACTATGGTTTGAAGAACGTATTTATGTGCCCAATGAACCGATGATCAGGAAGTTGATTCTGCAGGAATCTCATGATTCACCTTACTCAATACATCTAGGCAACACCAAGATGTACTTGGATTTGAAGCAAAAAAATTGGTGGATCGGAATGAAGAAGGACATTGCAGAGTATGTAGCAGTATGCGACGTCTGTCAGAGAGTAAAGGCAGATAATCATAAACCAGCAGGGTTATTGCAGTCGTTACGCATACCAGAATGGAAGTGGGATTAGCTTGGAAAGGACTTTATCATAGGACTGCCCACTACACGTTCAGGGTATGATTCCATATGGGTTATTGTTGATCGCTTGACGAAGGTAGCTCATTTCATCCCTGTGAAGACCACTTACACGAGTGCTAAGTTGGCTAAGATATACATGACTAGGATCGTATGTTTGCATGGAGTTCTGAGGACCATTGTATCACATAGAGGAACACAGTTTACATCAAAGTTTTGGAAGGAGTTGCACGAGACATTGGGTACGAGGCTACAGTTCAGTACAACTTTTCATCCATAGAAAAATGGACAGACGGAGAGAGTCAATCAGATTCTGGGGGACATGTTGAGAGCTTGTGCGCTAGATTATGGATGTAGTTGGGATGATAAATTGCCCTACGCAGAGTTTTCTTACAACAACAGTTATCAGACCAGTCTGCAAATGGCCCCTTTCGAGGCTTTGTACGGAAGGAGGTGCAGAACACTGTTGATGTGGGATGAAGTTGGAGACCGTCAATTATTTGGACTCGACATAATCAGAGATTCTGAAAACACCGTTGATGTGGGATGAAGTTGGAGACCGTCAATTATTTGGACTCGACATAATCAGAGATTCAGAAGAGAAGGTCAAGTTGATTCGCGACAGACTGAAGATAGCCCAGTCCCGACAGAACACTTATGTAGATAAGAAATGCAAGGAGGTGACCTACGAAGTTGGTGATAGAGTGTATCTTCGGGTGTCCCCACTCCGAGGAGTTAAGCGTTTCAGAGTTAAGGGTAAACTGGCACCATGATTCATGGGACCGTGTAAAGTTTTGGAGCGGAGAGGAGAAGTAGCTTATCAGCTAGAGTTGCCTGAAACCTTGTCCGGAGTTCATGATGTGTTTCACATATCTCAGTTGAAGAAATTTCACGCAGAGATGGTCGAGATTCCGCTACGAGATACAATGCCCCTAGAAACAATTCAGCTAGAGAGTGATCTGAGTTATGAGGAGAAGCGTGTCAAGATCCTCGAGTTTTCTGATAGAGTTACCCGTAGCAAGGTCATTAAATTTTGCAAAGTGCAGTGGAGCCACCATACAGAGGATGAAGCCACCTGGGAACGAGAGGATGATCTACGCCAGGACCACCCACACCTATTTTCTAGCCAACCCGAATCTCGACGACGAGATTCATCTTAAGGGGGGGTAGGTTTATAACATCCCAATTTTCAATTTGGATGTTAACATAGATCATTCATATGCATCCATCATTTGAGCATTTTGAATTTGAGTTTATTTGAAAATTGATCCAAAAACTTTAAGCAACTCAAGGACCCAAGTGAGAGAGTTGGAAGTTCTCCAAAGAGGACCCACTATTTTTATTATTTTACCAATGGGGTTGGATCAAATATTGTTTTTGCCAATTTTCATTTCAATATTTTAAAATAAATGGGAGAAGATAATATGACTTCTTCAAAAGCAGAATAAATACATTGCAATTTGAATTTTGAGTAAAAATAATTTTTATTTACAATTTATTTATTTTAAAAATTACATTAAAAAGTTTACTTTATTTTAGGAATTTTTATTTCAGAAAAATGTTCACTGTGTCCCAAATATTAGGTGGGAATGGAGAAAATTGTTTCTGAAATTTTTAGGATTTTTTTTATATTTTATCTCGAATTTTTCGTCATTCTGCGAATTTAAAAAAAACTAGGACTCGGCCGACTGGGCCGAGCCCAACCAGCCGGCCCACCTCCACGTCGCCTGCCCCGACCGATCCCGAGCCGGAGTACGACCGAAGCACGCCGCCGTCGCCACCCTTGTCCGCCTCAGACTCCTCCTCCCTCGCCCCCTTGCCCAAGCCACCGCCCCCCGGCCTCCTTAAATACCGCCACCGGCCCCCCCTCGACCTCCACTGCTCCTACCGCCGCTAGCCGCCACCGCCGCCGCTCGGAGCCGCCAGCGCCACCGCCAGCCGTGCTCGCCGCCGCCTTGCCCCGCCGCCCTCGCCGCCGTCTGCGCCGCCGCCGCTGAGGACGCCGCCGCCGTCGCTCGATCCGCCGCCGCCTGCGAACCCGCCGCCCGCTGGAACCCACAGCCGCCGCCCGACCCGACCCGGTGGTCGAACTGGTAAGTCCGCCCAGTCTTTTCTCGGTTTTCATTTTTGGTTTTTTTAAACCCTAGATCGGTTTTTCTAGAAAAACCTAGGTTCGTTTTTTTAGGTTTTATTAAACAGTGAACATCCGCTGTTTAGGTCAGAAAAAGAACGTTCGCTATTTAGATTTTTCTTTTTCTGTTATTTTTCATCAGGGACCTATCCGGAGGTAAAGTGTTTACAGATCGGCGCCTGGTTTTCAAATGATTGTTACTTTTTACTCGTTAGTCGGAATTAGGTGAAACCAATGTCAGTTTCTTCGTTTCGATCTTATCTTTCCAGTAGTACAACTCAAATTTGTTTTTGAAAACTTTAAAATTTGAATTCAGACATATTAGTAATTGTACTTCTTTTGATCATAACTTGAGTTTCGTAACTCCGTTTGAGTTGATTCTTTTTGCAAATCGAAGCTCTGGACCTAAACTTTCTGATAAGGCCTAATTCAATTAATTTTGGTACTGTTAGAAATTGTTTTATGCTACAAGATCCATTTTCTTGTTTTTGAGTTCTTTCGAGATACGTTCTTCAATTTTGTTGCAAGATTGCTTATGTATGCTATTGTTTGATTTCGATAGAATTTACGGAGTACGAAGCATGCTACTACGAGTCACTAGGTTTCCACGATCATCAGCAAGGCAAGTTCATACTTTGATCATACTTTCCAATACCCAGTGTTTATTGCATTAGTTATATCCTCAAAGATAGCATGAGTAGGACTTGATCACATCTGATATTGCTTGGTAGTTCATGAGGTAGGAACCCAATGACTTGGGATCAACCCAAGGAAATATACGCATTGTTACTTATTGCTTAGCCATCATGCTTGTAGACGTGGATTGGTATGTGAGATTTCATGAAAGTTGTGAGTGTAATTACAACTAAGGGGATATTTAAGGTGGTAACTTTAACACACCACTGGGTGGATTGGTTGCAGGGCACCTGGAGAATCTAGTGTTGTCCGAGGGAATCCTGGTGGACCCGTGTGATTATCCTATGGAATGCCACCCAGGCTGAAACGGATCATATATCATTCATGCCTAGAAATTTCCGTGTGCAGCCACATGCCATTATGGGCTCTGGCATAGCTGAGTATGTTGTGTGAGCTCTTTCAGTGGTGGACTAGCAGATGTAGGGGAAAGTAGGTGTACCGGTTCATCTGGGGTAAAGAGTAAATGCTTCTGAAAGACTGTGTCTCGGTCATCCAATTCTCAAACACCATGAAGTGCGAGAAATTAAATGGAGGCGATCAGGTATTGTGGGGAAAAGTGCACAAACCTCTGCAGAGTGTACAAACTGATCATGATTAGCCGTGTCCCCGGTTATAGACATCTTGAGTATCCTAGTATTTGAATTATGGACTGATCTCAACACTCTATTTAATTAGCTTGTTGGGTTATTCATGACTTTTGAATTAAGGATTGAGATGGAGGAATCATTCTGAATATTGCTTAACTAAACTGAGTAGTAAATAAAATGTATTCCTTTGTTGTAGGGAAAAACTAGCTTTATGCAAAATTTAACATTACAGCCTCCACCAGCCAAATATGCATATAGTTGTAGACAGTTGTTCTTCATTACTTGCTACAGTGTGTTCTTGCCAGCATATTCAATGTGCTAACCTACACGGCTGCAACATCTCATGTTGCAGAGTTTACTGACGAAGAATATGGTGCGATTAGGTCGTTATCATGCATTCAATGTTTGTCATGGAGTTGGATGGACTCAACTTATCTTCGATGATTCCGCAATACTCGTATTAGTTTATTATTGTTAGATGGCCTTTAGCCATATTATTGTAATAAGACTCCTTTTGAGGATTTTTGGTGTAATAAAGTGTGATTGAAACTCTACTATAAATCCTCAAAGTACTATGTGTGTCAGCATACCGATCCAGGGATGACACCAAGCACAGAGACTCCGGTCCTTTCGCATCAAGGTCGCTACATAAATTTTTATGAGCTATAGACTTGCTCTAGTACTTCACTTATATATTTTTGAGCACGATGTGCTTTAATATTGTTTGAAGAAATAGTCTCTTGCTTCACTTAGATTTATTTGAGAGTTAGTAAAATTTTCAAGAAATTCTCTCTTGCTTCACTTAAATTATTTTGAGACAAAGAGAAAATTATGCTCATGATCTTCACTTATATTTGTTTGAGCTTATCAAAAGCAGCACATGAAAATTAGTCCCAAAGTGATAGATATCCAAGAAGGGTATAATAAAAACTTTCATGAATATCATTGGACAAAATAAACTTGATTCCTTGTAATAGTTTTGAGATATGATGATGTGATATGTGAGTCATGTTTATGAGTAATTGTGCTTTAATAAGAATATTGGCGTTATGGTTTGTGATTCCCTATGCAAGCACGAATGTCAATAGTCATGCAATGAAATTACATCCTACTTGTGGTGCATTATTCGGTGTTAATTATTGTTAATGCTCGCTTATGAGATTATTTTTTTCTTGGTTGGTCACTTCTCAATCTTTTGCTAGCCTTCATTTTGCACAAAGTATGATCACTACTTGTGCATCCAAAATCCTTTAAACCAGTTAGGGCACATGAGTCCACTATACCTACCTATATGCGGTATTCTTTTGATGTTCTAAGCACATTTGTATGTGCCATCTCTAATTTTCAAAATAAATTTCTCTTTTCTGTGCTCCTACCACTCACGAGGCGGTGAGGGGTGGCTAATATTTTCAATTTTAGATGTGTTATTCTCATGATGAGTGTTTATTCACTTGTCATTGCACGAGAGTAAGGCAAAGGTATTGGGGATGCCTAGTCCCGAAATGAAAAATGAATTTACTTTTATGTTGTCAAAAAATAAATTCCTTAGAAAGTGTTGGTATGGAAGGCACCCGTGGATACGGTTAGCCATGGCTTGTGAAAGTTTGGTGGAAAAACTAATATTCTTTATTTTATGTTTGGGAACTGCCTATGATATATCTAGCATGGAAAGTGTTGGGAACTCTAAGTCGTTTTCGTTGGTGGGAAAAGTATGCCACCCAAAATAATTTTATCTCTCAATTTAAGCTTTGAGCTCTAGCATCTCTACAAATCCCTACTTCCCTCTGCGAAGGGCCATTATTTTAATTTATGCAATTTTTATTTCGAATTTGAGTATCCACCTTCTCTTATAAAGCACCAACTAGGAGGCACTATGAACGTACTTGAGTATTGGGGGTAGTTAATATGCGAGTGTGTTTCATGAATGGATCAATGGTTGAGCATGATGGTCTAGGGATAAATTATTTTAGCATTGATATTTTGAAAGACATGGTTACGTGTTGATATGCTTGAGTATTTAAATCTCATGTCAAAACTAGACTATTGCTTTGAACCATTAAAAAGTCCAAATGTCCATGCTATAAAGAAAAGAATATGATATGACATATTAGGCAGCTAATACGTCTCCAATGTATCTATAATTTTTTATGGTTCCATGCTGTTATAATATCATTCATGGATGTTTTATAATCATTTTATATTATTTTCTGGTACTAACCTATTGACATATTGTCAAGTGTCAGTTGCTGTCTTCTACATGTTTTTTACATCGCAGGAAATCAATACCGAATAGAGTCCAAACGTAGCAAAACTGTTTGTGTATTTTTTTGAACCAGAAGACATCCAATGGACCGGAGAAGCACCTTGGGGGTGCTCCGAGGGGAGCACAACCCACCAGGGCGCGCCAGGAGGCCCAGGCATGCCCTGGTGGGTTCTGACCACCTCGGGTACCCCTCGGACCGCCTCTTTGCTCTATAAATACCCAAATATTCTAGAAGCCCTAGGGGAGTCGACGAAAATCAATTGCAGATGCCGCAGAGTCCAGAACCACCAGATCCAATCTAGACACCATCACGGAGGGGTTCACCACTTCCATTGGTGCCTCTCCTGTCGTGGAATTAGCACGGCAGATGTTCGGTTTAATGGACTTAGTGATGGAACCATCGCACGGGTTAGCTTGAAGGGGTTAAAAGCACACAAAGGACACAGAGGGTTTATACTAGTTCGGCCCCTTCGATGAAGGTAAAAGCCTACGTCTAGTTTGGTTTGGTATTGCTTGGGCGTCAATGAACAGGGAGCGGATTGCTTGCCTGTGTCTCGACGGGTTGTCTCTTGTCCCTGAACCTTCGCCGGGTCGTCCCTCTATATAGAGGTGACGCCCGGTCCGGTTTAGAGAGTCTCGAGGCCGGCTCATATTTGTGTCCGCCTCGGTCTCTGCTCTTTCTTCCTTGTCTCTCAAGTTACATGATAAGACGGTTTACAAACCGTAACTCTCCACTGAGCTTTACAATTATACAATCATATCACCATAATCCAATTTACCCTAGCCGGCCTACACCTGCTAATAATATCCCTGACATTAGGCCCCAGAATGATTTGAACTTGTTCATTTCAGTCTTCTAAACCTTGCATAACCTTCTTTCATGTATCTTCTTGGTTTTTGTAAACCGGCTATGACATCATCCCTGGAAATCATTTGATTCGATCGGGCATCACTTCCGCATTTATTGCGCGCAGCTGTTTGTTACCTTTTTTTAAAGGTCATTCCGAAAATCGAGGCGACAGGAGAATATTTATCCAATCTCTGTCTTCCTCAAATCCCGCGCTTGCCGTTTCATCTCTCCACCTTTATAAATACGGCCGTGCCCTTAGTTTTCTTCCTTCCGCTCATCTTCCTCCTCCGTCGCCTGAAGCTTCTCCGCTGCGCTCGAGCTCGTCGCCGCCGTCGACCAGGCCGCTGCATCGACCTGAATTACGTCCAGAGCCACTCCGCCGCCGCTTCTTTCTGCCTCAGGTACTCCTCTTCTCTCGCCGTAGATCCGTAATCTAGGGTTCTTCCATGTTTCCGCCATTAGACCTCAAAGCTTTGGCTGTTCGTCCTATACGCCATGCTCGTAATAGATTCAACCTTAGATTTATCTTCAAAACTTGCTCCTGCTCCGTAACTTTATGCTTAGATCTATATTTCTCAGTTCACCCTTAGATTCATTTGCTCTGTAGAAGACCTCTGCAGTTCTTCTGTGATAAACCTGCGTAAATTTCCCCTTTTTCTTACTGCTCAGATCTTTTTTACCTTAGCTTTCTGTAGAAACCTGTTTCTTCATCCTCATAGATCTGTAAGACACTCGCCGGTTTAGTCAATCATGCATTGTTTCTGCAACGTATCAACCATGAACCGACGGTTTAGCTTCTTTATTTTTTGTTGTCATAAACCGGTAGCTGCTCGTTTCTCGCTTTCTTCCGGATTGTCAATGCCATTAGTCCCTAGTCTAAACCGTCGTTGTGATTTTGCATATGTGATCCGGTTTATACCTCTGTACTTGAATAATCCGGATTTTATACTTCACTTTTTCAGCACTTTCCTTCTGCTAATATATCTGCCATGCAGTTTGTTTCTTGCGACTGGGTTCCTTCTGTCATTACGGAAGAAGACTTAACTAATGCTGCTGCAATTGGCACTCTGGGCCCTCAAGCAGTTCTGAAATGGCGGGCCCCAGGAAATGAATGCCCCCCTACTCCCAAAGAAGGAGAAGTTATTGTCTTTTTTGATCATATGGCCCGGGGCTTTAGTCCTCCCAGTTCAAAGTTCTTCTGGGACGTGCTTGCCGCTTTTCAACTTCATCCTCAGGACATAGGTCCAAATTCCATATCAAACATCTGCGATTTCCAAGTTTTCTCCGAGGTGTATCTTCAAGAGGAGCCATCAGTCGATTTGTTCCGGGATTTTTTCCATTTGAACCGGCGAACTGAGTTTACTGGTGGACCTCATCAAGAACTGGGTGGGGTTAGCATTCAAAAGAGAAGAGACACGGTCTTTCCTCACGCCTCTCTCCATACACACCCCAAGGATTGGAACAAATCTTGGTTCTATTGCCACGATACTTCACCTGAAGGAGAGAGCCCACTGCCGGTTACCGCGAACATCGTCTTCCTGAAGATCATCCACTGCCGCAGCGTCTTAGCTCCTCAGAACGGCCCCGGTTTGCCTCTCAACTCGCCAAACTAAAAGCCTTTATGGCCAACGGATTGACTGGAGTTGATTTTATGCGTTGCTGGCTTGCCTGGAGTATCCTCCCTCTGAGTCGGCGCTCCAGTTTGATGTATCAGTATACCGGAAAGCCGGATGACCCTCAGCGGTTTACCGACGTAGTACTTCCTGAAAAGGAAGTTATTGAATCTGCCAAGAAAATGCTCAACATCTCTTTGGAGGAATGTAGCAAAACTGGATTGGCTCCATATTATAAGAAGAACAAACTGCCAGCGGTAAGCCTTAATCTCGTATGTCTTTTTCTAATCCATCCATTTAAATTATCTTCCATTTATCTCATCTTCTACACAGGCCGACGATCCTTTCTAGAAAAGAAAACCTCAGGATAAGTCAGGAAAACAGCCGCGCCGGAAAACCTTCGCTTTTAAGAACAAAAAGGCAGCTTCTGGCTCCGGTTCACATGCCGAAGAAGATGATCCGGCTTCTGAGGTATGAGTTAATCCGGATATGATTTTTTCACCTTTATTCCGAATTATGTTAATAGTATCTTTTCACAGGATTTGGCTGAAGCTGATAAAGCGGCCGGAACTGAGGTAATTACTCTTTCTTCAGATTCTGAACCGTCGGTGCCCAAGATTCGTAAGGCATCTCGGAAATATCCTTTTTCTCATCCCTACGCTCAACTGGACCCGAATTTTCTTTTGAAGAAGCAGCAACATGAAGCCCGCCGGACTACACGCCATATTGGCCATGTAGTTCTGAGGTTTTACTTTCTCCAACTCTTCTTCATCCCAAGGCCGGACTTATACGCAAACCACTTAAACCGTCTGATCCTAATTATTAGGAGACACCTTTATCATCTTCCGGCGAATCAACCGCCACACAGGTCCCAACTCTGAAGACTGTCCCTGGGTAAGTCCTTTATCCAATCCGGTTTACCTTTGTATTTGCATTTGTGACTCTGATTTCTTTTTCAATTCCCTTCAGCAAACCTAAGCCTAGTAAAAGGGCCAAGGCCGGCAAAACGGCCGCTGAGACTGCCACTGATGATCCGGCGGCTGATCCGGATACAGTCATCCTTCCAGAAAATGAGCCTACAGTTCAGCTTGACGATCCTGCTCCCATGGATCATGATTATGCTACTGCTCCTAAAAATCCCAACGCTGAAGATGTTCATGAACCGGCAAGTCCTGTCCGGGCCAACCCTCCTCGGACTAGCCCGGCTCCCGCTAGTCCGGTTCATACCGCTACTCCACCACCGGCTGCTGCCTCTTCTCCGGATATTCAAATAACCGGTACCGGTTTTACCGCTCCTGCTGAGCCTGTCGTTTTAGCCAAGCATACTACTAAAGCGGAGAAAATCATGCAAGAGAAGGGCAAGTGGAGTACAGACTTGTCCAGTTATGCCGAGCTGAGTGCCAGGAGCTTTATTCCGGGTATTTGAACCGGCTGCATACCAGTCGGGATTATGAAGCGGGCTTGGTCAATCCGATGAAGGATAAATACGAGGTATCTTACTTTTCTTTTACTTTTGCCTTCTTTGTATTTCCGTCTATATCATGGTAGCCCCCAAGTTCCGGTTTAGCTTTGTTGAAAGGTGAACCAGTACTTTCAAATGTGAGCAAATGATCTTACATTAGCCCCCAAGTGCCAGGGGCATAACTGGGTTTATGTGCCTGGGACTTGTCTGAATCTTTCTTTCAATGCTTCAACTGCCCATTAGCCCCCAAGTGTCAAGTGGATAACTTGGTTATGTGCTTGAGACTTTTATCTTTAGTTGTCTTCTTTTCATACTTCAATTGCTCATTAGCCCCCAAGTGTCAAGTGGATAACTTGGTTATGTGCTTGAGACTTGTCTGAACTGCAATTTATTCCTCTTGACTCTTTGCAAGCTGACTTGACCCGAAGGGCTGAGGAAATAACTGAACTCCGGAACAGACTTGCTGAAACTGAATCTGCTGCTGCTAAGGCCAAAAAATAATTGGCACTGAGCTTAACCACTGCTGAACAATTGAAGAAATATTTTGTAGAGGAACGGACAACTTGGGAAGTACAAAAGAATGCTCTGGAAAAAAGAGCAAAGGATGCTGAGGAAGCTCTTAATCCGTTGACAGAAGAGTTGACCGGTTTAAAGCGGTAAATAGAACTTATGACTTCTGCCTTCTTTGGTAAATACTTAACTTGCATGTATTTCCATCTCTGCAACCTTTAATCCGTTCCGGCTTAATTGTGATAACCATATGCAGGGCGACGCGTCACCCATCATGGGGATGACCTTCGGAAGAAACTCAAGGCTTCTTATACTCTTGTTGAGCAGCTGTATTCCGGCGCTCAAAGGATTATAAGTGTGATGTCTTTTAATAAACCGGCCCCCACCACTATCCAAGGCACTCTCGAGAAGCTTTCTATCTTACCAGTATGCTTGGAAGAGGTGAAGAAGTCTGCTGCCCGCGCCGGTTCTCTTGTAGCGCTCACCAGAGCCAAAGCGTGGGTCCCAGACTTTGATCCGGAAGAAGCCCTGAACGGGTATCCTAGCAGCAAAGAAGATGGATCGGCCTTCACTGGCAAAGACCTTCATGCTTTAACAAAGGAGACGCGTCCTCTTGCTAGCAAACTTGCTGTTGAATCAGACTTGACCAGGTATCATGCGGCGTATGATTTAAAGAATGAGCGAGTGGATCGGCCGGTCTATGATACCGAAAATCTAATCCCACCAGTGCGCCCCCACACTTTCGCACCAGATGTTGATCCGTCTGATCTCATTACGGAAGAGATGTACTTCCGTGCTTTATCAAAAATCGATTGGTGCATTCCCGACTTTCAGCTGCTTCAGGAAGATGAAGAAGCTCCGGAACAAGCCGATCCTCAGCCGTCGCAGCAGGAGGAAGCATAGGCCACACAGTTTATCTTTGTAGCTGTGGTATTATTGTGCCGAAAAAACTTTAATCCGTTCAGGCTTGCTGTGCCTTGTAATAGGATAGCTGGAAATATTGTCCATCTTGATCCGGATGTCCCAACTTTGCTTTGGCGTCTGCCAATTTGAATCCTTTGTCTGATATGGTTTATCTTGCATACTATCTGTTTATGCATAGATAACACTTAAAAGACGTCCTAGCGGTTTATCGCCGAACCGATTAAAACGCTCTCGTAAATATGTCAAACAAGTGTCTGTTTTATACTAGAAATAACTTCATACCTGTGATTAAGTATGCTTGATATCCTTAATCCGGCGAACATTGTTGTTTGTGAGGAAGCTCTTGGCTCCGTTGGGGCGTACCCAATTATTCCGGTTTACAAGACCTACCGGTTTAAATAATGCTGGAGCTCTGTGTCCAGACTTTTGAAGATATGTGGTCAACTTTGAAGTTGTCCCACTCCGGATTAAATAACCATAGAAACACATGAGAACACATACAAAAACACAGGTTTGTAAATAAGACCATGTAGTCGAGGCTTTTTGCGAGCTGCCAGCCTCCAAATCGAGACTTCTGATTCGAATACGATCAGTAAACCGGATCACCAGGGGCTAAGCTAGGATTCGAATACGATCCATAGCCCCCTAGTGACCATGGAATTTTAGCCAATCAATGGATTCGAATACGATCCAAGGAGCTTATGATTCAAATACGATCATATAAACCGAATCACTAGGGGCTAAGCTAGGATTCGAATACGATCCGTAGCCCCCTAGTGACCGTAAAATTTTAGCCAATCAATGGATTCGAATACGATCCAAGGAGCTTATGATTCGAATACGATCATATAAACCGAATCACTAGGGGCTAAGCTAGGATTCGAATACGATCCGTAGCCCCCTAGTGACCGTACAATTTTAGCCAATCAATGGATTCGAATACGATCCAAGGAGCTTATGATTCGAATACGATCGTATAAACCGAATCACTAGGGGCTAAGCTAGGATTCAAATACGATCTGTAGCCCCCTAGTTATTTAACTATGTTCTCTTTGGTTCGAATACGACCTATGTTTGAACAGGAAGCCCCTTAGTGAGTTTGGCTATGTTCTCTTTGGTTCGAATACGACCTATGTTTGACCAGGAAGCCTCTTAGTGAATGTAGAAGCAGGGTACCTATATGGGAGTTGCACTGTGCGGCAAACCTTTTTTGGTCCCTTAATAAAGAGTTGTCATGTATATCAACATAGATAAATCAAGGCATCTTGTCTTCTTAATGAAAATTATATATATAGCAAGAGGAATAAACTTTAGATGGATATCCCCTGAATGAATTTCCATAAGATACTTATATTTGAAAAAAGACTGATCCCCCGGTTTATTGAGGGCGCCGGTTTATTCATTAATCATAATATATACATAGGATACAACAGAGCTCATGGCTCAATTATAGTAGGGCCGTATAAGAGCGATATTCCACGGCCTCTTTGTCTCCTCTTCTGATGTCCGTGAATCTTTGTGCTCTCGAACGTCCACCAGGTAATATGAACCGTTGTGTAGATTCTTGCTGACCACAAAGGGCCCTTCCCAAGGCGGGGATAGTTTGTGCATGTCTGTTTGGTCTTGGATGAGCCGGAGTACCAAATCTCCCTCCTGGAACGTCCTGGTTTTGACCCGGCGGCTGTGATATCTGCGCAAGTCCTGTTGATAAATGGCTGACCGTGCGGCTGCTATGTCACGCTCTTCATCTAGCAGGTCCAAACTGTCATGTCTTGCCTGCTCATTGGCCGTTTCAACATAAGCCGTCACCCGTGGTGAATCATGACGGATATCACTTAGAAGGACCGCTTCAGCACCGTACATCATGAAGAAAGTTGTATAACATGTGGACCGGTTCGGCGTAGTATTGATGCTCCAGAGGACAGAAGGTAACTCCTCAACCCAGCTCCCTGGTGTTCTTTGCAAGGGAGTCATAAGCCGGGGCTTGATACCTCGCAAAATCTCCTGATTAGCCCTTTCAGCTTGACCATTGGATTGAGGGTGAGCTACAGAAGACACATCTAGGCGAATATGCTCCCGTTGACAAAACTCTTCAATCTCTCCTTTAGATAAATTGGTGCCGTTGTCTGTGATGATGCTGTGTGGAAAGCCAAACCGGAAAAGTACCTTCTTGATGAATTTAACCGCTGTTGCCGCATCACACTTGCTCACAGGCTCTGCCTCAATCCACTTTGTAAACTTGTCCACATCAACCAGCAGATGAGTTTTTTGATCTTGGGATCTTTTAAAGGGCCCAACCATATCAAGTCCCCAAGTCGCAAACAGCCAAGTAATTGGTATCATCCGCAGCTCATGTGCCGGAACAAGAGTACACCGTGAAAATTTCTGACAAGCATCGCACTTCCGAACTAAATCCTCCGCATCAGCATGGGCAGTCAGCCAATAAAACCCATGTCGACAAGCTTTAGCCACCAAGGATTTTGAACCGGCGTGATGGCCACAATCCCCTTCATGGATCTCTTAAAGGATGTCACAACCTTCCTCGGATGATACACACCGCTGAAATGCTCCGGAAATACTGCGATGGTGAAGTTCCCCGTTTACAATTGTCATGGATTTGGACTGCCGGATTATTTGTCTTGCTTCAGTCTCGTCGTCCGGCAACTCTCCACGGCTTAGGTACGCCAAGTATGGGAGCGTCCAATCCGGAATAACATGAAGTGCTGCAACCAGCTGCGCCTCCGGATCAAGAACGGCCAGGTCTTCTTTCGACGGTACCTGAACTGATGGACTGTGTAGGTCATCCAAAAAAGTATTCGGTGGCACCGGTTTACGCTGAGAACCAAGCCGGCTCAGAGCATCGGCCGCTTCATTCCTTCGCCGGTCTATGTGATCCACCTGATACCCTTTGAAATATCTTGCGACTGCTTCAACTTCTCGCCTGTAAGCTACCATGAGAGGGTCTTTAGAATCCCACTTGCTGGATACTTGTTGTGCCACTAAATCTAAATCACCAAAACACTTGACCCCGCTTAAGTTCATCTCCTTAGCCATCCGCAGGCCATGAAGCAATGCCTCATATTCTGCTGCATTGTTAGTACAAGGAAACATTAGACGGAGGACATAACAAAACTTGTCACCTCGCGGGGAAGTTAACAAAACTCCAGCCCCCGAGCCTTCTAATTGCCTTGAACCGTCAAAGTGAATAGTCCAGTATGTCAGATCCGGCTTCTCCTCTGGTGCTTGCAATTCAGTCCACTCAATGATGAGATCTACCAATGCCTGGGACTTAATTGCGGTGCGTGGCACATATTTCAATCCGTGTGGGCTAAGCTCAATAGCCCACTTCGCCACTCTACCAGTGGCTTCCCTGTTCTGGATTATATCCCCCAATGGAGCTGAACTGACAACCGTTATTGGGTGGCCCTAGAAATAATGTTTCAATTTTCGGTTTGCCATGAACACACCATATACCAGCTTCTGCCAATGCGGGTATCTTTGTTTAGATTCAATGAGAACATCACTGACATAATAAACCGGATGTTGAACCGAATACTCCTTTCCTGCTTCCTTGCGCTCGACCATGATTGCTACGCTGACTGCCCGTGCATTGGCGGCGACGTATAATAGCAATGGCTCATTATCGACAGGGGCAGCAAGGACCGGTGGCTCTGCCAGTTGCCACTTCAAATCCTCAAACGCAGCGTTTGCCTCATCACTCCATATAAACCAGTCTGTCTTTCTCAGCATCTGATAAAGCGGAATTGCCTTCTCCCCCAGACGACTGATGAACCGGCTTAATGCTGTGATCCGGCCGGCGATACGCTGAACATCATTGATACAAGCCGGTTTAGTCAGGGACGTGATTGCCTTGATATTCTCCAGATTGGCTTCTATTCCTCTGTTGGACACCAAGAATCCAAGGAGCTTGCCCGCCGGAACACCGAAAGCACACTTCTCCGGATTAAGCATCATCTTATAGGCCTGAAGGTTATCAAAAGTTTCCTTGAGGTCCTCTATCAATGTCTCCTCCTTCCTTGACTTCACCACGATATCATCCACATAGGCATGGACATTTCTCCCTATCTGCCCCTTAAGACAATTCTGTACACAATGTTGGTAGGTGGCTTGGGCAGTCTTGAGCCCAAAAGGCATAGATACATAGCAAAAAGCACCGAAAGGAGTAATGAAGGCTGTCTTCTCATGATCTTTAACTGCCATCTTGATCTGATGATATCCTGAATACGCATCCAAAAAACTTAGCCGCTCACATCCTGCCGTAGCATCAATGATCTGATCAATACGGGGGAGAGCAAAAGGATCGGTTGGACAAGCTTTGTTTAGGTCTGTGTAATCCACACACATTCTCCACTTTCCATTTTTTTTAACACCAGCACCGGATTAGCCAACCACTTCGTGTGGAACACTTCAACTATGAATCCTGCAGCCAACAGTCTGGCCACTTCTTCTCCTATAGCCTTGCGCCTTTCTTCGTTGAAGCGGCGTAGATATTGTTTGACCGGTTCAAACTTCGGATCAATGTTAAGACTGTGCTCAGCGAGTTCCCTCGGTATACCTGGCATGTCAGAAGGTTTCCATGCAAAGATATCCCGATTCTCACGGATGAACTCGATGAGCGCGCTTTCCTATTTAGGATCAAGGTTAGCGCTGATAGTGAACTGCTTGGATGAATCACCTGGCACAAAGTCAACTTACTTGGTTTCCTCTGCAGATTTGAACTGCAATGCCGGATCATGCTCTGTAGTTGGCTTCTTCAACGGGGACATATCTGCCGGATCAACATTGTCTTTGTAAAACTTCAATTCCTCCGTAGCACATACTGCCTCCGCATAAGCAGCGTCTCCTTCTTCGCACTCTAATGCAATTTTACGACTTCCATGAACCGTGATGGTTCCTTTGTGACCCGGCATCTTGAGTTGCAGATAAACATAGCACGGCCTAGCCATAAACTTGGCGTAAACCGGCCATCCAAACATGGCATGATATGGGCTCCGGATCTTTACCACCTCAAAGGTTATCGTCTCTGACCTGGAACCATATTCATCTCCAAAGGTAACTTCTAGGTCAATTTTCCCAACCGGGTAAGCTGATTTACCTGGCACGACTCCATGAAACATCGTGTTTGACTGCCTCAGCTTCTTATCTGTCAGCCCCATGCGACGGAAGGTCTCATAATACAAGATACTGATGCTGCTGCCGCCGTCCATGAGAACATTGGTGAATTTGTATACACCTACCTGTGGTGCTACCACTAGGGCCAATTGGCCCGGATTATCAACTCGCGGCGGGTGATCCTCTTTGCTCCACACAATAGGATGTTCCGACCAACGCAGGAATCGTGGTGTTGCCGGCTCAACCGCGTGAACCGCCCGCTTTAAGACCTTTTGATCTCGTTTGCACAAACTCGTAGTGAACACATGATAGTGTCCGCTACTCAGCTCCTTCGGATTATTTTGATATTCGGATTGCTGCTGCTGCTGACGCTGCTGATTGCCTTGATTGTTGTGATTACCTTGGCCCTGCTGCTAGTTGTTTTGGCTATTGTAGCCGCCCTGACCATACTAATGGTTGCCTTGATTATTGTAACTGCCCTGACCATACTGATGATTGCTTTGGTTATTGTAGCCACTGTTGTTGCCATGATATCCTGATCCGGAGCAGTTCCCCTGGTCACCCGGACCATGAAACCCGAGGCCTGAACCGCTGCCTGGTGGCCTGTTGTTAGATCTAACCCGGTTCATAGCCTCCATCATGGCCCTACATTCTGCCCAGGTATGTTTAGCTAGATGCTCCTTTGATCCATTTTTCGGGCAAGGCTCGTTCTATTGTTGCTCCCAATTAAGGAACCCCCCGCCGTTTTGTGGAGGCGGTTTACCCTTGTGCGCTGAAAGCACCCTTGAACTTGGGTATTGGCCACGAAATTAGAGCCACCTTCTGCCTTTCGTTTTCCGAGGAAGCTTGCTCCGACCGGATTAGCCTGCGCCGATTTACCGGGTTTATTTTCCTTTCCAGATTTATCTCCATCCGCCTCTGGATACTTAGTGTTGTCAGAGTCCCCATACTTTACCAAAGCGCTCATGAGAGTTCCCACGTCATTAAAATCCTGTTTGAGCCGTCCCAGCTTTAACTTTAGAGACTCAAACCGGCAATAGTTTTCCAGTGTTACTATCGCCGTACTGGGGTTGATACCGTTTGAAGAGTGCAGGATTTCTGACACTCGCCGGACCCATGCACTCGTAGGCTCCTGCTCTCCTTGTATACATGCCGCTAGGTCCACCACTGACATCAGCTGCTTGCACGTGTCCTTGAAATTTTTGATAAACTGGCGGCGTAACTCACCCCATGATCCGATGGAGTTAGGTGGTAAGCCCTTTAACAAGGTCAGGGCTGTACCCTCAAGCATCATGGTAAAGTACTTCGTGCAAGCCGCTTCATCTACGTCTAGCATCTCTGTAGCCATCTCATAACTCTCAATCCAAGCCTCTGGAGCCAAATCTGCTGTGTAGTTAGGCACCTTACGTGGACCCTTGAAATCCTTAGGTAACCTTACGCTTCGTAAAGCAGGAATAAGACACGGTACTCCAAATGAACTCGTCGTGACTCCTGTCTCTGCTATGGTTGTGTGAACCGGCGTCGTTTGACAGATCTCCTCACGAGCCGTAGGTCTGGCCCGGTTTACCGCCTCCTGGGCTTGCGCCTCTGCGCCCGCCGGGTTATCCTGTCTGTGACGATGTCGCCTCCGTTCACTGCTGGACACCTTCGGTTCATCCCAATGCCTAGTATAACTCCGGCTATGGCGGGGCGTTGAATGAAGTCTCTCCCTGCTGTAAGAGTACGCTTGCTGCTGTGTCAATGCCGTGTTGAGCAGATCTTTGACCCTGCGTGCTTCCATTGCCACGGGGGATGTCCCCTCAATGGGTAAAGCGGCCAGGCGCGAAGCGGCAGCGACAATGTTGTCTAAAGGGTTCGAGTAGTGGCCAGGAGGGGTGGGGATGTGAGGGGTGTGCATAAACCGTCGATCTTGCTCCGCAGTGGGTTGTCGTGCCGGTTCACCGGTCACTGGGGCTCCCCTCCAGTTTGCCTCCGGATTATTGCTGGCTCCCGCTCCTGGCGTCCCAAAGAGATACATCGCCTCATAGACCGGCGGTAAACGAGGCTGGTGCCTTCTATCCCTTACTCCCTGCGCAGAGGCCTGATCCATCCTTAACTGAAAAGCTTGAGAATCCAGCTCTGCCTGTCTTGTTGCTATCATAGCTTTCTCTGCATTTAGATCCTGCATGGCTTGCTCTATCCGGCCCTTCAGCTGCAGGATTTCTGCATCATGCTGCGCCTTGTCTGCGGGAGCCACCACTGCTACTGCCCGTGATGTCAACTCCTCTACCAAGGTCGATAGAGTGTCAGCGGCCGAGGGAGCTTGGCCACTCCCCCATGCTCCGGCTGTGAATGCCCTAGTCACCGTGGGCTGCGGCGTAGGTTGTGATCCGGCCATAAAGACAACCACCCGGTTTGGCAGATCCAGGGGTTCCGGAATACTGTTCCCGTCGGACACACCCTCAGACCGGCCGTCCCGCAACAGATACAAGGATTCAGTCTCTCCGGATGAGGATTCATCATCGGAATAGACAACTATCTCGCCACCAGAATCTGATCCGTCCTCGGCTTGGACTCCATGTATTGCCCCAACGAAAACGTGCTTCACGGCAGGCTGAATCCAGGGCGATCTCGCACGCTGACCCGGCTCGATGATGTCGGAGAAGATGTCCGGCTCAGGTCCCGGTTCGCCAATCTTGCCGATGAAGACGTGGATGCCGCCGAAGGGAACCCGGTACCCGTATTCGATTGAATTGGCCTCCGGGCCCCAGCCAGCGTCGTCGATGTAGATCCGGCCGCGGCGACTCTTGGTCATCCGGTCGACCGCGTAGCCCTTGAGTCCTTCAAAGCTGCCCTTCAAGAACTCGAAACCATCGTGCGGAGGCCCCAAGGTGGGCGCCAACTGTCGTGGAATTAGCACGGCAGATGTCCGGTTTAATGGACTTAGTGATGAAACCATCGCACGAGTTAGCTTGAAGGGGTTAAAAGCACACAAAGGACACAGAGGGTTTATACTAGTTCGGCCCCTTCGATGAAGGTAAAAGCCTACGTCTAGTTTGGTTTGGTATTGCTTGGGCATCAATGAACAGGGAGCGGATTGCTTGCCTGTGTCTCGACGGGTTGTCTCTTGTCCCTGAACCGTCGCCGGGTCGTCCCTTTATATAGAGGTGACGCCCGGTTTGGTTTACAGAGTCCCGAGGCCGGCTCATATTTGTGTCCACCTCGGTCTCTTCTCTTTCTTCCTTATCTCTCAAGTTACATGATAAGATGGTTTCCAAACCGTAACTCTACACATGGGCCCTAAGCCTTCATGGGCCGTAATCTCCACTGAGCTTTACAATTATACAATCATATCACCATAATCCGGTTTACCCTAGCCGGTTTACACCTGCTAATAATATCCCTGACATCTCCGATGATGCGTGAGTGGTTCTTTGTAGACCTACGGGTCCGTAGTTAGTAGCTACTCCCTACGTTCCTAAATATTTGTCTTTCTAGATATTTCAAATGGACTACAAATACGGATGTATGTAGACATATTTTAGAGTGTGGATTCACTCATTTTCCTTCGTATGTAGTCACTTGTTGAAATCTCTAGAAAGACAAATATTTAGGAACGGAGGGAGTAGATGGCTTCCTCTCCCTAATTTGATTATCAATACAATGGTCTCTTGGAGATCCATATGATGTAACTCTTTTTGCGGTGTGTTTGTTGGGCTCCGATGCACTTTGAGTTTATGATCAGATCTATCTTTTTATATCCATGAAAGTTATTTGAGTCTTCTTTGATCTCTTATGTGCATGATTGCTTATAGCCTCGTATTTCTTCTCCGATATTTGGGTTTGGCCAACTTGATCTATTTATCTTGCAACGGGAAGAGGTCCTTTACAGTGGGTTCGATCTTGTGGTGCTTGATCCCAGTGACAGAAGGGGAATCGAGACGTATGTATCATTGCTACTAAGGATAAAATGATGGGGCATATTTCTACATTAATAGATCTTATCTACATCATGTCATCGTTCTTTAGGGATTTTACACCACCTGGATCCAAATTCTTTAGGGATTTTCTTCATTTCTTTGACCTCCGCCCCCAATACCTCAGCCCAAACTCAATAATGAACTTAAGCCAACTTCAAGTCTTCTGCGAAGTTTATCTGTAGAGCCCATTTCCTCTTCATTCCAATAATTCTTTTACATAAAACCGCCAGTCGGAATGTGCAGACGGCCCTATCCTCGAAGTAGGTAGGGAATCTTTGTAGAGGCGCTGAGACGGTTCTTTCCCCAAGGTCACACTAGCGAGTCATCTAAAAGGATGGAATTATAGTTGGTTCTACTGCCGGAACACTACCCTCACCAAGGAAAACCTCTTGCTGGGTTACAGGCTCACTCGACTTGGCAATCCTTCCTTCCCAGCTTATGGCACAGATGAAGAACGCCAGGCGATTGCCCCCTTGTTTTCCAAGATAAGGTCCTTGCAGGTGATTGTCCTCACTGGAATTGATCTAACCCGGTACTGGATCAGCTGGCGGGTGCTGCTCCTGAGCCGCCGCACTAACTTTTTCGTATTTTCAACTACAAAATTTGCCACAAAATAAGTCGTAAACTAAAACTGAGAAAGTAAGAACAAAAACTAAAAATTAACTTTAACAAATACTCTAAACACAAAGACTAGGAATACTAAACTCCTCCCCAGCAACGGCGCCATAAAAAGGGCTTGATATCTCCTTTATATTGATCCGGTATTGGAATAAGAAAGGGTGTCCCTCTCCAGAGGTGACCCTGGGTATCAAACCCATGTGAGGAAGATTCCCTCGAAGCAATGGTCTCTAGCAAGCTTTTGCCAAAGTGTCAAATCTAGCTTTTGACTGGATCAGCAAGCAAATTGTAATTCAAACACTTACAATAAAAATAAGTTATGGGGATGAGGTCTTAATGCTTACAATCATGTATTGGTGTTGGGATCAAAGTTGATATTAGTTTGTGCTTGGGAAGTCACCCATCAAGAGGTGCTTTCTTCATATTAGAGTGGGGGGATGTGTCCAAATGACATCTTGTCTGGCACGAGTCCTACATCAAGAATCGGTTGTCCTACCGAAGGCCCTATCCGTCTTGCGGGGTTGCCCCGATAATTAAGATAATAATATCAGACAAAAGCATTGGGTGTTTAATGACAACACCTCATGAATCCCCAAGGATATGATCCATCTTGCCCTACTCAACCTTACTGTCACCAGCGTTTGGTATAACACTTCATGATCCTTTGCTCCGAGCCTCACTGATCTATGATCCTGGGTACTTGCAGGGATGAAGATCATGGACAAGACAAGAGACACTTCATGAAACAATTTTATTCACACATACGAGACATTGTGTCAAAGACTTCCATTGATCCCTCCAACAAATCCATGGGGTTGCAAGGCTCACGCCTCACCTATGACTTAGCGAACTACTTGTTGGAAATATGCCCTAGAGGCCATAATAAAATGGTTATTATTATATTTCCTTGTTCATGATAATTATCTATTGTTCATGCTTTAATTGTATTATTATTCGGAGATCGTAATGCATGTGTGAATACATAGACCACAATATGTCCCTAGTGAGCCTATAGTTGACTAGCTCGTTGATCGATAGATGGTTACGGTTTCCTGACCATGGACATTGGATGTGATTGATAACGGGATCACATCATTAGGAGAATGATGTGGTGGACAAGACCCAATAGTAAGCATAAGAATGTGTAGTTCGTATGATAAAGCTTTTCCAATGTCAAGTATCCTTTCCTTAGACCATGAGATTGTGCAACTCCCGAATACCGTAGGAGTACTTTAGGTGTGCCAAACGTCACAACGTAACTGGGTGTCTACAAAGGTACACTACGGGTATCCCCGAAAGTATCTGTTGGGTTGGCACGAATCGAGACTGGGATTTGTCACTTCGTATGACGGAGAGGTATCTCTGGGCCCACTCGGTAAGACATCATCGTAATGACCTCAATGTGACTAAGGGGTTGGTCACGAGATGATGTGTTACGGAATGAGTAAAGAGACTTGGCGGTAACAAGATTGAACAAGGTATCAGTATACCGACGATCGAATCTCGGGCAAGTACTATACTGGTAGACAATGGGAATCCTATACGGGATTGATTGAATCCTTGACATCGTGGTTCATCTGATGAGATCATCGTGGAACATGTGGGAGCCAACATGGGTATCCAGATCCCGCTGTTGGTTATTGGCCAGAGAGATGTCTCGGTCATGTCTGCATGATTCCCGAACCCGTAGGGTCTACACACTTAAGGTTTGATGACGCTAGGGTTATAGGGAATGTATGTACGTGGTCATCAAATGTTGTTCGGCGTCCTGGATGAGATCCCGGACGTCACGAGGAGTTCCGGAATGGTCTGGAGCTAAATATTTATATATGGGAAGTCATATTTTGGTCACCGGAGTGATTTCGGGGTCACCGGTATTGTACCAGGACCACAGGAAGGTGTCCGGGGGTCCACCGGGTGGGGCCACCTACCCCGGTGGGTCAAGTGGACTAAGTAATAGGGGAAACAGCCCATGGTGGGCTAGTGCGCCCCCCTCAAGGGCCCAAGGCGCCTAGGATTGGGAAACCCTAGGGATGGGGGCGCCAAGTCCCCTCCACCTGGCCGCCGCCTCCCCTCTATATCTGATCTTGGGGGGGCGGTCCTCTCTCCCTTGCCCCTATATAAAGAGAGGGGGTGGGAGTGCAGCCGCACCTAAACCCTTGCGCAGACCTCCCCCTCTCCCAACTCCTCCTCCTCTCCTGCAAAGCTTGGTGAAGCCCTGTCTGAGTACCACGCTCCTCCACCACCACCACGCCGTCGTGCTGCTGCTAGACGGACTCCTCCCCAACCTCTCCCTCTCCTTTCTGGATCAAGGCGCGGGAGACGTCACTGGGATGCACGTGGGTTTAACGCGGAGGCACCATTGTTCGGTGCTTAGATCGAATTCGGGCGCGATCTGAATCGCTTCGTGTACGACTCCACCGACCGCGTTCTTGCAATGCTTCTGCATCGCAATCTTCAAAGGTATGAAGATGCACTCCCCTCTCATTGCTAGTAAACTCCATAGATAGATCTTGGTGATGCGTAGAAATTTTTTGAATTTCTGCTACGGTCCCCAACAGTGGCATCATGAGCTAGGTCTATGCGTAGTTACTTTGCACGAGTAGAACACAAGTTGGTGTGGGCGTAGATTCTGTCAATTTACTTGCCGGTACTAGTCTTATCTTGATTCGGCGGCAGCGTGTGATGATGCGGCCCGGACCGACCTTACACGTATGCTTACGTGAGACAGGTTCCACCGACTGACATGCACCAGTTGCATAAGGTGGCTAGCGGGTGTCTGTCTCTCCCACTTTAGTCGGATTGGATTCGACGAAAAGGGTCCTTATGAAGGGTAAATAGTAATTGGCATATCACATTGTGGTTTTGGCGTAGGTAAGAAACGTTCTTGCTAGAAACCTATAGCAGCAACGTAAAAAACTTGCAACAACAATTAGAGGACGTCTAACTTGTTCTTGCAGCATGTGCCGTGTGATGTGATATGGCCAAAAGGATGTGATGAATGATATATATATGTGATGTATGAGATTGATCATGTTCTTGTAATAGGAATCGCGACTTGCATTTCGATGAGTATGACAACCGACATGACCCATAGGAGTTGTCTTATTTTATTGTATGACTTGCGTGTCATTAAAAACACGATGTAATTACTTTACTTTATTGCTAACGGTTAGCCATAGTCGTAGAAGTAATGTTTGGCGAGACAACTTCATGAAGACACGATGATGGAGATCATGATGATGGAGATCATGGTGTCATGCCGGTGACGATGATGATCATGGAGCCCCGAAGATGGAGATCGAAAGGAGCAAAGTGATATTGGCCATATCATGTCACTATTTGATTGCATGTGATGTTTATCATGTTTTACAACTTATTTGCTTAGAACGGCGGTAGCATAAATAAGATGATCTCTCACTAAAATTTCAAGAATTGTGTTCCCCCTAACAATGCACCGTTCCTAAGGTTCGTTGTTCCAAAGCACCACGTGATGATCGGGTGTGATAGGCTCTAACATTCGCATACGACGGGTGTAAGCCATATTTACACACGCAATACACATGGGGTTGACTTGACGAGCCTAGCATGTAAAGACATGGCCTCGGAACACAGAAGACCGAAAGGTCGAACATGAGTCGTATAGAAGATACGATCAACATGAAGATGTTCATCGTTGATGACTAGTCGGTCTCACGTGATGATCGTACACGGCCTAGTCTATTCGGATCATGTATCACCTCTGTTGGAAAAGGCAGTGCCTAGGAGGCTCTTAGGCACGCCTAGGCGCTAGGCAATGGCCAAACACCTCGCCTAGGGCATAAATGGATGTCTAGACAGGGCATACCCAAGCTTAGACGCTTGAGTCTCCTTGAATATTTCTTGGGGGTGGATGGGGGCATCCCCAAGCTTGAGCGCTTGACACTCCTGAATCTTTTTATCATCTTCTGTCGCACACTTGAAAACTCCTTTCATACATAACTCATCGTAATCTGATTAGCGAGGTTAGTACCCATAATAAAATAATTGTACCTTTCTGGAAATAAAGATATTCTTGAAGGTCTACTGTTTCTCAAGATTGCCAAAAGGTTTTTGCAAAGAAAAAGCAAGCACTTGATTTGCAAAATGAAGGAAAAGCAAAACAGGACAGAATCTGTGAAAAACAGAACAGCAGGTAGTAATTGATTTGTTCGGGGCACTTCTGCAACTCTAATTAAAAAACTCAGAACAGACGCACGAAAGACAATTATATAGAGCATGCTGTCGAAAAAATTCAGACCAAAAAGATGATCTGGTGATTTTATACGAATTTTTCTATCCAAGGATAGAATTTGTTTCCTGGACAGCACCTCACAACTTTTGAACTTTCTAGCAATCAGAGGCTACACTTGGCACAAAATTGAAAAGCAAAGATACAATGATGATTCTACAGTAGTAACAACATCAAGAGACAACAAAAGCAAAATAAATTTATTCATTGGGCTGCCTCCCAAAAGCGCTTTTTTTATGCCTTTAAGCTAGGCATAATGCATATAGATCAAGTTTTATCAAGAGTAAAAGAATAGCTAGCCCGTACAACGGACTCAAAAGGTAACTTGATCTTCTTTCGAGGGAAGTGTTCCATCCCTTTCTTGAGAGGAAACTGAAATTTTATATTACCCTCTTTCATGTCAATGATAGCACCAACGGTGCGTAAAAAGGGACGTCCCAAAATAATTGGACAAGAAGGATCACATTCAATATCCATAATAGTAAAATCAACGGGAACATAATTATCATTGACAACGATAAGAACATCGTCGATCCTCCCCAAAGGTTTCTTTATGGAAGAATCAACGAGACGGACACCAAAAGAACAAGAATCAAAAGGTTTCAATTTAAGCATATCATATATTCTTTTGGGCATAACAGAGGTACTAGCTCCAACATCACATAATGCATAGCAAGAGAAGTCATTCAATTTAATTTTTATCATAGGATCCCAACCATCTTCTAGCTTTCTAGGTATGGAGGCTTCTACTCTAAGTTTCTCTTCTCTAGCTTTGATAAGAGCATTAGTGATATGCTCCGTGAAGGCAAGGTTAATCGTGCTAGTGCGGGGGTCTCTAGACATCTTGTGGAGGAAATCAATAACTTCGGTAAGAGTGCAACTATCAAAATCAAGGTCACTAGCATCAAGTAAAGTGGTAGTGGTGTCCTTTAGGTTCACATGTTTGGTAGTTTCTATAGTCATAGCATCACCATTAATAGGTCCAATGGGACCAGGAGTACATTGGGTGCTAAGAGTTTGGATATCCTCAACAACTTGGATAGTAGCAACAGTGTGGTGGGTAGGAAGGCTCTTAATTCTATCCTCTTCCTCCGTTTCTCTAGCCCATCTTTCTTTAAGTTTAGCCATCATCCTAATATTCTCATTAATTTGCACTTGAGTAGCATTAATAGGAGTGACCTTCCTCTCCTCAAGAGGAGAAGTTTTAATTTTAAGCAATTCTATCTCATTGGCTAAATGGTCTACCTTCAAAGAGAGATCACCTAGTTTGTTTAGTTTTTCTTCTACACTATTATTAAAGGCTTTTTGGGTAGTGATGAAATCTTTAAGCATAATCTCTAGTTCAGTATTGGAGTTCTTGGTGCTAAGATAAGCATTGTTATTCCCATAAGAATTAGAGGGGAACGGTCTAGGATTGCTACCAAAATTACTCCTATAAGCATTGTTGTTAAAATTGTTTCTAGAGATAAAGTTCACATCTACTTGTTCTTGAGCAATCAAAGAATTTAAAGGAACATCACGAGGATCAACAGAGGATTGCTTCGAAAGTAGCGACATGATCAAGTCAACTTTTTCATTTAAGGAGGAAATCTCCTCGACAGAGTTTACCTTCCTACCTGTTGGAGCACGTTCGGTGTGCCATTGGGAATAGTTGGTCATCATGTCATCGAGAAGCTTCGTGGCAGCACCAAGTGTAGTTGACATAAAGGTTCCTCCCGCGGCCGAATCTAACAAGTTCCGCGAGGTAAAGTTCAAGCCTGCATAAAAAGTTTGGATAACCATCCAAGTAGTCAAACCGTGAGTAGGGCAGTTCTTGATAAGAGATTTCATACGTTCCCAAGCTTGGGCAACGTGTTCATTATCCAATTGTTTAAAATTCATTATATTACTTCTTAGTTCGATAATTTTAGCAGGTGGATAGTATTTCCAATAAAAGCATCTTTGCACTTGTCCCATGAATCTATGCTATTTCTAGGCAAAGACTGAAACCAAATTTTAGCTCCTCCTCTCAAGGAGAAAGGAAAAAGCTTAAGCTTAACAATATTACCATCTATTTCTTGGTACTTTTGCATATCACAAAGTTCAACAAAGTTGTTCAAGTGTAAAGCAGCATCATCTCCAGCACCGGAGAATTGATCTTCCATGACTAAGTTCAGTAAAGCAGGTTTAATTTCATATGAAGGTGCTGAAGTGGCAGGTGTAGTGATAGGTGTGCTGATAAAGTCATCGTTGTTGTGACTAGTGAAGTCACACAACTTGGTGTTTTCGGTGGAACCCATTGTAGCAAGCAAGCAAGATAACTATTTTTGTGATTTTCGATAAAAGATACTAAAGCAAAACTGAAAGGTAAACTAACAAGACTAAAAGCAAAGGTAAAAGATAGCGTGCAACTCCCCTATCCTGAAGAGTGGAGTCCCCGGCAATGGCGCCAGAAATTGCTTTGCTAGGTGGCTTCTCACCCCTTGTTGGTTACCCCAAGTGGAAGGTTTGAGATGCAGTGTAGCAGAAGTTTTCCCTTGGTAATACCAAGGATCGATTTCCCAGAGACTCCTAGTTTCAACAAGAAGGTGTCAACTACTAACGGCGCCAGATATTAGCAATCAACGTGGACCTGCACACAGATACAAATAACTTTGCTCCCAACTAGTACAGAGAGGTTGTCAATCCCTCCGGCCTTGTAGTTTACAAAGGATCAAACGCAAGTGATAATAGTGATAGGTATAATTGCAATAGTAAGTAAATAGCGGAAAAGTAAATAGCGGATGTGATCAATGATGGTGATATGGACCGGAGTCTCATGATGTTCACTAGTGATGTCTCTCTCCCAAAAGACAATAAAACAGCTATGTGAGGTAAACGAATTACAGCTGGGCAATTGACAAGACCATGTGCGCAAACCAATGCTGACTACATTGCAAGAAAGGTTGAGGTTCAAAGCATGGGCGGTACGCCAAAGTAAGTAGACCGAAATCCATCAATATCTACTACTAATCATCCACCTTGAGATATCTATCCAGAACATCTCGTTGGTATTAAGTTGAGAGTCCCACCCATAGTGTAAACTCAATGCAACAGACAACTGCATTAAAAGAACTTTGTGTAAAGTAAACAATCCTTGCACCCGCGGGCACAAGCACCGTTGTTTTCCCCCTTGTGGCAACAGAACATCCCCTAGACTCATGTTTCTGTCACTCAAACTAGTCATCGAGGGGCATGAACCCACAATCGAGCATAACGTTCCCTCTTGGAGTCACTACCTACTACTTGGCCAAAGCAATAAATAACAACGCAGAACATGCAAGAATTACTTACGAACATAAACATAAAAGAGGTGAATCAAATATATTACTCAAACACAATCTGAACATAATCTCATAATCCATCGGATCCCAGCAAACTCATCATAGCAACAGCATAAGGATTACATATGTGCCTCGATCATGTAGGGCAGCTCACGAGGACTAATTAGTGAAGCACAAGAACGGGAGGAGAACATCACATAGCTACTGGTCATGGACACATGGTCCAAGGGAGACTACTCACAACTCATCCGGGAGGCGTCCATGGTGGTGGAGAAGCTCCCAGTGGTGATCCTCCCCTCCGGCAGGGTGCCGGGAAGGGTTCTCCTGGTGCTCCCGATCTTGGAAGCGGCGGCAGCGGCGGAACAGAGATGAGATCGCGAAAAAGAGTTCCTGTTTCGAGGGTTTCGGGAGACGCTTTAAATATATGCCAAAGGGGGCATCGGAGGAGCCTCGGGTGGCCCAGGCGCCCCCTCGGCGCGACCCAGGGGGGCGCGCCGCCAGGGCGCCTGGAGCCCTGGTGCCCCCCCCCCCCTCCGGCTGTCCTTCGGGCGCACGGAAGTTTCTGGAACGCTGATTTTTTATATAATTTTTCTGGATTTTTCCTGGCAGTTCTCGTAACGTGAAAACCTGAAATACAAAAATAGCCGAAAACAGAAACTGGCACTGGGGTGCACTTAGTTAATAGGTTAGTCCAAATATGATCAAAAGTGTATGGAAGTGTATAAATATCATAGCAATATCACCCAAAAGAGGCATGGAGCAATCAGAAATTATAGATACGTTTTGGACGTATCACAGCCCTGCAGGCTTATCAATCTATTCGAATAGCCGTTGTTCACGGTACGGACAACTTGGTTACTCTCACAGTTCATAGACAAGTTGATGGATACTACTAAAAGCCTCAAGACAAGTGTGAGTGCCGTGGATGGCCCTTCCGTACCCCTGTTGACAACTTGGTTACTCTCACAGTTCATAGACAAGTTGGCTTTCTGCTATGAACTCCACTACCCCTGTTGATAATGTTGCATGTATGATAGGTTCTGTTGTAAGACTTGTTGAGTACCTTTTTACTCAAGTTTGCTTAATAACTGTTGCAGAGGAGAACCCTGCCCCTTCTGATGGGTTCTACATAGACGTTGACGTCGACGAGTAGCTTGCTACCCAGACGGATATCCTGAGATTGTGAAGGGCCTTGTAGATAGTCAGGCTACACCAAGCCTGTTTTATTTTCTAAGTTGTCTGTACTCAGACATGTAGCTTCCGCTTGTGCTTGTATGACTGTATGACTTGAGTGTTAGGTCATGTGACCCCTACCTGTATGGATATGCTATGTATGGCTCTTTGGAGCCTCTTAAATAAAGTACTTTGAGTCATAGAGTTCTGTTGTGATGCAATGTTGTATTTGCACATATTGAGCATATTGTGTGTATGATTGAAATGCTTGGTATGTGTGGGATCCGACACCTAGTTGTTTTCCTTTGGTAGCCTATCTTACAGGGAACTGCCTCCTAGTGTTTCCAATGAGCCTTGGTAGCTTGCTACTGCTCGGAACACATAGGCTGGCCGGCATGTGTCCTTCTTCGTTCCTGTGTCTGTCCCTTAGGGGAAATGTCACGCGTTGTTCCTTTAAGTCCATGTAGCTTGCTACGACTTGGGTTCATACATTGATGACCGACACGTTCGTTGCTGGGTCATGAATGCATGCCTCTGTAATTTAGTGCCACTTTTGGTTTATAACTAGCCATGTCGGCCCGGGTTCTCTATCATGTGGATGCTAGCGACACTGTCATATACGTGTGCCAAAATGCGCAAACGGTCTCGGGCCTGGTAAGGTGGCACCCGTGGGGATACCGTGCGTGAGGCCGCAAAGTGATATGACGTGTTACAAGCTAGATCGGTGTGACTTAGGATCGGGGTCCTGACAGCGTTGGCATCAGAGCCGGACTGCCTGTAGGTTTCTCAAGCCAAACTAGTCAATGTTGAGTCTAGAAAAATTATTAGTTATATGTAGGGGAATTGATTGTGGAAGGGAACGTAAAGCTCTTTTTACTTCTTTACCTTATGCCTTTCTGATCTGAGTCAGTCTATTCTTTCTACGGGGGTTTAGGACTAGGCCTCTTATCCTTACTAGGTTCACATGTTACTAATCCGTTGACTCTTAGGATTGTTGGTTTCAAGCCTCAGTTCAGTTTCTCCCCCTTTAGTATGATGATTAGTTGGACCCGGAACCTTGATATGATATTGTTGAGTGGCTATGCTATCATTTGTATGATGTCTCAAAATCTTTTTTGAGCATTTACAGTTGTTATGCTGCCCGATTTCTTCGAGAAATACTAATGCCTTTGCATTACTTCGTGTTTTAGATGTCTGGCCGCACACCTCACCAAGTGGTTCGTTTGACTCGGTGCATTAATGTGCCCGGTCACACGGCCATGCTAGTCCGTGTGTTGACTGAGACCGGTTACCGCTGGTATCCTGAGTACACCGTGGAGAAACAGTACCTGAATTTCAATCAGAGTCAGTATTTCTGCACAGTCCGGATATACCCCTCATATCCCGGAGCCAACGACCCCATCCATTGGTCTTATGGACTTGGGGTTACTATCGAGATGGCAGTGCAGGATGCCGCTTATTCGATGATGACCATCCTCCGGGCTAGGCATGCCCTGCTGCTGAACACTGAGTTCTGTTACCTGGCAGCCTCACTTCCTGGAGAGGAAGGCTACTACACTGGTCTGTATACTGATGCTGCTCATGAGGAGCCACTGCTTCAGACTACTGTCCAGAAGCTAGAGGATAGGGACCGTGAGCTCCGTGCCCTCCGAATGGAGCTGTATAACACTCAAGCCGCCCACTGGACTACTTTGACACGGCTTGCACCTGCTGTGCACGCCGGATATCTGGATATGCGGGATTTGTACCCCGTGCGGACTCGTTGGCCTGATCGTATGGATTGGCGTGACTTTGGGGGTATTACACCTCCACGTGGGTGTCGGTTACCACCAGCATCAGGCCAGAGGCCACATCCATGTCCCTATGGTCCACAGCCTTCGAGTGCTCAAGAGTTTCAAGATCCATCTGTTTCACGCCCGGGCTATGGTGGTAATCTTTACGAAGATTACTACGGGAACGTCTGAGCTAGACCGTGGGAGTAGTAGTATCGTAGTTGTTGTATTTCCACAGTCCTGCGTGTCTTGTGGAATATGACTTAGCTAGTACTGAGTTCCGGAGGTGTAGTTAAATAATGTATAGGAGCTTGGAATGCCTCTGATGGGATGTATCATCTTTCACCGCAGTTGTACTTTAGCCTTGGCTTGTACTAAACTATGTATGGTGTGTATGACCACTGGTGTATATATGACAGTTTCTATATTACCATGTCGTACGGATGAACATCTCTGCATTCCGTGTCATCCATTACATTTTGCACTCCTATGTCAAGTTTTTGCCAGCCTTGTCTAAACCGTTGTTTTGTTTTCCTAGGATGGTCAACACTCGCAGCACTCCTGCTGCTCAGGAGCAGGGTAAGGCTAGTGGGGCTAGAGATGAGAATCTGTCCCAGCCACCCTCCTTGGCTGAAGTTATGCTCGAGGAAGAACGGAACAAGAGAGAGGCCAACCGTCTGCTGGAACGCATAGAACAGAACACTGGGTTCCGTCAGATGAATGATGTGGTGTCAATCAATGACTTTATCAAGATGTGCCCACCGAAGTTCCATCACTCCACTGAACCTCTGGATGCGGATGATTGGCTTCGTAGTATCACCCACAAGCTACACTCTGCCCGTGTGGCCGAAGCTGACAAGGTTACCTACGCCGCCTACCATCTTGAGGACCCTGCCAGTCTATGGTGGGAGAACTTTGAGGCTATGCGTCCTGCTGGCCAAACCACTACTTGGGTTGAGTTCAGTGAGGCATTCCGTGAACATCACATTCCGGAAGGTCTCATGGATCGCAAGCGGGAGGAATTCTGCAATTTCACCCAGGGTCGGTTAACCGTGGATGGCTATAGTCGCGAGTTTGGCAACTTGGCACGCTATGCACCTGAGGAAGTATCCACCGATGCCAAGAAGCAGGCGAGATTCCACAAGGGACTCAGCCCTGAACTTTGCCGAGATCTACGTTTGCACGAGTGCACCTCCTTCCAGAAGTTGGTGAACAAAGCTATCAGTGCTGAGATAGGGCAGACTGATTTCGAAGCCACACGCAAGCATGCTCGTGATTTTGGTTCCTCATCCGGCGCTGGCTCTCACAAGCGCCGTGTGTGGGTTCCTAACACTACTCTGCTACCCAAGTACACACCGAGGCCATCCTATGAGGCGCCTCGCCCAACTCAACAGTATGCACCTGCCAAGACTTATGGAGTATCACCTACCAACTTTGCTCCACGCACTGGCACTGTGACATGATTCAAATGTGGAGAACCGGAGCACTACATGCGTGAGTGTCCTCAGAACCAGCCAGGAAAGCCCGTTGGCCGTGGTAAGCCAGCCGGCAAGGTGAACTTTGTCAAGCCAACCCCCACTGCACGTGGTCATGTCAACTATGTCTCTGCTGAGGAAGCTTATGAGGATCCTAACGTCGTTCTTGGTATGCTTCTTGTTAACTGCCATCCGGCATCTGTTCTTTTCGATACTGGAGCTTCCCATTCGTTCATATCTAAGAGCTATGCTCGAATGCACAACATGACTTTTTGTGACATGCCCACCACCATGGATATTCAAACTCCCAGCTCTAGATGGCAAACCTCTAGAGTAAGCCATGGGAATGAAATTCTTGTTGATAGACTTGTTTTCCTTGCATCACTAATCGCTCTCAAGTCCTCGGACATAAACATCATCTTGGGTATGGACTGGATAACAACTCATTACGCCAAGATTGATTGCTACACTAGGACTGTTCAACTTACACACCCATCCGGCAAGACAGTCAATGTCTTGACCCGAATGGCTGAGCGTCAGCTCTACTCTCTTAATGCCAGCCCTCTACCAGAACTTGAAGATATCTCGGTAGTCCGTGACTTCCCAGATGTTTTTATGGAAGAACTGCCAGGTGTTCCACCCGACAGAGATGTCGAGTTCGTGATAGATCTTATTCCAGGAACTGTCCCAATCTCTAGGAGACCTTATAAGATGGCACCCCTAGAATTAGCTGAGCTTAAGAAACAACTCGATGAGTCCTTGAAAAAGGGTTTCATCCATCCTAGTCCTTCCCCTTGGGCTTGTCCCATCCTCTTCGTTAAGAAGAAGGATGGAACGGAACGGATGGTTGTAGATTACCGACCTCTCAATCAGGTCACCATAAAGAACAAGTATCCGCTTCCCAGGATCAACGACCTGCATGATTAGCTCGTTGGATCCTCAGTCTTTTTCAAAATGGATTTGAGGTTGGGCTACCATCAAATCAAAATCAAGAACGGGGACATTCCTAAAACGGCTTTTGTTACTTGTTACGGCCAATACGAGTACACCGTCATGTCCTTCGGGTTAACCAATGCCCCAGCCACTTTCTCCCGGCTAATGAATTCTATATTCATGGAGTATTTGGATAAAATCGTCGTAGTATACCTCGATGATATACTCATCTACTCCAAGAACAAGAAAGATCATGCCGAGCATCTAAGGCTGGTATTGATGAAACTTCGAGAGCATCGCGTTTATGCCAAATTCTCTAAATGTGAATTCTGGTTTCCAGAAGTGACCTGTCTAGGCCATGTGATCTCTGGTAAAGGTACTGCCGTCAATCCCGAGCGAGTTCAAGCCGTTCTTCATTGGACTCCCCCTGAATCGGTCAAGCAAGTTAGGAGTTTTCTTGGCTTACCAAGCAATTGCCGACGCTTCGTCGAGAATTTCTCCAAGGTTGCTAAACCTCTAACTGAACTCCTCAAGAAAGATAAAAAGTTTGAGTGGACCCCACAGTGCGAGTCCAGCTTTCAAGAACTGAAAAGACGCCTGACATCTGCGCCCGTACTGGTACCACCAGACTTTTCCAAGGATTTTATTATCTACTGCGACGCCTTGCGACAGGGACTACGTTGCATACTCATGCAAGATCGTCAAGTGATCGCTTACGCATCTCGACAGTTGCATCCACATGAGGATAACTATCCTACACATGATCTAGATCTTGCAGCTGTAGTCCACGCACTCAAAACATGGCGACATTACCTTCTTGGTAATCGCTATGAAATCTTCACTGATCACCAAAGTCTGAAATACATCTTCACCCAACAAGATTTGAATCTCATGCAAAGACGTTGGGTTGAGTTGCTCACAGATTACGACTTAGGAATCACTTACACCCCTGGGAAGGCAAATTTCATGGCTGACGCACTGAGTCGTAAGTCTTATTTTAACAACATGATGTTACAACAAGGGAAACCACTTCTCCACGAGGAATTTCGTAAGCTTAACCTTCACATTGTTCCTCGAGGATTCCTTTCCACCTTGGTGGTGAAACCTACCCTTATGGATCAAATCATTGCTGCCCAGAAGTGTGATAAGGGTATATCTCGACTCCAGGAGAGCGTTGCTAGCGGAGCTGCTAGGAGTTTCTCTATGGATGATCGAGGTGTTGTCTTCTTTGAGAACCATTTAGTGGTTCCCAAGAACCAACATCTACGGCAGCCGATTCTTAAGGAGACTCATGAATCTCCCCTCGCGATTCATCCCGGTAGTACCAAAATGTATCAGGACATACGTCAGAGGTTCTGGTGGACTAGGATGAAGAGAGAAATCGCTCAATTCATTGCTAACTGCGAAGTTTGTCATCGAGTCAAAGCAGAGTATCAACGGCCTGCTGGCACCCTTCAACCTTTAGCTATTCCCAAATGGAAATGGGACAAGATCGGTATGGACTTCATTACCAGGTTTCCCAGGACCGGTAAAGGGAATAATGCTATCTTCGTCGTTATCGACCGCCTCTCCAAAGTAGCCCATTTCCTACCTGTTCGAGAGAGTATAACCGCTAGCCAGCTAGCAGACTTGTATATCTCTCGGATAGTATCACTTCATGGTGTGCCGTTGGAGATTAACTCAGACCGTGGAAGTCTTTTCACTTCACGATTTTGGGGAAGTTTCCAGAATGCTATGGGAACTCATCTCTCTTTCAGCACTGCCTTCCATCCTCAGTCAAGTTGTCAAGTGGAACGAGTCAATCAAATTCTGGAAGATATGCTTCGAGCCTCTGTCATCTCTTTCGGTATGGATTGGGAGAAGTGTCTTCCATTTGCCGAATTCGCTTATAACAATAGTTACCAAGCCAGCTTGGGCAAGGCTCCCTTCGAAGTTCTATATGGACGAAGATGTCGAACACCTCTTAACTGGTCAGAAACCGGGGAAAGACAATTCTTTGGTCCGGATATGATCCAGGAAGCAGAAGAGCAAGTTCGCATCGTTCATGATAAATTGAAAACAGCCCAGTCTCGCCAGAAGAGCCAATATGATAGTCATCATAAGGCTGTGACTTTTGAAGTCGGTGATAAGGCTTATCTTTGGGTTACTCCTCTTAAGGGAACCCATCGCTTCGGTATCAAAGGCAAATTGGCCCCTCGTTACATCGGTCCTTTTCGCATTCTTGCCAAACGAGGAGAAGTTGCCTACCAATTGGAACTACCCCCGCACCTTTCCAGAGTTCATGATGTCTTCCACGTTTCTCAACTCAGGTGTTGCTTCTCGGATCCTATTCGCGGAGTGGACCACGAAACGCTTGATCTCCAGGACAATCTCACATATCGAGAATACCCCGTTCGTATTCTTGATCAAACCGAGCGTACCACTCGACGTCGTAATATCAAGTTTCTCAAGGTTCAATGGTCACATCATTCCGAGAGTGAAGCTAATTGGGAAAGGGATGATCGTCTTTGACTTGAGTACCCCACCCTGTTTTCGAAGGAACCCGAATCTCGGGACATGATTCTTTTGAGTGGGGGTGAGTTGTCTCATCCCTAGTCAGTGCTTGCATTAGGACTAGCTAGAGTGTGCATCATGTTTACTTTTCATAGAAACTTGAAATGGGAATGACAGAAACCCCAGCACCCCTCTTCTAACAACTAGGGTTTGATAAAATATTTTCCAATGTACCCAAAATGCCCTTCAAAAATTTTCATCATTTCTGCCTTGGTCTTAAACTCTGCCAAAAAAGGTGCACAATTTTCTAGGACATCCAAGGTCTCTGGATTAATTCATATGGTATTTGCATTTGGGCATGTAAATGCTATAAAATATTTTATGTGCCCAAATAATCATAAATAAAATGTTCCATACTGTTCATATTATATACAGTGGGCATGACTAGTTTTATGAGCTATAAAAATGTTCTAGCATTTTTATTAATTCAACAAAGTTACAAAAGAAATGAACCAGAAAGTAAATAGAAAAAACGGAGGAAGCAGACTTACCTGAGCCCACTTACCTGTCTGGCCCAGACGGCCCAGCCCACCAGGGGCATGCCCGTCTTCTACCCCGTGCCAGCGCACGAAGCAGCTCGGTGGCGAGCGCCGCCGACGCGCCGGCCACCTCCTGCTTGCCTGGCTGCTCCCTCGACACCCTGGACGCCCCTAGGTGATGCCACGCACCCCCTGGCGCCTCTCTTACTCTCCCCCGTGTCTTCCCCCTCCTCTCTCCCCTCCGTCGAGCTCCACCGAGCGAGCTCGTCGCCGCCGATCGCTGCCACCGCGCCCTACGCCACTCCCTCGCCTCCCCGATGCACCATTAGCTCTGCTGCATCGCCCTGAAGCTCCCACCGACGCACACGACGCTAGAAACCCTACAACGCCCTCCCCGCCGTCGTCTTCAACCTTCGGCACCGGAGATCGCCGCCGCCCGTACGCCGCCGTCCGACCTCCCCCAAGCCCGCTTCGACGCCCTCTGCGACCGTTGTGAGCTCACGCTTCGAACCCCTCTCTCCCCGGGCTCGATTACGCCTTGTAGCCGCCGCCCCCTTGCTGACTGAAGCTCACCGCCGCCGTGGCCACAGGCGCTATGCCTCGCAACTGAGCATGCCAATAGAACCAGTGACTCGCCAGCAAGCAAACGCCACCCCTAACCCCTCCTCCCATGCACCACAACGCCGTCCCGGCCAACTCCGTGCGAGCGCTGCCGCGGATGAGCTCGTCGTTTTCAACTCCGGCGACCAATCGACCAACCAGTGGCACCGTTGGATGCGGTGCATCACCAGGAGCACATAGAACCCATCCGCGCGACAAATGGTCGCCGGAACAAGGATTCCGACGAGTCACCGCCGTGCGATATGGTCGTCGCCGGCCAAACTCCGGCGGGCTGCGTGGCTTGTTAATTAGGAGCTAATAGTGATTAGTTTAACCACCATAGTCACTGACAGTGGGCCCCACTGCATAGTCAAACCCAGTCAACTCTAGTTTTGACCGGGATTAGCCCAGAGACACTAACATGAGGGACCCACCAGTCAGGTTTGACCTGGATCAGGTCTGTTGGCTTGCTGATGTCAGCATGATGTAATGCTGACGCAGTAAAGGATTTTCTGGGATTATTTGATTTAAAAACAATTCAGGAAATTCCAGAAAATGCTTTAAACTTCAAAAAATCATATAAATTCAACAGTAGCTCAGATGGAAAAGATTTATATATGAAAATTGATCAGAAAAATCCAATCTTTCCAATGGCACTGGTTTCATGCATGTTTGAGCAAGTTAACCTTGATGTATACATTAAAACATGATAATGCACTTAAATAAATAATAGTTTGGGTTTCAATTTGAATCTTTGATTCAAATGGGCTCAAACCCTTCTGTTTATAAATGCATTAGCCCAAAACACATGCATCTTGCCATATCATGAGCATGCATCATATTGTTGCATTTGTTTGCTTATTGATTGTATCGCCGATGTTCTCCGTGTTAGGTCCTGTACCCGACAACCACTCTGTCAGGCAATCAATCATTGATCATTCCGATACAAACCCATCTTCTCGCTCCTGCTCTCTTTTACTGCATTAAGGGAACAGCATGTGAACTGCTACTTGCTGCGGTAGTTGAACCCTATTCCCTTGCATGACCTGTCATTGTCACAGTAAATAGTTGAAACCCACTAGCATGTGTAGGAGTTGATTGAGCAATGTGATGTGTGATCCACCATGCTATTTGTTTATGTTGCCTGCTCTACTTAGAGTTGTGTCAGGTCTGGTTCATCTGGGTGATGGATCAGAGTGAAATGATCATACCGGTAAAGAGAGGGAAGTGTGGAACTTGTTTGGTAAAGGTATCGATGAAAGGCCATTTAGGAGTACGTGGTGGGTTGTTTCATTGGAACCGTCCATAGGACCTGAGATCTATACGTCTGGTTCAAGTTATAGCTACTACCACACATTGGGCCCTGAAATATGACCCCGCTCGACTTATTGACTGCCCATGTTCTCTGTCTAGGAGTTGCAACTAGTTTCTGGTGTTTGTAGTCTACTGGTGGTCGTGCACAGCGCTGACCCTCGGATTGGGCTGTGATGCGACAGGTACGTAGCCGGGTGTACAGATCGCCCGTTTGGTGACTCGGGAACCCTGTACACATCGTTTGGGGCCGTGAGCGACACCCCGGCCGGATCTCCCCACGGATGGAACCCAAATAGGCGATAAACCTGGACAAGAGACTTGAGTGGTTTGTTAGGTCGTGGTCTACACCCACGTCGTCTTTCGCTTGAAGTCCGCCGAGCACATGTCGTGTGCAGACGCTAAGTGGTGTAAACATGTGTGAAGAAGTACACCCCTGCAGGGTTATCAATCTATTCGAATAGCCGTTGTTCGTGGTACGGACTACTTGGTTACTCTTACAGTTCATAGACAAGTTGATGGATACTACTAAAAGCCTCAAGACAAGTGTGATTGCTGTGGATGGCCCTTCCGTAGGATGACGGAAGAGGATCCTCGGTGGTGTATTGTTGTGGTGAGTAGAGGACTCGTGTACGTAGTATTATCTTGCTATCTGTTGAGAGTCGTAGTATAGGTTAGCCAAGAGTCAAAGCTGGCTTTCTTCTATGAACTCCACTACCCCTGTTGATAATGTTGCATGTATGATAGGTTCTGTTGTAAGACTTGCTGAGTACCTTTGTACTCATGTTTGCTTAATAACTGTTGCAGAGGAGAACCCTGCCCCTTCTGATGGGTTCTACATAGAAGTTGACGTCGACGACTAGCTTGCTACCCAGACGGAGATCCTGAGCTTGTGAAGGGCCTTGTAGATAGTCAGGCTACACCAAGCTTGTTTTATTTTCTAAGTTGTCTGTACTCAGACATGTAGCTTCCGCTTGTGCTTGTATGACTGTATGACTTGAGTGTTGGGTCATGTGACCCCTACCTGTATGGATATGTTATGTATGGCTCTTTGGAGCCTCTTAAATAAAGTACTTTGAGTCATAGAGTTCTTTTGTGATGCAATGTTGTATTTGCACATATTGAGCATATTGTGTGTATGATTGAAATGCTTGGTATGTGTGGGATCTGACACCTAGTTGTTTTCCTTTTGTAGCCTATCTTACAGGGAAATGCCTCCTAGTGCTTCCAATGAGCCTTGGTAGCTTGCTACTGCTCGGAACACGTAGGCTGGCCGGCATGTGTCCTTCTTCATCCCTGTGTCTGTCCCTTAGGGGAAATGTCACGCATTGTTCCTTTAAGTCCATGTAGCTTGTTACGACTTGGGTTCATACGTTGATGACCGACACGTTCGTTGCTGGGTCATGAATGCCTGTCTCTGTATTTTAGTGGAACTTTTGGTTTATAACTAGCCATGTCGGCCCGGGTTCTCTGTCATGTGGATGCTAGCGACACTATCATATACGTGTGCCAAAATGCGCAAACGGTCATGGGCCAGGTAAGGTGGCACCCGTGGGGATACCGTGCGTGAGGCCGCAAAGTGATATGACGTGTTACAAGCTGGATCGGTGTGACTTAGGATCGGGGTCCTGACACCTGTCCGGTGGGTCCCCGATGTCAGGTGGAGGAATAATTATTTTGCGTGTAATAAGGAGGCACTTCCTTGCTGCGGCCGTGGACCTAGCTGTCAGCCTCTCCACATACAGTACTCTTCCGATGGAAGTCGTTCCTTGACACGTTGACCACGCCGCGCCGAGATCACCAGGGCAGTGGACGACGGTGTAGCGACCAGACCTCAAACAGTCTGATCTCTATGCATCAGTGTCATCCCTGGATCAGTAATGCTGACACGCACAGTACTTGAAGGATTATAACACAGTAGCAATCACACACTTATTACATCGATAGTCCAACGATGAATTTATTACAAATAATATGGCTGAAGGCCATCTAATACGATAACAGCGGAAGGCTTGGAAGATAAGTGAGTCCATCAACTCCAGCGGCATCACTGAGTATAGAACCACGACCTAAAAGGAATCTTACTCGTCGTCTGAAAAGTCTGCAACATGAAACGTTGCAGCCCGAAAACGGGTCAGCACATGGAATATGATGGCAAGGTAACACAAGAGAATGCAATGAAAGTAAGGCTATACTATATGCAATATTTGGCTGGTGGAAAGCTCTATGGTTAAGTTTTTGCGTAAAGCCAATTTTTCCCTACTTCAAAGGAATAGACTTTAATTAACTATCATGGTAGTTGAAACATCGTTGAGAAGATAGACATCCTCTCAACCCCAATTAAAATAATCATTAAACCCAACAATATCAAATTAGAGTAACATGATGAGATGCACATGAAAATCCAAGTACTAGATACTCAAGACGTCCATAACCGGGGACACGGCTAATCATGATCAGTTTGTACACTCTGCAGAGGTTTGTGCACTTTTCCCACAAGACTCGGTCTCCTCTGTTTGGTTTCTCGCACTGCATGGTGTTTGAGAAACGGATGACCGAGACATAGTCTTTCAGAAGCGCTAGCACCTTACGATCGGGCGGACCGTACCAACCTACATCCCCTACATCTGCTAGTCCACAACTGTAAGAGTTCGCTCAACTTACTCATACTATGCTAGAGCCCATAATAGCATTATGGCTGCACACGGAAGTTTCTAGTATGAATAATCTCATGATCCCTTTGAGCCTGGGTGGCGGTCCAAAAGAAAAACAGGCAATCACTGGAATACCCAGGTGCCTCAGTCCACCCAGATGTGTATTAATGTTGCCACCTTAAGTTGAAACATTAATTAACAAACTCACATATGTCATGGATTTCACTCATCCAATCCACGTCTACGAGCATAGCATGTCCTAACAGCAAACGTAGAAGTAACTCCCAAAGGTTTGAATGTAATGCAGGTAATAGGTACTACCTCAATCTACTTCTCAATCCCACAAGTTAATTGATCCTACTCATGCAATGTGTGAGGATTGTACTAATGCAATGAAAACTGGGTAATTGGAAAGTATGATCAAAGTGTTACTTGCCTTGCTGATGATCCGCAAAACCTAGAGACTCAAAGTAGCAAGCGGCGCACTCCGGGTACTCTATCGCAATCAACAAGCACACAATAAGTACTTAACTAATGCACGGGTAAAACACAAATAAGAGATCTAACCAGAAAGTTCAACTTAAGAACTCCGGTTTGCAAAAAGAATCAACTCGAAAGAAGCAACGAAACTCAAACTGCAAAAGAAACGAGCTCCGGTTTACTAATTGGCCTAAAATCAAATTTTACAGTAGCCAAAACCTTGTTCAAGTTGATTAAACGTAAAGAGGGCATCGAGACGAAGATCTGGGATTTTGAATCACCTGATTCCGACTCTCGAGCGAAAAGAAAAACGAAAAACAAGATCAGGGCAGAAATCGCGATCGGAATAACCGCGGATAAATACCCCGAAAAAGAAAACGGACGAACAGGCTAACGAACAAACGTTCGCTGTCTGCGGCTAATTAACGAAAACCGTTCGTTAAAACGAACGTACGGACGAACGTCCGCTAAATAACTAAACCGACGGAAAAACCGAACCGATCTATCTAAAAAAACAGATCTAGGGTTTTCCTAAAAAAAACCGATCGGTCTTTTGGAGAAAACCGATGGCGGCGGCGGTTGCTACCTCGGCAGCGGCGGCGAAGGTCCGGCTGCTCCGGATCGGCAGCGCGGCGGCGAGAGGCGACGGGGCGGCGACGGCGCGGCTCGGGGCAGCGGCGGTGCGGGCGGCGGCGATGCGGCGCGGCGCGGGGTGCGGCGGCGGCGGCGGGAGGCGGCAACGGCTGCGGCGCGGGATGCGGCGTCGGCGCGGCTTAGGGTTTCGGGCGGGGCTAGCGGGCTGGCGGGGCGAGGCGAGGCGAGTTGGGCTGGCGGCTGCAGCTTATAAAGCCCAAAGTCCTAATCCTATACGAGTCTAAGTCGGTTCACTTTTTTTTTAAATAGAGTCCCGGCGCAGAAAAACTAACGAAAGAAATACTAAACGGACTCCAAAAATCCCGAAATAAATATTCACCGTCCTCTAATAATATTTAGGACAAAGTGAACATTTTTCTCGGACCTAAATGCAATTTTGAAAAACGCGCATTTTTCCTATGCAAATAAATCCACAAATAAATCCAGAAAAAATACCAAAAGTGATTTTAACATTTTTCCTCCAATATTTCTGGTATTGGAGAAGTCATATTATCTCCGCTCATATTTTGTATTTAGAAATATTTTTAGGAGAGAAAAATAATTAGAATCACACTGTCCTCGTACTGGTATTCGAGCGAACTCAAATACGAAAATGGTAAAATTCCCAACTCTCTCCGTAGGTCCTTCAGTTGCTTAGAATTTCGAGGATTGCCACAAACAGTATGATCTATGTATAACATTCCAAATTGAAAATTTGGGATGTTACGGACGGCGAGGCCTAGGAAGGGGACGACGCGGAGCCGGGGAAGACGCGGGAGAGGAAGCCCACGCGGAGAGGAGTACGAGGGTTCACTGGTTCGGCTTCGGTGTGAGGCTGCCGTCGCCGCAGAATAACTGGGGGTGTGGGTGAGTAGAGGGATGGCCTGGCCAGCGGTGGAGTAGTACGGGACGGGGAGGCCTCCGCAGCATCGCAGCCGGCCACGGGAGGCAGGAGCACGAGGCACGACCGGCGCTGGTTTGGGCAGCTGGAGCAAGAAGACCAAAGGTTGAAGAAGCACTACGGCCGTTGGATGGACATCGTACGGTCAATGAACCTAGAATCGTGCATACTGACTAAGTTGACAAAGCCCTTCGTCCCCGTCAACTTAGTAGGCCCACAAGCCAGCCTCCCACCATACTGGGTCCCAACTGGCAGGGGGAGTATTCATTTTTTTTTTGCGTAATAAGGAGGCACTTCCGGTGGGTCCGAGCTGATAGCGGGGGGAATGTTTTTTCGTGAAATACGGTGGCCCGTCCGGTGAGTCCCAGCAGTCAGTGGGGAAACATTTTTTCGCCAAATACGGTGGCCCGTCCGGTGGGTCCCTGCTGTCAGGTGGAGGAATAGTTATTTTCCGCGTAATAAGGAGGCACTTCCTTGCAGCTGTCGTGGACCCAGTTATCAGCCTCTCCACAACAGTACTCTTCCGATGGAAGTCGTTCCTTGACCACGTTGACCAGGCCGCGTCAAAAGCACCAGGGCGGTGGACGACGGTGAGGCCTCGGAAGGGGACGACACGGAGCTGGGGAAGACGCGGCAGTGGATGCCCACGCGGAGAGGAGTACGAGGGTTCACTGATTCGGCTGCGGTGTGAGGCTGCCGTCGCTGCAGAATAACATGGGGTGTGGGTGAGTAGAGGGATGCCCTGGCCAGCGGTGGGACTAGTAGGGGGCGGGGAAGCCTGCACGGGAAGCAGGAGCAGGCGGTCCCGTCGGCGCTGGATTTGGCGGCTGGAGCAAGAAGATTAGAGATTGAAGAAACACAACGGCCGTTGGATTGACATCCAACTATTACGTTTGCTAGAATCGTTTGTTGACGTATATAATAACTAAAAAATCTTGCATACGCATCAACTTAATTGGCCCATAAGTCAGACCATTCCCTCTTTTTTAATAATTTATATATAGCTCATTGCGACTTCTTAAGCAATTTATTGCAGTCCGTTTTTTAGGTTGGCCAGGGCCAATTTAGCATATTTATGTGGGTTCCAAACTACTTTTAATACCTAAATGTCGAGCCAGATTTAAAGTACTTTGAAGATATATTTAAATTAGGTTAATGCCCAGTGAAATAGGAATCTGAAAATGTGAAAAAAATCAGAAATTACAAAGTAATTGCCAATTTGTCATCTGTTTTTATATTTAAAACCAATTTCATATTACTTTCAAGATTTGCAGGCGTCTTGAAAGAGTTGCAGCCCATCAGGGCGTAGAAAAATAAATAGGCCTGGATTGGGTATTCTTCAGGAAAAATAAACTGGACTCATTTTACAGTTTGTTAAAAGTACAGCCCATTTTCTAGGTAGTACAGCGATTAATAATTTCAACCAACTGTTCAAGACAGAATTCAATAAAATTTCCCACATTTTGATGGGATCCGAAATATTTTTATCCCGAAATTTCTAGTCAGATTAAATATAGATTTGTATTTCGGAAAAATCTAACGAAACATTGCCCGCACAACAATTAAAAATTAAGATTTTCAAAATCCATAAATAATATTTTATAAACTAATTTCGTGCTTGGTGCATTTTTTATAGTTACTGCCAAGTTTTTATAATTACATTTCATTTATTATTTTTTAAAGTCCATTTTCCTGTTAAGCCTAATGCATCCCTCCTAGGAAAGATTTGCAGCTCAGCGGAGCGGAGAATAACAAGTTGACCTTGCCTGGGTATTCCTCAAAAAAAACCTGTAGCTGGGCTAGCCATTTTCATCTTGAAAAAAATTAATATCTGGGCTAGATATGTGTCCTGGGCTAGACGGGCTACAGCCCGCCCAGTTAATACCCTGCTCTCCTCTGAACAACAATGAAAACATCGCCAAGAAAAACTCTGCAGTGCTAACGCCTCAAAACACAAATACTGCTCGAGTTGCTTGGTCCCAGCTGTCGGCCGCACCTTGTGCAGTTCTCTCGTTTATATTGACTATATAGGTTGACAATGGTGTGGGACCGTGATGTCAGGAAACCAAGAGGAAGCAAAAATATATAGTTGTACATAATAAGGAGGCACTTGCGAACGTACGGCTATGGCCCTAGTGGGTCCCTACTGTCAACCTGTCAAAATAAAGTTATCTCCTGAATCCTTATGTTCATTGACCATGTTAACAATGCTCGGTGCCACAGCGAGCACAGCAACTCGAAGGACGATGGAGAGGGCCTCGCGGGCCCTATGGATGGTCTGATACAGCGCCCGCTGCTCATTCAGGAAGCCAGGATCATCGGACACCTATGAACACCTTCGAGAGACTGAGATGGCATGAAACAGTAAGGCCGCGCTTGAGAGCTCTAGTTTATTTCACACCGGTATTAAGATACAAGTGTAATTTACTCGTCATCGGAAAGAACGCGTAAAATACAGGCGTAATAAAACCGAGGGCCCGAGGTATGTAAGTAAAACAGGCAGGTTACGTGTGTAATTTGAGAGACCTGTGTATATTTTACTAGTCGAAATCGACCAACCAAGCGCTCCGCCCTAGACCAGCTGCTTTTATTTACAAGCGGTTTTGGTTGGAAAACAACGATCCAATCACGGCCTAAGATGATGAGTTTGTTGGAAGATCATATGGTTTCACGTCTAACCTACCCGACTTGTCGTATAGGCTATGAATGAAACATAAGACGATGAACTTCTTAAGCATGGAAACAACAGAAGAGGATGATCTTCCTAACAAGAAAATCACTGGCATTAGATCGACATGCAAAACAATACGAAGCATTATTCTCAGGAGGCACGGTGAACAGCTCGTGATGCCGCATGCCACAACATTCCAAGCTCAACTTTGCAATCAAACACAAGGCCTGGCATTACATAGACAATATTCAGAACAAACTCTTAAAATATCTTAGATAAGTCAACATTCATGTGACTATGCATCTCAGCAGAGTAAATATTTACTTCTGAAGTCAAGACAGAAATAGGAAAAAACGATCTACGTTGCTCACAGCAAAGGGCATCCCACTCAAAAATATGAAATGCATGTCTTCTGGCTAACATCAATGAGCAAAAATTGACAAGGTTTTCCAATTCCAATATATTAAACTAATGTCAACTTTGACAAGCTTTTCCCATTCAGAATATGTAATGCATATGATTGTGGAACGGGCAGGGTTTGTCTTCAGTTTGTCATCTGATAGTCCGGTGGCTCAAGGTGACGACGAATGATTAGAGAACCATTCGATGTATTGTGCATGATGAAGTATTATTATGGAGGACACGAACCATCTGAACATTTTGTGCAGTTCCACTAAAATCAAGATGAGCATCCCTGTGGATTTCGTATTTATATGCTTCCAGAAAACAAAGACACATCAGCACACACATGAATATTGGCCCTAGTGTCAACCCACCAATCGGTAGACTAACAAACTGAAAGTACGGTAAACAGATTACCATACACAGATGCCCCATCATTGTTTCTTAGAATGACATTGACAGATTTGGAGTCATGTCCTGGCTTCCTGTACTTGTTTGGGCACTTTTTGCCCAGTGCACTCCACGTGTTGTAGAGTTTCCTATGCTCTCTGCAAACTAGTCATGTCACGAGCGTCTACTAATACTCTGTAAAGCTTCTCGATCATTCCTTGTGTAATGTAGCGCAAATAGTGACTGCTTCTTTCTGCAAAGTGGTAAGATCAACTGGACCCACTAAAGCAGCAGTTTGCCTTAGACACATTGGCTCCTTTTATGAAGTTCAACTAAAATCAAAGTCGGAATAAAACCGAGCTTTAATTTTGATATCCCTATAAGCAACAAAAGGTATAAGGGAAAAAATTACTGTGAAATAATGGTTGATGACTTGTACTCCCACAAGAAAAACATCTACTGATCTACCTTATCTTAATGGGAAACAAAGCAGGAGAGTAGCAATTCTCAATCAGTGTGATCCATTCATATTAACTGAGACATTATCTTAACAATACCTTGTTTCAACATGTGTAAAGAACGACAAACCATAAAAGTATCATTCCTAAAACAATGTGACTGGTTCATTTTAACAGAGACATTATCTTCACAATACCTTGGTTAAACATGTAGAAAGAACTACAAAGCAGGATAGTACCATTTGTAAAACACTATAACTTATATATAATGAAAGAGACATTATCTGAACAATACATTTCGTAAACATGTACTCCGGCCGATCCCTAACGAAATGGTACTCCCGCTGATCCCTAACAAGTGTTGCAGTTTTGAACTAAGATTCACTAGCTAATTTTGAGGAAAGTTGCTATTGACCTTTCAAGACCAAGATTTGAAATAACGTGTGACGAAGACCTCAAAGAGATCTCAACAAATATATGGAAATCCGGTCTCATTTTGTGCAGTTCCACCAAAATTAAGTGTAGCAAAATGTCGCAATAGCAACAAGTTGAATAGATATCCCTGTTTTAACAGAGGCAAAAAAGGAATCAATTACTGGCCAATAAAGGAGGATGAAACATGCAGCCACAAAAATGGTAATCCCACCAATCCCTAACAAGTGTTGCAATTTTGAAATAAGATTCAGTAGTTAATTCTGAGAGTGGCATTGCTTAATTTTACAAGTGGCATTAGATTAACAAAAAGCATAAACAGTTCCAGGGGAGAGTGGGCGCAACAACAACATGTGCTTCCATCTACTTATAAAGGAGGTGATGTAGAGTTTATTTAAAACAGTACCAATACAAGTAGCACAACATCTCAAAACACACTGCACGATCATGTGGATGAATGGGACATGAGACATGCCACCACCATGTGCGTCCACACGTATAAATGGGTAATGCAGAGTATGTAGCCAAGCAGCATATCTGCGTTGGTCCCATATTTCTTCTCTTTGAAACTTTTTCCGATGTGAGGGCAGCAAATCTAGTCCTGCACAAACTACTCGATCCCCCCTAGTTTCTTTCCCTTTTCAACAAAGAGTTCGATTCCTTACAGATGTGTGTACTGGGTTACCCCCTTTTTCCCTTTTCGACGAACAAAGCGGCTGGATAGCTAGTCTATACTACTTTCCCTCCCTCCTTTCCTCATTGAACCACATCCTAGATTCATGCTCCACCCCACCGCACCCTTCTTTCCTCTTTGAACCAAGACCTAGATTCGACTACAGAATCGATAAAGATCGGCATGCAGCTAGACCAATGACGGTTTCAAAGAAACTTATAACTTAGTGTCAGGGATATTACTACCAGGTATAAACCGGCCAGGAGGGTCCGGTTTAAGTTAACAAGATTGTATTACTAGAAGCCCAGCTTAGTATGGAGTATGAGGTTATAGCCCAGAAGGCTTAGAGCCCATACAATAGGGCCCATAACTTGTAAACCATCATATTATGTAAACTTGGGATGTAAGGTAGAAAGAGTAGAGACTGAGGCGGACACGATTATGAGCCGGCCTCGGGTCTCCGTAAGCCGGACCGGGCGTCACCTCTTATATAAAGGGACGACCCGGCGACGGTTCAGGACAAGAAAGAACAGCTGGAGACACAAGCAAAGCGGATTCGCTCCCTGGTCATCGAAGCCCAAGCAATACCACACCAAACTAGACGTAGGCTTTTACCTTCATCGAAGGGGCCAAACTAGTATAAAACCCATGTGTCCTTGGTCCACTTTAACCCCTTTAAGCTAACCCGAGCGATGGCCTCACGACTAAGTCCTTTTGCTAGGACATCTGCCGTGCTAAATCCACGACAGTTGGCGCCCACCGTGGGGCTATCGCACGATGGTTTCGAGTTCATGAAGGGCAGCTTTGAAGCACTCAAGGGCTATGCAGTGGGCCGGATGACTAAGAGTCATCGTGGCCGGATCTTCATTGACGATGCGGGCTGGGGCCCCGAGTCCGATTCAATCGAATACGGGTACCGGGTCCCCTTCGGCGGCATCCACGTCTTTATCGGCAAGATCGGCGAACCGGGACCTGAGCTGGACACCTTCCCCAACATCGTCGAGTCGGCTGAGCGTGCGAGACCTGCCCGTATTCAGCCCACCATGAAGCACGTCTTCGTTGGAGCAGTGCATGGAGTAAAAGCCGAAGACGGATCGGACTCCGGCGGTGAAACCGTTATTTATTCCGACGATGAATCTTCGTCCAGAGAGACCAAATCTTTGTATTTGTTGCAGGATGGCCGGGCTGAGGGTTGTTCGGACGGTGACAGTATTCCGGACTCCCTCGATCCGCCAAACAGGGTTGCTGTTTTCATGGCCGGATCACAATCCATGCAGCAGCCCTCAACGACAGGGGCGTTAACCTCAGAGGCAATGGGAGCTAGAGCAGGAGACCTTCCCCCATCGCCCTCTGATGCTCTATCCACCTTAGTCGACACTTTGACAGTGCTTGCAACAGCAGAAGTAGCCCAGGCCGACAAGGAGCAGCATGATGCAGAGATCGCTCAAGTAAAGAGCCGGATTGAGCAAGCCAAGTTGGATCTAGCTGCGGAGAAAGCTAGGATGGCTACAAGGCAGGCAGAGCTGGATTCTCAAGCTTTTTGGCTTAGATTAGATCAGAACGCCTCACATGAGGTAATGTGGAAGACAACGATCTCGTTTGCCGCCGGTTTATGAGGAGAGGAATCTCTTTAGCACGCCAGGCGCAGGAACTAGTAATCATCCAGAGATAAACCGGGGAGGAGCACCGGGAACAGGCGCGTCGGTTCACCCACCGGCCGTAGAGCCAAATCGCCAAGTTGTGTCGGCCCAGCATGTGCCCACCCCTCCTGGTCATTACTCTAATCCGTTGGACAACATAGTTGCTGCCGTTTCACGACTGGCCGCACTTCCCAGTGAGGGAACATCCCCCATAGCAATGGAGGCACGACGGGCCAAGGAGTTGCTCGATACGGCGCTAACTCAACAGCAAGCTTATTCATATAGCCGGGAGAGGATTCATTCAACCCCTCGCCCGAGCCGGAGTTATACAAGGCATCTGGATGAACCGGCCATATCAAGCGGCGCACGGAGACGGCATCGGCAGAGGCAGGATAATCTGGCAGGAGAAGAAGCACATGCGCCAGAGGTGGTGGATCGGGCCAGGCATACTGCCCAATACGACGCCCGTCAAGCGACGCCGGTTCATCCCACCGCTACAGTCGAACAAGGAGTCATGTCCAGTTCCTTCGGAGTGCAATGTCTCATCCTCGCTTTACGGAATGTGAAACTGCCCAAAGATTTCAAAGGTCTGTGCAAGGTGCCCAACTACACGGCGGATCTGGCTCCGGAGGCGTGGGTTGAGAGTTATGAGATGGCCATGGAGATGCTCGACGTGGACGAGGCGACATGTGCTAAATACTTCACAATTATGCTCGAGGGCATGTCCCGGACTTGGCTAAAGGGTTTGCCACCTAACTCCATCGGATCATGGGGTGAACTGCGACGCCGGTTTCTCAATAATTTCAAGGACACGTGCAAGCAGCCGATGTCTATGGTTGATTTAGCTGCATGTGTTCAAGGAGAGCAAGAGTCCACAAGCAGTTGGGTGCGTCGGGTCTCCGAAATCTTGCGCTCCTCCAATAGCATCAACCCAAGTACAGCGATAGTAACCTTGGAAGGCAATTGCCGGTTTGAACCTTTGAGGTAGAAGTTGGGACGGCTCAAACGTGATTGCAACGACATGGGAACACTCATGGGCGCTTTGGTGAAATATGGAGATTCTGATAACACCAAGTATCCAGAGGCAGATGGAGACAAGTCAGGGAAGGCGAGCAAAAAGGGTAAACCGCCGTATACCAATCCGGCGGGCCAAGGATACAATGGCAAGCGTAAAGCGGAAGGCAGCTCAGACTTTGTGGCCAATACCAATGTTCAGGACAATGGACAGCGCCGCAAGGGTAGACCGCCACCACGCAACGGGAGGCCTCCCATCAATCTAGAGCGCCAGTTGAACGTGCCTTGCCCAAAGAACAGAACAACAGAAAACCCGGCTACGCATCTCTGGAAAGATTGTTTCATAATGCAGGAATTTATGACGCAGACTAAATATGATCACGGGCCCCCTAGCGGATCAGGCCCCGGTTTTCAGGGTCCGAGTTATCATAGTGGTGGATCCGGTTCAGGATATCACGGCGGTAACAGCAACCATAATGGCAACAACCAGCATCAGCATAACCAGAAGCATGGTCAAGGCGGATACAACAACCAAGGAAATCAACAGCGTCAGCAGCAGCATCAATCTGGATATCAGAATAATCCGAAGGAGCTGAGTAGTGGGCAGTATCACGTCTTCACCACAATCTTATGCAAATGGGATCAAAAGGTGTTGAAGAGGGCAGTACATTCCGTTGAACCGGCGATACCACGTTTTTTGCGGTGGTCTGAGCAACCCATTGTATGGAGCAGAGAGGATCACCCACCCCGGGTTGATAATCCGGGTCAGCTGGCTCTTGTAGTGGCACCACGGGTGGGTGGTTATAAGTTCACCAAAGTGCTTATGGATGGAGGCAGCAGCATCAACATCCTTTATTATGAGACTTTTTGGGCATGGGGCTGACAGATAAAAAGCTTTGACAGTCCAATACAGTGTTCCATGGGGTAGTGCCCGGTAAATCAGCTTATCCAATTGGCAAAATTGATATGGAGGTCACCTTTGGAGATGAGCATGATTCTAGATCAGAGACTGTGACCTTTGAAGTTGCGAAGATCAGGAGCCCATACCACGCATTGTTTGGGTGGCCGGTTTACGCCAAGTTCATGGCTAGGCCATGTTATGTCTATTTACAACTTAAGATGCCAGGCCACAAGGGGACTATTACGATTCATGGGAGACGCAAAATTGTGTTGGAGTGTGAGGAAGGAGATGCAGCTTATGCTAGACGGTTTGTGCTACGGAGGAGCTGAAATTCTATAAGGACAATATTGATCCGGCAGATATGTCCCCACTGAAGAAGCCAACTACAGAGCATGATCCTACGTTGTAGTTTAATTCAGCTGAGGAGACTAAGCAGGTGGACTTTGTTCTGGGTGACTCATCCAAACAATTCACTATCAGTGCTAACCTAGACCCCAAATAGGAAAGCGCGCTCATCGAGTTCATCCGTGAGAACCGGGATATCTTTGCGTGGAAGCCTTCTGACATGCCAGGTATACCGAGGGAACTCGCTGAGCACAGTCTTAATATCGATCCTAAGTTTAAACCGATCAAGAAGTACATGCACCGCTTCAATGAGGAGAGACGCAAGGCTATAGGAGAAGAAGTGGCTAGGCTTTTGGCTGCAGGCTTTATAGTTGAGGTGTTTCATCCAGAGTGGTTGGCTAATCCGGTGCTAGTACTGAAGAAAAATGGAACTTGGAGGATGTGTGTTGATTACACAGATTTGAACAAAGCTTTCCCAACTAATCCTTTTGCTCTCCCCCGTATTGATCAGATTATTGATGCTACGGCGGGATGTGAGCGGCTAAGTTTTTTGGATGCATATTCAAGATATCATCAGATCAAGTGGAAGTTAAGGACCAGGAGAAGACAGCTTTCATAACTCCCTTTGGAGCATTATGTTAGCTATCTATGCCATTTGGACTCAAGAGAGCCCAGGCAACCTACCAGCGTTGTGTGCAGAACTGCCTACAAGGGCAGATTGGCAGAAATGTCCATGCATATGTTGATGACATTGTGGTGAAATCCAGGAAGGAGGAGACACTGATAGAGGATCTGAATGAAACCTTTGACAACCTCTGAGTTTACAACATGATGCTTAATCCGAAGAAATGCGTTTTCAGTGTTCCGGCAAGCAAGCTCCTGGGGTTCGTAGTGTCAAACAAAGGGATTGAAGCTAATCCTGAGAAGATTAAGGCGATCACATCCTTGGCTAAACCGGCGTGCATCAATGATGTCCAACGTGTGGCGGGCCGTATCGCAGCACTTAGCCGGTTTATCAGCCGTTTGGGGGAGAAGGCAATCACGCTCTATCAGATGATGAAGAAGACAAACCGGTTTGTCTGGAGCGATGTCGCTGATGCTGCGTTCGAGGATTTAAAGAGGCAATTGGCAGAACCGCCAGTCCTTGCTGCCCCGGTTGACAATGAGCCGCTGCTGTTATACGTGACGGCCAATGCACGTGCAGTAAGCGTGGCCATTGTGGTAGAGCGCAAGGAGGCAGGCAAAGAATATCCGGTTCAACGGCCGGTTTACTACATCAGTGAGGTGCTCATCGAGTCAAAACAAAGATATCCACATTGGCAGAAACTGGTGTATGGAGTGTTCATGGCGAACCGGAAGCTGAAGCACTATTTTTAGGGACACCCAATCACTGTTGTCAGTTCAGCTCCACTAGGGGATATTATCAACGAGAAGCCACTGGTAGGGTTGCAAAGTAGGCCATTGAGCTTAGCCCGCACGGTAAAGTATGTACCCCGTACTGCTATAAAGTCCCAAGCACTGGTGGATTTTATCAACGATTGGACAGAGTTGCAGGCACCTGAGGAGAAGCCGGATCATACATACTGGACTATTCACTTTGACAGTTCAAGGCAGTTGGAGGGCTCGGGGGCTGGAGTCGTGTTAACTTTCCCACGAGGTGATAAGTTCTATTATGTCCTCAGTTTAATGATCCCTTGCACTAACAACGATGCTGAGTATGAAGCTCTCCTCCACGGTCTACGGATGGCCAAGGAAATGAACTTGAGCCGGGTTAAGTGCTTTGGTGATTCAGATCTGGTGGCACAACAAGTATCTGGCAAGTGGGACTCCAAGGATCCGCTCATGGCAGTATATCGACGAGAAGTAGACGATGTTGCTGGATATTTCAAAGGATATCAGGTAGATCACATAGACCGACGAAAGAATGAAGCGGCTCACGCGTTAAGCCGGCTGGGTTCCCAGCGTAAACCGGTTCCACCTAATACCTTTTTGGATGAATTACATAATTCGTCGGTGCAGGTACTATCATAGGAGGATTTGGCTGTTCCTGATCCGGAAGCACAATTGGTTGCGGCACTTCACGTCATTCCGGATTGGACACTCCCTTACTTGGCATACCAGAACCGAGGCGAGTTGCCAGAGGATGAAGTCGAGGCCCGGCAGATAATCCGGCGGTCTAAATCTATGACTATTGTCAATGGAGAACTTCATCACCGCAGCGTTTCTGGAGCGTTTCAGCGGTGTGTATCATCAGAAGAAGGTTGTGATATTCTTCGACAGATTCATGAAGGGGATTGTGCTCATCACGCTGGTTCAAAATCTTTGGTAGCTAAAGCGTTTCGTCATGGGTTCTACTGGTTGACGGCTCACGCCGACGCAGAGGACTTGGTCAGAAAATGTGATGCTTGCCAGAAATTCTCACGGCGTGCTCATATACCGGCGCAAGAGCTAAGGATGATTCCAATTACTTGGCCGTTTGCAACCTGGGGGCTGGATATGGTCGGACCCTTCAAGAGATCCCAAGACAAGAAAACCCACATGTTGGTAGCAGTGGACAAGTTTACAAAATGGTTTGAAGCGGAGCCTGTCAGTAAGTGTGATGTAGCAACAGCAGTTCAGTTCATGAAAAAGGTGATTTTTCGGTTTGGCTTTCCACACAGTATTATAACTGATAATGGCACCAATTTATCCAAGGGGGATATGGAGGAGTTCTGTCAACGAGAACATATTCGCCTTGATGTATCATCAGTGGCTCACCCTCAGTCTAATGGTCAAGCTGAAAGAGCCAATCAAGAGATCTTGAGAGGCATCAAACCCCGGCTTATGGTTCCTTTACACAGAACACCGGGTTGTTGGGTGGAGGAATTGCCTTCTGTCTTATGGAGCATCAATACTACACCTAATAGATCCACAGGGTACACGCCTTTCTTCATGGTATATGGAGCTGAAGCGGTCCTCCCTAGTGATATCCGGCACGACTCGCCGCGGGTGGCGGCTTATGTTGAAGCGGACAACGAACAAACAAGACAAGACGGCTTGGACCGGTTGGACGAGGAACTGGACACGGCAGCAACTCGATCAGCAATTTATAAACAAGACCTGCGTCGGTACCACAGCCGTCGGGTTAAGACCAGGATGTTTCAGGAAGGAGATCTGGTACTCAGGCTCATCCAGGACCAGACAGATATGCACAAGTTATCCCCACCTTGGGAAGGAACCTTTGTGGTCAGCAAGAACCTGCACAACGGATCATACTATCTCGTCGACGTTCGAGAACATAAGGACTCACGCACGGCGGAGGAGGAGACCAAGCAGCAGTGGAACATCGCTCTTCTTCGACCTTACTATACTTGAGCCATCGGCTCCGCTTTATGTACAATGTATATATTATGATTAATGAAATAAACTGGCGCCCCCGATAAACCGGGGAATCATCGATCTTTTTTCACAAAGAGTATCACATGGGTGCTTCCGTGCAAGGAACCTTTCCATGGCCTCTTAAACCGGCGCCCTTGATAAAATCAAGGAATCAGCCGTCTTTTCTGCACAAAAGAGTATCACATGGGGGCTTTCGTGCAAGGAAGCTTTTCATGGTCTCTTAAACCGGCGCCCTTGATAAAATCAAGGAATCAGCCGTCTTTTCTATACAAAACAAGAATCACATGGGGGCTTCCGCGGGCAAGGAAGTTTCCCATGGCCTCTTGAACCGGCGGCGATATGAAGCCCATCATAAGACCACTGCTCTGGCAAAAGATGGTTTGATGTCTAGCACGACTCAAACATATGCCCCGACGAGCAATGCTCACACGCTACGTGGGGGCTCTCAGCGAGTTGACAACCCTTGTAGTGAACACGGCTTGGAAGCCCGGTGTATACACCTAAAACCCTTGATCAAGTAAATCACGCCGTCCAGGTAAACCTGGTATGACCCGTCGAACGTATCACAAGTCAATCCTTCGGGACCCTGAACTTGGTCACGTTAAATTGACGATCATCGAGTGATTACCCAAGCCAAAATCTTTGAGATTTTGAACATTGGGTAGCTGTTGACATTAATGATTTGGTTAAATATTGAGGATCATCCTGACAGGCTTTGCTAAAATGGTTAATAACAGTAGCCTGGCAGCTCATAAAAAGCCTCGAATTTGGAGCCTGGCAGCTCGTAAAAAGCCTCGACTACATGGTCTTATTTGCCAAAAAACTTTATTTTTCATTTTTTATGTTTTCACAAATCTTTATCTTCAAGGTCATTGGTTCTTGAACCAAGTCCATTGATTCAAGACCAAACACCTACAAGGTTGTCATTATATATATAGTCTGGGTCATGAACACCAGTGCTAGTCTACGGTTAAACCGGCATTCATTGTAACCCGGATCAGCTTCATAACCAACAGAGAGCCAAGGGAGTCATCAACACTCACGTCTTGGATTACCCGTGCCGGATTAAGGTTTTCAGACACACTTAATCACAGGTATGATATATGATGGTATCTTATACACAGTTCAAGTTATTAACTTCGAATCATGTGCTTGGGTAGAATAACCCGTCCGGTGGTAAACCGCCAGGACATTATTAGCATTGTTTATGCAGATACAGGTAAACATAAACTGTTGACACATTGCAAACAGGAGATAATCTAGGAATTGCCAATCAAAATAATGCCATGAAGGATAACAGTGGGACAAAGACAGTATCTCAACTATTCTATTACAAGGCACTTGCAGGACCAAAAGAATATCAGTTTCTTGCAAAGTATTCAACACATAAGGTTAAACCGTAGCCGGTTTAAGATTCTTCTTCGGCTCGCTGTGAAGACTGAGGGTTAGCTTGCTCCGGGTCTTCGTCGACTTCTGGCAGCTGCTAGAAATTAGGAGTGCTCTAGTCAATCTTGGCAAGGGCGCGGAAATATACTTCATTGTTTATGAGTTCTGACGGTTCAATGTCAGGAGCGAAGGTATGCTTACGAACGGGTGGAATCAGATTTTCGGTGTCATAAATTGGCCGCTCCACCCGCACATTCTCTAGATCGTAACCCGGATGATATCTCATTAAGTCTGCTTCATCAGCAAGCTTACTGGCAAGAGGGCGCATATCTTTGGTTAAAACGCGAAGGTCTTCAGTAGAGAAGGCTGACCCGTCTTCTTTCATGCTGGGATAACCATTCATGGCCTCCGTCGGGTCAAAATCGGGAACCCATGCCTTGGCCCGGGTTTACGCCATAAGAGAGCCAGCTCTTGCAGAAGATTTCCTCACTTCAACAAGTCGGGTAGGCAAGATGGATAACTTCTCCAGAGTACCTTAGATAGTGGTCGGCGCCGGTTTATTGTGCGACATGGCACGGATGGTCCTGTGAGCACCGGAGTAGAGTTGTTCCACCAAGGTATAAGCAGCTTTCAGTTTCCTCCGTACATCATCCCGGAGATGAGTCACGCGCCTCCCTGTATACAGGTAATGAGTTAAACTGGAGCAGTATAAGATTGCAAGGATAAAAGCATATGACAACAAGTACTCACCGAACATGGCAGATGTCATATTGTCTATATGCTGCTTTAACCCGGATAACTCCTCCGTCACCGGGTTAAGAGCAGCCTCCGCGTCCTTCGCTCTTTTCTCTAAAGCAGTCCTCCGTACCTCCCAAGGGGACCGCTCCGATTCAAAATCTTTTTTGAGCTTCTCCATACTCGCTAAAGCAAGTGAAAGCTCCTCCTTGGCTTTAGTTGCAGCAGTCTCTTGAAAGGCCAGGTTATTCCGGAGTTCAGTTGTCTCCGAAGCCCTCCAGTTCAAGTCGGCCTGCAGAAGACAGAAAATGTTAGAAGAACAGTTCAATCAAAATTCTCAAGCACACAACAAGTTATGCACTCGACACTCGGGGGCTAATGTACAATTGAAGTGAAAGAAAGCAACTTTTTCAAACAAGTCCCAAAGCACATAACAAGTTATGTCCTTGGCACTTGGGGGCCAATGTAAGGTCATTCTCAAATAAAGAAGAAGTCCCGATTCACCCGTAATGGAGTAAACCGGTCCTTGGGGGGCTACACATGCAAATCATGTTATTCTTGTTAATCTATCAAAGTCCCGGCTTACCCTAAAGGCTGAACCGGCACTTGGGGGCTATAATGGCCTAAAGGTGCAATTACAAGATACAGGCAGAAATGAAAGGAAAAGGAAAAGAAGTTACCTCATATTTTTCCTTCATCATGTTTACTAAACCGGCCTCGTGGTCGCGGCTGGTGAAGAGCCGGTTTAGATACCCAGAGTGGAGCTCCTGGGCACTGAGCTGGGCATAGCTAGACAAGTCAGTGCTCCACTTGCCCTTGTCTTTCTGGAGAACTTCCTCTTTGGCGGTGTGTCGGGCCAAGATAACAGGCTCCGTGGGAGCAGTAAAACCTATCCCAGTTATCTCAACATCTTCTGTCGAGACAACAGTTGGCCTGGGGGGATCATCTGTGCGCACCAGACTACAGGAGCCGGGCTAGCCCGAGGAGGACTAACCCGGACAGGGCTGGCCGGTTCAGCAGCGTTCTCCATGGTGTCGCCCCCGGAGCAGCAAGATCTTCTTGGTCCATTGGGGAAGGATCATCGAGCGGAACCTCAGCGTTCTCTTCCAGAGGATTGACATTTTCAACATCCTCTGTCGGTTCAGAAGTGTTTCCGGCTGCCGGTTTGTTTAATTTCACCTTCTTACTAGGCTTGGGCATACTAAAAGATTAAAAGAGTAATGAAAATCACAATGTCAAAACCGAAAGGTAAACCGAACATTTGGAAAGATGACTTACCCAGGAACGGTCTTAAGCACCGGGACTTGGGTGGCAGTTGACTCACTGGAAGAAGACAAAGGGGTTTCCTGATAGTTGGGATCAAACAGTTTAAGAGGTTTGTGAATAAGACCTGCTTTTGGATGAAGAAGGGTTGGAGTAAGAAAAATCTCTGAGCGGCGTCTGCGAGCTGGCGTGTGGGCTAATCCGCATGATTCAACCACGTGACCACTATGGCGTGTGGTCCGGCGAGCCTCATGCTACTGTTTCTTCAAAAGAAAGTTGGGATCCAATTGAGCATAAGGTTGAGAGAATGGATATTTCTGGGCTACCCGGCGAATCTTGGGTGGCAACGTTTCTGAATCAGATGAGAGAGAAATTACCTCAACTTCATCTGCTTTACTCCCCTCCGCCGGATCCTAGGAAAAGACATTATTGACATAAATGCAGACAAAGGGAAATCAATGGACGTAAGAGTCAAGCAATACCTCAGAAGCCGGATCATCTTCTTCGGGATTTGAACCGGAAGCGGCAGCAGGTTTCTTCTTATGTTTTTTTACGGCCAAGTTTTTCTTGCGAGTTGGCTTCGACGGTTTATCTTGAGCCTTCTTCTTCCAGAAGGGGTCATTCGCCTATTGATACGTCCAAAACGTATCTATAATTTCTGCTTGCTCCATGCCACTTTTGGGTGATATTGCTATGATATTCATACACTTCCATACACTTTTGATCATATTTGGACTAACTTACTAATCCAGTGCACCCCAGTGCCAGTTTCTGTTTTCGGCTGTTTTTGTATTTCAGGTTTTCACGTTTTGAGAACTGCCCAGAAAAATCCAGAAAAATTATATAAAAAATCAGCGATCCGGAAACAACACTGCGTCCGAAGGGCAGCCTGGGGGGCCACAGGGGCTCCAGGCGCCCTGTGGGCGCCCCACCCCCCCCCCCCCCGGGCCGCGCCGGGGGGCGCCTGGGCCCCCCGAGGCTCCCCCGGTGCCCTACTTTGGCAAATATTTAAAGGGTCCTCCGTAACCCTCAGAACAGGACTTCTTTTCGCGATCCCATCTCTATTCCGCCGCCGCCGCCGCTTCCAAGATCGGGAGGACCAGGAGAACTCTTCCCGGCACCCTGCCGGAGGGGAGGATCACCACCGGGAGCTTCTCCACCACCATGGACACCTCCCGGATGACTCGTGAGTAGTCTCCCTTGGACCATGAGTCCATGACCAGTAGCTATGTGATGTTCTCCTCCCGTTCTTGTGCTTCACTAATTAGTCCTCGTGAGCTGCCCTACAAGATCGAGGCACCTATGTAATCCTTATGTTGTTGCTATGTTGAGTTTGCTGGGATCCGATGGATTATGAGATTATGTTCAGATTGATCTTGAGTAATATATTTGATTTACCTCTTTTATATTTTAGTTCATAAGTAATTCTTGCATGTTCTCCGTTGTTATTTATTGCTTTAGCCGAGTAATAGGTAGTGACTCCAAGAGGGAACGTTATGCTCGATTGTGGGTTCATGCCCCTCGATGACTAGCTTGAGTGACAGAAACATGAGTCTAGGGGATGTGCTGTTGCCACAAGGGGGAAAACAACGGTGCTTGTGCCTGCGAGTGCAAGAATTGTTTACTTTACGCAAAGTTCTTTTAATGCAGTTGTCTGTTGCATTGAGTTTAGACTATGGGTGGGACTCGCAACTTAATACCAGCGAGATGTTCTGGATAGATATCTCAAGGTGGATGATTAGTAGTAGATATTGATGGATTTCGGTCTACTTACTTTGGCGTACCGCCCATGCTTTGAACCTCAACCTTTCATGCAATGTAATCAGCATTTGTATGCGCTCGTGGGTCCTGTCAATTGCCCAGCTGTAATTTGTTTACCTCACATAGCTGTTTTATCGTCTTTTGGGAGAGAGACATCACTAGTGAACATCATGAGACTCCGGTCCATATTACCAGCATTGATCACATTCACTATTTACTTTTTGCTATTTACTTACTATTGCAGAACACTATCTATCACTACTATCATATTGCTTTTAACCCTTTGTGAACTACAAGGCCGGAGAGATTGACAACCTCTCTGTACTCGTTGGGAGCAAAGTTATTTGTATCTGTGTGCAGGTCCACGTTGATTGCTAATTGCGCCATTAGCAATTGACACCTACTTGTTGAACCTAGGAGTCTCTGGGGATTCGATCCTTGGCATCTTTGCTAGGGGAAAACACTTCTACTTACTGCATCTTACACCTTCCACTTGGGGTAACCGACGAGGGGTTCGAGGCCCATCAAGGAGTATTTTCTGGCGCCGTTGCTGGGGACTCCACTCTTCAGGATATGGGAGTTGCATGCTATCTTTTACCTTTGCTTTTTAGTCTTGTTAGTTTACCTTTTATTTTTGCTTTAGTTCCTTTTATCGAAAATCAAAAAAATAGTTATCTTGCTCCCTTGCTACTATGGGTTCCACCGAGAACACCAAGTTGTGTGACTTCACTAGTCACAACAACGATGACTTTATCAGCACACCTATCACTACACCTGCCACTTCAGCACCTTCATATGAAATTAAACCTGCTTTACTGAACTTAGTTATGAAAGAACAATTCTCCGGTGCTGGAGATGATGCTGCTTTACACTTGAACAACTTTGTTGAACTTTGTGATATGCAAAAGTACCAATAAATAGATGGTACTATTGTTAAGCTTAAGCTTTTTCCTTTCTCCTTGAGAGGAGGAGCTAAAATTTGGTTTCAGTCTTTGCCTAGAAATAGCATAGATTCATGGGACAAGTGCAAAGATGCTTTTATCGGAAAATACTATCCACCTGCTAAAATTATCCAACTTAGAAGTAACATCATGAATTTTAAACAATTGGATAATGAACACGTTGCCCAAGCTTGGGAACATATGAAATCTCTTATCAAGAACTGCCCTACTCACGGTTTGACTACTTGGATGGTTATCCAAATTTTTATGCAGGCTTGAACTTTACCTTGCGGAACTTGTTAGACTCGGCCGCGGGAGGAACTTTTATGTCAACTACACTTGGTGCTGCCACAAAGCTTCTCGATGAGATGATGACCAACTATTCCCAATGGCACACCGAACGCGCTCCAACAGGTAGGAAGGTAAACTCTATCGAGGAGATTTCCTCCCTTAATCAAAAAGTTGACTTGATCATGTCTCTACTTTCGAAGCAATCTTCTGTTGATCCTCGTTATGATCCTTTGGATTATGTGATTGCCGATGCTTATAGGAGTAACTTTGGTAATAATTCTAGAACGTTCCCCTCTAATTCCTATGGGAACAACAATGATTATCCTAACATCAAGAACTCCTTCCAAAAAGATAGAGACTTGTCTGGCTATAAGAAACTAGTAGAAATAGAGGAGGCCACTAAGAACTACATGCACACCCAATATGAACAAAACCAAACCTTCTCGAGGCAATTAAATGAGCATACTGCTATCTTGCAAGACATTAGTAGACGATTAGAGAACATAAATATTGAGATTTCTAACCTCCAGACTAGACTCACTATCACTGAGACCCAAGTTTCCAATATGTGCCACACACAGGCCACTTTGATAAACCAAATGGCAGCTAAACCCGAAGTGGTTGCATCCCTAAGGGAGGAAGAGGAAAGAATTAAGAGCCTTCCTACCCACCACACTGTTGCTACTATCCAAGTTATTGAGGATGTTCACACTCTTAGCACCCAATGTACTCCTGGTCCCAATGGACCTATTAATGGTGATGCTATAGAAACTACCAAACAGGTGAACCTTAAGGACACCACTACTACTTTACTTGATGCTCGTGACCTTGATTTTGATAATTGCACTCTTACAGAAGTTATTGATTTCCTTCACAAGATGTCTAGAGATCCCCGCACTAGCACGCTTAACCTTGCCTTCACATAGCATATCACTAATGCTCTCATCAAAGCTAGGGAGGAGAAACTTAGAGTAGAAGCCTCCATACCTAGAAAACTAGAAGATGGTTGGGATCCTATGATAAAAATTAATTTGAATGACTTCTCTTGTTATGCATTATGTGATGTTGGTGCTAGTACCTCTGTTATGCCCAAAAGGATATATGATTTGCTTAAATTGAAACCTTATGATTCTTGTTCTTTTGGTGTTCGTCTCGTTGATTCGTCCATAAAGAAACCTTTGGGGAGGATCGATGATGTTCTTATTGTTGTAAATGATAATTATGTGCCCGTTGATTTCACTATTATGGATATTGAATGTGATCCTTCATGTCCAATTATTTTGGGACGTCCCTTTTTGCGCACCGTTGGTGCTGTCATTGACATGAAAGAGGGTAATATAAAATTTCAGTTTCCTCTCAAGAAAGGGATGGAACACTTCCCTCGTAAGAAGGTCAAGTTACCTTTTGAGTCCGTTGTACGGGCTAGTTATTCTTTTACTCTTGATAAAACTTGATCTATGCATTATGCCTAGCTTAAAGGCATAAAAGAAAGCGCTTTTGGGAGGCAGCCCACATGAATAATTTTTTTGCTTTTGTTGTGTCTTGATGTTGTTTACTGCTGTAGCATCATCATTGTATCTTTGCTTTCCATATTTGTGCCAAGTATAGCCTCCGATTGCTAAAAAGTTCAAAAGTTGTGAGGTGCTGTCCAGGAAACAGATTCTGTCCTTGGATAGAAAAATTCGTATAAAATCACCAGATCATCTTTTTGGTCTGAATTGTTTCGACAGCGTTCTCTATATAATTGTCTTTTGTGCGTCAGTTCTGAGTTTTTTGATTTGAGTTGCAGAAGTATCCCGAACAGGTCAATTACTGCCTGCTGTTCTGTTTTTCACAGATTCTGCCCTGTTTTGCCTTACCTTCACTTTGCAAATTGAGAACTTGCTTTTTCATTGCAAAAACCTTTTGGCAATCTTGAGAAACAGTAGAACTTCAAGAATATCCTTATTTCCAGCAAGGTATAATTATTTTATTAAGGGTACTAACCTCGCTAATCAGATTATGATGAGTTGTGTATGAAGGGAGTTTTCAAGTGTGCGAGGGAAGATGATAAAAAGATTCAGGAGTGTCAAGCGCTCAAGCTTGGGGATGCCCCCGTGCACCCCCAAGAAATATTCAAGGAGACTCAAGCGTCTAAGCTTGGGGATGCCCCGCGTGCATCCCCTTCTCCATCAACATTATCAGTTCGTCTTTCGTTTCGCTATATTTTTATCACTTCATATGTTATGTGCTATGCTTGGAGCGTCTTGCTGTTAGTTTTCTTTTTAGTTTTTCATAACGAGTCGGAACTCAGCATTCCTTTATGTGGGAGAGAAACACGCTCCACCTCTACCTAGAACATTACATAGAATTTTCATGTCTATTTATGCTGTGTGTGTTCTTTATCTTTTAATAGCTACTATCATGCTCTGCTCTTAGTATTCATGCTTATATTTTCAAGAGCTTTTATTTAGTTGGTTGCTTGAACTCTCTTTAATTACCATGCTCACCTTATTAAGAGAGTTTGCTTCTGTTGCATGGGTTAATGTGTCTATGATAAAGATGCTACTTTCATGATGGTGCTTAGTAGTTCAGGTTTTCTTTTGGTTAATCTCAAATAGCTGGGAGGTTCCCAATGTGTTATTGGAATACCAACTTGGTTTGTTTGCCTATGATGTGGTATGGTTTAGTAATATCTTCCTTCGAGAATTTATTTTGATTGACTTGGCGTATGCTCACGCATATTCAAGACTGTAAAGAAAGTCTGTCAAGCCTTGATGATCTTTTGTTTCTAAGTAGCGATATAACTACCATGCCTGATTCAATATTGCTTTGTCGCTCTGCATGATTATGACCGTCATTGCTCTCTTAGTTGGTCGCTCCCAGTCTTTTGCTAACCTCCACCTGCACTAAGCAAACTAACCATGCAATACATAGCTCATGGGAAAGTAGCCTAAAAACTATTGTGGTAAAGAATATGTTGCCTATATATGTATCTTATTTCTTATGAGTTGCTTGCTGAGCGGTAACCATGTTTCTGGGGACGCCATCAATTGTCACACTTTTGTTGAATATCATGTGAGTTGCTATGCATGTTCGTCTTGTCTGAAGTAAGGGTGATTTACCGTGGGTTGAATTAATATGCATATTGTGAGAGAAGAACATTGGGCCGCCAACCAAAGCCATGCATCATGGTGGAAGTTTTAGCTTGGACCTTAATCCTCAATCTCTCATGAGAATGTGCTTATGCATTAAAGAGGAGTCCATCATCTATTTTCTATGTTGTCCCGGTATGGATGTCCTCAAGTTGAGATTTATCAAAAACGAGAAATCAAATGCGATCTATCTCCTTGGACCTTTGTACAGGTGGCATAGAGGTACCCCTTTGTGACACTTGGTTAAAACATATGCAATGCAATGATAACCCATGGGGATCCGAGCTAATTAGGACGAGGAGCGAGCACTATTAGTATTCGATGCATGAGGCTTGCAACTTATATAATGTTTTATACATGACACATATGAAGTACTACTACCGTTGACACAATTGCTTCCATGTTTTAAAAAAAAAACTCTAGCACTTAACCTTTCTTTTACCTTTATGTTGAAGCACCAACTACTGAGAGCATGATTGTCATTCTGAGTGTAATGTGCATTGTCCCAAAGTAGCATTGTCTTTGGCATGATTGTGATATCGTTTATTCTGAAATGATTGTATCTAGTCATCACTTAAACCTTGAAGGTGCCCCTGCATTTATGTTTTGCATCACTAAAGGGGGCAAGCTAGATATCACTTTATCATATTTGCACATAATGTACATTGCAAATCTTTTTGATGTTTCAGTTTCATGTTGTAAAACTTTCAGTCATTTGTGATTTTCTCTTGAGACAACTTAATTACTTTAGAATCATTGTCTCAGTAAGCTTTTGTCATATGACTATGAGAAAGTCCTATATGGTTAATAGCATGTCACCACAGAAATTATTCTTGTTAACATTTACCTACTCGAGGACGAGCAGGAATTAAGCTTGGGGATGTTGATACGTCCAAAACGTATCTATAATTTCTGCTTGCTCCATGCCACTTTTGGGTGATATTGCTATGATATTCATACACTTCCATACACTTTTGATCATATTTGGACTAACTTACTAATCCAGTGCACCCCAGTGCCAGTTTCTGTTTTCGGCTGTTTTTGTATTTCAGGTTTTCACGTTTCGAGAACTGCCCAGAAAAATCCAGAAAAATTATATAAAAAAACAGCGATCCGGAAACAACACTGCGTCCGAAGGGCAGCCTGGGGGGGGCCAAAGGGGCTCCAGGCGCCCTGTTGGCGCCCCCCCCCCCCTGGGCCGCGCCGGGGGGGCGCCTGGGCCCCCCGAGGCTCCCCCGGTGCCCTACTTTGGCATATATTTAAAGGGTCCTCCGTAACCCTCAGAACAGGACTTCTTTTCGCGATCCCATCTCTGTTCCGCCGCCGCCGCCGCTTCCAAGATCGGGAGCACCAGGAGAACTCTTCCCGGCACCCTGCCGGAGGGGAGGATCACCACCGGGAGCTTCTCCACCACCATGGACGCCTCCCGGATGACTCGTGAGTAGTCTCCCTTGGACCATGAGTCCATGACCATTAGCTATGTGATGTTCTCCTCCCGTTCTTGTGCTTCACTAATTAGTCCTCGTGAGCTGCCCTACATGATCGAGGCACCTATGTAATCCTTATGATATTGCTATGTTGAGTTTGCTGGGATCCGATGGATTATGAGATTATGTTCAGATTGATCTTGAGTAATATATTTGATTTACCTCTTTTATATTTTAGTTCATAAGTAATTCTTGCATGTTCTCCGTTGTTATTTATTGCTTTGGCCGAGTGATATCTAGTGACTCCAAGAGGGAACGTTATGCTCGATTGTGGGTTCATGCCCCTCGATGACTAGCTTGAGTGACAGAAACATGAGTCTAGGGGATGTGATGTTGCCCCAAGGGGGAAAACAACGGTGCTTGTGCCTGCGGGTGCAAGAATTGTTTACTTTACGCAAAGTTCTTTTAATGCAGTTGTCTGTTGCATTGAGTTTACACTATGGGTGGGACTCGCAACTTAATACCAGCGAGATGTTCTGGATAGATATCTCAAGGTGGATGATTAGTAGTAGATATTGATGGATTTCGGTCTACTTACTTTCGCGTACCGCCCATGCTTTGAACCTCAACCTTTCTTGCAATGTAATCAGCATTTGTATGCGCTCGTGGGTCCTGTCAATTGCCCAGCTGTAATTTGTTTACCTCACATAGCTGTTTTATCGTCTTTTGGGAGAGAGACATCACTAGTGAACATCATGAGACTCCGGTCCATATTACCATCATTGATCACATTCACTATTTACTTTTCGCTATTTACTTACTATTGCAAAACACTATCTATCACTACTATCATATTGCTTTTAACCCTTTGTGAACTACAAGGCCGGAGAGATTGACAACCTCTTTGTACTCGTTGGGAGCAAAGTTATTTGTATCTGTGTGCAGGTCCACGTTGATTGCTAATTGCACCGTTAGCAATTGACACCTACTTGTTGAACCTAGGAGTCTCTGGGGATTCGATCCTTGGCATCTTTGCTAGGGGAAAACACTTCTACTTACTGCATCTTACACCCTCCACTTGGGGTAACCAACGAGGGGTTCGAGGCCCATCACCTATGTAAAGGGGTAAAAACATATTGAAGACAAGCAATATGGAAGGATTAAAGCAAAAAGAAAGGGACAGAAGAATATAACCGACGGCGGTGTGTTGTTTACACAGAAAGGTGCTAAACCGGTCCGGCCGCAATCCTCCAGGGGGATGTTCAGCGTCTTCTTAGCAGACTCAGTAACTTCGTTGTCTGGAAGCACTGTAGCTGAAAAACGCTAAGGGTCCTTCGGATTAGCGGTGTACTCGCACATTAAACCGGATCGCCGACTTAACGGGAGAATGCTCCAAGAGAGCCAACAGCGGACAAAAACAACCCCGGTTAAACCGTTGGCTATGAAAGCCCTGAGTTTGGACAGTTGGGGGGCATATCGAGCCCGGTCTTGGGCACTCAGACGCTGCAGGAAGGGATGATCCGTTGTCAAGCGATAAGGGCGGTAACCCGGCAGCGGATTTTCTTCCTCTAGTGAAGTGTCCTTGCAATAGAACAAAGTTTCATTCCACTCCTTGGGGTGGCTGCGAAGAGTGGCATGAGGGAAGCTAACATCCTTCCTCTTCTGGATGCTCACTCCGCCAAGTTTAGTATGGGGCCCGTCGGAGAATTCAGTCCGGCGATTCAGATGGAAGAAATCCCGGAATAGCTCTACGGATGGCTCCTCTTGCAGATATGCTTCTGAGAAGACTTGGAAGTTGCAGATGTTTGATATAGAATTGGGACCTATATCATGTGGATGGAGTTGAAAATCGGCTAAAACGTCGCGGAATAACTTTGAACCGGGAGGGCTAAAACCCCGGGCCAGATGATCGAAAAAGACTATAGTCTCTCCCTCCTTAGGCTTAGGAGGACACTCTTTCCCAGGGGCCCGCCAGTGCAGAACCTCTTCAGACCCAGAACGCCAATTGAGGCCGCCTCTACTAAATCATCCTCGGTGATGCAGGACGGGAACCAGTTGCAGGCAACAAACTGTTTCGTCGTGGAAGCCATCTTTTTCAAAGAAGGAATGTTGAAAGATACAATACAAGATCCGGTTTATGATCTGCGCTACAATGAACCGACACGTTCTATGAAAGCATTGATCTAATTTATGGTTTAAACAAGGGACTAATGGTATCTACTGATCCGGAGCAAGTACGAACGAGACATCTACAGGTTTATGAATATAGAAGGAGAAAGTTAAACCGCCAATTACAGGATGCAGGCCTAAATCTAAACCGTCAGTGCAAGCATATAAGGCGCAGGTTACAATTGAACCTGTGACATAAGACGATAAGTTGCAGATCTAAAGTGTGAGAAACAACTTTCACATGAGCACTGGTAAAATATGGATCTACGACACGGGGAAAAATCAAGATAATTCAAGTCATATCTGTCGCAGACACCAAAGGTTTCTACACATCCAATCTAAGCTAGCAGTATTGGAGGAACTAAAATTATAAAGGTGGAGCAGAGTCATGTGCACGAGAGTTGACCTAAAAGTTTCACATCTACAACTAAAGAACAGCCTACGGTGATGAACTGCGAAGAACGAGGGTTCATGGGCAAGCTATAGAGAAACCCTAGAGTTAAGATCTATGGAGAAGAAGAAGTAACGTACACGAGGAAGCAAGGGACAGCGATGAGTCTCTGGACGCGCTCAGGTTGATGCAGCGGCCAGGCTTGGTGACGACGACGAGCTCGAAGGACGGCGGCGGAGCATGAGCGCTGGAGGCCAGAGGAAGACGAAGTAGAGGGGGTAAAGAGATGGCCCTCGGCCCTATTTATAGGCCGAAGAGATAAAACAGCAGGCGCGGGAATCGAGGGGACCAAAAATTAGATGTGGATTGAGCTGTCGCCTCGATCTTCGGAGCTTTAATCAATAAAGGTAAAAAGCAGGTGCAGGCATTGAATACGCGGATGATGTCACGGCGGTTCAAAGCGACACAAAGGGATGACTTCAAGCTGGTTTACCAAGCATGCTGAAGCTGCGGAAATGAAAAGATGTACAAGACTTTGGAGATTCACATGAACAGGTTCAAATCAATCTGGGGCCTAATGTCAGGGATATTACTACCAGGTATAAACCGGCCAGGAGGGTCCAGTTTAAGTTAACAAGATTGTATTACCAGAAGCCCAGCTTAGTATGGAGTACGAGGTTATATCCCAGAAGGCTTAGAGCCCATACAATAGGGCCCATAACTTGTAAACCGTCATATTATGTAAACTTGGGATGTAAGGTAGAAAGAGTAGAGACCGAGGCGGACATGATTATGAGCCGGCCTCGGGACTCTGTAAACCAGACCGGGCGTCACCTCTTATATAAAGGGACGACCCAGCGACGGTTCAGGACAAGAAACAACAGCTGGAGACACAGGCAAAGCGAATTCGCGCCCTGGTCATCGAAGCCCAAGCAATACCACACCAAACTAGATGTAGGCTTTTACCTTCATCGAAGGGGCCGAACTAGTATAAAACCCCTGTGTCCTTCGTCCGCTTTAACCCCTTTAAGCTAACCCGAGCGATGGCCTCACAACTAAGTCCTTTTGCTAGGACATCTGTCGTGCTAAATCCATGACACTTAGGGTCGTCGGGATGTGGCGAGGCGTGTGGCAGGAGGTCGAATCTGCCCACACTACGTACGGTAGCGAGGAAGAAGGGGTCGGTGGCCCTCCCGCACAGGCGCTGGATGAAAGAGAAAAGCACAGCTGGCAGTGGATTGCCTCCCTCGCCGAAGGCGATAGAGTGAACGCTGCATCTCCTCCCCTTCCCGGTGCAACGGGATCTGGACGCCTCCTTCACCAGCTGTGAGGGGGTGAAAGAGACAGAGGCCACAACGTAGTCTTGTTTAGATCTGGTGAAGAGGGTGAGAGACAGTGAATATAGCAAACCCTAGCAAAGGAACGCTCAGCCTCGAGTGTGTATATATATATGTAGTGCGGCGAGAGTGTGGAGAGTGCAAACCCTAGTGTCGGTGTACTAAGATAGGGGTACCTTAGTACTCCAACTTGTGCACGGGCAGTAGCAGCTTCCCGCGGCAGGGCTCACCACGCGCTCGCCGGAAACCTTCTCGGTCCTTATGAAGCCATTCAAAAACAAAGTATGCAAGACAGAAGATCGAGACCCCGGCAAGTGGAGCTTGCCGGGGAGGCCACACCAGGCTCAAGATTATCACATTAACACAAGACCCTGGCAAGAGGAGCTTGCTAGGAAGACCAGAAGACAGCATCTCAGAAGACATGCCTCGACGCACCCTGCGCCCCGGCAGGACCCGGGGAGCGACAAGCTTCCGGGCTCGGCAAGATCAAGACCCCGGCAAGGTGCTTGCCGGGGGAAGCCTGCGCTGTGTGCCCGCGCTCCAGCTCATCGGCCCACGCGTTGTCCTGGGGCCCTTCCAGGGACGCGTGGCGGATGGCTGTGCAGCCTGGGGGACACGGTGGCGCGCCATGGTGATGAGGCTACCGCCGTGGCGAACGGAGACGCATGGACGGGCGCTTTTGGGGTCGACGGTGACGGGCATTTAAGGCCCTTGTCCCCCACTGTCAAAGTTAGGTGAAGACCACTGTTCATCCATTGTTCATGCACTGTTCCCGCACTGTTACAACTACCACCAAAATTACATTTTTACCCTCCTCTACGTTGACACCTGTCGGTGACCCCTTGAGCTATAAAAGGAGGCCCATGCACAACGTAGAGGGGGTTCGGAACCTAGACAGCTCACTTGCTCGGTGTAGCTAGCCCTTCAAGCTCCCGAGCTCAAGAACTCAATACAATCCAAGCAGGAGTAGGGTTTTACGCGTCCGCGCGGCCCGAACCTGGGTAAACTGCCCGCGTGTGTTCCTCGATCTGCTCTTCGTACTCCCTCCGCTCCTTTACCGCAACGTAGAAGGGGCTCCGGTCCCATAGGTGCTCGTGGGAGGACAGTTTCCCCCGACATCTTTGGCGCGCCAGGTAGGGGCGCCGAGGTTGTGCGAACCTGATCCGGCGCTCACGCGGGCGCATTCTTCATCAACCTCTCCAGCTTCATCAACTTCGTCAGCAACAGCACTATGGCCCCGAAGAAGAAGGCTTCGGAGGTCGCAGGCCCGTCTGCATCGATCCCACCACCACCAGAACCAACGGTTGGTGGAGGAGATGCTGGCGGAAGGGTGGTCGCCGGCGAGGAAACTCACGGCGCCACCAAATCCAAGGACAAGACGGACGACCGGGCCAATTCCAAGGCCTCGGTGTCCGTAGATGCACCACGTCCATCTCAGCAGACGACAGGCCAGCAGCGCCGTGGTACAGGAAGTACCATCTGCTTGCTGGGGCAAGGACAAACCGGAGGATCGCGGGATGCTCAAGGCCATCATCCTGGCACGAGCAAGGCGCGGTCGCCGAGGCGAGAGACTGCTCCTTCTAACCCTGTTAGAAGTCCGAGCATATCTCGCTCCTCGCACCGCTCACCACCGCTCCCCTCCTCTCCAGCAGAAGCGCTAGCAAGAGCGCAACTGCTCCTCGATTTCCCTCCAGCGGCAGACAAGGCCGAAGACTGGAGGGCGACGATTCACAGCCTCATCGCCTTCGCCAACAACGACACGCCGCAGCAGCCGGCGACATCGCGGCCACGGCAAGTCGACCAGACGAAGGCCGACGGCGACAAGACCGCCGGGGGCGCAACCACCGTGCACTCCCCGCCGCGGAAGCAGAAGACGCCTCCCCGCCGGATCAACGTCGACGACGACTCCATGGCGTCGTTGGATCCGCGGGCTCGTCGGGACCAGCGCCAAGTCCTTGACGATCGGCGACAAGAGGATGCTCGGACGACAATCGAGCGCCGACGAGAAGCCCGGCGACAATCGGATCAGCGCGCTGGGACCGCTGTCGACACGCACGCGCCTGGTGAACCAGGAGACTTGCCGTACGCGGCAGGTTGCCTTGCGTTCACCCGTGAACTGCGGCGCGTCCAGTGGCCCAGCATGAAAAATTTCAAGCCCGACGTACCCGAGAAGTATGACGGCAAGACGCACCCCTCGGACTTCCTCAGCATCTACACCATCGCGGTGCAGGCTGCCGGGGGACGCGACGAGAAGATATTAGCCAACTACTTCCTGCTGGTGCTTAAGCCAAACGTCCGTTCTTGGCTTATGCACTTGCCGGAAGGCTCCATTTCTTCGTGGGCAGATTTGTGCCACCAGTTTGTCGGCGCCTTCACAGGCGGCCACAAACCCCACGGCCAGGAGAGTGATCTCCACATCTTGGCCCAGAAGGAAGGAGAACCCCTGCGCAAGTACATTCAACGATTCAGCCGCGTGCAGCACAATATTCCTGACGTCCACCCCGTCGCGGTTATCAGCGCGTTCCACCAGAACGTGCGTAACCGCCGCATGTGGGAAGAGATGGCCATGACCAAGATTCGGGATGTCAGCGAGCTCTACGCTCTGGCTGACAAGTGCGCGTGCGCTGAAGAAGGGAGGAGACTCCCCGGAGAGGATGCTGGCGCAGGGGGGAGCGACAGCGAGGATGCCGCCCCGGCAAGGAAAAGCCGGCGGCGGAACAATAGAAAGAAGAAGAGCAAGGAAGTGCTAGTCGTCGAGCAGTCCGGCAAGGAGGCTCCCGCCAAGAAGGCACAGGTTGGTGGCTCCGGCAAGGAGCCTGCCCCTGTAGCGACAGCCGACAAGCAGGACGGCTCCGACAAGCAATATTGCAAGATCCACCGCACCAAGGGCCACGACCTTTCGAACTGCAAACGAGTCGAGTACCTCGTAGAACAGCAGAAGGCTGAGTACGAGCGTCGCGACAAGGAGAAGGCTCAAGGTGGCGGAGGAGAGCCAAGGAAGAAGCGGCCATTCAATGGCCGGGGAGGACGCCGCGGCAAGGCCAAGCAGCGGCAAGGTGATCGACCTCCCCGGGGCCGCGACAAGGATGAGGAAGAAGACGACGACGACGACATGGAGGAAGGAGATAACAGCGAGCAGGAGTTCCAGAAGGCCACGGAAGTTCTGTGTGTCGACGGAGGCGCCTCTCTGCATACTTCCCACCGCCAACTCAAGCAGTGGGTGCGGGAAGTAAACGCAGCTGAGCCGCCCGTTGAGTCACGCAGGCTGCTGAAGTGGTCCAGCACGCCCATCATTTTTGATCTTGAGGATCACCCTGACCGCACAACGGCGGTCGGGTGCTTGCCGATGTTGGTCTCACCAACCATCCGCAAACTCAAGGTCACCAAAATGTTGGTTGACGGCGGGGCCGGCCTGAACTTAATCTCCTCGGCTGTGATCAAGAAACTCCAGATCCCAGACGGCGAGCTTGAAGAAACCGGGTCGTTCCAAGGAATAAACCCGGGGAGGAGCAAGCCGAAGGGGAAGATTACTCTGCCAGTGACCTTTGGCGGGGAGCTCAACTTCAGGACGGAGAGGATAACCTTCGACGTGGCCGATATCCCATTGCCATACAATGGGATACTTGGACGTCCTGCCCTCGCCAAGTTCATGGCAGCTTCCCATTATGCCAACAACATACTCAAGATGCCGGGGCCGATAAGCGTCATCTCCGTCCCTAGCGACAAGAAGGACGCGCTTATCTGCGCCGACAAGATATACCGGGATGCAGCAGCCGCAGCGGAAAGCAACACACTTGCCGCTGAAGCTCCCTGGGGGAAGACCAAGACCAAGTCCGGCAAGGGCTCTGGGACCCACTCCGGCAAACGCACCTCTTCGGAGTGTTGCGCTGCCGTCGAGGACGTTCCATCGAGCTCCACCGGCAAGTGTAAGAAGGGGATGGCCGCTCCACCGGCAACCAAGAAGGTGTCCGCCAAGGAGGACGGCACTGGTGGTACCTTCACCATCAGTGCTACACTTGACAACAAATAGGAAAGCGCGCTCATTGCCTTCCTGCGGGCGAATGTCGAAGTGTTTGCGTGGCAACCATCTGACATCCCCGGCGTTCCCAGGAAGGTAATTGAGCACAAGCTTGTTGTTTGTCCTCATGCGCGTCCCGTCTAGCAGAAGGTCAGGAAGCAAGCCGTGGAGCGCCAAGAATTCATCGCCGAAGAAATAAAGAAGCTAGAAGCAGCAGGCCTGGTTAGAGGCGTGATCCATCCCACTTGGTTAGCAAATCCAGTTGTCGTGCGTAAGGCCAACGGGAAGTGGAGACTGTGTATAGACTTCACTGATGTGAATAAAGCATGTCCCAAGGATCCATTTCCCTTGCCGCGCATTGACCAGATTGTTGACTCCACCGCTGGATGTGAGCTGCTTTCCTTCCTTGATGCATACTCAGGCTACCACCAGATATTCATGGCCAAGGAAGATGAAGAGAAGACTGCATTCATTACTCCATGTGGCACATATTGCTTCATACGCATGCCCTTTGGATTGAAGAATGCAGGCTCAACATTTGCAAGGGTGGTGCACACTGCTTTTGAGACACAGATCCACAGAAATGTAGAAGCTTACATGGATGACATAGTGGTCAAGAGTAAGAGCAAAGATACCCTGATCCAAGACTTGGAAGAAACATTTGCAAATCTGCGCAAGATCCAGCTTAAGTTGAACCCCGAGAAGTGCGTCTTCGGAGTCCCCTCCGGCAAGCTTCTCGGGTTCTTTGTGTCCCAGAGGGGGATTGAAGCCAATCCCAACAAGATAAAAGCCATCGAGCAGATTGAAGCCCCGAAGCGCGTCAAGGACGTAAGGAGACTTGCTGGTTGTGTGGCTGCCCTCAGCAGGTTCATTTCAAAATCCGCAGAACGCGCCTTGCCTTTCTTTAAAATTTTGAAGAAGGCAGGTCCTATGAAATGGACTCCGGAAGCGGAGGCAGCGCTGCAGGATTTGAAAGGATACCTGTCCTCCACTCCAATACTTGTCGCACCTAGGCCACAAGAGAAGTTGCTGCTGTACTTAGCGGCAACCAATCAAGTGGTTAGTGCTGCGTTAGTAGCGGAAAGGGAGGCAGAGGAAGAGCCCACACCTCCGGCAAGCGAATCCAGCGACAAGCAGGGGGCTCCACCGGCAAGCTCTGGCCCCGACAAGGACAACTCTGCGCAGGAACAAGGAGAGGTGCGAAGGAAGATGGTGCAGCGCCCGGTGTATTTTGTAAGTTCCCTCTTGCAGGGGGCTAGATCAAGATACTCCGGGGTGCAGAAGTTGCTTTTCGGTCTCCTCATGGCCTCGAGAAAGCTGCGCCATTACTTCCAAGCACACGAGATAACAGTGGTCACTCGCTTTCCGTTGAAAAGGATATTGCAAAATCCAGAAGCAACAGGCAGGATCGTCGAGTGGGCACTGGAACTGTCAAGCTTTGGTCTCAGGTTTGAGAGTACTTCGACTATACAGAGCAGAGCTTTGGCAGAATTCATAGCTGAATGGACCCCAACACCAGATGAAGAACTCCAAGAGACAAGCGTCCCCGTACAAGAAGCGACCAGCGAATGGGTAATGTACTTTGATGGTGCTTTCTCGCTGCAAGGCGCCGGTGCCGGCGTGGTACTCATAGCACCCACCGGAGAGCACCTCAAGTACGTTGTCCAGATGCACTTTCCCAAGGAACAAGCGACAAACAATACTGCTGAGTATGAAGGCTTGCTTGCCGGCCTCAGGATTGCAGCCGAGCTTGGGATCAAGAAGTTGATTGTGCGGGGAGATTCGCAGTTGGTGGTCCGACAAGTAAATAAGAGTTACCAGAGCCCTTTGATGGAAGCCTATGTAGATGAAGTGAGGAAGCTTGAAGAGCACTTTGAAGGTCTGCAAATGGAGCACGTCCCGAGAGCTCAGAATGATATTGTAGATGGCCTCTCAAAGTGCGCTGCAATGAAGTTACCTGTGGAACCAGGGACCTTCCTGCTCAAGCTAACTCAGCCATCCGTTACACCGTCAATTGGGCAGAACAAGAAGAGAAAGTTGGTCTCCGGCGACTACTTGCCGGCAGATCTCCCTGAAGCCGCCGCCAAGGTCCCCAAGATCAACAACCAAAACGCTGACGAACAGTTTGCTCCTGCAGACCCAAGGGTCTGTACAGTTGAAGCAAGCATTCCCGACAAGCCTTGCCCCGGCAGGCTTGCCGGGGGACCATCAGCTCCGGCAGAACCAGAGGTTCTTGCCGTAGAAGCTGGGGTTCCCGCAGCGACCCTCATGCCTTTAGTCCTTGCCGTTGAGCCTCGGGCTCCGGCATGGGCGCAGTAGATCGTCCGTTTTCTGCAAACTGGAGAACTTCCCGACGACCCAGAGGAGATAGAGAAAATAACCAGGCAGTCAAGTATGTACCAGTTCGTTGACAACGAACTATATAGAAGAAGACTCAATGGTGTCAGGTTGAAGTGCATTTCCAGAGAAGATGGACAGAAGCTGTTGGCAGAGATACACGGAGGCATATGTGGCCACCACATTGGCGCAAGGGCACTTGCCGGGAAGGCGTTCCGGCAAGGGTTCTTTTGGCAAGAAGCCCTCCAAGATGCAACTGCACAAGTAACCAAGTGTGAAGCGTGCCAGTTCCATGCCAAGCAAATTCATCAGCCAGCTCAAGCTCTCCAGACGATCCCTTTGTCCTGGCCCTTCTCGGTCTAGGGGATCGATATCCTCGGCCCCTTCCCCCGTGCTGTCGGGGGCTTTGAGTACTTGTACGTTGCGATCGACAAGTTCACAAAGTGGCCAGAAGTGGAACCAGTGAGGAAGGTGACAGCACAGTCAGCAGTCAGGTTCTTCAGGTCAATTGTTTGCCGTTTCGGAATCCCTAACAGGATCATCACCGACAACGGCACACAGTTCACAAGTCGCACCTTCATGCAGTACGTCCAAGACCTTGGCACCAAGGTCTGCTTCGCTTATGTTGCTCACCCGAGGAGCAATGGTCAAGCGGAGAGGGCCAATGCTGAAGTGCTGCGCGGACTCAAGACAAGAACCTTCGACAGGCTGCGCAAGTGCGGAAGAAACTGGATAGAGGAGCTACCGGCGGCTCTTTGGTCAATCAGAACGACACCAAGTCGAGCCACCGGACAGACACCCTTTGCTCTTGTTTATGGAGCAGAGGCAGTTCTCCCCACGGAACTCGTATACGGATCTCCTCGAGTGCTCGCTTATGATGAGCTCAAGCAAGAGCAACTGCAACAAGATGATGCATTGCTCCTTGAGGAGGACCGTCTCCAGGCTGTTGTAAGAGCTGCTCGATACCAGCAAGCCTTGCGCCGCTATCATAGCCGCAAGGTTAAGGCCAGGAGTCTCGAGGAAGGTGACCTTGTTCTTCGGCGTGTTCAGTCCGCCAAGAATTCCAACAAGTTGACGCCGATGTGGGAAGGCCCTTATCGGGTGAGACAAGTCACAAGGCCCGGCGCTGTCCGCCTTGAGACCGAAGAAGGCTTACCGGTGAGAAATTCCTGGAACATAGAGCATCTTCGCAAGTTTCACTCATAAGGCGCGGTTGCCGTGATCCGCTCCGGCAACCACCTTTTGTACGAGTCTTGCCGCTGTTGCATGTAAACCTTTGTACAAAGCCGGGCGCAGATCCCGTGCATCAGTAAAGCTTTTGTGTTTCGAACTATTTGCCATTTCCATGCTTTTCTTTGTTATTTGCATGCATTGTTTGGCATCTTGTGCAACCTACATCTCCGGTAAGCATTAACGGGCCAAGAAGCCCTATACTTGTTTTCCCCTTCTCTTTTCCTTTCCCTCTTAAGCAGAAGGAACGTTCCTCGTGCACAAGTTTGCCGGGGGGGGAAGGAGGTGGAGGATGAACCAAGTGCTGTTCAAAAAAGAGAAGCTTGCCGGGGAATGGACGAACTATGAAAGCTAAGTTACCAGAATTTGAGCAGTTCAAATTTTTAAATTTTAGTTGTCTTCCTTGAACAACCACACTTTGTATGGAAAACATGTACGTGGAGGAACCTACCCGTGGCTAGCCGCACCCTTACTTTGTTTCCGAGCACGCTCAACGACTTAAGAGAGCTGCGACAAGTGTCGCACCCTTACCTCGTTTTCGAGTTCGCTCAGCAAGCTAAGTGTGTTGCGACTAGCTGCGGCAAAGTTGCTTGCCGACAAGGTCCTTTGCCATCAGGCTGCTCAGAGTCCAGCACTCAGAGCTCGCGGCAAGGGCCCCTTGCCGGCAAGTTCCCTAAAAGCGTAGGGTAAAAAGCATACAAAGTAAAGGACCAAAGCAAGTGAGATAACACTGCATTGATTGATCAAAATAAGATTGTATGTTACAAGGATAACTCGCCGCAATAACTAATCGGTTCATGTCCATAACATAATCTGCAGCGGCAAAAGAAACAGAAACGAAGAAGCCTAATCTACGCGGTCGCCTTCACGCCTTGAGATCTTGTTCACTTTGGCGACGATGTGGGCGACCTGCGCCTTCAACGCCTCCTGGTCAGCGTCGTCCGGCAAGGAGCGGAGGACGTTGGTGAGGTTGATGCCGGGGTTGCGATAGACAATCTTCGTCAAGACGCGCTCCAGAGTGCCCGCGCAGAGCTGACGCGATTCGTCGGCCAGCTGCGCGGGGAGCTTCTCCTGTAGCCGTGCAAGCGCCGGCGCGATTCCCCTGAAGAAGAGACTTAACTTGGCGCTGTGGGGGAGGTTCTCGTCCGGAGAGTACACAAGGTTCTCCACCCTCAGCGCCATCAACTCCTTGTCAATATTGGCAGCAGAAGCGACTAGATCGTCAGTCCACTGCTCCACCGCCCGGCTGAAGTTGTTCGCTGAGACGGCGGCGCTCTCCACCAGGCCTCATTCCTTGCGGAGCTCGTCCTTCAGTTTCCTCTCGCGATCCCGGGCGGCGTCCAGCGAATCGGTCAAAGTGGAGACCTTCAACTCCAAGTCAGCGATTGAATCTTTGGCGGCAGTGAGCTCGTCGCCCTTCTTGGAGAGTCGTACCTGCAAGTCGGAGTTTGTGTGGGCATCCTTCTCCTGCTCCACGTTGAGCGCGGTGACTCTGTCCTCACTTGCTTTCAGGTACTGCTCCAGCTGTTCCACCTTGAGCTCCAGGCTCCTCTTGGCGGTCTCCGCGGCGGCAGCGGCATCCTTCGCCTCCTTCAAGGCTCCGCCAATGGCCTGCTCCCGGGCGGTGAGGTCGTCCTCGTGGGCGTCGAGGTCGACCTTCCGCTGGTTGAGCGCTCCTTCTCGCCGGGACAGCTCTTCACCAGCCAAGCGCTACTGCTCCTCGGCCTCAGCCTTCTCTAGAAGAAACTCTTGCTGCTCCTCGGCGAGCCTTTCGCGCTCCTCCGCCAAGTTGCGGAGGGCCGCCTGGTTGGCGACGCGGAGCTCCGCGGCACGCTTCTCCAAGTCAACTCCAGCCTTGGCGGCAAGAGCTTTCCGGGAGTCCAGCTTCGCTTGCCTGGGCCAGGAGCCGGCGCAGGAGCTTCTCCTCTTCGGGCTCGTCTCCACCGCCAAGTGCTTCAACGACCTTCAACCCCGCGGAGGCAAGGACCTCTCCGTCATAGGTCTCTCCCTCCACGGCGGCTCGCGACGAAGACCCCCACGGGACTTGTATGAAGACTCCGTTGGGGGCCTCAAGATAGATGCCTGGCTGCTCCGTGGCGGCGGAGGGGTCGGTGGCCGGTGCAGCGCTTGACGCTCCTGCTGCCTCCAGGCCAGCAGTGTGGTCGCCGTGTCACACCCCAAAAATAGTTATTTGGAATTTAAAAAAAAAAAAAAAACTTTTCAAAATTTTAGCTAAGATTTTTTTTAAATTTTCTTGGAGGGTTCTGTTTGAAGGGTGGACTTATTTGATTTAATTGTTTTGGAGGTTTTCAAAAGTTTTTCTCTCTAAAGAATCTTTGGTTTTTAGCTATTTATTTTCAAAGGCAAAAATTCTTTTCACCCCTTCTAATACCATAAAACTTCTCCAAATATTTTCTGTCACTCCAAAAATTTTCCTCTCAAGTCATGCACACCTTCTGTGGTATTATTCAACTCCTTCCTACTCCACAAAAAAATATTCTTCTATATATTCTAAATTCCAAAAGTGGAATTTGAATTAATCATAGTTTCTTGACATTTACAAAGGAACTATATTTTCTATGACTCTTCTGCCTCTACCAAAATTATTCCTACATATATATGGTACCCTCAACCCATTTCTCCAAAAACATTTGGTCCCACAGTTCAAAAATTTCAAACCAAATTCAATTCAAATTTGGTCCAGAAATCATTTTTCTGCCCCAAACCATTTCCAAACTTCACCAAAATTCTTGGCCTCATGGCAAACTCATTTTTGAGTAACTACACACCACCACACAAGACCCCATGATCAACCAAGTTGTTTAAGACCTCAAATCATTTCATCAAACAGTTGGCGGGCATACTGTTCCACACTGAATAAAATTCAGTTAACTGAATTTCGGCCGACAGGGACAGCGATGCCGTGCATCCATCGTCTTCCTCTTCCGCACGGCAATGTCGCCCGTTTTCATTACCGCAGCTCCCCCTGGCCCAGCGCCCAGCC
>LR738714.1:652868550-652913406 GCA_902687465.1 Secale cereale | reverse complement strand
GACAATACCTCCTGAGTCTGCCTAGATCGAGTCTTGCTCTATACACCTAGCTGTACACCGTGCTGCCACGGGTCCTTCCGAAAGGAAGGTACGGCCTAGTAAGTTGATAACCCCTGTACGGGTGCACGCCACATAGATACTACGATGAAGGTTGTAGCCTGTCATCGGGTCAGGGGCATGGGTGTTTCCGGTTGTAGCCGAGAGGGGGGCACCCCTTGTAATCCGCGCGTTTAATAGTGATCCCATGCTTTTCGGAGGTTGTAGCCTCCCTGACTTAAGGTTTCTGGAGCGATGCTCTGGGTGAGTCCTGGCATCCGGTCGGTGTGTATGCGTCAGGCGTGTTTTCAACCTAAAGTCCGTATTGGGTATTAGTCAGTACACGGTACTGGCTAAGGAAAGCCCATACGCGTGGGTAAAGAGTACACCCTCTGCAGAGTTATATCTATTCGAATAGCCGCGTCCACGGTCAAGGATTTAGTTGGGTGGGTCAAGTATCGGTCTCGGTGTCAGTCTCTGGAGGAAAATAGACTACTTGAGCATGTTATGTTTGCAGGACATTTTCTTTGTCACCGTCAGTATATTATCATAAATTTATTTATGGTGAATATTATGCTTATGGACTAACCTTGTGATTTTATTATTACCTTCGAGAGTGTCTCAGGGGCTGGCTAGACTACCCCGGACACTCGCTTTTCTTTTAAAGTCCTTTTGAGGCGTCCCTCGAGTGTCAGGCGGTTTATCTCGCCACTACTCTTGTGGACACCCACTGGCATTTCTTTTAAAGTCCTTTTGAGGCGTCCCTCGAGTGTCAGGCGGTTTATCTCGCCATTACTCTTGTGGACACCCACTGGCATTTCTTTTAAAGTCCTTTTGAGGCGTCCCTCGAGTGTCAGGCGGTTTATCTCGCCACTACTCTTGTGGATACCCAACTGGCATTTCTTTTCAAGTCCTACCGTGATGTCGCTTGATATCCGACTGGCATTCCTTTTATTATTTTTTTTATATAATATAGTGACCAATATTTATTTTGAACTAACCATGTTTCATCATGCCAAGTCTTGATATTTGTTGCATGCATATAGTATTTCATCATGGCTTTCGCTTTAGTATACCTTATGTTCATAATGTTTGCGAGTACATTCAAAGTACTCACTGGCTTGTCCCTGGCTATTTACTTGGCCAGACTTGGAGGAGGACGAACCGTTGGAGGAGAATTGCGCTAGCGAGGCCGACGCTTAGAAGGTTTCCAGTCAGCACACCTGTGTCTTGGAGTCTATCACTTGTACCATCCGTCAAGCTTCCGCCACACCAATAAATTAGTCAAGTCTCACACTGACGCTTGACCCTATGCTAGTATATCAGTGTTGAATTCCACTACCCACTGTCATATTCCACCCGCCTAGTACGTTGAAATGTTGTAATAAACTATTGAGTCACCCTGACTCAACCCTGTGTAATATTATTGTACTGGTTATCTATATCAAGGTTGTCCACTGGCTGTGCTTGGGAGCTAGTGTGACTTAAGGCTATTCTGTGATTTATTTCTCAGAAATGAGCCTGACAGACCTTGGTACCAGAGCCAGGCTGACTGTAGGAGCCCTAGGCACGATCGCTAGTCACCGAGTCAGTGCTAACATTTTTCCAGCATGCATCTCATGCATCGTAACAAATTTTCCTTAGTCATCATACACTTATGACATGGCTACTTGGATTTTTGTCTACTGTTGTAGATGGCTGGTGGCAGCTGCCCATCTCAGATTTTCGCCAACGAGCCTGCGGGTTTTTCCCGCCTTCTCGCGAGCATCGCGAGGGACGCGATGGGGTCCCTCGGGCGTCCGGAGTACGTCGTTTACCCGGACAAGATCTCAGAGACCCTGACTATGTACCAGGCTTCGGTATATATTCGGGGTGGTGCGTCTGTGTCTTTCCGCAACTATCGCTTCATGGGGAGAGCCATGCCCACTGAGAGGCATGCTATCCAGATGGCCGCACGTGAGGCTATCGCACGTCTCCGGGACATCCTGAAAGTTATGCAGGACCGTCCCTACTACTATCTGCCTTGCCACGTTCCATATACTAGCCACTATGCTTTTTCCTGCACCATAGGGGAAAAGGATATGGCTATTGAGCCACTTGTCCAGTATATCATGGCCTTGGAGTCAGCTTTCACCTCCCTGGTGGATGACTACCTCACTGCGCGGATGGACTTGTCTCGTGCGAGAATTATTCGCAGGAGCGAGTACCGCTCTCCTTCGCCTCGTGCCCCACGCACTTCCAATCCACCAAATACTTCTCTGGCTAGTCCCGCGGCTCAGCGCTCGACCACAACTGGCGATGCTAACCGTCCGACTGCACCCATTCCTACCAGAGCTTCTCCACTGACGAGCACAGTGCCACCCCCAGCAGGCACGGCATCAACAACCACCCGACTAGAGGCGATCCTCGAGGAGGAAGAGGAGGAGGGCGATATCACATCCTGGGTGCCTTGCCTGAGTCTCACTCTCAGCAGGACCTAGGATGAGCCATGGGGACGAACGCAGTCTTCTTTGCCAGATGACTGCTTGAGAGCAAGGATGTAATATATTTATTTCCTGTTCTGCCTAGCCTTTGTAAGATAGCGATGTAGGACCGCTGGTCGATGAGAGCACGGAGAGTGCGCTAGTAGAATAAATGATCTTGTATGATACAGTTTCCGCATGTATCCTGTATAATTAGATCCTGCTTGTATAATTAAATCCCTTGTGTAATATATTTGGCTGCCTTGTCTTACCTTGTCCGGGGGAAAATTTTGTTTGGGAATTTATTTTCTGATATTTGATTATTTTTCCTTGGTGTTATGCAAATACCCCAGAAAGAAAATGCATCGTCCCTGGACCCGTTCTATGCCAACTCAACCTGAAAACAACTCTGGACAAATGGGAAATAATTTTACCCAAGGGCAGACTAGTCAGCAGAGCAGTGAATCAGCTTTCTCACAAGTATGCCGCCTATATGAGCAGAGTCAGCAACAGCATCAGGAGATGATGCAGCATTTGATGAACATGGGAAATCAACAAGGACAACCACAACCCAGGTCCAAACTGTCGGAATTACAAAAGACCCGCCCAACGGTCTTTACGCACACTGACAAGCCACTAGAGGCAGACGACTGGCTTCGAGACATGGAAAGAAAATTAGTTATTGCCCAGTGTACTGACCAGGAAAAGGTGCTGTACACGCCACACTATTCTTCTGGAACGGCTGCTTCGTGGTGGGAAAACTTATGTCACACCCACCCCGACGGAGCAAATATGACATGGGAACAATTCAAGGAAAATTTCCGAGGAGCGCATATTCCAAATAGCATTATGAAACTGAAGAAGAGGGAATTTGAGGATCTCAAACAGCGAAGCTCCACAGTATCCCAATATCTGGATCAGTTTACTCAGTTGGCCCGGTACGCCAACGACGAGTATATGACAGAGAACAAAAAGATGGAGAAATTTCTCGACGGACTTATTTCGTCGCTAAAATGCCAGCTGATGGTTCATACCTTTCCAGACTTTAAGACACTGGTGGATAAGGCTATTATCTTGGAAAATGAACACCGCAATATGGATGAGGCCCGCAAGCGCCGCATGAACCAGTCAGTACAGGTTCGCAACAACAGACCTAGGAATGATGTTCAAAAGCCAGTAGTAACCCGACCAACAAATACAGCTCCACCACAGAACCGCAGTGCATTCCACAATAGGACCAAGGATACAAACTTTTACCCTGGAGTCACCTGTTACTCCTGTGGAGAAGCAGGGCACTATGCTAAACAGTGCCCAAAACAAGGAAACAACCCTCCCAAAGCCAACAACAACAACAATGGCCGTGGTACGACCAACGCTCCGCGACGCAACAATTTCAACCCCAATAACGACCACAAGCAAGGGCATATCAACCACGTGACTTTTGAGGAAGCTCAGAACGCACCGGATATCGTGTTTGGTACGTTCCCCGCCAACTCAGTAGATGCTACAATTTTATTTGATAACGGAGCTTCCCACTCTTGCATTTCTAAAAGATTTGCCTCGAAGAATCAGTTTCCCTTTTTGCCGTTACAAAATTCCATGGTTATTCAGTCCCCGGGATCAAAGCAAAATACTCAATGGTACTGTAAGGATGTGAACATCGAAATTGAAGGAATGGGATTCCTAGCCAATCTCATCGTTCTAGACGCAGTTGATTTGGACATTATTCTGGGAATGGATTGGTTAACCACCAACAAAGGTTTCATAGACTGCTACAACCGTACGGTAACTCTTACCAATTGCCAAGGAAAGACAATAAAAGTGGGTACAAGGAAGATTGCCACATCCCAAGGGAAATTAAATCAAGTGGATACGATGGAATTAAGTAAGGTTCCTGTAGTCTGTGAATATCCTGATGTATTTCCTGAAGAATTACCAGGAATGCCACCGGACCGCGAGATTGAGTTCGTTATTGAACTAGCACCTGGAACGACACCCATATACAAGAAACCGTACCGTATGGCCCCAACAGAATTGGCAGAATTAAAGAAGCAAATTAAGGAGTTGATGGAGAAAGCTTACGTACGACCCAGCTCGTCACCATGGGGTTCGCCAGTTTTATTCGCCAAAAAGAGGGATGGTACCCTACGGCTGTGCATTGATTACAGGGCACTTAATATGGTCACTATCAAGAATAAATATCCACCGCCCAGAATCAACGACTTATTTGAACAGCTAGCAGAAGCCAAAGTCTTCTCGAAGATAGACCTGAGATCAGGTTATCATCAGTTAAAAATTCGGACGACAGACATACCTAAGACGGCGTTCACGACCAGATACGGATTATATGAATTCACAGTGATGCCATTTGGTTTAACCAATGCCCCGGCATATTTTGTGCATCTCATGAACAAGGTTTTTATGAAATATCTGGATAAATTTGTGGTGGTATTTATCGATGACATACTTATTTACTCTAAGACGCCTAAAGAACATGAGCAGCATCTTCGGATAGTACTGGAGGAATTAAGAAAACATCAGCTATACGCCAAATTCAGTAAATGTGAATTTTGGTTGAGAGAAGTTGGTTTGCTTGGGCACGTATTGACCCAAGACGGAATCGCTGTAGACCCGGGAAAGGTAAAGGATGTGTTGGAATGGAAGCAGCCCACAAACGTGACGGAAGTCAGAAGTTTCCTCGGTTTAGCGGGCTATTATCGAAGGTTTATTGAAGGGTTCTCCAATATAGCCAGACCCATGACCCAGTTACTCAAGAAAGACAAGAAGTTCGAATGGACTGAAGCTTGTGAAAAGAGTTTTCAGGAGTTGAAAAAGAGGTTAACAACATCACCAGTTCTGGTCGTGCCCGATGTGCACAAAAATTTCGATATATATTGTGACGCATCCGGGAAAGGCCTTGGATGTGTGTTAATGCAGGAAGGAAAAGTAGTGGCTTACACCTCAAGACAGCTTCGGCGACATGAAGAAAATTACCCCGTTCATGATCTGGAACTCGCTGAAGTAGTACACGCACTCAAAGAGTGGCGACACTATCTTCTGGGGAACCGATGTGAAATATACACGGATCATAAAAGTCTTAAATATATTTTCACGCAGCCAGAATTAAATTTGAGACAACGGCGTTGGCTTGAGCTAATTAAGGATTATGACGTAGGAATTCACTATCACCCAGGTAAAGCCAATGTTGTGGCAGATGCCCTCAGCCGGAATCCATACGCTGGAAATGGCAGTGTACAACTTTCGCAACATGTGCTCAGCCAGGAGTTTGCCAAGCTCAACATGGCCCTAGTCACGGAAGGAACCATTTCCCAGTTGGAAATAAAACCAACAATAGAGGACCAGATCAGAGAAGCCCAGAAGGGGCACCCAAGTATTGAAGGGATTAGAAAGAAGATGAAAATGGGCAGGGCGCCCGAATTTATGGAAGACAGCCAAGGGGTCATTTGGTTTGGACAGAGACTGTGCGTACCAAACATTGAAGATTTAAAACAAGAAATAATGGCAGAAGCACACACCACTCCATATTCCATTCATCCCGGAGGGACCAAAATGTACAAGGATCTACAAGAGAGATTCTGGTGGCACGGGATGAAAAGGGATATAGCCATATATGTGGCATGTTGTGATACATGCCAACGTGTGAAAGCGGAACACCAGAGACCAGCAGGGTTATTGCAACCAATTAAGGTGCCTGAATGGAAATGGGATAGGATTGGAATGGATTTTGTTGTCGGCTTGCCAAGATCACGACATGGGAATGATGCTATCTGGGTAATAACAGATTCGCTGACCAAGGTAGCACATTTCATTCCGGTAAAAACCACCTACTCAACACAGAGGCTAGCCAGGCGGTATCTATCTAGGATTGTTTGTCTACACGGGGTACCCAAAATAATTGTCTCTGACAGAGGCACCCAATTTGTCTCTAGATTTTGGGAACACCTACAGCAAGCCTTAGGCACGCAATTGGCTTTCAGCACTGCATACCACCCACAGACCGGAGGACAGACAGAGCGGGTAAATCAAATATTAGAGGACATGTTGAGAGCTTGTGTGCTTACCTACGGAGTCAGTTGGGAGGATAGTTTGCCTTATGCAGAATTCTCCTACAACAACAGTTATCAAGCTAGCCTAAAAATGGCACCGTTCGAAGCATTATACGGACGACGATGCCGAACCCCATTGAATTGGTCTGAAATCGGAGACAGCCGAATTTTTGGACCAGAAATGCTAATAGAAGCAGAAACCAAAGTAAAGCTTATTCAGGACCGACTAAAGGCAGCTCAAAGCCGACAGAAGAGTTATTTTGATCAAAAACACCGCCAGGTCCACTTTGAGCCAAATGACTACGTATACCTTAGAGTATCCCCGACAAGGGGGCTACAGAGATTTAAGGTTAAGGGGAAACTAGCACCAAGATTTATTGGACCGTTTAAAGTAACCGCAAGAAGGGGCAAGGTTGCCTATCAACTAGAATTACCGGCAGAATTATCAGATGTCCACGATGTGTTCCATGTATCCCAGCTTAGGGAATGTGTTAGCAACCCGGAGAAGCAGATCCAGCACCAGGAGTTGGATCTTCAACCAGATCTTACCTATCGGGAACGTCCCATAAAGATTTTGGAGGAGTCTGAACGGAGAACCCGACAGAGCGTAATAAAATTTTGCAAAGTTCAATGGAGTAATCACACCGAGGAAGAGGCAACCTGGGAAAGAGAAGATCATTTAAGGACTGAATATCCGTACCTGTTTGAGGGACAGCTGGAATCTCGGGGACGAGATTTTTCTTAAGGGGGTAGGTGCTGTCACACCCCAAAAATAGTTATTTGGAATTTTGAAAACTTTTCAAAATTTTAGCTAAGATTTTTAAATTTTCTTGGAGGGTTCTGTTTGAAGGGTGGACTTATTTGATTTAATTGTTTTGGAGGTTTTCAAAAGTTTTTCTCTCTAAAGAATCTTTGGTTTTTAGCTATTTATTTTCAAAGGCAAAAATCCTTTTCACCCCTTCTAATACCATAAAACTTCTCCAAATATTTTCTGTCACTCCAAAAATTTTCCTCTCAAGTCATGCACACCTTCTGTGGTATTATTCAACTCCTTCCTACTCCACAAAAATATTCTTTCTATATATTCTAAATTCCAAAAGTGGAATTTGAATTAATCATAGTTTCTTGACATTTACAAAGGAACTATATTTTCTATGACTCTTCTGCCTATACCAAAATTATTCCTACATATATATGGTACCCTCAACCCATTTCTCTAAAAACATTTGGTCCCACAGTTCAAAAATTTCAAACCAAATTCAATTCAAATTTGGTCCAGAAATCATATTTCTGCCCCAAACCATTTCCAAACTTCACCAAAATTCTTGGCCTCCTGGCAAACTCATTTTTGAGTAACTACACACCACCACACAAGACCCCATGATCAACCAAATTGTTTAAGACCTCAAATCATTTCATCAAACAGTTGGCGGGCATACTGTTCCACACTGAATAAAATTCAGTTAACTGAATTTCGGCCGACAGGGACAGCGATGCCGTGCATCCATCGTCTTCCTCTTCCGCACGGCAATGTCGCCCGTTTTCATTACCGCAGCTCCCCCTGGCCCAGCGCCCAGCCACTCCACTCCGGTGAGATGGCACCGGGCCGGTGCAGCCTCCCCGGGCTCGTCCACGCCGGAGCCGAGCGGAACGCCTCGGCCATCAATCGCTCCTTTACTCCACTTCAGCGCTCATACCTACCTCCCTGCACACGCGTCATCTTCCTTCGCCTCTACGCGCAAAGGACACACCGGCCACGCCGCACGGGGCCCGTTTGACAGTCGCCGGAGCCGGCCGCTCCGCCGCGCCCGTGCGGACAGCACACCGCAAACGTGTCAAGCAGGCACGAGCTCGTCCACGCGGAAGCATCGGACGAACACCACGGACCTCTTGAATGCTCCATCGCCCAGACCACCGGCCAGAACCAACCTCGGCGACCTCATTAACTCCGGCGATCTTCACCCGCTTCGGCTATCTTCGAACCGCCTATAAAAAGGGTCCCCGAGCCCCTCTAGCGCTAGCACTCGCCTCCACCACCACCCACACTCCCTCCTGACCACCCACCAGGCCCCGAGGGAGTCATCTTCTCCCTCTCCGGCCACCGCTCTGCCGCCTCTGTCCTCGAACCGAACCGAGCACGTACACCACCAGAGCAGCCCAAACTCCGTCGATCTTCCCCTTTTCCACCACCATGCCGAATCCCTAGATCAATTTACCTTTCCGAGCCCTCTCCGACGAGCCACCACCTCACCCGAATCTTCGTCCGCCGGCGACGAGCTCACCGCCGTTCAGGTGACCGCCGGTGGCCACCTCCACCACCCCTGGATGCGGAAGTCCACGCTGGTCACTTTGCGACCAGCGCCGGGCCCTGAGACCCCGGCGATCGTCGCCGGCGATCGCCGCCGGCGATCGCCGCCGCTTCTCTGTACTCGCGCGCGAGCGCGTTCAAATTTTAAACCTGACGGGTGGCCCCCACCCGTCAGCTCTCTCTCTCTCTGTTTCCGTTTTAAGTGGAAGCGCACTCTGCGCTTTACGTCTTCTACTCTGGAAGACGCACTCGTATCCGAAACGTTTTCTTTTAAAACAACTCAGGGACTTCTGTTTTACAGAAAAACCCCTGGTTTTGAAAAGCTAATAACTTTTAAAATATAAATCCAAATGAGTTGATTCTTTTTGCTAAAATTTTCTTTTCTGCTCTAGTTTATTTTAAGTTTTATTTAAAAATATTTTGAGAACTTTTTCTGTTCTGTGTTTATTGTCTTATTCGAATTCAAATTTGAATTTTTCAGAAAAAGAAGAAGGAACTTTTGCTGGGATTTCTGAAGGGTTTTCTCCTGATTACTTTGGACAAGGCAAGCATTATTGAACTTGAGTTATGGTGTTGCTTCCTTGCATGGTTACATAAAATGGTAGTGCATCATTTACGTTGCATGTTATATCACATGTGCATGCATGGTCATGTCATGTTTGTTTTACCTTGGCTTGCATGTCACACTAGCTTGTCTGGCATACAAATGGTTACGTGAGGGCAGAGATGCTGCTGCTGGTTGGGACATGCTAGTAGGCATGGTCCTTTGTGACACAGTGGTGTCATGTGGTACTGATGAGGAACACTGGTGTTATTTTTGACAATACCTCCTGAGTCTGCCTAGATCGAGTCTTGCTCTATACACCTAGCTGTACACCGTGCTGCCACGGGTCCTTCTGAAAGGAAGGTACGGCCTAGTAAGTTGATAACCCCTGTACGGGTGCACGCCACACAGATACTACGATGAAGGTTGTAGCCTGTCATCGGGTCAGGGGCATGGGTGTTTCCGGTTGTAGCCGAGAGGGGGGCACCCCTTGTAATCCGCGCGTTTAATAGTGATCCCATGCTTTTCGGAGGTTGTAGCCTCCCTGACTTAAGGTTTCTGGAGCGATGCTCTGGGTGAGTCCTGGCATCCGGTCGGTGTGTATGCGTCAGGCGTGTTTTCAACCTAAAGTCCGTATTGGGTATTAGTCAGTACACGGTACTGGCTAAGGAAAGCCCATACGCGTGGGTAAAGAGTACACCCTCTGCAGAGTTATATCTATTCGAATAGCCGCGTCCACGGTCAAGGATTTAGTTGGGTGGGTCAAGTATCGGTCTCGGTGTCAGTCTCTGGAGGAAAATAGACTACTTGAGCATGTTATGTTTGCAGGACATTTTCTTTGTCACCGTCAGTATATTATCATAAATTTATTTATGGTGAATATTATGCTTATGGACTAACCTTGTGATTTTATTATTACCTTCGAGAGTGTCTCAGGGGCTGGCTAGACTACCCCGGACACTCGCTTTTCTTTTAAAGTCCTTTTGAGGCGTCCCTCGAGTGTCAGGCGGTTTATCTCGCCACTACTCTTGTGGACACCCACTGGCATTTCTTTTAAAGTCCTTTTGAGGCGTCCCTCGAGTGTCAGGCGGTTTATCTCGCCATTACTCTTGTGGACACCCACTGGCATTTCTTTTAAAGTCCTTTTGAGGCGTCCCTCGAGTGTCAGGCGGTTTATCTCGCCACTACTCTTGTGGATACCCAACTGGCATTTCTTTTCAAGTCCTACCGTGATGTCGCTTGATATCCGACTGGCATTCCTTTTATTATTTTTTTTATATAATATAGTGACCAATATTTATTTTGAACTAACCATGTTTCATCATGCCAAGTCTTGATATTTGTTGCATGCATATAGTATTTCATCATGGCTTTCGCTTTAGTATACCTTATGTTCATAATGTTTGCGAGTACATTCAAAGTACTCACTGGCTTGTCCCTGGCTATTTACTTGGCCAGACTTGGAGGAGGACGAACCGTTGGAGGAGAATTGCGCTAGCGAGGCCGACGCTTAGAAGGTTTCCAGTCAGCACACCTGTGTCTTGGAGTCTATCACTTGTACCATCCGTCAAGCTTCCGCCACACCAATAAATTAGTCAAGTCTCACACTGACGCTTGACCCTATGCTAGTATATCAGTGTTGAATTCCACTACCCACTGTCATATTCCACCCGCCTAGTACGTTGAAATGTTGTAATAAACTATTGAGTCACCCTGACTCAACCCTGTGTAATATTATTGTACTGGTTATCTATATCAAGGTTGTCCACTGGCTGTGCTTGGGAGCTAGTGTGACTTAAGGCTATTCTGTGATTTATTTCTCAGAAATGAGCCTGACACGCCGCCCCCTTCCTCAGCCGCGGCGTCTACGGTCGGGGCGGTCTCCTCAGCGGCAGGCTCGTCGGCTCCGGCCATGCCCTCAGTGGCAGTGGCGTTGCTGCCGCCGCCGTGCACCTCCTCCTCGACGGTGGCCTCCGTCTCCATCCTCTCTGGGGCAGGAGGATCTAACAGAAGAAGAAGAAAAGAGAAGATCAAGCAAATATCTAAAAAAGACAAGTCCAAGAAGAAGAAGCTACAAGACTTACCTTCGAGGACTTCTTCGACGACAGGCTCCCTCGCCGAGGAGTCCACCCTTGGCGGGGGAGTGGTGGCCCCTGCTGGCGGAGGGCCGCCCGTGCCCTCCCTTGGCGGAGTGCTCACCCTTGTCGGGCTGCTCGCCCTTGGCGGGGTACTCGCCCTTGGCGGAGTACCCGTCCTTGGCGGAGCACTCTCCCTCGCCGGGGAGCTCGCCCTTGGCGGGGAGGGTGGAGCATGTAGCTCGTCGGGGGCAGTCTCCGGGCGCTCCTGCGGCTGCGGCTCCACTTCTGCACGAGACAAACAAGACAACAAGATGTTAGTACAAGCTAAAACCTCAAGCGCGCCCGACGAACAAAAAATTCAAAACCCAGACTTACACTGGGGGCTGCGCTGGGGGCTGCTCCTCGGAGCAGCAGGTTGGTCCGGCAAGCCTGCCGCTGGCGCGTCTCCGGTCGCCGCGGTGGGCGAGTCGTCTTCGACCTCAACCACAGGGATCTTGGCCCTCTTTGCCATCCGCTGGGCCAAGGACCTGAAAGCAAAGCAAAAACAAGATCAGAACCAACAAGGAAAATCAAGACAGAATCAAAGAAGTTACAAGTTGCGAGTACTTACTCCTCTTCCTCGTCGTCGTCGGAGCTGAGGGCGGAGAAGTCGAACTCCACCTGAGATGCTCCCGCGCGAGGAGCAGGAGGAGAAGGCTCCCTCGGGCGCTTGGCGGTCTCCGGGGCTGGGGGCTGCGAAGACCCAGCCTCCGTTGACGCCGAGGCCCGAGGAGCAGGCGGAGCGGCCGCTTCGCTCCGGGAGGATCCTCCTCCGCTTGGCGCTGGTGCGCGGGGCGCCTCCGTCGCGGTTTGGCTCGCCCTGGTGGCACGCGTCGCCCGGCGAGCAGGCTGCTGTCGGGGCGCTTGCGTCCTCGTCGCTGTAGCCGCCTTGCGGAGGCGCTTCCTCGGTGTTTGCTTAGGACTTGCCGGAGGCGGGGAGTTCTCTGAGGACGTGGAGGCGTCGTCATCAAGTCCCAAAGATCCGCCGGTGTCTTCATCGGCCTCGACGTCCTCCTCCTCCTCCTCCCCGGCAGGCCCGCTGGGCCCAGTACTTTGCCCGGCGGCTCCGCTCCCTCCGGCAACCTCGCTCCCTGCGGCGACCTCGCTCGCAACCCCGGGTATCCCGGAAAGCCTCAGGGAGAGGACCCCGGCAAACTCCTCGGGCGGAAGCTTGAGCAGCCTGCGGATCTCTGCCTCCTCTGCTTGGCACGCTTCGTCCGCGGCCTGCGCCTCGTCAACGGTGAATCTGAAATCTCCCGCCGCTGCAGCTGCGGCGGCCTCTTCCATCCGGGAAGCAATATAAGCTATATCCCGGGCCGTAGTGGCCCGGGTAAGGCCCCTGTTCTCCTCGGAGTTCTTGGGAACCTCGACCAGATTGTCGAAGAAGCTCAGCACTGTATCTGCCGGAGGCTGGATCCAGGTGGGGACGATGCCGTGGGAGTCGCACTCCGGCATCATTGCGCGCAAGGAGTCGCGGGCGGTGCTATTGCACAGTGGCACTACTCCCTTGGCGGGTCTGAACCACTCCGGATGGGCCGGGTCGTGCTTGAAGAGCTCTCGGATCATTCCTTTCAGCTCCAAAGCAGTGAAATTGAAGTTTAATCCTGGGCGCAGCCTCATGATATCCACCGCATTGCCAAATTCCCAGGCGGGCCTTTTCCTCTCTTGTAAAGGGGCAATGCGGCGGCGGAGGAAATCTGCCCCAACCTCTCCGATGGTCAGATTAGCTACCCGGAGACGAATGATCCTGACAAGGGCAATACTGAGTCTGTTGTCCTCCGGGGCTAATTCGCTCCAATTCCTACCGCGCACTATGGCTGTTGTGCGCGGCGCAGTGAAAGGCTCCGGCTTATCTTCTACTACCCAGCACCAACCTGCACGCCATTCTTCCCACTTGCCGCGGAGTTCTCCCTTCAGGTATGAATCCTTCTTGTTCAACCGGAAGATCCAGGAGATGCCGCCGGAGAGGGGAGCGCCGGCCTCTACTCTAGGCATAAAGAAATGGCGAAAGAGTGCTACATTCGGATGGATCCCAACGTAGTTTTCGCACAGATGTGCGAAAACGGCCATCGTAAGGATGGCGTTGGGGGTAAAGTCTAGGAGGTGGAGGCCATATGTGTTCATAATGTCATAGAAAAACTCCGAGTACGGAGGGCACAATCCACAGTGAAAGAAAGCAGCGAAGAAGAAATACCCGCCGGGGAACAAATCTCTGGCGACGGCAGGGAAGGCTCTGGTGCGGGGATGAGCTTTGGTCTCCCCGGACCAGAAGAGATAATACTTGTTCCGCAGCTCTTTCGTGCTGAGCCTCGGCGCGAAGACCACATTCCTCTTCCGTAGGGCGGCAAGCTTCGCCGCCTGCTCGGATTTCTCCTTCTTGGCCTTGTCCGCTTTCGCCTTCTCGCTCTTCGGAGCCATGGCGGAGGCGGCGAGGGAAGAGGCGAGGAGCTCAACGGCGCCGCGGATGCGGAAGACGGCGGAGGAGGGGTGGAGGCAAGGAGCAGCGGAGGATTTCTGGAGGTTGAAGACGCAATGAAGACGAAGGAGGGAAACTGCCCCTGCTTCCTCTGCTTTTAAGGGGGAAGTGGGGGACGCTCCGCATTTCCCATTAAAGAATGAGGCCACGATCTCTCCCACGACGCCGCAATCGACGCATGCCGTTAGGGAGGGGCGCGGCGGATGCGGAAGGGGATACGGCTTGCCGTGGGCCGCGTGTGCCCGTGCACTGTTTTGGGCCTGGCCCAACAGCGTTCGGCACCGTGTGTGGCCCAGGCCCGGGGGCTCCTGTCGGTGTACTAAGATAGGGGTACCTTAGTACTCCAACTTGTGCACGGGCAGTAGCAGCTTCCCGCGGCACGGCTCACCACGCGCTCGCCGGAAACCTTCTCGGTCCTTATGAAGCCATTCAAAAACAAAGTATGCAAGACAGAAGATCGAGACCCCGGCAAGTGGAGCTTGCCGGGGAGGCCGCACCAGGCTCAAGATTATCACATTAACACAAGACCCTGGCAAGAGGAGCTTGCCAGGAAGACCAGAAGACAGCATCTCAGAAGACATGCCTCGGCGCACCCTGCGCCCCGGCAGGACCCGGGGAGCGACAAGCTTCCGGGCCCGGCAAGATCAAGACCCCGGCAAGGTGCTTGCCGGGGGAAGCCTGCGCTGTGTGCCCGCGCTCCAGCTCATCGGCCCACGCGTCGTCCTGGGGCCCTTCCAGGGACGCGTGGCGGATGGCTGTGCAGCCTGGGGGACACGGTGGCGCGCCACGGTGACGAGGCTACCACTGTGGCGAACGGAGACGCATGGACAGGCGCTTTTGGGGTCGACGGTGACGGGCATTTAAGGCCCTTGTCCCCCACTGTCAAAGTTAGGTGAAGACCACTGTTCATCCACTATTCATGCACTGTTCCCGCACTGTTACAACTACCACCAAAATTACATTTTTACCCTCCTCTACGTTGAAACCTGTCGGTGACCCCTTGAGCTATAAAAGGAGGCCCATGCACAACGTAGAGGGGGTTCGGAACCTAGACAGCTCACTTGCTCGGTGTAGCTAGCCCTTCAAGCTCCCGAGCTCAAGAACTCAATACAATCCAAGCAGGAGTAGGGTTTTACGCATCCGCGCGGCCCGAACCTGGGTAAACTACCCGCGTGTGTTCCTCGATCTGCTCTTCGTGCTCCCTCCGCTCCTTTACCGCAACGTAGAAGGGGCTCCGGTCCCACAGGTGCTCGTGGGAGGACAGTTTCCCCCGACACCTAGCGAACAAGCGCTGAGGCTCCCTCTTATATATATACTATAGTACGGACTGAGCTTCGGTGCCTTAACTGTACCTACTTTTGGTTGTATGACAGGTGGGCCAGCCACATTTTGGGCCCACCTGTCATAAACCCAAAGGCAGGTGCACCAAAGTCAATGAAGCTGCGTCCATATAGTACTCGTGTATACGACTAATATATAGTGGAGTGATTTTCTTATTCTCTGCATAACAATCGTTTTAAATTGTGTAAGTACGAAACGAAACTCTTTATTTAACGCACCAGTGAAGAAAACTACTACGTACTTCCGGTGAACTAACGATCCACGCGTCCTAGTTGCACTTCTTGTCCTTCACGTGCGGTACACTACCCTCCCTTAAGTGAACAACCACACATGCGCCAAATTATAGGAAACGTGTGAGAGTGTGTACAAATAAAGAATTTTAATTTCAATTATCGGAAAGGTTTGAGAGTATGTACAGTTTTCCCTCTCTAATAATTATGGTTTGTTGTGTTCGGTCTAAACTTGGTCAAACTTTACAAAGTTTGACTTCAGTCAAATCTAATATGCGGAGTAAATAAAAATGGAGGGCTACTACGTCCATCCGGGTTTTTAGTCCACACCATTTTTTAATCAAAGTTAATAGCTGGACAAATAAAATTAGAGGGGAGCTGGAGACAAAGTTGTGAGAAGGCTTAGATATCAATACAAAACTTATGCTCTTAGTACCAACGTCGATCCTTCTTCAAGGAAACATTTGGTTCATAGCCAATTGTGTGATAAAATTGCACCAACGTGAAAGACGACGGCGTCTCCAACGCAACCAAGGTGAACTGGCGAAGGATATCATCTTTGTGGGTAACAAGCAAAGAGCACTGATGGAAGACAGCTTGTTTTTCATTGAAAATCGATCAGCTTTACCAGCCGACGCAACCATGAGGCGCAACCATGAGCATCGATAGGTCATCGTGGTGATGCATCATCCATTTGGCATCAAGTTTGGGTGAGGCACCTATGAAGTTCAACAAATCCTCACTGTTGTCTGTTTCTTCTCAGTAGTCAAGCTCAAGGAAGGAAGAACCATGTGGCAGAGGACAGTGAGGCGGAACAACAATAGCCATCCAATTTTGTGCAGTTCCACTAAAATTGAGGAAGACATGCCCAGGTATGGAGATACGCATCGCTGTTTCCAAAAAAATATAAAAAAGGGATATAGTGTTGTTACTTTATTTTACAAGATTAACAACGACATCTCAATTGTCAATAAGAATTATGAAAAGTACACCAACAAACAGAAGCATCATGATTATCTTGATGGGAACTAAACCAGGATACCCGAGAAAAAAAGCATTTCTTCATTTAACCAGTGATAGTATTAGATTAGCAGCAGCAATAGGAGCATATGGACAATGACCGCACAACCACCATGTACTTTTTGTCGAAACAACATGCATACCTCCACCGAGGCATAAATCAGGACAACATTTCGAGTGGCACTTCCTCTATAATAGTACGTGATGTTGGACCAGCCGACGAACCCTAGCTACTATACATGGGGAGCTGGGGAGTAGTCGCATAGAAGAAAACCCGCATGCAGCGACCTGGGGAGTTGGACCAGTACAAGAAGTTATACCTCAGGTGGGCGAGATGTCTCTTAGGCGGGCGGGTGGGATCTGCCCACACGACAGCAGCGAACAAGGGCGCGGAGGACCTTCGTCCACGCTAGCGCCGGCTCCGAGAGGACGGTGCGCATCGGCTTCCTCCATCACCGACTGCGACAACGTCAACGCTGCACCTCCTCACCTCCCGCAGCGGACGGGATTCGGCCAGATCTGTGACCATCGGTGAGGAGAGAGATAGTGTGGACACTGTCATCTTGTTTTGATATGGAGAGGGTGAGAGAGCGAGAAGCGAGAAACTCTATCAAACAAGAGGCTATAATGGAGTAAAACAATCTCTCCATAGCGGTGGTTTTAAATAGAATACGCGCGTTCCCGGAGAAAAGAAATGAAAACTGGCGGACAATTTTTTAACGTACCAAGAAAGAAAACTCGATCAAAAACACGCCCCCGCTTCCAGGTCGCGAGAATCGTTGCGCACACACACATAGACATAGACAAGCATATCCGCGTTTACGTAAAATTCCATTTCCATCTCCATCTCCAATCATATTTGTCCAACTGGCACATTGTTTACGTTGTTAATTATATACGCGGCAATATTAACGTACATCATCTCTTGTTTGCGGGCGTCCGGACCGCTGCCACAGCCGCTCCTGACCAACCCGAACCCTCTTCATCTCCCGTGTGTGCTTCCCACCCGAAACTGTCAGTGCCGCATTCATGCCCGGCCAGAGCGAACGCGACCTGTCACTGGCGCCGGCATTGAAGAGTGAAATGATAGTTGCTTCTTCCAACTAACTTACTTTGTGATTTGACTGCTCCTTTAGTGGCCCCTACACGTACTCCCCCTACGTGTATGCAACAGTCACACGTACACATGGACGCAAAAACGGGCACGACGCCCTAATGTATGCATGTCCAAGCACACGACAGAACACACACATACTAAGCCAGGGTGAGCTAGTGACCGTATAAACACCAAAAAAATGTATATATTGAGTGCAATGAGCGTATTATGTAATCCACTGACCGTATTTTTACAAATATACAGTGACAGACAGTGTATTTATCTCGTTTGAAATTAAGCCATATTAACCGGAGAGGAGGCAGTATGGACTAGCATTACTTTGTTGCGTCTCGTCAACTTGCCGAACGAGAGAAGCTTGCAGGACGGGAGAATCTTGCGCGCTGTGGCTCGCATGACAAGGAGAAACTTTTGACTAATGCAAGTTGTCCTTCACTCAGGCGGTGGACGTGCAATAGTTAATTCGGTGTCAGATTGCCAGAAGCATACACTATACTAGTACTACTATTATTGTTGCACTTCCCGAAGAGGCGAACAGCCAAGTGCAAAGTTTATAGTAGTCTATAGAGGTACACTAGGAACCGGATGGAGGAGCGTATGCACTCTTCTTATATTTTTAGAATGTGATAAAGCAATCTTCAACACATTTGGTTCTCTTCGAGGGTTCTCGCATGTGACAATGGAAGTTGATTGCATGGAACACTCGGCATAATTCTCGCTTAATTCTGGCTCATATCCTGTTACAAATAGGAGCGCTCGGTAATATTTCCTTTTTTTGTTATTCAACATGTAAACAGGTCAGCAAACCTTGCGGTGCATCTTTGTGCGAACCATGCTTGCTGCACTTTGTATATGGCCGAGAGCTGGCTTGATGAAACACCTCGCTTCCTACTTCTTTTTTTTGTGGGGTACCTCGCTTCCTAGTGACCAGTGTCTTGGTTGATCGTCCTAAGAATGCTTATATATGAATAAAGCTCTCTCATTTACCTGCAAAAAAAGATTACGCCATATTAACCGGAAAGGAGGGAGTATGGACTAGCACTACTTGTTGGTGTGTCCCGTCAACTCGCAGAATGAGGAGAAGCTTGCAGGACAAGGTGAAGCTCTCTTACGCCTTTTGACTAATGCAACGTACCCTCGCCCAGGCGGTGGACATGCATCAGTTGATTCGGTGTCAGATTGCCAGAGGCATACACTGTAGTACCGAACATGCGGAGTACCATCATTGTTCGACTTCACGAAGAGGTGAAGAGCCAAGCGCAAGGTTTAGTAGTACGAGTAGTACTACTACTAGAACCGCATGGTGGAGCCTCTGTACTCCTATTTTTGTTTAATCTCTAATAAAGTACACATTAATTCCGGAGAAGGGCGGAAACGGCAGCCCAACATGTAATGATGATATCGATCAACCATGCTCGAATATATCTTGGCCTTCGTGCGAGCCCGTCTGTGTGTTCTCGCTCCTCATCTCAAGGAATGGTGGGTTGGCCATTTTTCCATCAATTGAGATCGGTTTGCTCACACTTTGGTCCCACATGTCAGTGATATGCCAAGAGGAGGTGCGTTGACCGACTGGCCGTACGCATACTTGGTTTTGCACCTTCATACTACTCCTCCCTCCGTCACAGTTTACAAGGCGGGCTTCATTATGATGCATTTCTCTCAATGCATTTCCACCACCAGAGAGACTTTAGACGAGTTTGGTTTAATGCTCAATTAATTAGGGCGTGGTAACCGCATTTTTCTCTCGATGTAGTACTATGGAGTGGAGTAAGTGCATGCATGTGTGAACCCGGGGTGGAAGCACTGCATGCATGTGTGTATGCATTATTTCCTCTAGTAATAGACGCCGCGCTATAACTACCAATGCTATTTTTCAGGCCGTTCGCTAGTCGCCTTGGTCCCAGAGATTTTCTCTTTTTATGGAGCGCGCTCTATAAACAGTGACGGATGGAGTAGTATGAGCGGATTCAAAGAAGAGCATATTGATGGTTGCTTCTTCCGAGCAACTTATAGTGGGAAAGGTGGGGCTTATGATTTGACTGCTCATTACTCACTATTAATGCGGCGCAATGACTGGTCTGAGTCTCCCATGCGGCTGTGCACTACCCCCTCGGTTCTTAAATATACTCCGGAGTATTTGTCTTTCTAGAGATTTCAACGAGTGACTACTCAAATATTTGTCTTTTTAGAGATTCAAATGGACTACTACATACGGATGTAGACATATTTTAGAGTGTAGATTCACTCATTTTGCTTCATATGTAGTCACTTGTTGAAATATCTAGAAAGACAAATATTTAGGAACGGAGGGAGTACACATACGAAGCAAAATGAGTGAATCTACACTCTAAAATATGCCCATTTTAAATTTGTAAAAAGACAAATATTTAGGAACGAATGAGTATAATTTTGTGCATGGCACATGGACCCGGATGCCGAAGAGGCTTCTGGCAATGCTATCAAGCTTCCAGCATTTGTTTACATAATTGACGTACTATACAAATAATTTTCCAGCGACATCAAATTGTACAATGATGTGAGCTTTCAGCTTTTGTTTCGTGTGTCTTGCCATTGATATTCTTTCGGAAACAATAAAAAACAAACGTCCTTGCTAATCAGAGCTAATATTTACATCACAACTGAAGACAAAGTTGTGAGAAGGTGTTAAATTAAAATTGATCCATGCCTTCATTAGCAGCAACGTCCCCCTAGCTCTGTCTAAATCAACAAGGCATGTTGGGGAAACAAGTAGTTGTCTGGAGCATGCAACATTCCGATCATTTTGTGCAGTTCCACTAAAATAGAGCTGAGCGTCCCTGTTCCAAAGATATTAAGTGTGATTACGATAATAGATGACTGCTGATGAAACAATAAACACAAAAATAGAAGCCGGTCACCTTTGCAGTCTCTCTTAAGACTAACTAGTTGGAGAAGATTAGGCTCGGAGTTGGATGAGGAGGATAGAGCAAAACCAATCTCCCTTTGTGCAGTCGCACTGAAATGTAGAGACGTTGCCCGTGTGACATTTTGGTAGAACTGCAGAAAACACTCTTAAGAAAAAAGTGATTTGTGCAGTTCACCAAAAGGTCGCAATAGCAACGAGGTGAAATGGATAGCCTTATTTGCAAGAAAGAGGTAGAAAGGAAACAATTACTGGCCAATAACAGTTGATGACACATGCGATGACAAAAAAGAAGCATATTCCTTGTCCTAAGGGAAGATAACAACACGGTTGTGTTTGTCTAAAACGGTGGGAGGACGAGATTGCAATATGGAAAGTACGCCGGACGAGCTACGTTTTGCGCAAAGAACTATGGAAGATCCACAAGCAGCGACGTGGGAAGACGGGCAGTGGAGCAAGGCCGGAGGGGATACCTGGAGGTCGTCGGGATGTAACTAGGTGAGCGGCGGCGGGCGAATCTGCCCACACTATGGCAGCGAGCAGGTGGCGTAGGCCCTACCACGCCAGAGCTTGGTCAGAGAGAACGGCGTGTACCGCAGATCGGGACGTGCTGCCTCGGCGCCGTCGAACAGAGAAACGATGCACGTCCTCCCTTTCACTGCCAGCGGACGAGATGCGTCCAGATCAGTGACCAATGGTGAGAGAGAGAGAGGCCACCGCAGCCTTGTCTGAGATACTCTGAAGAGAGACAAACCAGGCAGGCATGCTCCATTGAATATAGTGGAGCGGACAACATTTTTCTCCATAAAAATCATTTTATATTCTGTGTACGTGCCATTGCACGATATAACTTTATTTAAAAATAATGCGCCAACGCATCAAGTCAAACTTTGTTTCGTGCATGCGTGGTACACGGCCTCCGTAGGTAAACAACCGCTACACGTGTTCAAATTAGCACGTGGGCTGCCATTTCGTATAGAAATGAGCTCCATCGTGTACCCGCGCGGGTGTGGCTGGGCACGAAGCGTGAGTACGTGCACGGTGCACCTATTGTCTTCTTGTATACGTACACCACCTACGTTGGGTTGTGTCATAGAGATACAAACGTAGAGAGATATAGTGTGTGGGTTTGTGAGAGTTTTTGGGGGGGTGGGGTCAATCAAAAAATGTAACATATGCAATGTGTGTGAAATAGAGTCCTGGATATGTCATATATATAGAGGGGGCGATCCACGAGAATAGAGTGGAGGTATCATCGGCTTGAGGTGTCCATAGAATCGAAGAGATGGATGATGTGTGTGTGTGCGCGCGCGCGATCGATAAAGAGTACCATCGAATTTGTGTGTGCCCACGTCAAAGATATAGAGTGGATGGCCTACTGGAATGTGAGAGGGGACAGGTGTAGTTTGTCTCTGTGGCATGGATACCTACCTACAGCGCTCGACTATCGGTGTGCGGTGGGGGGGAAGGGAGGCCTAATTAACTATAGAGGTACAATGGCTGGTATATGTGTGGAGGAGGAGAGAGGCCTACCTCGTATATTAAGGGAGATCGATCTACCTCATGTATTAAGGCAGATCGATCTACCTCATGTATTAAGGGAGATCGATCGGCATCCATGCATATGTGTAGGAGAGGAATAAGGTTGGGAGAGAGATGGAGCTAGAGTGTTGGAGGGGGTGGTAGTGGAGTTGCTTCTAACAAATGGTGGGATAGGCTTGCTAGACAACCGGAGGGCACGCCTGCAATATCAATAAGAGAGGGGATGGCTGCCTGTCTGTGCACGTGTGTGTGAGAGACGAGTCAGGAGGCATGTACGAATGATGAGGGGGGCGATATGGATGTGGTAAGCAGACATAACTACATAGGAAGATCAATCGTCCTTTGTTAGAGAAAGGAGAGACATAACTTGTGAGGTACGTCGATTGATGGGGGGGATAGTTAAAGTCGACCTAGGTATATGTTGGGAGATCGATCAGTATACATGCATGTGTGTGTTAGAAGCAAATGAGGCACGGGGAGAAGGATAGAGAGAGAGGGATGCATCTAGGAGGTGGTGCGAGAGTCATACTATATCGAGGGGGGACTGTGCGAGTATGAGATCGATGAAGAGAGTGGTGGGAGTGAGGCATGGATGGTGATAAGAGAAGAGGATAAGCTTGTGTTTTGTGCTAGCACACCTAGCTAGAGAGGCATATCGATCGATGTGTGCCGTAAAGAAGGAGCTAGGGGGCCTACACACACCGTGGGTGAACGACCTAAAGTGAAAAGATGAATTTGCGCGATGGAGCTAGAGAATGCTGAGGGAGGATGAGAGGGATGCGGACGTCTGCATGCACGAGAGAAAGTTAGCGTTGGCTAGCTACAAAGATAAGAGGATTGTGTGGGTGTAAAAGATGAATAGAGATCATACGTCATTATAAAATGCGAATTCGGATATTTGAAGAATTTATCATAGTGTTTTAAACCGACGCATGTGTGAATATATATAACGATGATACACATGGTGTGGTTATGAACATGTTATACTACATATAATATATTTTATCTCTACTCTTATAAAAAAACGGAGTTGTTGATGATGGTGCCATCCTGTAATATAGGCCGTCCGATTTATATCTGACGAATAGGAAGGAAACTATGCCAATTTTGAAGAAAGATACCCACACCCCTCTCCATATTTGCAAATTAGGCCTCCCCTTGATGATGTTGATGTTCTGTGGAACGCATGGGCATCTTCCTAGTACTACGTATAACATATAGAACATTGATCATAATTTGGGCTAATGTGTGGCTTTTGCAGCTCAGGTCTAAATACTTGTCATAATGTAGGGGGCGGGGCACTATACTATGTGTGATAAACACGGTGTACACGTATAGAACATGGTTTAGATTATGAATATATAGTTAGTACATCAAATGTACTATTATTTGGAATCAACATCAAGTGTATTCAAAAAATAGAATTCGAGTTCATGTAGTACACATAGTTCATATCTATCTCTATAGTAATCATGTGGTGTGTTATTAAGGTAATACATGAATGATGGTTGAAGTTGCCAACAATCATGATTGTAGATTGTTATTGAAATAGAGAAACGAATTCAAATTCGGTTCGAATTGCAGCAGTAGTATAGACATTTGGAATGCACTAAAATGTTGGTATGAGTAGGTTACATGCATTATACAGCAAGCGAAAAAATTTAATTGGACATAACATGGATTCATACTACCGAATAGCATTTAATTGCACTAAATTGTTGGTATGAGTAGCTTTAAATAGCATTTTTATAGTAAAACGGGGCAAGACTCTCTCTTTGTGTGGTGTGAATAGTTTTATTTTTTCGTTTTCTTTTTGGTTGAGGGAAGTGCGAATTGATTTGGTACGTACAAGTACAATATTACACGTTAGGCTTGTCCCTAAAATTCAACCCACGCCCCGAAAATTCAGATATCGTGCTCCCAAAACTGGCGCCTTCACAACCCGGGCCTTGCTATCCCGAAATTACAACGCGCGCGAAAACTCCCTCCAGCTGCCAAATACAGACACGCGAAATCCCCCTTCTAACCCTGACCCGAAAGGTCCGCTAGTTCAAATCGGTGCGGGGTACTTTTGTAACACACCCTACAATTTGGACAAGCGCATCTCTATCGCCTCCTTTTTGCCATTCGAAATCCCAGGCCATCATAACCTCTCCACTCCAGCCGTGAAACCCCACCCTCCTCCGTCCACCACCTCACCGCTGCCCCGCCGGAGCATCTTCCCCGACGACGTCGTCCACCGCAACAGCTCGATGTCCCTCGTCCACCTCGCCGGATGAGGATCCGTCGTCCATCTCGCTGTCCCGCCGGTTCAGCTGCCCCATCCTCCACCTCCAAGGAGCTGCTTCGACAACTGCCTCGTCTATCGCGGCTGCTCCATCCCCACAGCGCCGCCTTAACCTACTCCATCGGAACCGCAGCATCCTCATTGACTCCTCGGACGAAGCCGAGGCCTACTCGGCGCCACCAAAGAGGTTGTACACTCATCGCATCGCACCTTCTCCTTAGCTCGACCTCCCGGGGCCGATGGTACTCCATCCCGCACCCCCATGGTGTGGCTACCTTGAAGCCGGCGCCGCAGGCGACATCTCCACGGCGGCTCTCCCCCAGTGCGAGGCCCCTTCCGCGGCGGCGTCCATACCAGCCGGATCTGCTATTGCTGCTCCGGCTCTCGCTCGCTCACGCTGCTGCTGCTGCTCCGGCTCTTGTTCGATCGCTCGCTCGCCCAGCTGCTGGTCCTCCGACTCTCGCTTGCTCGCTCGCACTGCTGTTGCTGCTCCGGCTCTTGCTCGATCGCTCGCTCGCCCACTGCTGCTGCTTCGGCTCTCGCTCGCTTGCTCGCACTACTGCTGCTACTGCTCTCCCCCTCGCTCGTGCTGCTGCTCTACTCCGATTTAGCTACACTTCAGTCGACTGAATCGACTTTTGGGTCAGTCGATTTTCAGGGGGTGGGGGGGCTCGCTGGAGTTAAGGAAGAACCACCCGTAGCGGGGATGGGGGCTCACCGGAGAGGTACCCCACTATCTATCTTAGGGTTTAGGGTGGGGGCGGGGGGCTAGAGGGCTGGCCGGGGCGGCGGCGGACTGGCGGTGGCGAGTTGTTTCGGGGCGGCGAGGCGACGCTGGGGCCGGCGGTTCGGCCGGTGGTGGCTGGCAGCTCAGGGGGGTGCAGGTTGAAGATGAACTGCAGGCCCTCCCTAAACTACATATCAAGTGCCTCTCTGCTACCATTGCGTTCAGTTTCGACAGTAACATTCAGATTCCACAGTAAATTTCAGTTTCGACAGTTAAGTTCAGAGTCAATAGTTTTTGCCTCATCTGTTGTAGTTAGGTGGTTTTTGGTGATGTAAATTTTACATCTATTTTACATCATCTATTGGAGATGCTATTAGAATCCCACTTGAGTATGATGATATCTGTCTTGTGCTGCTTCAGCCTTGATGTCTTACGGCTCACCAGGGCCGCTCCAACGACAGAACGAACATCACAACAGAGCAGTGCCCTGGACGCCGTCTACAGATTCATCAGATCTTCCTCCACAACACCGACAGCCACCTCTGCCTCAACTGCTTCAGCGACCAACCCAATGATGCGGAGGTCGACACAGCTGCGGCAAAGAGGTTGTACACTTGTTGCATCACTTATTACTATACATTCATGTCGATCCATTAGGGCTATTTTGGTTCAACGGAAAAACATAGCAATAGGGAATTTTCCAATGGCACTCTACTATTCAATTATTCATGCATTTTGTTGAAAGGAATGAAGCAAAACATCCACCTGGACCTACTTTTCAAAATCCTATGCATGAAAACAAGACCAAGTCCATTAGTGGCAGAATAACATTCTAACTGTACACGCTTTCATATGGTTTCACTTTATTTTCGCCATGTTTCTTTGCATTCCTCTGCTCTTCCAATTCATGTAAACCAAACACCCAAGTTGACAGAAATCATGTGTTTTCAAATGCTCTGTTTACCATGTGCATTCCTATCCTATTCTGGTGTTTTTCCTATCCCTGCGTTTTTAGAATCATGCAAGCCAAATGAGCCTTTACAGAATTACTTCAGTTAAAGGTAGGTGTCGAAGGGAACTTTGTGTGGTTTGTCCTGCTCCTGCCGCGACGTCGTCCACCTCATCTGAGGTGCTCCATTGACAGAAACATCCACCAAACCAGACATCACGACTCCTGACCGTCTTTCGCCGCCTCAGATCTCCTTCCCTGCTGTCGGCACCCACCGCAACGGCATCACCATCATCGACTAAGCAGATGAACCTGAGGAGTACACGGGTTCACAAGAGAGGTCGCACTCTTTTGATTCTGCTTATGTTATGCATTGCTTAAAATTATCCGCTACTTTATCATCCTGTTCACCTCTTGGACTCCAAGTCAGGTCCAAATTAATAATCAAACTTGAGTTCTAAATTAGTTGGGGGGCACATATCGAGGAAGCAATGAATAGTATCTCTGTCTAATATCTGGTTCACCTAGGGTATGCCTATGTTGTTCATCTTGGGTGGGAAACAAATAGTAAAGCAATCACCATCTGTCTTTCTATTAAATTAAAGCAATCATCAATCTGTTATCATTATTTTTGGATCCATCCACTGGTTGTTACCATCACTCTAAATTTCTGCATGCTCTCCTTACATAGTCTCACCATATATTTTTCGTATGCATATCAGATATTGTACACAGTCATGCTGAACATGTAGAGAAAAAGAGAAGAGTTTTGCGCGGCAATACAATGTCATGCGGACATCGCTCCATGGTGGGTTCAATGGCAAACCCTCCCCATCCCTCTCAAGATTGTAATCTAGAGGAAGATATCTGTTCTGAGGCGGATTCAGACGCCGCTGACCACTCCTATTTACCCCCCAAGGTGTTTGCTCTACCTTGGCCTGATGATGTTAGTCATATCATGCATATGTTGCCTTGCAGTGCCTACTTTTGACGTCATATATGTCATCTGTTAGGTTTAGACATGTTCTGTCGCCACCTGTTTAGTTTCTATATCATATATGGGAATTATGCAGTCTCATATCTTTTAGCCAGCCACACTATATGTGTGCAATGACATCCTGTTTAACCAGGCATCATATATTTGAATGATATCTTGCCCATCCTTTTCTTCATTACATTTCCATTTGTCGACAATGTTTGTACATTAAACTACTCTTCCCGTGAATCAGCCATTTGGGTGGAAGATTGAAAAATCTGGAGTGAAAACAAGGCCTTCAGAGCAGACAGTGCTACCTGTCGAAGCAGATCTTTTGTTGGGTCCCGATAGCTCCTCAGAGATGGATTCAGAGATAGATGACCAGTCATATCCCCCCACCGAGGTGTATGCTCTAACTTGGCATGGCGTTTTAGTTATTCATCATATCTTTGAATTATGTTATGCTATGCTATCCAGTTTAGATAGACATCATATATGTGAAATTATGTCATGCTATCCGTTTTAGTTAAACAATATACATGTCAACTATTTCATGTCCTCTTTTTTCCACACTATCTATTGCATCTGTCTCTCATACAATGTCTGTCCATTCAACTATGTTTCCTGTTTATCAGCCATTTGAATTGAAGCGGGTGATGCCAGCATCTAGCGGACTAAAAACATGGTCTTCAAATAAAACAGTGCTACCTCTTGGTGGAGATAGCACCCCGGTTGTACATGCACGAGAACCAACCCTACCACACATAACCCAAACTCTTGCAGATTGTACCCCTACTGCGATGGACAGAGAACCAGCTTCACCCAATCTAACCCCAACCCCAGCAGATAGTAGTCGAGTTCCTGTTGACACAGCACCATCTCCACCACAGAGCTCCCAAACAAGAGCAGTTAGTAAGGCAGCTCCAGTGCCCAAAGGGCCAGTACTACCACGGCGAACCCCAACTCCACCGGTTAGTACACCTATTCATGTGGTGGAAGCACAACCAGCTAGTCGTACTTTAGCATCTATCGCATTTGATGTTGTTAAATCGTATGTGCGTATCTTCCCATCTTAGAAATATTATACTGAAGATGAAGGAAAATACCAGTTGCAGGTGTTTGTCCAGGAGTTATGTGTAAGTAATGTTATTCATGGCAATTACTTTGCTTTGTCCCATACATCGTTCCTCCATGATGGTTATAATACAGCAAATTTTCCCATTTTTCTCTATAGAGAAGGACCGATTTGGAAACTCAGGATGAGGTAACCTGTGCTAATACCTCTGCTATCTTCAAGAATGCTTGGCGGCAGTATCGAAATTACCTGAAGAAAATGTACTTCATCAAATTCCCTTATGTTCTCCTGAGACACATTTACTGGACGATGACTGGGAACGCCTTGTTCTGTACTAGTCCCGAACCAAGAATGTGGTAAGGTCTATGAGCTCATTTTTCTATTTTTAAGTACTATATTCTTGCGTCTTACTGTACTCTGTTCATGTAGAACAAGTGCCTAAACCTAAAGAACAATTGTTCTAATTTAAGATTCCATTGCTATCATAGTTCCAAAAAGTGCTAGGCGTTAATTGTGTGTTTTGCCAACGCCTTGCGCTTTATTGACCAAAGCGCATGCTTATGCGCAGTTATGCATAGATTAAGCGTAGTTATGCGCAATGCGTTTCGCCAACGCCTAGAGCCTAGGCGCGCCTTTTTAACTATGATTGATATCGTGCATACTGCTTTGCTCTTGTATCACTTTATTTACTCATACAAACTTATTTTTAAATTGATGGATCCAATCGAAACTCCAATGGCACAGCAGGTATGTTCACGCATGTTTCTTTAACAGGCTTGCTCTTATCAATAGCTCTGTTGATTTCAATTTCAATTGTGCATACAGTTGACTTCTCATATCATGCACATTACTAGCATCACAACAAAGCAAATAGTGTTGTTGTGCATGTAGACCCATGGTACCCATCTGAATCTTGTTGTGCCGTGTAGTTTCCCACGCTTTGTATTATTTCCCTACTGCTTTGTCTTGAACTGATATGATTTGAACCGTGTCTCTATTTTGATTTGGCAAGACAATGCAGTGACCATAGGACATAGGTATATGTTTGTTTGATGCTTTTATTATGTACTAGTACTTGGCAATAGAAGACTTGGTAGTTTAACCCTGTCCACCTTACTAATGAACTGGTTCACCGAAATGAGTTTCATATACTAGTACATGCTAAACTGTTATGTGTCTGTTTGTTTCTTCTTTTAGAATGCGGACAGAATATTGGGGTAGAGTGCCTTATTAGGCAATGGTAAAGGAAGTAATGCAGATAAGGTTCAGGATAGTGACACATCCTTGTTGGTCTCCAACAAAGCTGATAAAATAGCTAAGGAAGACTATCTCGAAGACAATGAGACAACCCCAAAGTCTTGTCTTGGTTTAGTGTTGGAGTTACTGGCCGCTACCGCTTGCACAAGCTATTCAAACTCATTGTCTGAATCAGTTATGTTTCTTGAGTCTCAAGTACTGTGCTGCGACAAGAAGCGGAAAGACTGCGGAAGTACCTGGAACATTCAGATGCATACTTTCTGGTGCAATAGCAAGCGTTGGAGGATTTTAGCGCCAAACAGGACAAAGCTAATAATCTTGCTAAGCTTATTGCCAGCATGGTGGATACCACGTTTCTTGAGCTCTTTTGTTGTTTCAGTTATGCTCATGTTTTGTTGCCGCGTTTATTTGCACTGGTGGCCAATTTTGATGGCCAGTGTATGTAATATGCTACTTTGTTCCCTATATTTGCACTAGTGGCGAACTTTGATGCCTAGTGGATGTAATATGTGTAATGGCGGTAATAGGCTAGCGTTAATTGCTTGCTTATTTATTTCCTTATTGTCTTGTTTATTTGTTTTCTTGTAGTCAGTGCAGTTCTTTTTCCGCGGTTTGCTAGTGGCCGGAATAACCTATTTTTTAAAACTAGCCCACATTAACAATGGGTTACATATTTACTGTAGTTAACATGGGCCTCCTACGAGTCGTAGAAACAATGGGCCATCTAAGGGCCATAGAAACAATGGACCTTCTACGGGTTATTGACACAATGGGCCTTCTACGGGCTGTATCATCAATGGGCCTTCTATGAGCCGTATGATCGGTTGGCCAAACATGGGCCAATAACAGACCACATTATGGCCGTAAATGGGCTAGAGTTGAAATCATCCATTCATGGGCCGACCATAACGGGCCTTCGTTACTAGGCCGTATTTGATGACGCTATGAAAACGACCCAACGTATTAACGGGCCACAAACGGGTCGACTGTAACCACGGGCTATATTTGGCCCACAAGCAGAAAATGACAGTAACGGGCCAAAAGTAAACGAATGCTGGAAAATGTGACCAAGAATAAATGGGCCGTATTTGATGACGCTATGAAAACGGCCCAACGTATTAACGGGCCACAAACGGGCCGACTATAACCACGGGCTGTATTTAGCCCACAAGCAGAAAATGACAGTAACGGGCCAAAAGTAAACGAATGCTGGAAATGAGTGTTGGGGAACGTTGCATGGGAAACAAAAAAATTTCCTACGTTCACCAAGATCAATCTAGGAGATGCTACTACGAGAGGAGAGTTGGATCCACGTACCCTTGTAGATCGCTAAGCGGAAGCGTTAAGAACGCGGTTGATGGAGTCGTACTCGCCGCGATTCAGATCGCCGAAGATCCTAGCACCGAAGCAACGGTGCCTCCGCGTTCTTCACACGTACGGCTCGGGGACGTATCCTCCTTCTTGATCCAGCAAGGGGTGGAGGAGAGGTTGATGGAGAGACCGGCAGCACGACGGCGTGGTGGTGATGGTGGAGGAGGATTCCAGCAGGGCTTCGCCTAAGCACCGCGGGAAGACGAATATGTTGTGGGAGAGGAAGGGCAGCACCGAGGCACAAACGTGTGTTGGCTGCCCTCCCTCTGCCCCTCTATATATAGGGGGAATAGATGGGACGGGGGCGCCCTAGGGTTTCCCCTAGGGGGGCCGGCGGCCAGGGCAGTGGGGGGGCGGCGGCCAAGGGCTGCGCAGGCCCTAGGGTTTCCTCCCCCTAGGTGCCTTGCCCCCCAAGCCAGGGGGTGCGGCTGCCCTAGGAGGGGCCAGCCCCCCATGCGCCATAGGAGAGGGCCCAGGGGGGGCGCACAGCCCTATGAGGGCTGTGGTGTCCCCTCTTTGTGGCCCATTAGGCCCAGAACCACTTCCGGGACCCCCGAAACCCTTTTCGGTAATCCGCCGATTTCCCGATGCTCCCCGGAACACTTCCGGACTCCGAAACCTTTCATCCTATATATCAATCTTCGTCCCCGGACCATTCCGGAGACCCTCGTCACGTCCGGGATCTCATCCGGGACTCCGAACAACCTTCGGTAACCATGCACTGTTCTCACTAACAACCCTAGCGTCACCGAACCTTAAGTGTGTAGACCCTGCGGGTTCGGAAACCATGTAGACATGACCGAGACACTCCCAGGTCAATAACCAATAGCGGGATCTGGATACCCATATTGATTCCCACATGTTTCTCTATGATCTCATCGGATGAACCACGATGTCAAGGATTCAGGCAATCCTGTATACAGTTCCCTTTGTCTCGTCGGTATGTTACTTGCCCGAGATTCGATCGTCGGTATCTCTATACCTAGTTCAATCTCGTTACCGGCAAGTCTCTTTACTCGTTACCGTAATACATAATCCCGTGACCAACTACTTAGTCACTTTGAGCTCATTGAGATGAGGTATTACCGAGTGGGCCCGGAGATACCTCTCCGTCACACGGAGTGACAAATCCCAGTCTCGATCCATGTCAACTCAACAGACACCCTCGGAGATACCTGTAGAGTACCTTTATAGTCACCCAGTTACGTTGTGACGTTTGGCACACACAAAGCACTCCTACGGTGTCAGTGAGTTACATGACCTCATGGTCATAGGAACTTATACTTGACATGCAGAAAACTATAGCGATAACTGACACGATCAAAAGCTATGTTTAACATTTGGGTCTCGTCCATCACATCATTCTCCTAATGATGTGATCCCGTTATCAAATGACAACTCATGTCTATGACCTGGAAACCGCGGTCATCTTTGATCAACGAGCTAGTCCTGTAGAGGCTCACTAGGGACACAAAGTCTGTCTATTCATCCACACATGTATTTGAGTTTCCAATCAATACAGTCATAGCATGGATAATAAATGATTATCATGAACAAGGAAATATAATAATAACTCTTTTATTATTGCCTCTAGGGCATATTTCCAACAGTCTCCCACTTGCACTAGAGTCAATAATCTAGCACTACAAGGTAATGAATCTAACACCCATAGAGTCTTGGTGTTGATCATGCTTAGCCCGTGGAAGAGGCTTAGTCAACGGATCTGCAACATTCAAATCCGTGTGTACTTTGCAAATACTTATGTCCTCCTCCTTGACCGAATCGCGGATGGAATTGAAGCGTCGCTTTATGTGTCTGGTCCTCTTGTGAAACCTTGGTTCCTTGGCTAGAGCAATGGCACCAGTGTTGTCATAGAACAGAGTCATTGGGTTCAGTGCACTAGGCACAACTCCAAGATCTGGCATGAACTCCTTCATCCAGACACCTTCCTTTGCCGCCTCCGAGGCAGCTATATACTCCGCTTCACATGTAGAATCAGCTACCACGCTCTGCTTGGAACTGCACCAGCTTACCGCTCCCCCGTTGAGAATATATACGTATCCGGTTTGAGACTTAGAGTCATCTGGATCAGTGTCAAAGCTTGCATCGACGTAACCCTTTACGACGAGCTCTTGATCACCTCCATAAACGAGAAACATCTCCTTAGTCCTTTTCAGGTACTTTAGGATATTCTTGACCGCTGTCCAGTGATCCATACCAGGATTACTTTGAAACCTTCCGGCCATACTTATGGCAAGGCTGACATCTGGTCTTGTGCACAGCATTGCATACATGATAGAGCCTATGGCTGAAGCATAGGGGACGACACTCATCTTTTCTCTATCTTCCGCAGTCACTGGGCATTGAGTCTTACTCAACTTTGTACCTTGCAATACCGGCAAGAACCCCTTCTTGGATTGATCCATTTTGAACTTCTTCAAAACTTTATCAAGGTATGTACTTTGTGAAAGTCCTATCAAGCGTCTTGATCTATCTCTATAGATCTTGATGCCCAATATGAAAGCAGCTTCACCGAGATCCTTCATCGAAAAACTCTTGTTCAAATACCCCTTCACGCTATCCAAAAATTCTATATTGTTTCCAATCAGCAATATGTCATCCACATATAATATTAGAAACGCTATAGAGCTCCCACTCATTTTCTTGTAAATACAAGCTTCATTGTAAACTTGTACAAACCCAAACGCTTTGATCACCTCATCAAAGCGAAGATTCCAACTCCGAGATGCTTGCACCAGCCCATAAATGGAACGCTGGAGCCTGCATACTTTGTCAGCATTCTCTGGATCGACAAAACCTTCCGGTTGCATCATATACAACTCTTCCTTAAGAAAACCGTTAAGGAACGCTGTTTTGACATCCATCTGCCAAATTTCATAATCGAAATATGCAGCTATTGCTAACATGATTCGGACGGATTTAAGCATCGCTACGGGTGAGAAAGTCTCATCGTAGTCAATCCCTTGAACTTGTGAAAAACCCTTTGCCACAAGTCGAGCTTTATACACGGTGACATTACCGTCAGCGTCCGTCTTCCTCTTAAAAATCCATTTATTCTGAATGGCCTTCCGCCCTTCAGGTAATACTTCCAAAGTCCATACTTTGTTTTCATACATGGATCCCATCTCGGATTTAATGGCCTCTAACCATTTGTCGGAATCCGGGCCCACCATCGCTTCTCCATAGCTCGTAGGTTCACCGTTGTCTAACAACATGACCTCCAAGACAGGGTTACCATACCACTCAGGTGCAGTGCGTACCCTTGTCGACCTACGAGGTTCGGTAGTAACTTGATCAGAAGCTCCTTGATCATCATCATTGGCTTCCTCTTCAACCTCTGTAGGCTTCACAAAAACATCTTTCTGTGCTGCGCTACTCTCTGGATGAAGCAGTGGTTCAATAACCTCATCAAGTTCTACCTTCCTCCCACTCAATTCTTTCGAGAGAAACTCTTTCTCGAGAAAGGACCCGTTCTTAGCGACAAACACTTTGCCCTCGGATCTGAGATAGAAGGTGTACCCAACTGTTTCTTTTGGGTATCCTATGAAGACACATTTGTCCGCTTTGGGTTCGAGCTTTTCTGGCTGAAGCCTTTTGACATAAGCATCGCAACCCCAAACCTTGAGAAAAGACAACTTAGGTTTCTTACCAAACCACAGTTCATACGGTGTTGTCTCAACGGACTTAGATGGAGCCCTATTTAAAGTGAATGCAGCTGTCTCTAACGCATATCCCCAAAACGATAGTGGCAAATCGGCAAGAGACATCATAGAACGTACCATATCTAATAGGGTTCGATTACGACGTTCGGACACACCATTACGCTGTGGTGTTCCAGGTGGCGTCAACTGTGAAACAATTCCACATTTTCTTAAGTGATCACCAAACTCATAACTCAGATATTCTCCCCCTCGATCAGATCGTAGGAACTTGATCTTCTTGTTACGATGATTTTCAACTTCACTCTGAAATTGCTTGAACTTTTCAAAAGTTTCAGACTTATGCTTAATCAAGTAAATATACCCATATCTACTTAAGTCGTCAGTGAAGGTGAGAAAATAACGATATCCACCGCGCGCCGTTACACTCATCGGACCGCACACATCAGTATGTATGATTTCCAATAAGTCACTTGCCCGTTCCATTGTCCCTGAAAACGGGGTCCTTGTCATCTTGCCCATGAGGCACGGCTCGCACGTGTCAAGTGATTCAAAATCAAGAGACTCCAAAAGTCCATCAGCATGGAGCTTCCTCATGCGTTTCACGCCGATATGACCCAGACGGCAGTGCCACAAGAAAGTGGTATTATCATTATCAACTCTACATCTTTTGGCATCAATGTTATGAACATGTGTATCATCACTATCGAGACTCAATAAGAATAAACCCCTAACTTCGGGTGCATGACCATAAAAGATATTACTCATATAAATAGAACAACCATTATTCTCTGATTTAAATGAGTAACCGTCTCGCAATAAACAAGATCCAGATATAATGTTCATGCTTAACGCAGGCACTAAATAACAATTATTCAGGTTCATAACTAATCCCGATGGTAATCGAAGAGCGAGCGTGCCGACGGCGATCACATCAACCTTGGAACCATTTCCCACGCGCATCGTCACTTCGTCCTTCGCCAGCCTCCGTTTATTCCGCAGTTCCTGTTTAGAGTTGCAAATGTGAGCAACCGAACCGGTATCAAATACCCAGGCACTACAACGAGAGTTGGTAAGGTACACATCAATAACATGTATATCACATATACCTTTGTTGTTGTTGTTGGCCCCCTTCTTGTCTGCCAGATACTTGGGGCAGTTCCGCTTCAAGTGGCCGTTCCCCTTGCAATAGAAACACTCAGTCTCTGGCTTGGGCCCAGCCTTGGGTTTCTTCACTGGATTAGCAACTGCTTTGCCACCCTTCTTAGAGTTACCCTTCTTGCCCTTGCCATTCTTCTTGAAACTGGTGGTTTTATTGACCATCAACACTTGATACTCCTTCTGGATGTCTGCCTCAGCGACTTTCAGCATTGAAAACAGCTCGGCGATGGTTTTATTCATCCCTTGCATGTTGTACTGCTGCACGAAGCTCTTGTAGCTTGGCGGGAGTGACTGGAGAATTCTGTCAATGATAGCCTCATCCGGGAACACAAGTCCCAGATCAGCTATGCGGGTATAGTACCCAGACATCTTCAGTAAGTGTTCACTGACAGACGAATTCTCCTCCATCTTGCAAGCAAAGAATTTATCGGTGGTCTCATACCTCTTGATCTTAGCATTCTTTTCAAAGATGAACTTCAACTCCTGGTACATCTCATATGCACCATGACGTTCAAAACGCCTTTGAAGTCCTCCTTCCAAGCCGTACAACATGGCACACTGCACTATCGAATAGTCATCCGAACGCGACTGCCAGGCGTTCAAAACGTCTGCAGTGGCTGTAGGAGCGGGGGGGTCACCTAGCGGTGCATTTAGGACATAAACCTTTTGGGCAGCTGTGAGGATGATCCTCAGATTGCGGAGCCAGTCCACAAAGTTGCTCCCATCATCTTTCAGTTTAGCTTTCTCTAGGAACGCATTAAAATTCAGGGGAGCTACTGCGCGAGCCATCTACAACAAAAGATTTGCAAAGACATTTTAGACTATTGTTCATGATAAGTGAGTTACTACCTAATCAAATTATTTATAACTCCCACTCAAATTGACATCCCTCTGGTCATTCAAGCGTGACATGATCCAAATTCACCAACCCAAGTCCGATCATCACGTGAGATGAGGTGGTGTCAATGGTGAACATCTACATGTTGATCATATCTACTATATGACTCATGCTCGACCTTTCGGTCTTCTGTGTTCCGAGGCCATGTCTGTACATGCTAGGCTCGTCAAGTCTAACCCGAGTGTTCTGCATGTGCAAAACTGGCTTGCACCCGTTGTATGCGAACGTAGAGTCTATCACACCCGATCATCACGTGGTGCTTCGAAACGACGAACCTTCGCAACGGCGCACACTCGGGGGGAACACAATTTTATCTTGAAATTTTAGTGAAGGATCATCTTATAATGCTACCGTCGTCCTAAGCAAAATAAGATGCATAAAAGGATTAACATCACATGCAAATCATAAGTGACATGATATGGCCATCAACTCGTGCTTTTGATCTCCATCTCCAAAGCACCGGCATGATCTCCATCATCGTGTCGCCATCGGGGTTGTCGGCGCCCACCATGCTCTTACTACTATTGCTACCGTTTAGCGATAAAGTAAAGCATTACAAAGCGCTTAATGATTGACACGCAGGTCATACAAAAATTAAAGACAACCCTATGGCTCCTGCCGGTTGCCGTATGCATCGACATGCAAGTCGATATTAACTATTACAACATGATCATCTCATACATCAAATATATCTCATCATGTCATCGGCCATATCATATCACATACATACCCTGCAAAAACAAGTTAGACGTCCTCTAATTTGTTGTTGCATGTTTTACGTGGCTGCTATGGGTATCTAGCAAGAACGCTTCTTACCTACGCAAAGCCACAACGGTGATATTCAAGTTGCTATTTAACCTTCTACAAGGACCGCCTTGTTCTATTCCGATTCAACTAAGATAGGAGAGACAGACACCCGCCAGCCATCTTATGCAACAAAAGTCACATGTCTGTCGATGGAACCGGTCTCATGTACGTGGACATGTAAAGTTGGTCCGGGCCGCTTCATCCCATAATACCGCTGAATCAAGAAAGACTAAGGAGGGAAGCAATTTAAACATCAACGCCCACAAACCCTTTTGTGTTCTACTCGAGAAAGCATCTACGCAAGATCCTAGCTCATGATGCCACTGTTGGGGAACGTTGCATGGGAAACAAAAAATTTTCCTACGTTCACCAAGATCAATCTAGGAGATGCTACTACGAGAGGAGAGTTGGATCCACGTACCCTTGTAGATCGCTAAGCGGAAGCGTTAAGAACGCGGTTGATGGAGTCGTACTCGCCGCGATTCAGATCGCCGAAGATCCTAGCACCGAAGCAACGGTGCCTCCGCGTTCTTCACACGTACGGCTCGGGGACGTATCCTCCTTCTTGATCCAGCAAGGGGTGGAGGAGAGGTTGATGGAGAGACCGGCAGCACGACGGCGTGGTGGTGATGGTGGAGGAGGATTCCAGCAGGGCTTCGCCTAAGCACCGCGGGAAGACGAATATGTTGTGGGAGAGGAAGGGCAGCACCGAGGCACAAACGTGTGTTGGCTGCCCTCCCTCTGCCCCTCTATATATAGGGGGAATAGATGGGAGGGGGGCGCCCTAGGGTTTCCCCTAGGGGGGCCGGCGGCCAGGGCAGTGGGGGGGGGCGGCGGCCAAGGGCTGCGCAGGCCCTAGGGTTTCCCCCCCCCCCCCTAGGTGCCTTGCCCCCCAAGCCAGGGGGTGCGGCTGCCCTAGGAGGGGCCAGCCCCCCATGCGCCATAGGAGAGGGCCCAGGGGGGGCGCACAGCCCTATGAGGGCTGTGGTGTCCCCTCTTTGTGGCCCATTAGGCCCAGAACCACTTCCGGGACCCCCGAAACCCTTTTCGGTAATCCGCCGATTTCCCGATGCTCCCCGGAACACTTCCGGACTCCGAAACCTTTCATCCTATATATCAATCTTCGTCCCCGGACCATTCCGGAGACCCTCGTCACGTCCGGGATCTCATCCGGGACTCCGAACAACCTTCGGTAACCATGCACTGTTCTCACTAACAACCCTAGCGTCACCGAACCTTAAGTGTGTAGACCCTGCGGGTTCGGAAACCATGTAGACATGACCGAGACACTCCCAGGTCAATAACCAATAGCGGGATCTGGATACCCATATTGATTCCCACATGTTTCTCGATGATCTCATCGGATGAACCACGATGTCAAGGATTCAGGCAATCCTGTATACAGTTCCCTTTGTCTCGTCGGTATGTTACTTGCCCGAGATTCGATCGTCGGTATCTCTATACCTAGTTCAATCTCGTTACCGGCAAGTCTCTTTACTCGTTACCGTAATACATAATCCCGTGACCAACTACTTAGTCACTTTGAGCTCATTGAGATGACGTATTACCGAGTGGGCCCGGAGATACCTCTCCGTCACACGGAGTGACAAATCCCAGTCTCGATCCATGTCAACTCAACAGACACCCTCGGAGATACCTGTAGAGTACCTTTATAGTCACCCAGTTACGTTGTGACGTTTGGCACACACAAAGCACTCCTACGGTGTCAGTGAGTTACATGACCTCATGGTCATAGGAACTTATACTTGACATGCAGAAAACTATAGCGATAACTAACACGATCAAAAGCTATGTTTAACATTTGGGTCTCGTCCATCACATCATTCTCCTAATGATGTGATCCCGTTATCAAATGACAACTCATGTCTATGACCTGGAAACCGCGGTCATCTTTGATCAACGAGCTAGTCCTGTAGAGGCTCACTAGGGACACAAAGTCTGTCTATTCATCCACACATGTATTTGAGTTTCCAATCAATACAGTTATAGCATGGATAATAAACGATTATCATGAACAAGGAAATATAATAATAACTCTTTTATTATTGCCTCTAGGGCATATTTCCTACAATGAGCCCAAGAATAAATGGGCCCTGAGAAGGCCGAAAGATAACATGGAATAATGGGCCGTTAATGGGTATAAAGTGATACACTGTTCATTACGGGCCAATTTTACCACGGGCCGTTAATGGGCCGAGAGTAATAAGGGCCTCATATGGGCCGAAAGACGTCATGGGCCATACATGGACTGGAAGTTAAAACGGGCTGGAATTATATTGGACGACCCAGATGACGCTACTGGGCCTAATTTGGATAGGCCGTAAATGGGCCCTGGGTTAGCGGGCTGTAAATGGGCTATATGCAAACAGGCCATTAACAGGCTTGCCGTGGGCCGGCCCGCCACCTTTTGACCAAGTCAAACGGGCCAGCCTTTTCACAGGAATGGGCCTCTGTTGGGCCATGCCACGTGTTGACGTATCATAGGCGCTTTCGGTCCAATGAGTGGATGACATCTGTCCCAACGGTGAGCCGACACGTGTTTCCTACAGCGAATGATGATTTTACACGTGGAAAATCCCCATTGGTCGGGGCTGTTAACGGGTTATCGGATCTAAAACCGGACCCGATAGCTTAACGGTGTTGCGTTATGATGGATGTCATGTGTCGGTCACCTTTGACGAAAGCACTTCTGTGACGCGCGATTTATCATCGTGGAAGTGGACACTTCGTGGTGATAATTTTGGTAATGTCATGGAACACTTCTGCAGAAGAGAGATTGAGCACAGCTCAATGCCCGACCTCGGCAGAAGAGAGAAAAGATGAGTGTCATCTCCTATGCCTCGGCCATAGGTTCTATTATGTATGCCATGCTATGTACCAGACCTTATGTGAACCTTGCCATAAGTTTGGTGGGGAGGTACCAAAGTGATCCCGGAATGGAACACTTCACAGCGGTCAAGAACATCCTGAAGTACCTGAAAAGGACTAAGGATATGTTTCTCATTTATGGAGGTGACGAAGAGCTCGTCGTAAAGGGTTACGTCGATGCTAGCTTCGACACAGATCTAGATGACTCAAAGTCACAAACCGGATACGTGTATATTTTGAATGGTGGGGCAGACAGCTGGTGCAGTTGCAAGCAAAGTGTCATGGCGGCATCTACATGTGAAGAGGAGTACATAGCTGCTTCCGAAGCAGCACAGGTAGGAGTCTGGATAAAGGAGTTCATCACCGACCTAGGAGTTATTCCAAGCGCGTCGGGCCCGATGACTCTCTTCTGTGACAACACTGGAGCTATTGCCATTGCCAAGGAGCCCAGGTTTCACAAGAAGACCAAGCACATCAAGCGCCAGTTCAACTCCATCCGAAATTATATTCAAGATGGAGACATAGATATTTGTAAAGTGCATACAGATCTGAATGTCGCATATCCGTTGACTAAACCTCTTCCACGAGCAAAACATGATCAACACCAGAACTCTATGGGTGTTCGATTCATCACAATGTGAGTAGATTATTGACTCTAGTGCAAGTGGGAGACTGCTGGAAATATGCCCTAGAGGCAATAATAAAATGGTTATTATTATATTTCCTTGTTCATGATAATTGTCTAGTGTTCATGCTTCAATTGTATTATCCGGAAATCGTAATGCATGTGTGAATACATAGACCACAATATGTCCCTAGTGAGCCTCTAGTTGACTAGCTCGTTGATCAATAGATGGTTACTGTTTCCTGACCATGGACATTGGATGTCATTGATAACGGGGTCACATCATTAGGAGAATGATGTGATGGACAAAACCCAATAGTAAGCATAAGATCGTGTAGTTCGTATGCTAAAGCTTTTCCAATGTCAAGTATAATTTCCTTACACCATGAGATTGTGCAACTACCGGATACCGTAGGAGTACTTTGGGTGTGCCAAACGTCACAACGTAACTGGGTGGCTATAAAGGTACACTACGGTTATCCCCGAAAGTATCTGTTGGGTTGGAACGAATCGAGACGGGGATTTGTCACTCCGTATGACGGAGAGGTATCTCTGGGCCCACTCGATAAGACATCATTGTAATGAGCTCAATGTGACTAAGGGGTTGGTCATTGGATGATGTGTTACGGAACGAGTAAAGAGACTTGTCGGTAATGAGATTGAACAAGGTATCGGTATACCGACGATCGAATCTCGGGCAAGTACTATACCGGTAGACAAAGGGAATCATATACGGGATTGATTGAATCCTTGACATTGTGGTTCATCCAATGAGATCATCATGGAACATGTGGGAGCCAACATGGGTACCCAGATGTAACACCCCAAATTTTTGATTTGGTTTTTCTTGCAAACTTTTGGCCTTTTTGAAAGGGGATTGTTTGATCTTTTCTTCTGCCCTTCTAAAACCCCTCTTTGCCAAAGTTTGTGTGTATTCTCAAGCTTGGTTTTTGGCCTTGAAGTTCTCCTCTTGTGTTTGGCTCAAGCACAAGTTGATATTCAAATGGAGTTGTTGAGTTCACCTCTTCTTGTTTTTTCTTTTTTAAATTCTCAAGTTTAGGCTTGACTCCTCTCCCCTCCAACCTTCATCTTGCCATGATCCCAACATGAGCAATCCTCTCCAAAACTCTCTTCCCATCATGGGACAAGCATTTCTTCAATTCCAGCAAGTTTGAACCTCATTGGGATTTTTTCCCCTATTTATTTCACTTCAAAACAAATTCTGTCTTTTATAGCGGATCTTGGTGATTTGCAAAGGAACCACCTTTTTCATCTTCCTATTTGACTCCAAACCAACTCTCCTAGATTGTTCTTAATACCCACAACCTAGATCCAGCTTGTCTCACTGGTCCACAGTTCAAATTTTTCATATTTCACCTGCTGCAAGTTTGGACCAGATTTGCAAAATTTGGTGAAATTCATATTTATCTTCTTCCAAAAATTCTGTGAAAAATCATGCAGCCTCTAGATACATCATGAGGCCACTCCACCAAAAATCAGCTCCAGAGTCATTGCACAAATACCAGAATCATTTCATCAAACACCTAGCCTACCCTGAACTGTTATCTGTTAACCGAAACTGTCGACAGTTAACACTTCGTCAGTTTCGCCAGTTTCGACAGTCATCGTGCACGGCGACAAAACACGTCTGTATCTCCCTTAGCTCGACGCTGCACTGCAGCTCCTTCTTATCCTCGCGCCGCACGGTCACTTGGCAGCTTCTGGGCGTCGGTGGCGCCCTCGCCCGACCGCGCCGGCGGCTGCCACGGCCACAGCGCCGCCCGTGGCGGCTGACAGACGCAACGCCGCGGCTCCATGCCGTTTCGCGCCGCCCAGACCACCCCAGTGCACCGCGTGTCCCTCTCCACAGCCAGCGCACGCCTGGCACGCGCAGAGCGCCGTTTCTGCCGCCGACGTGCCGCACTGCCGCTCCGTCAGTGACAAGTCGTAACACCCCTTCTACTGCCCAGTTAAGCACGGGAATGGAACCGCAACAACTCATGGAAGGTGCTCAAGCCACTAACCCCGCCGTCCGACCACTGCAGCGCCGCAATTAGCTCGTCGGACTTATCCGTTCGCGGCAGCCACCTCGAGCCGCCTATAAAAGGCACCCCCCGAGCTCGTGCTCGAGCACACACGCCTCCACTACTCCCCTATACCACGCCAAACCTCTGGAAGAGCCCCGAGAGGCTTTTCTTCCCCGGCTCCGGCCAACTGCCTCCGCCTCGGGCTCCAGCTTCGTTCACTCCGGTGAGGGCTCCTCCGCTGCCGTGAGCTTGAACGTAGTACCCTGGCGTCCCCCTAGTCCTAACCCCCAGCCCAATTTCTCCCCAGGAACCTTCCCCAACGAGCTCCACGAACACCCGAGCCGCCGTCCGCCGGAGATAGGCTCGCCATCGACGTGGGACTCGCCGGCCTCCAACTCCACCACCGTTCGACGCGGAAGGCTACCGTGAAGCTAGAGGTACCCCTCCCCTCCCCTATCTCGCCGTGGATCGACGCCGGCGATCACCGCAGCACCGTCGCCGGCGCGGCTCTGCTCCGTTTTTCAAACCTGACACGAGGGGCCCTCTGTCAGTCTCTCATCTCTCTCCCTTCGAAACGTTTTCTGTTAGTGGAATCTGCAAAATACGTCTTCCCTCTGCGGCTGGCGTATCACATACCGGTTCGCTTTATCCTTTTCTGTTCTAGCCCCTGGATCTTTTCTGTTTCATTACAGATAGGTCCCCAGACAGAAACCTTAATATCTTTTAATCTAAAAGTGATTTTGAGTTGATTTTTTTTTGTCCATCTTGGTTTTCTGTCTAGTTTGTTGTCATATTTATGTGGAAATATTTTGAGCAACTTTATTTGCACGCGCGGTATTTATGTTAGGATGTATTTGTTTGAATACATAGATACCGGAGGCCGTGACGGAGACGCGAACCTCGCCGAGTTAGACTCCGACTTTTTAGAACCAGGCAAGCATGTTTGAACTTTTGATATGATGAGTGTGTTGCATGTTTGCTCGAGTAGTTCGTTCATAAGCATGGTTATATGAGCATATGAGTATGGCATATTTCATGCAAGTGATGCTTCGGGTGAGTCCCGAAGGAGAGTGTTGCACTACCTCGGTCATAAGGTGGTATGATGGGGTGGAACACTGGTATTGTTGGAGCATGCCAGTAGTTGGTCAACTCAGTATCAACGGGGATCACACCTCGTTTCCGTTCATCTCCTTTTTCAGTACTATCATAGGCCGTCCGTTGGGATTACGGTCTAGTCAGTTGTAAACCACTTTCCGAGTACACACCAAGTAGAGGGGGCGGGATGAGGGTTCCATGGCCCTGGATTAAAGCCCGTCATCCGGTCAGGGGGCATGGGTGTTTCCGGTTGGGACCGAGAGGGGGGCACCCCTTAGAGCGCGCTTATATAAATTTGATCTCATGCTATTCGAGGTTGTAGCCTCCCCGTCTTAAAGTTTTCCGTGAATGTCGTCACGGGTGATTACGGACGACAGGATGTTAAATGGGTGTGTACTGGTTAGTTGAGTTGCTGCTAAAACACCGTAGACGGGGTTAGCCCACGTGGCTAGTGGAACCCGTTGGCTATGAGTTAATGGTACAAGCTCTGCAGAGTTAAATTCCTTCAGTAGCCATGTTTTATGGCCTAGAGTCAATCTTCATATCAACCCGGTGACCGTCTCTAGTTTATTCTCGAGAGTAACCGGAGTAATATTTCTGTTAAGTTCATTTGGTAGATGAACTCACTAACCATCTCAGTATTTATTTTCAGAAATAATATCCTGTCATTTATAAGCCCTTTATGTGATGTCGCTTAGACGTCCGACTGTGGCACCCTTGTTATTTATTTCTGTTATAAGCCCTTTATGTGATGTCGCTCAGACGTCCGACTCTGGCATTCTTTTTATATAAGCCCTTTATGTGATGTCGCTCAGACGTCCGACTGTGGCATTCTTTTTATATAAGCCCTTTATGTGATGTCGCTCAGAC
>LR738714.1:652822438-652868491 GCA_902687465.1 Secale cereale | reverse complement strand
GACTGTGGCATTCTTTTTATATAAGCCCTTTATGTGATGTTGCTCAGACGTCCGACTGTGGCATTCTTTTTATTTATGAGCCCTTTATGTGATGTCGCTCAGACGTCCGACTGTGGCATTCTTTTCATTTATAGGCCATGTATGTGATGTCGCTCAAACGTCCGACGGAGGCATTTTCGTTATTTACTTTGATTATAAGCCCTTTTGTGGTGTCGCTCAGACGCCCGACTGTGGCCTCTTATCATTTGTTATTCTCCTACGAGGCGTCACCCAGACCCTCGTTGACCCTGTTATTTTTCCTTTTGGATTTTGGGAGGATTACCGCCCGACTTCCAGCCTTACCTTTAGTGCATTCGTATTTGTTCCGGTCGCAATTTTTGCATGGAATACTCTTATGCATTCATGTTGGCATTTTGTTATATCTTAAGTCCGAACTGTCTTGCGAGTACATTCAAAGTACTCACCTGGCTTGTTGATTTGGCCAGATGTGGACGAAGGCGATCTCATGGATGAAGAGTTCGATAGCGAGTCCGACACTTAGAGGAGTCCCAGTCAGTCTCTTGCGATCTTGGAGTTGATCACTGTTTTATAACCGTTTCCGCCTACCACCAAATAAATTCATCGGGTCTCACTCCGACACTCGATGAGCTGTAAAATATTGGAGTCACACCACCCACTCCATTGTGACACATTCCACCGCCTTTTATTACGAGTCAGTAGTATGCTACCCTACCTTGTGCCATATCCGCCCCTATGTAATATATTGGCACGCTTGTAATAAAATCTGTTGAGCCATCTTTGGCTTAACCTTGTATAGTATTCAGTGTACTGGAAATTCTGTATCAAGGATTTGTCTACCAGCAGGAATTTTATTCCTCGCCGGTTTAATACAGCGTCCGGTCTTCCGGTAAATTATATTACCAAAGGACCGGGGGTGACACCAGATCCCGCTGTTGGTTATTGGCCGGAGAGATGTCTCGGTCCAGTCTGCATGATTCCCGAACCCGTAGGGTCTACACACTTAAGGCTCGATGACGCTAGGGTTATAGGAAATGTATGTACGTGGTTACCGAATGTTGTTCGGAGTCCTGGATGAGATCCTGGACGTCACGAGGAGTTCCGGAATGGTTCGGAGGTAAATATTTATATATGAGAAGTCATATTTTGGTCACCAGAGTGATTTCGGGGTCACCGGTATTGTACCGGGACCACCGGAAGGTGACCGGGGGTCCATCAGGTAGGGCCTCCTACCTCGGTGGGCCAAGTGGACTAAGTAAGGGGGGAAACCAGCCCCTGGTGGGCTGGTGCGCCCTCCCCCAAGGTCCCAAGGCGCCTAGGGTTGGGAAACCCTAGGGATGGGGGCGCCCCACCTGCTTGGGAGGCAAGTCCCCCACCTGCCCCCCGCCCTCTAGATCTGATGTAGGGGGTGGCCTCTCTCCCTTGCCCCTATTTAAAGAGAGGGGTGGGAGGGCAGCCACACCTAAGCCCGCGCGCAGCCCTCCCCCTCTCCCAACTCCTCCTCCTCTCCTGCAAAGCTTGGCGAAGCCTTGCTAGAGTACCACACTCCTCCACCACCACCACGCCATCGTGCTGCTACTGGACGGAGTCCTCCCCAACCTCTCCCTCTCTCCTTGCTGGATCAAGGAGCGGGAGACATCACCGGGTTGCACGTGTGTTGAACGCGGAGGCACCGTTGTTCGGTGCTTAGATCCGATTCGGTCACGATCTGAATCGCTTCGTGTACGACTCCACCGACCGCGTTCTTGCAACGCTTCCGCATCGCAATCTTCAAAGGTATGAAGATGCACTCCCCTCTCGTTGCTAGTAAACTCCATAGACAGATCTTGGTGATGCTATGGTGGTGGAGATGGCTATGGAGATGAAAATGGTGGTGGCTAGGGTTTGTCGATGAAGAGGTTTTGGTTGTGCTTGACGTTCCCCTTTCTGTTGACATTTCTATGGTGTCCCGTTTATAATATTTGTTCAGGTGGGCGACCTGCCTCGGTTTCTATGCCAAACGACCGCTCATGCGAGCACGTGTAGTCGCATGGAACGCTGTCTTTGACTCTGATGGCCTTCTCGCGCCTCCTAGTGACTTGTTTCTTCTCTATTTTTCCTTCCTTTCCTTTTTCCCATGTGGTTTCTTCCCTTTTCAGCTCATTTCCTATGGAAAAATATTAAAGAGAGGATTTGTGGAATCCTTTGCATTCATTAGTCATTACTGGCAATATCAGAGCGAATATCTCTCTTCTAATAAAATATCTCGATGTAAACAAGGTTGAAATGAGTAAAAATATCACTCATCATCACCGACAGGTTCTGGGTCATGTGGGAAGGACCCCCCTATCCCACACACAAGCAAGATGACGGTTTAAAACTCCGTTGCGGGAAGCCGTTAAAAACCGTTTGTATAGCACGTCTCTACACCAGTGTTTCTTCAAGCAAACGATCAAGAGGTGATTCAGTCGTCACACTCCTTGAGGACAAGTTCCCTCTCAGGTGGGAGTATTGTTAGAAAACTGTGTATCTTCAGTTAAGAGTACCACTGCACTCAGTTAACGGACGGCCCATATGGAAGGATGCAAGGAGATCTGATGGCCCGCGGAGCTCACCATTCATTGTACCATTTTGTCGTTCCTGTAGTATTTCCATTGTTGCTACTGTTTACCGTCACCCTCTCTTAGCTGAGCTATTTACGCTAGCGCCCTTGGTTGTAAGGCTACGCCATTTTTCTATGATGAACAACTCAAACACTTTAGAGCTAATAGAGTATATGCTAGTTTGATACCATATTCACGTTCCTTGTGACGAACCCTAGCTTTTCTTCCCAAAATCCGATCCCGATCTTGAAATGGGGCATGACAGGGACGGAAGTATCGCTCCCCATCCACTCAACCACGCACGAAGCTAGCCTGCAAAACAAGCATCGTTCGCTATTCTAGCGTGCCCCAATTCTCCTCGGTCGCGGTGGCACGACGACGACGTGTTTCGGTGGAGAGGTGGGAGAAGAGAGAGGCGAACGAGAACGACAATGATTATTTGCAATACAACCAAGGCCGACTTGGATAGGGCTGGATGGGCTGGACCGGACCGGGCCAATATCTACATGGGCCATGCCACAACGATTGTTGGATACGAGGAGATGGACGGACACGGGAGGCGGAAAATCCTATTTGTCGCATTCTATGGCAGATTGGCGCTGTTTCGCGACGGGTGAGCGGCCGAGCGAATCGTTTGGCCGGTCCATTTATGCAATTAGCGTAAGAACTACCAATCCAAGTTTGGAAGCTTCTAGACGGTTCCCTGAATCTATTTTTTATTTTCTTCTACTGGTTTTTTTTTCGTTCTTTTTTTCTTTATGTTTCTTTTTCTTCTTTACTTTTTTTTTGTTTTTCCCATTTAAAATTTATTTTAATTTTTCAGAAAAACTTTAGGTTACTCACAAGTTGTTCATGATTTCGAAGAATATTTGGAAATTCCAAAATTCGTCCATTTTTAAAATGTTATTCAAAAGTTCAACCAAGTTATGTCTTACATTTTGTTCATAAATTAAAAAATGTATGTGGATTGTTTTCTTGTTTTCTAAAATCTTTTCTTAAAATTAAGAAATGTTCCCATTTTAAAGTTTTTCTTGAAACTCGGAAAATGTTCGCATATTCAAAAAATGTTCATAAATTTTTTCAAATGTTTGGACTTTTGAAATTTTGTTCGTTATTTCGAAAAATGTACGCATTTAAAGTTTGGTTCAAAATTTAAAAAATCTTTCTGTTTTCAAATTTTCTTGACAAATTAAAATATATATACAGGAATTTCAAAAAATGTTTTTTTCTATAAACTGTTTAGAATGCTTAAAAATGTCCCCGTTTTTAATTTTTCTCAAATTGCAATTCTGAAAATGTTCAGAAATTTCAAAAAATGTTCACACTTTAAAAAAATTATTTAGAATATCAAAAAATGTTCCCATTGTCAAATTTGTTCTCAAATTTAAAAAATGTTCAGATTGGTGAGAAAGTATTCAGTATTTTCAAAAATTGTTTCTGTCAATTAATCCATGTTTTTCAATTTATTTGTTGAATTTTCAAATTTGTTTGAGTTGTTCAAACAATTGTCGAATTTTCAAACGTTACTCAGTTTTTACAAATTTCTTCACAATTTTGAGGAAAATATTGAAAAAAAATCGAAAATTGCCCAGATTCTTCATTATACTTAGTTCTTAGACATACGTGTTCCTCTATAGTCAGCAACACTTGTCAGGTCGATTGTTTAGCCGCTCTCGTTGTCAAGTAGCAGATCCAGAGTTCGACGCAAAATGTGTCAAATAGGAGCTGCCATGGGAGACCCCTTCATTTTCGTCTCCTCTCCCAAATCTGACACCGGCAACAGCATTCTCCCATACCCAATTTCTTCTCCCCCGTCTTAGTCTCGCCGTTGATTCCATCGGGCAGTCGCAGAGTGGGGGTTCAATTCAATCGAGGATGGTGAGCAGCGGAAGACGGGAGGTGGCGACCCTGGCCGACACTATTAATCTTGCGGGCACTCTGTGATACGAGTCAGGCGCGATTTAAAAGTTTGGAACAGATGCGCCTTTGCATGGTAGAGGGTGCGTGCATACGGGCTCCAAGAATCCACTGTTTTACAGTTTCCAGAGTATATAGTAACAGCGTTACGTACATACATTCCGATCAATTACTTTGCATCGTTGATGACATACATTCACAGGAGGTAGCTACGTAGATTACAGAGACGTGCATGCAAGCAGAGGCCCGGCCCTGTGTTACACGTAGATGCTCTCTTAGCCGGCGAGAGCGCTGGTGTTGTAGACGAGGAGGACGCCGCCGCCGAGGAGGCCGGCGAGGGTGACGGCCCAGATAAGAAGCCCGGTCGTTCCTGCATGCGGATATTACGGACGAGGATCAGCTTACTGGTTTTGTCAGAGAATTTGAACGAAATTACATCTAAATCATCTTCTTTTTTCACGAGGCGTCGTGAAGAGAGGAAAAAAAAACACTCCTCCCAATCTAAAATAAGTGGATTTTGAACGAAGATTAGTTCAACCTTAGTTCAAGACTGCAATACTTATTATGGATCACGGGGGGTAATATTTTCTATCCAGATAAGCCCTAAGCTTCTTAGGGCTCCTTTGGTTCAAATGAAAAGTGAAGTAATATTTTTTTCCTATGATGATACTACTCATGCCTTTGGTTTAAGAGAATGAGGCAAAGAAAAAATGAAAGAAATTTTCCTTTGAACCCACTTTAAAAGGAGAAATCCAGGATTTAACATCTACTTTGACCTCCTTTTCAAATTTATATGGATGAAGAACGAGACCATTTTTATAATATTCTAACTATACAATTTCATGTGTTTAATTTGACCATTTTTATTAGATTTCTTGTGTTTTTCCTTTTTTGAGTTTTTTAGGATACTGCAAACCAAAGGAACCATACGTGGAAGTATACCACCAAAATACCCTCCATGTGTTACTTATGCTTACTAATTCTGTGATACTGGAAAATAAATACTATCACATGTATTGGTTGTACTGCTTATTATCATAGATATGCATGGTCTATGCTTAGTACACGTTTGAATGATTAGTTTAAATTATGAGGTTAATATTGCGATTTTATTAGGAAAAATTGCTAATATATCCAACAGAGATAACAAATGATAGGATAGTATATCCCCCCATGCATCAAATACTACCTAAACAAGCACCTCTAACTACATCGTAATTCACATAGCCAATTACCAGTTGAGTATATAATGCTTGTTCTGCCCCACAGAAAAATATAATTGCTCTTCTTTCATGAAAAACTTTCAACTCTTCTCTATCGTTATGTAGCTTCGTTTTGTAGCTAACTTTTACGCTGTGCACAGTGAGGCAACCACTTGCAAAGTACTCGTATGTGCTAGAGTAACTTAATCAGGTACAGGTGTGCATGTATCACAACTGTGTGCATCGATCGGATGCAGAGGCCAGAATTATACTTACATAAGCATGTGAATATTGAGTAAGAGGAACTACAAATATTAGAATTACTCACCGCCGGCGTAGCGGTCACCAGATTCGGACCATTCCTCTGGCGTGTAGATTGGGCTGCAAATTAGCAACGTGAGTAACTGCTAGGTATTGTAATCACGTCACCAATCGATGCCAGTTAATTTTACCAAGGTCTACCAAACAAATTTCATTCATATATGTTGGGTTACCTGTAGCCGTCGACGTTGGCACCGTACTTGTCAACAAACTGGTACACGCCCTTCTTGCCGACCTTCCTGCCGTTGGCGTCGATGTCGACTGTCAAGCCGCCTCCGAGTCCTGCGGAGAAACACAGATTTCCTCGAATCAGACCACTGAATCCATCCATGGATCTCATGGTCACCAGAGCATGCATATGTGGAAGTGGAACAGAGCAGTTGGAGGTCGCATGCATGCAGGGGGTGGCTGATGACGGACGTACCGAGGGGCTTGTCGACCTTGATCTTCTTGCCACCGCTGCAGACGACGGCGAAGGAGGAGCCCCGGCGGGAGAGGGAGGGCACGCTCGTCGGTGCCACAATCGGCGAGGTGATCATGGAGGCTGCCATCTCGCGCGCGCTCTCTCAAGCTCTGTATGTCTGCGCTTGCCAACTCTGTGTGAAGAAAAGCGTCCAGCACTGGCGCAGCGACGGGCCAATATACTCCAGCCCGGGGCGCCCAGACATGCGGCCAGGGGCGCGCGTGGATGGGATAACGCTGTGTGTGACCGGTATGCCGCTCACGTGGCGGCACGCCTGTGGCCGGCCCGCGATACGTTATCCTCATTGGACCAGTTCATGCACTAGAATTTCTAACCGGGAACAAAATAAAATGTTTGTGGTGGTGACTGCGTGCGCGCAATCAGCTACATGTGGTGGTACTCTGCTGCTGCTATGAAGGCACGGTGATGAGAGGACTGTAAGAAAATCTACTGTCTACAGCAGGATGCACCAAATATGACGCCATGGACGTAACCGGACGCGTCCGTAGAAAATGACTGATCACACCTTAAAAGACATTTTCACAATCGGATATCTCAACTACGAAATCTCAAATTCATACAATTACATTAAATGTGAAACGTAATCTAAGCGGGGCTTGTTTAGGGGCTGGCTGTTCCCCCTCGAAATGTTGCATCGATCGCTAGTGAGGTAGAGTAGGACATGAGACACCCATCGGCTCACGGGACTCGAAGCGCCGCCATCTTTCATGCACAACTCTTCCTCGTTGGAGTCCAGAGACTTCATGGTGCCGGTCAATGTGAGGTCGACGATGAATCCGCCATGTTCGGGGGAGGCCGACACATCCACCATGGTGCGGTTGCGCCACCCGGGGTTGCAGGGCATCCGTTGAGGCGCTGGAGAGTGCGACTCCGCCTCACCGACGTCGGCCGCAAGGGCTACCCAGCTCCCGCGCCTTCTGCCTCGCACGGCAGGCATGCCGCGTAATATCCTCAGCGGATATGGCCCACGGATGGCCTCATCGTCGACACGCCAACATAGGGATTGCACGCCCACGAAGGCGTTCAGACGCCAGACGGAGTGCATTGCCTCTGGCGAGGCAGCGACGACGCGCTATGCGCCGGATCCATGCGCCATTTGGGTTGAGGCGATGGATTCCTGGCAGATCGAGTCCGCTGTCGGGCGTTCTCCTTGCCGGCGTGGCGAAGCTCAATGCAGACAACCATGTCCACGGGCTCGACTGCACTACTAGGGAAAACCCTATAGGTAGACATATAACAGTAGTGCAGGGCTCGTGCCAGGCGCTACTACTAGTTAGAAGTAGCATGAGGTAGTAACCGGCGCTGCAGCTGACCGTTAGTAGTAGTGCCGGACAACTTGACACACACTACTACTAAGTGGGCTCCACACAGCCCCCTGGGCTGGCCATGGTAGCAGCGCATTTCACCAGCGTGCTACTGCTAAGCCTTAGCAGTAGCGCGTGTTTCTTTACCCGCGCTGCTACTGTGGCCAGCCCGGGCACGGCCCCACTTAGTAGCAGCGTGAACCCTAAACCCGCGCTAAAGCTAATGGGCTTAGAAGTAGCGGTGGTCCGTTCCCCGCGCTACCACTAAACCCATATTATAATCATCTTCCCGGTCGACCTCTCACTCTCCCTCTCCACTCTTTCCCCCATCCTTGTCGGCCTGCCCCCGCATTGAACTGCTCCGGCCGCCATCCCCCATGCGCGGCTGCCCTTCCCCTGTCGGCCTCCCCCGCTCTGCGCTGCTCCGGCCATCCACCCCAGCGCCGGCCCTCCCCCCACGCGCGGCAGCCCTTCCCCGCGTCGGCTCTCTCCGTCCCCTTCTCGTCCCCGTCCCGCCTACCGTGAGTACCTCCATCTCCTCTCAATTCCTTTGAATGTGTTGGATAAATTAGCAAATGCAATATGTTCAATTTTTTTACTAATTTTGTTCATATATATGAACCCTATGTGTTCATATATAAGAGCCCATTTCATCATTAGAGCACTAAATAGGTTTTTTGAGTACAATAGAATGTGGATATATGTAGGTGTTCTCATATATGAACCCTATGTGTTCATATATATGAGCCCATTTCATTATTTGGTTATTTTGCTATATTTAGGGTTACTACAAATATATTTAGGTTTTTTAGGCTAGATTGTTTTAGGGTTTTTAGGTTTTTAGTCTATATTTAGGGTGCCTGAATCAATAGAAATACAATGTTTGCATGAGATCATTTCAATATTTATACTTTGGACTATTTGGACATGTTGATCTTGAGCTACTGTGTATTTGGGCGGTTGGGCCAAAGATGGCCACATATGTCTCTTTCCATTGGAGGCCAACTCCGAGTGGCCTATGTTTTACTGGAATCTTGATTCATTTTCGTTACGGCAAATTTCAGGCTCCTGATATGTCATGTTTTAACGCATGTCATGCCGAATTTTTCCGTGGATTTCAGCATGACTTGTGCTATAAAGTAGGAAATATCGAGTGCCCGTGATTTACCGGAACATGAACTAAATGATATGCCGGCAAGCCGTAGGTCTTTTTTTATGTCATTACCCGATATATGTTTTTATGTCATTACTCGATATATGTAACGGGTTGACTGTCATTCTGTCGGGGTTCCTTGTGCGAATTTTGGTATGTTCTTGAAGGAAGGATGCCGACTGTTGTCGTGGGGGTCACTTCCTTTCCTTCTTCTTGTGATATACCTTGGTAATGCATGCGAGGAGGAGGGGAAGCGACCATCACCAACAGTTGAATTATCTGTGAGGGAGTGTCCACCATATACTGTCCAAATATGAGAGAGGAAGAATCCCGACTGTTGTCGTGGGGGTAGCTTCTTCTTCATTCGAAGGTGTTAGACATTTTGGTGTAATGCACTTCTTAGTTGGCGGTACTCCTTTGAGTACCGAGTCATAATTTCTAGGGTGAAAACCTAAGAGCATCTCCACTCGTTCGGCCCCCAGCGCACCCGCCGGCGCTTTTTTGGCCCTTCGGTCAGCGCTTTTTTAGCCCTGGGGGCGATCTAGTTCCCAGCCACGCCCCAGGTTTCGCCCCCAAGACACATAAATTTGAACTTGACATTTTCCACTACCCAAAAATACGCCACAAGTTCGATGATCAACGACTGCCATTGTTCGGTGATCATCATGGCACAGTTCGGTGATCAAATAAGTTTGGCGTTCAAAAATAAAGGACGCGTAGGCAATGCATCAAACGGTGGCATTGTCCTCCGGCGTCAGACTGGTTGGAGTCAGCGTGCGCGGGCTGGGCGGCGTCGGCGAGGCTTTTGTGCTGGGCGTCATGGAGGCATCATCGCTCGGGCTTGGCGGTGGCGTAGGGGTCGCCCTGGGAGTTGGCGCGGTCGTCGACGGCATCTGGTTCAAGATGAGGCCGCGCTCCGCCAGGTACCACCCCATGACCTGCTCGTCCATCGTCGACATGCCTGCCCCCATCAAGAATGCCAGGTCAGTGTTCCTCTTCTTCGTAGCGACGTTGGTCTGGACTAGGTCGAGCTTGACAGTGTTGTTGCTACCTCTTGAGCTTGCGTTGTATTCCCTCGAAGAGGAAAGGGAGATGCAGCAAAGTAGCATAAGTATTTCCCTCAGTTTTTGAGAACCAAGGTATCAATCCAGTAGGAGACCAAGCGCGAGTCCCTCGCACCTGCACAAACAAATAAGAACTTCGCAGCCAACGCGATAAGGGGTTGTCAATCCCTTTACGGTCACTTACGAAAGTGAGATCTGATAGAGATGATAGTTTATATTTTTGGTATTTTTAGTTTATAAGAACCGAAAGTAAAAGAAAAAAAAATAAAGTAGATATAGATTGATATGTTGAGAATAGACCCGAGGGCCATAGTTTCCTCTAGTGGCTTCTCTCATGATAGCGATATTCTACGGCGGGTAAACAAATTACTGTCGAGCAATTGATAGAAAAGCGAATAATTATGAGACTATCTAGGCATGATCATTGTATATAGGCATCACGTCCGAGACAAGTAGACCGAAACGATTCTGCATCTACTACTATTACTCCACACATCGACCCCTATCCAGCATGCATCTAGTGTATTGAGTTCATAATAACAGAGTACCGCCTTAAGAAAGATGACATGATGTAGAGGGATAAACTCAAGCAATATGATATAAACCCCATATGTTTATCCTCGATGGCAACAATACAATACGTGCCTTGCTGCCCCTACTATCATTGGGAAAGGACACCGCAAGATTGAACCCAAAGCCAAGAACTTCTCCCATTGCAAGAACTATAGATCTAGTAGGCCAAACCAAACCAATAATTCGAAGAGACTTGCAAGGATATTATGAGCACACATAAAAAGTTCAGAGAAGATCAAATATCTTTCATAGATAACCTTGATCATAAACTCGCAATTCATCGGATCTCGACAAACACACCGCAAAAAGAGATTACATCGAATAGATCTCCTCGAAGACCGAGGAGAACTTCGTATTGAGATCCAGAGAGAGAGAAGAATCCATCTAGATACTAGCTATGGACCCGAAGGTCTGTGCTAAACTACTCACAACTCATGGTGAGGGCGATGATGATGATGATGAAGGCCTCCGTGATGGATCCCCCTCCGGTGGAGCTCCGGAACAGGCTAAAAGATGGGATCTCCACGGGAACAGAAGGTACGGCGGTGGAATTAGGGTTTTCTCTCTGTTCATAGAGTTTCTGGGGTACGTGGACTTATATAGAAAGAAGGAGGGCACCAGGAGAGTCACGGGGGCCCCACGAGGTAGGGGGGCGTGCCCCCCACCCTCGTGGGCCCCTCGTGGATCTTCTGACGTGGTTCTCAAGTTCTTCGTGCGTAATTTTCTCCAAAAATATCTCTCGCGAAGGTTTCATTCCGTTTGATATTCTTTTTCCGCAAAACCCTGAAACAGGCAAAAAACAGCAATCAGGACTGGGCCTTTGGGTTAGTAGGTTAGTCCCAAAAATGATATAAAAGTGAATGATAAAGCCCATTAAACATCCAAGACTTCATAAATAATAGCATGGAACAATAAAAAAATTATAGATATGTTGGAGACGTATCAGTTGTTCGTCATCAACGCCGATCACCGCGCCTCAAATTTCTCTCCCCTCTGGGCGACGTGGTTCTTGGCGTCGGCGATGCGCTGCTCGATGGACGCGTGCAACCACTCGGTAGCCGGTGCGGCGTCCTTGGCCGCCTTGGCTCGTTTGTTGCCGTCAGGGCGCCCATCCACCGCGCCCGGCGTGGGCGCGTCGGGCTTGTACTTCTCCTTGGCCTTGGCGAGGGTGCGCCGAACGTCTGCCCACTTTTCGCACTTCTCGATCCGGGAAAACACGTGGAGGTACTTGAACTCTTGGTCGGTGCAGCTGTCCTGGCGGTACATGGCGAACATCCGAACCATCTGTTCCGAAAAACAAGAGTCGGCAACACACACGGCGAAAAGGTGCGAGGGTAAGCGTCTGTACATGTTAGGGAACGTAGTATTTTAAAATTTTCCTACGATCACGCAAGATCTATCTACCAGATGCATAGCAACGAGAGGGAAGAGTGTGTCTACGTACCCTCGTAGACCGGAAGCGGAAGCGTCAAGTGACGCGGTTGATGTAGTCGAACTTCTTCGCGATTCAACCGATCAAGCACCGAACGTACGGCACCTCCGCGTTCAGCACACGTTCAGCTTGATGACGTCCCACGAGCTCTTGATCCAGTTGAGCTTCACGGGAGAGTTTCGTCAGCACGACGGCGTGGTGACGGATATGATGTATTCACCGGCGCAGGGCTTCGCCTAAGCACTGCGACGGTATGACCGAGGTGTGTTTCTGTGGAGGGGGGCACCGCACACGGCTGGAACAATTCAACTTGTGTGTCTTTGGGTGCCCTCCTGCCCCCGTGTATAAAGGAGCAAGGGGGAGGCCGGCCGGCCCCTCTATGGTGCGGCTAGGGTGCAATCCTACTAGGAATAGGATTGCAATCCTATTCCTAGTAGGAACTACAAAGAAGGAAGAGAGGGAAATGAAAAGAAGGAGAGGTGGCGCCCCCCAATCCTAGTCCAACTAGGAACCCTAGGTGGGGCGCCGGCCAGCCCCTATGGGCTGCCTCTCTCTTTTCCATAAGGCCCACTATGGACCATCCCCCCTCGTAGGGGGTTCCGGTAACCCCCTCCGGCAATCCCGTTAAATCCGAAACTTTTCCGGAACACTTCCGGTGTCCGAATATAGTCGTCCAATATATCAATCTTTATGTCTCGGACATTCCGAGACTCCTCGTCATGTCCGTGATCTCATCCGGGACTCCGAACTACCTTCGGTAGATCAAAACTCATAAACTCATAATATCGATCGTCATCAAACGTTAAGCGTGCGGACCCTACGGGTTCGAGAACTATGTAGACATGACCGAGACTCTTCTCCGGTCAATAACCAATAGCGGAACCTGGATGTTCATATTGGCTCCTACATATTCTACGAAGATCTTTTATCGGTCAGAACCGCATAACAACATACGTTGTTCCTTTTGTCATCGATATGTTACTTGTCCGAGATTCGATCGTCGGTATCTCCATACCTAGTTCAATCTCGTTACCGACAAGTCTCTTTACTCGTTCCGTAACACATCATCTCGTGACTAACTCATTAGTCTTTTGCTTGCTAGGCTTATTGTGATGTGTGTTACCGAGAGGGCCCAGAGATACCTCTCCGACACTCGGAGTGACAAATCCTAATCTTGATCTATGCCAACACCACGAATACTTTTGGAGACACCTGTAGAGCATCTTTATGATCACCCAGTTACGTTGTGACGTTTGATAGCACACAAGGTGTTCCTACGGTATTCGGGAGTTGCATAATCTCATAGTCATAGGAACATGTATAAGTCATGAAGAAAGCAATAGCAGTAAAACTAAACGATCATAGTGCTATGCTAACGAATGGGTCTTGTCCATCACATCATTCTCCTAATGATGTGATCCCGTTGATCAAATGACAACTCATGTCTATGGTTAGGAAACATAACCATCTTTGATCAATGAGCTAGTCTAGTAGAGGCATACTAGGGACACTCTGTTTTGTCTATGTATTCACACATGTACTAAGTTTCCGGTTAATAAAATTCTAGCATGAATAATAAACATTTATCATGATATAAGGAAATATTAATAAAAACTTTATTATTGCCTCTAGGGCATATTTCCTTCAGTCTCCCACTTGCACTAGAGTCAATAATCTAGCTCACATCGCCATGTGATTTAATACCGATAGTTCACATCGTTATGTGAATAACACCCATAGTTCACATCACCATGTGACCAACACCCAAAGGGTTTACTATAGTCAATAATCTAGTTCACATCGCTATGTGATTAATACCCAAGAGTAATAAGGTGTGATCATGTTTTGCTTGTGAGAGAAGTTTACTCAACGGGTCTGTCACATTCAGATTCGTATGTATTTCGCAAATTTCTATGTCTACAATGCTCTGCATGGAGCTACTCTAGCTAATTGCTCCCACTTTGCATCCAGATTGATACTTAGAGTCATCTGGATTTAGTGTCAAAGCTTGCATCGGTGTAACCCTTTACGACGAACTCTTTATCACCTCCATAATCGAGAAATATTTCCTTAGTCATCCAATTACTAAGGATAATTTTGACCGCTGTACAGTGATCTACTCCTGGATCACTATTGTACCTCCCTGTCAAACCCATGGCAAGGTACACAACGTGTTTTGTACACAGCATGGCATACTTTATAGAACCTATGGCTGAGGCATAGGGAATGACTTTCATTCTCTCTATATTTTTCTGCCGTGGTCTGGCTTTGAGTCTTACTCAACTTCACACCTTACAAGTCAGGCAAGAACTCCTTCTTTGACTGATCCATTTTGAACTACTTCAAAATCTTATCAAGGTATGCACTCATCGAAAGTCTTATCAAGCGTCTTGATCTATCTCTATAGATCTTGATGCCCAATATGTAAGCAGCTTCACCAAGGTCTTTCTTTGAAAAAACTCCTTTCAAACACTCCTTTATGCTTTCTAGAAAATTCTACATCATTTCTGATCGACAATATGTCATTCACATATACTTATCAGAAAGGTTGTAGTGCTCCCACTCACTTCTTGTAAATACAGGCTTCACCGCAAGTCTGTACAAATCTATATGCTTTGATCAACTTATCAAAGCGTATATTCCAACTCCGAGATGCATGCACCAGTCCATAGATGGATCGCTGGAGCTTGCACATTTTGTTAGCACCTTTAGGATTGACAAAACCTTCTGGTTGCATCATATACAAGTCTTCTTTAATAAATCCATTAAAGAATGCAGTTTTGTTATCCATTTGCCAGATTTCTTAAAATGCGGCAATTACTAACATGATTCGGACAGACTTAAGCATCGCTACGGGTGAGAAAGTCTCATCGTAGTCAACTCCTTGAACTTGTCGAAACCCTTTCGCAACAAGTCGAGCTTTGTAAACAGTAACATTACCGTTTGCGTCGGTCTTCCTCTTGAAGATCCATTTATTTTCGATGGCTTGCCGATCATCGGGCAAGTCAACCAAAGTCCATACTTTATTCTAATACATGGATCCCATCTCAGATTTCATGGTCTCAAGCCATTTGCGGAATCTGGGCTCATCATCGCTTCCTCATAGTTCGTAGGTTCATCATGGTCTAGTAACATGACTTCCAGAACTGGGTTGCCGTACCACTCTGGTGCGGAACGAACTCTGGTTGATCTACGAAGTTCAGCAGAAACTTGATCTGAAGTTTCATGATCATCATCATTAGCTTCCTCACTAATTGGTGTAGGAATCACTGGAACGAGTTTCTGTGATGTACTACCTTCTAATTCGGGAGAAGGTACAATTACCTCATCAAGTTCTACTTTCCTCCCACTCACTTCTTTCGAGAGAAACTCCTTCTCTAGAAAGGATCCACTCTTAGCAACAAAGACCTTGCCTTAGGATCTGTGATAGAAGGTGTACCCAACAGTTTCTTTTTGGGTATCCTATGAAGATTTACCTTTCCGAATTGGGTTCGAGCTTATCATGTTGAAACTTTTTCACATAAGCATCGCAGTCCCAAACTTAAAGAAATGACAGCTTAGGTTTCTCGTCAAACCACAGTTCATACGGTGTCATCTCCACGGATTTAGATGGTGCCCTATTTAACGTGAATGTAGTTGTCTCTAATGCATAACCCCAAAAGCAATAGTGGTAGATCGGTAAGAGACATCATCGATCGCACCATATCTAATAAAGTACGGTTATGACGTTCGGACACACCATTACACTGTGGTGTTCCAGGTGGCGTGAGTAGTGAAACTATTTCACATTGTTTTTATTGAAGGCCAAACTCGCTAACTCAAATATTTTACCTCTACGATCATATCATAGAAACTCTTATTTTCTTGTTACGATGATTCTCCACTTCACTCTGAAATTCTTTGAACTTTTCAAATGTTTCAGACTTGTGCTTCATTAAGTAGATATACCCATATCTGCTCAAATCATCAGTGAAGGTCAGAAAATAACGATACCTGCCGCGAGCTTCAACACTCATTGGTCCGCATACATCAGTATGTATGATTTCTAACTACTCTGTTGCTCGCTCCACGGTTCCGGAGAACGGAGTTTTAGTCATCTTGCCCATGAGGCATGGTTCGCAAGCACCAAGTGATTCATAATCAAGTGATTCAAAAAGTCCATCACTATGGAGTTTCTTCATGCGCTTTACACCAATATGACCTAAACGGCAGTGCCACAAATAAGTTGCACTATCATTATTAACCTTGCATCTTTTGGATTCAATATTATGAATATGTGTATCACACGATCGAGATCCAACAAACCATTTTCATTGGGTGTATGACCATAGAAGGTTTTATTCATGTAAACAGAACAACAATTATTCTCTAACTTACATGAATAACCGTATTGCAATAAACATGATCAGATCATATTCATGCTCAACACAAACACCAAATAACACTTATTTAGGTTCAATACTAATCCCGAAAGTATAGGGAGTGTGCGATGATGATCATATCAATCTTGGAACTACTTCCAATACACATCGTCACTTCATCCTTTAACTAGTTTCTGTTCATTATGCAACTCCCATTTCGAGTTACTACTCTTTAGCAACTGAACCAATATCAAATACCGAGGGGTTGCTATGAACACTAGTAAAATACACATCAATAATCTGTATATCAAATATACCTTTGTTCACTTTGCCATCCTTCTTATCCGCCAAATATCTAGGGCAGTTCCACTTCTAGTGACCATTTCCTTTGTAGTAGAAGCACTTAGTTTCAGGCTTGAGTTTAGCTTTGGGTTTCTTCACGGGAGTGACAACTTTCTTGTCATTCTTCTTGAAGTTCCCCTTCTATCCCTTTGCCCTTTACTTGAAACAAGTGGTCTGGTTAACCATCAACACTTGATGCTCTTTCTTGATCTCTACCTTCGCCGATTTCAGCATCGTGAAGAGCTCGGGAATTACTTTCGTCATCCCTTGCATATTATAGTTCATCACGAAGTTCTACTAACTTGGTGATAGTGTCTAGAGAACTTTGTCAATTACTATCTTATCTGGAAGATTAACTCCCACTTGATTCAAGCAATTGTACTACCCAGACAATCTGAGCACATGCTCACTGGTTGAGCTATTCTCCTCCATCTTGTAGGCAAAGTACTGTCAGAGGTCTTATACCTCTCGACACGGGCATGAGTATGAAATACTAATTTCAGCTCTTGGAACATCTCATATGCTCCGTGGCGTTTCAAAACGTTTTTGAAGTCCCGGTTATAAGCCGTAAAGTATGGTGCACTAAACTATCAAGTAGTCATCATATCGAGCTTTTGTCAAAACGTTCATAACGTCTACATCTGCTCCTGCAATAGGTCTGTCACCTAGCGGTGCATCAAGGACATAATTCTTCTGTGCAGCAATGAGGATAATCCTCAGATCACGGAACAATTCCGCATCATTGCTACTAACATCTTTCAACTTGGTTTTCTCTAGGAACATATAAAAAAAATAAACGTGGAGCAACATCGCGAGCTATTGATCTACAACATAGATATGCTAATACTACTAGGACTAAGTTCATGATAAATTAAAGTTCAATTAATCATATTACTTAAGAACTCCCACTTAGATAGACATCCCTCCGGTCATCTAAATGATCACGTGATCCAAATCAACTAAACCATGTCCGATCATCACGTGAGATGGAGTAGTTTCAATGGTGAACATCTTATGTTGATCATATCTACTATATGATTCACGCTCGACCTTTCGGTCTCCAGTGTTCCGAGGCCATATCTGCATATGCTAGGCTCGTCAAGTTTAACCCGAGTATTCTGCGTGTGCAAAACTGGCTTACACCCATTGTATTTGAACGTAGAGCTTATCACACCTGATCATCACGTGGTGTCTCGGCACGACGAACTTTCGCAACGGTGCATACTCAGGGAGAACACTTATACCTTGAAATTTAGTAAGGGATCATCTTATAATGCTACCGTCGAACTAAGCAAAATAAGAAGCATAATAAGATAAACATCACATGCAATCAAAATATGTGACATGATATGGCCATCATCATCTTGTGCTTTTGATCTCCATCTCCAAAGCACCTTCATGATCACCTTCGTCACCGGCGTGACACCTTGATCTCCATCGTAGTATCGTTGTCGTCTCGCCAACTATTGCTTCTACGACTATCGCTACCGCTTAGTGATAAAGTAAAGCAATTACATGGCGATTGCATTTCATACAATAAAGCGACAACCATATGGCTCCTGCCAGTTGCCGATAACTTTACAAAACATGATCATCTCATACAAAACCTTATAACTCATCATGTCTTGACCATATCACATCACAACATGCCCTGCAAAAATAAGTTAGACGTCGTCTACTTTGTTGTTGCATGTTTTACGTGGCTGCTACGGGCTTAGCAAGAACCGTTCTTACCTACGCATACAAAACCACAACGATGTTTCGTCAAGTATGTGTTGTTTTAACCTTCACAAGGACCGGGCGTAGCCACACTTGATTCAGCTAAAGTGAGAGAGACAGACACCCGCCAGTCACCTTTAAGCAACGAGTGCTCGTAACGGTGAAACCAGTCTCGCGTATGCGTACGCGTAATGTCGGTCCGGGCCGCTTCATCTCACAATACCGCCGAAGCAAAGTATGACATGCTGGTAAGCAGTATGACTAGTATCGCCCACAACTCATTGTGTTCTACTCGTGCATATCATCTACGCATAGACCTGGCTCTGATACCACTGTTGGGGAACGTAGTATTTTAAAATTTTCCTACGATCACGCAAGATCTATCTACCAGATGCATAGCAACGAGAGGGAAGAGTGTGTATACGTACCCTCGTAGACCGGACGCGGAAGCGTCAAGTGACGCGGTTGATGTAGTCGAACTTCTTCGCGATTCAACCGATCAAGCACCGAATGTACGGCACCTCCGCGTTCAGCACACGTTCAGCTTGATGACGTCCCACGAGCTCTTGATCTAGTTGAGCTTCACGGGAGAGTTTCGTCAGCACGACGGCGTGGTGACGGATATGATGTATTCACCGGCGCAGGGCTTCGCCTAAGCACTGCGACGGTATGACCGAGGTGTGTTTCTGTGGAGGGGGGCACCGCACACGGCTGGAACAATTCAACTTGTGTGTCTTTGGGTGCCCTCCTGCCCCCGTATATAAAGGAGCCAGGGGGGAGGCCGGCCGGCCCCTCTATGGTGCGGCTAGGGTGCAATCCTACTAGGAATAGGATTGCAAACCTATTCCTAGTAGGAACTACCAAAGAAGGAAGAGAGGGAAAGGAAAAGAAGGAGAGGTGGCGCCCCCCAATCCTAGTCCAACTAGGAACCCTAGGTGGGGCGCCGGCCAGCCCCTATGGGCTGCCTCTCTCTTTTCCATAAGGCCCACTATGGACCATCCCCCCTCGTAGGGGGTTCCGGTAACCCCCTCCGGCAATCCCGTTAAATCCGAAACTTTTCCGGAACACTTCCGGTGTCCGAATATAGTCGTCCAATATATCAATCTTTATGTCTCGGACATTCCGAGACTCCAAGTCATGTCCGTGATCTCATCCGGGACTCCGAACTACCTTCGGTACATCAAAACTCATAAACTCATAATACCGATCGTCATCAAACGTTAAGCGTGCGGACCCTACGGGTTCGAGAACTATGTAGACATGACCGAGACTCTTCTCCGGTCAATAACCAATAGCGGAACCTGGATGTTCATATTGGCTCCTACATATTCTACGAAGATCTTTTATCGGTCAGAACCGCATAACAACATATGTTGTTCCTTTTGTCATCGGTATGTTACTTGTCCGAGATTCGATCGTCGATATATCCATACCTAGTTCAATCTCGTTACCGGCAAGTCTCTTTACTCGTTCCGTAACACATCATCTCGTGACTAACTCATTAGTCTTTTGCTTGCAAGGCTTATTGTGATGTGTGTTACCGAGAGGGCCCAGAGATACCTCTCCGACACTCGGAGTGACAAATCCTAATCTTGATCTATGCCAACACCACGAATACTTTTGGAGACACCTGTAGAGCATCTTTATGATCACCCAGTTACGTTGTGACGTTTGATAGCACACAAGGTGTTCCTACGGTATTCGGGAGTTGCATAATCTCATAGTCATAGGAACATGTATAAGTCATGAAGAAAGCAATAGCAGTAAAACTAAACGATCATAGTGCTATGCTAACGAATGGGTCTTGTCCATCACATCATTCTCCTAATGATGTGATCCCGTTGATCAAATGACAACTCAGGTATATGGTTAGGAAACATAACCATCTTTGATCAATGAGCTAGTCTAGTAGAGGCATACTAGGGACACTCTGTTTTGTCTATGTATTCACACATGTACTAAGTTTCCGGTTAATACAATTCTAGCATGAATAATAAACATTTATCATGATATAAGGAAATATTAATAACAACTTTATTATTGCCTCTAGGGCATATTTCCTTCAGTACATACCTGACATTCGACGTTGGCACCACTTTCCAGGCGAGCCGCGACCTCCTCGACGATCCCATGCCATTTTTGCAGGCCGTTTGGATGAGCACCCAATGGTTCGACATGGCCTTCGAGCCGCGCGGCATGTGGATGGTGGTGAAGTAGGGGTCGACCAACTTGCGCGCATCGAACTTCGACATGATGCGCTCCCAGTACGTGTCGGTGTTCTGGTTCGTGCCAGCGATCGGGTCGAGGCAGATGGTCTTTCATACTTCCGGGAGGCACTCGTCTTCTTTGGACGACCACTTGACGCACGGCTCACTGGTCCTGACCCCGCGTTTCGTCCTTTTCCATTTGCTAGCCGGAGCAGGCACCGGCTCCTCCTCCTCCTCTTCATCCTCCTCCTCCTCCTCGCCGTAGTCGAGCTCATCGTCCATCTCGTCGGCGAGGTCCGTGTTGGGGAACGTAGTATTTTAAAATTTTCCTACGATCACGCGAGATCTATCTACCAGATGCATAGCAACGAGAGGGAAGAGTGTGTCTACGTACCCTCGTAGACCGGAAGCGGAAGCGTCAAGTGATGCGGTTGATGTAGTCGAACTTCTTCGCGATTCAACCGATCAAGCACCGAACGTACGGCACCTCCGCGTTCAGCACACGTTTAGCTTGATGACGTCCCACGAGCTCTTGATCCAGTTGAGCTTCACGGGAGAGTTTCGTCAGCACGACGGTGTGGTGACGGATATGATGTATCTACCGGCGCAGGGCTTCGCCTAAGCACTGCGACGGTATGACCGATGTGTGTTTCTGTGGAGGGGGCACCGCACACGGCTGGAACAATTCAACTTGTGTGTCCTAGGGTGCCCCTGCCCCCGTATATAAAGGAGCAAGGGAGAGGCCGGCCCTAGAGGGGGCGCGCCAAGTGTGGGGAGTCCTACTAGGACTCCCAAGTCCTAGTTGGATTCCCCTTTCCTTTCCGGAGTAGGAGAGAAGGAAAGAGGTGGAGAGGGGGAAGGAAAAGGGGGCTGCACCCCTTGTCCAACAAGATGATTCCCCGCGCGTTGCTGCGGGAAACATTGCCCAAAATTGGGGTTTTACTCAGCAAAGAGGATTATATGGCCACTTGAATGTAGCAATGTTTATATCAGTCCACCCGAAGTAAGACAATGACTTCAGCACCCTTTTCAGGAAAGAAGCGATAGAATTTAATATGCCTTGTGTATACATGAAGATCTGTAGCAAAATAGATTGTCGGGCTACTTACAAACGGTTCCACTGGAGGGCTCATAAAAGCTAAAATTCGACGGGAACAACCTGCTTTTTTGTTAAGATAAGACATGGAACAATGAGCTGAAATATCAGAAATAGAAAGGTCATCAGCTGAAATAATTTTTATCAGTTCAAGATTCCAATAAAAGAAATGTCCAGAACATGTTTTGACAAATATTTTTATTGTCGGTTAGAAGGCAAAGTTGTCGACACAACATGGGCACTACACGCAGATTTAAACTACATAAAAAAGTATATGTTTGACATGATATATAAATAGTAGAGAGTACTCCATATAGATCCTAGCACTTAGCTGTCAAGTTTGTAAAACTGGCATAGCCATATGCAGGGGCCTTACTGAGAGATAGAAACTTGTAGACAATATTTGCAATAGGAGCGGTACCTGAAAAATAAGAATAAGCTCACAAATATTTTGAGAACAGAGGAGTCTAACAATGGCGAGCTGACATCTACCGACTACCAGATTGGAGATTGGCGTTGGGGAAGGCGAGTTGAGCAGTGGGCATGGTGGATTATTATGCAATCTATTTCTTTGGCGGATCAGATTCCTCCATCATGGGAGGTATCAATAGAGATCAAGTCATTCAGATCAACTAATTTGTGTGAAGACCTGCAAAAAAAATCTGACAGACAAAGAGTGGAAGTCATCTTAGAGAGATGTTGCACATGAAAGATATCAGAGAAATAAGATAGAGGGGGATAGCGGCTGTAGCTTGCCTTGTAGAGCAGTGCAAGATGGTGGGTCTGCCTTCAGTTCATGGCTGTGGTATGGAGGATTATGGAGGTATCCCGGTCCAAAAATATATGGCGTATGGAACAATAGAACAGAGAATGAATTATGGACAATGATTCGAGGCGTTTGTGTTTAATTGTCTCGTATAAGGAATTGCAAGGCAAGGTTACATATTCAATCAAGCAAAACTAAATTCAGATTTAAATTAAGCAAACAAACATCCAAAATTACCAACAAAGGGGAACTTGGGAAAACTATGTACCAGTAGATGCCTGAAATCTCTGTGTGCAGTGATGGAAAACCAACGAAGATGACTACTTGAGTGTCCTCCAGCAGGAACCACCTGAGAAAATGCAATTTTGTGATCCAAGCAGCAACACGTCATAGGGAATATGGAGGGAATGGGAGGGAGATGGTGACCTGCAGCTGCAGTATGAGTGGTGTGATATCACGCCCACCCGTACTGATGGGAAATACGGTGAGGCGGAGCAGACTTTAAACAACAATCCATCAGGTACATGTTGAGATCGTGGGGAGAGGAAGTGGAGCGTCATCTCAGATCACTAATGACCAGCAGCTTGGGTTTAAGTGATGGCATCGAAGAAGATAAACAGCATGGGCCATTTGAAGCATTGGGCTGCAAAGGCGTCCACGAATTGGGCTGTGAAAATTGAGGACCTCCAGCTTCAGAAGCCTAGCAAGAAGATACTAAAAAAAAGCCTAGCGAGCAGCAGTGAAGTAAATGTGGCGATGCTCACCTCGCCTTTGAATCGGGCTGCTCACCATCGACTCGCCGCGGAGCAGAGGAACGGTGTACAGAGGGTTCATTTTGGGTGGACGACCCGCGTCACAACTGTGCCTACACGCTCGGAGCTAAGGAGAGCAGGGCGATACGCGAGCGAGGAGAGCGACGCATGGTGTGAAGCGGCGGCGGCTTGAAGGTGGGGCCGGGAGTCAGTCTGGCAGCGGAGGAGGCGTTCAGGGGTGGCGACGGGCATGGTGGCCACGCCACGCTGGATGCGTGGGCGCCGTGAGCGCAGCGGAAGGAGGGAGAGGAGGTAGCGCGGCGGATAGCCGGCGCTCTGCCTATGGCGCGACGGAGGCATGGCTGGTGGGCACGGTGGAGGGCCCACGTATGGTCGTGGGCGCCCTGGGCGCAGCAGGAGGTGACCGGAGGAGGGAGCGGGAGGAGCGAGAGGAGGCCGGACGCCGCTCCGGTGGAGGAGCACTGCAGATTTGGTGGGGCGGCCGGCGCGGCGGACAGCCGGTGCACTGCGTGCGCCCGCGACGGAGGCATGGCTGGGCGCAGCTCCATAAGAGGAGTAGATGGGAGGGAGGAGAGGAGGAGTGGGCGGAGAGATGGCTAGGCGCAGCTCCAGAAGAGGAGTAGATGGGAGGGAGGGGAGGAGGAAGCGCGGCGGACAGGCGGCAATCCGATGGTGAGGTGAGGCGGCCGGCGCAGCGAGGAGACCGGAGGGAGGAGGGGCGCTGCAGATTTAGTGGGCCAGCCGCCCGTGCGGGATGGGGAAAGATTGGGTTGGACAGCGGCTGCTGTGAAATTGGAAAAAGAAACAGTTTTTCTTTTCTAGAGATGGTGAAAAAAAGTGATTGGCTGATTTTGCAAACTGATTGATGATGTGGCATAGAGATGATGTGGATAGTGTGCATGTTGAGAGAATAGGTAGAAGTGGGGAGCAACTTCTTAAGAATGTTAGATTCGGACCATAGGGGGGGCACGCGCCTCCTTCCTTTTGGCCTTTCTCCTCTATTCCCGTATGGCCCAATAAGGCCCATATACTCCGAAAAATACCCGAATCACTCGGAACATTTCCGATGTCCGAATATAGTCGTCCAATATATCGATCTTCACGTCTCGACCATTTCGAGACTCCTCGTCATGTCCCCGGTCTCATCCGGCACTCCGAACTCCTTCGGTACATCAAAACACATAAACTCATAATACCGATCGTCATCAAACATTAAGCGTGCGGACCCTACGGGTTCGAGAACTATGTAGACATGACCGAGACTCATCTCCGGTCAATAACCAATAGCGGAACCTGGATGCTCATATTGGTTCCTACATATTCTACGAAGATCTTTATCGGTCAAACCGCATAACAACATACGTTGTTCCTTTTGTCATCGGTATGTTACTTGCCCGAGATTCGATCGTCGGTATCTCTATACCTAGTTCAATCTCGTTACCGGCAAGTCTCTTTACTCTTTCCGTAACACATTATCTTGTGACTAACTCATTAGTCTTTTGCTTGCAAGGCTTATTATGATGTGTGTTACCGAGAGGGCCCAGAGATACCTCTCCGACACTCGGAGTGACAAATCCTAATCTTGATCTATGCCAACACCACGAATACTTTCGGAGACACCTGTAGAGCATCTTTATGATCACCCAGTTACGTTGTGATGTTTGATAGCACACAAGGTGTTCCTACGGTATTCGGGAGTTGCATAATCTCATAGTCATAGGAACATGTATAAGTCATGAAGAAAGCAATAGCAGTAAAACTAAACGATCATAGTGTTATGCTAACGGATGGGTCTTGTCCATCACATCATTCTCCTAATGATGTGATCCCGTTGATCAAACGACAACTCATGTCTATGGCTAGGAAACATAACCATCTTTGATCAATTAGCTAGTCTAGTAGAGGCATACTAGGGACATACTGTTTTGTCTATGTATTCACACATGTACTAAGTTTCCGGTTAATACAATTCTAGCATGAATAAAAGACATTTATCATGATATAAGGAAATACAAATAATCATTCTTATTATTGCCTCTAGGGCATATTTCCTTCAGTCTCCCACTTGCACTAGAGTCAATAATCTAGCTCACATCGCCATGTGATTTAATACCGATAGTTCACATCGTTATGTGAATAACACCCATAGTTCACATCACCATGTGACCAACACCCAAAGGGTTTACTAGAGTCAATAATCTAGTTCACATCGCTATGTGATTAATACCCAAGAGTAATAAGGTGTGATCATGTGTTTCCTTCTGAGAGAAGTTTAGTCAACGGGTCTGTCACATTCAGATCCGTATGTATTTCGCAAATTTCTATGTCTACAATGCTCTGCATGGAGCTACTCTAGCTAATTGCTCCCACTTTCAATACGCATCCAGATTGATACTTAGAGTCATCTGGATTTAGTGTCAAAGCTTGCATCGGCATAACCCTTTACGACGAACTCTTTATCACCTCCATAATCGAGAAATATTTCCTTTAGTCATCCAATTACTAAGGATAATTTTGACCAATGTACAGTGATCTACTCCTGGATCACTATTGTACCTCCCTGTCAAACTCATGGCAAGGTACACAACGTGTTTTGTACACAGCATGGCATACTTTATAGAACCTATGGCTGAGGCATAGGGAATGACTTTCATTCTCTCTATTTTTTTCTGCCGTGGTCTGGCTTTGAGTCTTACTCAACTTTACACCTTACAAGTCAGGCAAGAACTCCTTCTTTGACTGATCCATTTTGAACTACTTCAAAATCTTATCAAGGTATGTACTCATCGAAAGTCTTATCAAGCGTCTTGATCTATCTCTATAGATCTTGATGCCCAATATGTAAGCAGCTTCACCAAGGTCTTTCTTTGAAAAACTCCTTTCAAACACTCCTTTATGCTTTACAGAAAATTCTACATCATTTCCGATCGACAATATGTCATTCACATATACTTATCAGAAAGGTTGTAGTGCTCCCTCTCACTTCTTGTAAATACAGGCTTCACCGCAAGTCTGTATAAATCTATATGCTTTGATCAACTTATCAAAGCGTATATTCCAACTCCGAGATGCTTGCACCAGTCCATAGATGGATCGCTGGAGCTTGCACATTTTGTTAGCACCTTTAGGATTGACAAAACCTTCTGGTTGCATCATATACAAGTCTTCTTTAATAAATCCATTAAAGAATGCAATTTTGTTATCCATTTGCCAGATTTCACAAAATACGACAATTACTAACATGATTCGGACAGACTTAAGCATCGCTACGGGTGAGAAAGTCTCATCGTAGTCAACTCCTTGAACTTGTCGAAACCCTTTCGCAACAAGTCGAGCTTTGTAAACAGTAACATTACCGTTTGCGTCGGTCTTCCTCTTGAAGATCCATTTATTTTCGATGGCTTGCCGATCATCGGGCAAGTCAACCAAAGTCCATACTTTGTTCTAATACATGGATCCCATCTCAGATTTCATGGTCTCAAGCCATTTTGCGGAATCTGGGCTCATCATCGCTTCCTCATAGTTCGTAGGTTCATCATGGTCTAGTAACATGACTTCCAGAACTGGGTTGCCGTACCACTCTGGTGCGGAACGAACTCTGGTTGATCTACGAAGTTCAGCAGAAACTTGATCTGAAGTTTCATGATCATCATCATTAGCTTCCTCACTAATTGGTGTAGGAATCACTGGACCGAGTTTCTGTGATGTACTACCTTCCAATTCGGGAGAAGGTACAATTACCTCATCAAGTTCTACTTTCCTCCCACTCACTTCTTTCGAGAGAAACTCCTTCTCTAGAAAGGATCCACTCTTAGCAACAAAGACCTTGCCTTAGGATCTGTGATAGAAGGTGTACCCAACAGTTTCTTTTTGGGTATCCTATGAAGATTTACTTCTCCGATTTGGGTTCGAGCTTATCATGTTGAAACTTTTTCACATAAGCATTGCAGTCCCAAACTTAAAGAAATGACAGCTTAGGTTTCTCGTCAAACCACAGTTCATACGGTGTCATCTCCACAGATTTAGATGGTGCCCTATTTAACGTGAATGTAGCTGTCTCTAATGCGTAACCCCAAAACCGATAGTGGTAGATCGGTAAGAGACATCATCGATCGCACCATATCTAATAAAGTACGGTTATGACGTTCGGACACACCATTACACTGTGGTGTTCCAGGTGGCGTGAGTAGTGAAACTATTTCACATTGTTTTTATTGAAGGCCAAACTCGCTAACTCAAATATTTTACCTCTACGATCATATCGTAGAAACTCTTATTTTCTTGTTACGATGATTCTCCACTTCACTCTGAAATTCTTTGAACTTTTCAAATGTTTCAGACTTGTGCTTCATTAAGTAGATATACCCATATCTGCTCAAATCATGAGTGAAGGTCAGAAAATAACGATACCTGCCGCGAGCTTCAACACTCATTGGTCCGCATACATCAGTATGTGTGATTTCCAACAACTCTGTTGCTCGCTCCACGGTTCCGGAGAACGGAGTTTTATTCATCTTGCCCATGAGGCATGGTTCGCAAGCACCAAGTGATTCATAATCAAGTGATTCCAAAAGTCCATCACTATGGAGTTTCTTCATGCGCTTTAACCAATATGTCCTAAACGGCAGCGCCACAAATAAGTTGCACTATCATTATTAACCTTGCATCTTTTGGCTTCAATATTATGAATATGTGTATCACACGATCGAGATCCAACAAACCATTTTCATTGGGTGTATGACCATAGAAGGTTTTATTCATGTAAACAGAACAACAATTATTCTCTAACTTACATGAATAACCGTATTGCAATAAATATGATCAAATCATATTCATGCTCAACACAAACACCAAATAACACTTATTTAGGTTCAACACTAATCCCGAAAGTATAGGGAGTGTGCGATGATGATCATATCAATCTTGGAACTACTTCCAATACACATCGTCACTTCATCCTTTAACTAGTTTTTGTTCATTATGCAACTCCCATTTCGAGTTACTACTCTTTAGCAACTGAACCAATATCAAATACCGAGGGGTTGCTATGAACACTAGTAAAATACACATCAATAATCTGTATATCAAATATACCTTTGTTCACTTTGCCATCCTTCTTATCCGCCAAATATCTAGGGCAGTTTCACTTCGAGTGACCATTTCCTTTGCAGTAGAAGCACTTAGTTTCAGGCTTGAGTTTAGCTTTGGGTTTCTTCACGGGAGTGACAACTTGCTTGTCATTCTTCTTGAAGTTCCCCTTCTATCCCTTTGCCCTTTACTTGAAACAAGTGGTCTGGTTAACCATCAACACTTGATGCTCTTTCTTGATTTCTACCTTCGCCGATTTCAGCATCGTGAAGAGCTCGGGAATTACTTTCGTCATCCCTTGCATATTATAGTTCATCATGAAGTTCTACTAACTTGGTGATAGTGTCTAGAGAACTTTGTCAATTACTATCTTATCTGGAAGATTAACTCCCACTTGATTCAAGCAATTGTACTACCCAGACAATCTGAGCACATGCTCACTGGTTGAGCTATTCTCCTCCAACTTGTAGGCAAAGTACTATCAGAGGTCTTATACCTCTCGACACGGGCATGAGTATGAAATACAAATTTCAACTCTTGGAACATCTCATATGCTCCGTGGCGTTTCAAAACGTTTTTGAAGTCCCGGTTATAAGCCGTAAAGCATGGTGCACTAAACTATCAAGTAGTCATCATATCGAGCTTTTGTCAAAACGTTCATAACGTCTACATCTGCTCCTGCAATAGGTCTGTCACCTAGCGGTGCATCAAGGACATAATTCTTCTGTGCAGCAATGAGGATAATCCTCAGATCACGGAACAATTCCGCATCATTGCTACTAACATATTTCAACTTCGTTTTCTCTAGGAACATATAAAAAATAAATGTGGAGCAACATCGCGAGCTATTGATCTACAACATAGATATGCTAATACTACCAGGACTAAGTTCATGATAAATTAAAGTTCAATTAATCATATTACTTAAGAACTCCCACTTAGATAGACATCCCTCCGGTCATCTAAATGATCACGTGATCCAAATCAACTAAACCATGTCCGATCATCACGTGAGATGGAGTAGTTTCAATGGTGAACATCTTATGTTGATCATATCTACTATATGAACACGCTCGACCTTTCGGTCTCCAGTGTTCCGAGGCCATATCTGCATATGCTAGGCTCGTCAAGTTTAACCCGAGTATTCTGCGTGTGCAAAACTGGCTTACATCCGTTGTATTTGAACGTAGAGCTTATCACACCCGATCATCACGTGGTGTCTCGGCACGACGAACTTTCGCAACGGTGCATACTCAGGGAGAACACTTATACCTTGAAATTTAGTAAGGGATCATCTTATAATGCTACCATCGTTCTAAGCAAAATAAGAAGCATAATAAGATAAACATCACATGCAATCAAAATATGTGACATGATATGGCCATCATCATCTTGTGCTTTTGATCTCCATCTCCAAAGCACCGTCATTATCACCTTCGTCACCGGCGCGACACCTTGATCTCCATCGTAGCATCGTTGTCGTTTCGCCAACTATTGCTTCTACGACTATCGCTACCACTTAGTGATAAAGTAAAGCAATTACATGGCGATTGCATTTCATACAATAAAGCGACAACCATATGGCTCCTGCCAGTTGCCGATAACTTTACAAAACATGATCATCTCATACAAAACCGTATAACTCATCATGTCTTGACCATATCACATCACAACATGCCCTGCAAAAACAAGTTAGACATCCTCTACTTTGTTGTTGCAAGTTTTACGTGGCTGCTACGGGATTAGCAAGAACCGTTCTTACCTACGCATACAAAACCACAACGATGTTTCGTCAAGTATGTGCTGTTTTAACCTTCACAAGGACCGGGCGTAGCCACACTTGATTCAGCTAAAGTGAGAGAGACAGACACCCGCCAGTCACCTTTAAGCAACGAGTGCTCGTAACGGTGAAACCAGTCTCGCGTAAGCGTACGCGTAATGTCGTCCGGGCCGCTTCATCTCACAATACCGCCGAAGCAAAGTATGACATGCTGGTAAGCAGTATGACTAGTATCGCCCACAACTCATTGTGTTCTACTCGTGCATATCATCTACGCATAGACCTGGCTCATGATGCCACTGTTGGGAAATGTAGTATTTTAAAATTTTCCTACGATCACGCAAGATCTATCTACCAGATGCATAGCAACGAGAGGGAAGAGTGTGTCTACGTACCCTCGTTGACCGGAAGCGGAAGCGTCAAGTGACGCGGCTGATGTAGTCGAACTTCTTCGCGATTCAACCGATCAAGCACCGAACGTACAGCACCTCCGCGTTCAGCACACGTTCAGCTTGATGACGTCCCACGAGCTCTTGATCCAATTGAGCTTCACGGGATAGTTTCGTCAGCACGACGACGTGGTGACGGATATGATGTATCTACCGACGCAGGGCTTCGCCTAAGCACTGCGACGGTATGACCGAGGTGTGTTTCTGTGGAGGGGGGCACCGCACACGGCTGGAACAATTCAACTTGTGTGTCCTAGGGTGCCCCCTGCCCCCGTATATAAAGGAGCAAGGTTGAGGCCGGCCCTAGAGGGGGCGCGCCAAGTGTGGGGAGTCCTACTAGGACTCCCAAGTCCTAGTAGGATTCCCCTTTCCTTTCCGGAGTAGGAGAGAAGGAAAGAGGTGGAGAGGGGGAAGGAAAAGGGGGCTGCACCCCTTGTCCAATTCGGACGAGAGGGGGGGCACGCGCCTCCTTCCTTTTGGCCTTTCTCCTCTATTCCCGTATGGCCCAATAAGGCCCATATACTCCGAAAAATACCCGAATCACTCGGAACCTTTCCGATGTCCGAATATAGTCGTCCAATATATCGATATTTACGTCTCGACCATTTCGAGACTCCTCGTCATGTCCCCGGTCTCATCCGGGACTCCGAACTCCTTCGGTACATCAAAACTCATAAACTCATAATACCGATCGTCATCAAACGTTAAGCGTGCGGACCCTACGGGTTCGAGAACTATGTAGACATGACCGAGACTCATCTCCGGTCAATAACCAATAGCGGAACCTGGATGCTCATATTGGTTCCTACATATTCTACAAAGATCTTTATCGGTCAAACCGCATAACAACATACGTTGTTCCTTTTGTCATCGGTATGTTACTTGCCCGAGATTCGATCGTCGGTATCTCTATACCTAGTTCAATCTCGTTACCGGCAAGTCTCTTTACTCGTTCTGTAACACATTATATCGTGACTAACTCATTAGTCTTTTGCTTGCAAGGCTTATTATGATGTGTGTTACCGAGAGGGTCCAGAGATACCTCTCCGACACTCGGAGTGACAAATCCTAATCTTGATCTATGCCAACACCACGAATACTTTCGGAGACACCTGTAGAGCATCTTTATGATCACCCAGTTACGTTGTGACGTTTGATAGCACACAAGGTGTTCCTACGGTATTCGGGAGTTGCATAATCTCATAGTCATAGGAACATGTATAAGTCATGAAGAAAGCAATAACAGTAAAACTAAACGATCGTAGTGCTATGCTAACGGATGGGTCTTGTCCATCACATCATTCTCCTAATGATGTGATCCCGTTGATCAAATGACAACTCATGTCTATGGCTAGGAAACATAACCATCTTTGATCAATTAGCTAGTCTAGTAGAGGCATACTAGGGACATATTGTTTTGTCTATGTATTCACACATGTACTAAGTTTCCGGTTAATAAAATTCTAGCATGAATAAAAGACATTTATCATGATATATGGAAATACAAATAATCATCTTTATTATTGCCTCTAGGGCATATTTCCTTCAGTCCGTTGTATCATCTTGCGCCTGGAACCCGGGGGAGGCGGCGGCGGCCGAGCCGCTCGTGATGATGTCGTCCATGTCAGCTTTGGTCGCGGCGGGGTTGCCGAAATGCAACGACGAGGCTTGCGAGAAGAGCAGGGCGCCACGGCGCAGAGGCGGCGTATGCCGACGGCGAGTAGGTGTATGGGGGGTACGAGACACCGACGAATGTGGGCGAGGGCGTGCGCTGGCCATGCGGAAAGGTGATGTTGGGGTTGAATCCGTCATGCGCGTCGCCATCGGCGTAGCTAGGCGAGGGTGTACACCCCCAGGGATGCGGTGACGTCGTGAAGCTGGTCGGCTACACGACGCTCTGCCGGCTCCAGGCAATTTGAGGGCCGCCGGGTGGGTTCATCATCCCCGCGCGAGACGCCTCTGCCTGCTCCGTCGCCACCGCTGCCGACGCGGCCGCATCCCGGGCCCTCTTGGCGTTGAGCCTGTTCCGTTGGTTAGTGGTGACAGCCTCCCGGCGCAGAACCTCAGCCCTCCAGTCGGCATTCGTCATGCACGGCCGTTTGGCTGGCGGCGCCCTCGGCTTCCTCTGCTTCGGGTAGGTGGTGGCGTCGGCCACATCAGCGGCGCGAGGGGCCAAATATTTCTTCGGCGGCATGGCGGGATGGCTGCCGGATGGCGGGGAGAGGGAGGGGAATGGCGGGAGAAGAGGGGCAGTAGGGGGAATGGAGGGAAAAAGCCGGGAAAAGGCGGGAAAAAGGGCCGCCTCTCGCCAACAGAGCGGACCCTGATACGTCCAAAATGCATCACTATTTTGTATCATAATTTATCCTTATACATTGATATATTTCACGTTACGGTGATGTTCTTATGTTGTTTTGGTCTATTTTACACAGTTTGCAAACTTTCCGATGCCGAAGCAGCAGACGCAGGATTCAGCAGTAAAAAGTGGACGCTGAGTTGCTGAAGAAGAATACCTCCAAATTACCTGAAAATTGACGGGAGATATTTTTCAGACGGATCACAAAGGCACGCGAAAGGGCAACCAGAGGGGGGCCACAGGGTGCCCAGGCGCCCTGGGGGCGCCCCCCCTGGCCGCGCCGGGGGGGCGCTTGGAGCCCTTGGCCCACCTCTGGCCGCCCCCTTTTGCATATATGCTCTCCGTTATCCAAAAACCCTAAGGACGGGAATTTTTATGGAGTTCCGCCGCCGCTCCGTGGCGGAAACCTACAGAGAAGAAAAAGCCATCTCCGGCGGGCAGATTCCGCCGGGGAGATCACCTCCCGGAAGGGGAGATCGTCGCCATCATCATCACCATCGTCACGGGCATCATCGAGATCATCATCAACATCATCCCCAACACCAGCACCATCTCCATCTTCATCCAAATCTCATCTTACAATCGCAACTTGTGTTGTAACTCGTACTACCTATCCTCTCTACTCCCTCGGTGTTGATTACTACTTTGTGGTGAATGCTATTGAGTTTTGTTGGAGAAATATTATTATGTCCAGATTGTTTATCACCTATTTATCCCCACTGATCATGATCTCCTTTATGTCTCGTGAGTAGTTACCTTAGTTCTTGAGGACATGGGGAAAGTCTTGTTGTTAGTAGTCATATGCTGTTGAAGTAATATGTGTTGTTTGATACTTAAGTTGCGTTGTCATTCTACTAGTGGTGTTGTGTGAGTCGAACACCCAACACTTCGCCTTATTAAGGACCTAGGAGAATACATTGTGTATAAAGAATGCTTATGGTGGGTTGCTGGAGTGATAGAAACCTGAACCCCAGTTCGCACGCTTTTGTATAAGGGAATAATGGATCCTCGTTCGTATTGCTATGGTTAGGCTTTTGCCTTAAATTCTATCTTGTATTTGCGGATGCTTTCAAGGTGTTTAATCATAAGAGTGCACTCATCTTAGTCTAGAGAGTGTACTAGCATAGATCCACCCACTCAACACTTATCAACACATAACATAGTATCGATACGGAATATGGTGAAAGCACATGACTACCTCTCCCGTGTGTCCTCAGGAACGCTTTAGTCTTTATAAGTTCAGCTGCTAGGCCTCTCCTTTGCTAAGAAAGGATTGGGCCACTTGCTACTCTCAGTGCCTTTTACATTGCTTGCTTTTAATTTCCTGTTACTTATATCGAGAAACCCCTAAAAAGTTATCTTTCAGTGCTTGCAGTGATTTCTTGCTCAGAATCGCTTATCAATACCTTCTGCTCCTCGTTGGGTTCGACACTCTTACTTATCGAAAACGCTGCAATAGATCCCTTACGGTTGAGGGTCATCAGACCCACGTGTCTTTTCGCTTCGGCCGGCGCTCCCAGGCGGCCCCGGGGGCTTGGGTTTGGCTCGGATTCGCCGGCTGTTGTTTCAACCCAAACCGACGAAAATCAAGGTTTCGGGGGCGCGACTGGGCTGATTTTTCGGCGTCAGCGCTAAAAAAAGAGCCTTGGGGCATGTTGGGGGCGCGAGTGGAGATGCTCTAAGGTGTGGCCTTTATTGGTTGTGCCTGCCAGTGACCTTGTTGAAGGCATTGTTTAGGGAACACGGTCTTTCTCGAGGGCGAAAACCTATGATCTTTGATCGGGCAACGGCAACGCTTGTGCATTGTTTCCTTATTGAAGGCTTTGCTTTTGGAGAACCTTCTTTCTAGTCTCGGTGATGTCATTGATGGTGGTTAGAGTGCTGCTAATACAGATGATCGATCACCGTGGCCGGGTCTTTTTTTTCATGTTTTTATTTTCTTTTTTGGTTGTGCGCATCCTGAATGTTTTTAGACATCTTGTTGGTGCAGAGATTGAGTATAATTGATATCTACTTGATATTTATATATTCCCCTTTTCAAAAAAGAAATGAAGGTGGTACATGAAAGAAGAGAGTTCAGCAGAAGCTCATAGTTTAGCTAAGGCGGCGGCATCTCTCGGTGTAGGCTGTCACATTTGGCTAGGTTCTACACCCGATATTTGTATTATTCCTTTGCAGAAATTCGCTTTGACATATAGGAACGCGTGCTCTTCCATCAATAAAAATATTTCAAATTGTGAAAAAAAATCCAAGCATACATCTGGAGCATACATCTCGACACTATATGTGTATGCCAAATTTCAGAGAAAACCGATATTTTTTGTCAGTATTAAACGAGCTTTGCTACACATACATAGAAATTCTTACATTACCTACGAACGAGCTGATTTTCAGCCAGAAATAACACTCCAGGAGCCCTCACCAGAAAAAAAAAATACTGCTCAAAAGCACACATAACTTTGAACACTGATTTTTTGTTGTTGTTGAGGGCACCACGAATGTTTTTTGACGCTAAAACTTTGCATGAACGTTGAATGTTTGATCATATTTGATCCCGCCAATGTTTCAGATATTTTTATACTTTCCATATTGTTTTGAATTTACTGTTCATGATGGTGCCCCTGCACCCCGGAACTGAAAGTCTCCCAAAATAAAAGGCCAAGCCCACCCAGTGAAATTCGAGGGGGGGGGGGTTGAGGAAGGAAATAACGTAGCTTTACGTAATAGGTTACCTAGGTCTACCCATACCTATTCTTATTTTGTGTTGAAGAGTTTTCTACCTTGCTTAAGAATGCTCAATCTGAAAATAATATAAGATGGGGTGTCATTTGGGAGCACTAGCCCTGATGTGACACATCTCATCTTTGCGGACGATTTTGGTTTTCTTGGAGGTTTCTCAAAATAATGTTGCAACATTGGAAAATGTATCAAGTGACTACGAGGCAGCCTCGGGGCAGAAGGTGAATCTCCAAAAAAGCTTGGTATTTTTTGGTAAAGGCATTGAGGAGGAGGAAAAATCAGAGAGGTACCTTGGGCTACCAACAGTTGTTTGTCGCTCCAAGGATGGAACGTTCAAACACCTTAGAGAATGCTTAATTGGCAAAGTTGTAGGTTCGAAGTCGTAGGGCCTGTCTAAGTCCGCGAGGGAAGTGCTAGTGAAGTCGGTACATCAGTCAACCCCTACATACACCATGGGCTGTTTTCATCTCCCAAATAAAACATGTTGGAACCTGACATATATCCCGTCTAACTTCTGGTGGGGTGCAGCCAATGACGGACGAAAGGTTCATTGATCCCGTCTTTATAAGTTCAGCTGCTAGGCCTCTCCTTTGCTAAGAAAGGATTGGGCCACTTGCTACTCTCAGTGCCTTTTACATTGCTTGCTTTTACTTTCCTGTTACTTATATCGAGAAACCCCTAAAAAGTTATCTTTCAGTGCTTGCAGTGATTTCTTGCTCAGAATCGCTTATCAATACCTTCTGCTCCTCGTTGGGTTCGACACTCTTACTTATCGAAAATGCTGCAATAGATCCCTTACGGTTGAGGGTCATCAAGTACCGTTTTCTAGCGCCGTTGCCGGGGAGCGTAGCGCTATTGGTAAAGTGAAACTGGTAAGGAAGTTTGTATAATTCTGTTTTTGTTTTTGCTATTGCTGCTCTTTGTCCTTATGGATAACCCTGTTATTGGAGCGTTGCTTGCGGGAAGACGCTGATACGTCCAAAACGTATCTATAATTTCTGCTTGCTCCATGCCTCTTTTGGGTGATATTGCTATGATATTTATACACTTCCATACACTTTTGATCATATTTGGACTAACCTATTAACTCAGTGCACCCCAGTGCCAGTTTCTGTTTTCGGCTGTTTTTGTATTTCAGGTTTTCACGTTACGAGAACTGCCAGGAAAAATCCAGAAAAATTATATAAAAAATCAGCGTTCCAGAAACTACTGTGCGCCCGAAGGACATCCGGGGGGCACCAGGGCTCCAGGCACCCCCCCTGGGCCGCGCCGGGGGGCGCCTGGCCCCCCCGAGGCTCCTCCGATGCCCCCCTTTGGCATATATTTAAAGTGTCTCCCGAAACCCTTGAGGGAGGTACTCTTTTCGCGATCCCATCTCTGTTCCGCCGCCGCCGCCGCTTCCAAGATCGGGAGCACCAGGAGAACTCTTCCCGGCACCCTGCCGGAGGGGAGGATCACCACCGGGAGCCTCTCCACCACCATGGACGCCTCCCGGATGAGTTGTGAGTAGTCTCCCTTGGACCATGAGTCCATGACCAGTAGCTATGTGATGTTCTCCTCCCGTTCTTGTGCTTCACTAATTAGTCCTCGTGAGCTGCCCTACATGATCGAGGCACATATGTAATCCTTATGCTGTTGCTATAATGAGTTTGCTGGGATCCGATGGATTATGAGATTATGTTCAGATTGTGCTTGAGTAATATATTTGATCTACCTCTTTTATATTTATGTTCGTAAGTAATTCTTGCATGTTCTCCGTTGTTATTTATTGCTTTGGCCAAGTAATAGGTAGTGACTCCAAGAGGGAACGTTATGCTTGATTGTGGGTTCATGCCCCTCGATGACTAGTTTGAGTGACAGAAACATGAGTCTAGGGGATGTGATGTTGCCACAAGGGGGAAAACAACGGTGCTTGTGCCCGCGGGTGCAAGGATTGTTTACTTTACGCAAAGTTCTTTTAATGCAGTTGTCTGTTGCATTGAGTTTACACTACGGGTGGGACTCGCAACTTAATACCAGCGAGATGTTCTGGATAGATATCTCAAGGTGGATGATTAGTAGTAGATATTGATGGATTTCGGTCTACTTACTTTGGCGTACCGCCCATGCTTTGAACCTCAACCTTTCTTGCAATGTAGTCAGCATTGGTTTGCGCACATGGTCCTGTCAATTGCCCAGCTATAATTCGTTTACCTCACATAGCTGTTTTATCGTCTTTTTGGAGAGAGACATCACTAGTGAACATCATGAGACTCCGGTCCATATTACCATCATTGATCACATCCGCTATTTACTTTTCGCTTTTATTTACTATTGCAATTATATCTATCACTACTATCACTTGCGTTTAATCCTTTGTGAACTACTAGGCCGGAGGGATTGACAACCTCTCTGTACTCGTTGGGAGCAAAGTTATTTGTATCTGTGTGCAGGTCCACGTTGATTGCTAATATCTGTCGCCGTAGCAGTTGACACCTTCTTATTGAACCTAGGAGTCTCTGGGGATTCGATCCTTGGTATCTTTGCCAAGGGAAAAACTTCCGCAACACTACATCTCACACCTTCCACTTGGGGTAACCAACGAGGGGTGAGAAGCCTAGCAAGAGTTTTTCTGGCGCCGTTGCCGGGGACTCCACTCTTCAAGATAGGGGAGTTGCATGCTATCTTTTACCTTTGCTTTTAGTCTTGTTAGTTTACCTTTCAGTTTCTGCTTTAGTATCTTTTATCGAAAATCACAAAATAGTGATCTTGCTTGCTTGCTACTATGGGTTCCACCGAGAACACCAAGTTGTGTGACTTCACTAGTCACAACAACGATGACTTTATCAGCACACCTATCACTACACCTGCCACTTCAGCACCATCATATGAAATTAAACCTGCTTTACTGAACTTATTCATGAAAGATCAATTCTCCGGTGCTGGAGATGATGCTGCTTTACACTTGAACAACTTTGTTGAACTTTGTGATATGCAAAAGTACCAAGAAATAGATGGTAATATTGTTAAGCTTAAGCTTTTTCCTTTCTCCTTGAGAGGAGGAGCTAAAATTTGGTTTCAGTCTTTGCCTAGAAATAGCATAGATTCATGGGACAAGTGCAAAGATGCTTTTATTGGAAAATACTATCCACCTGCTAAAATTATCCAACTGAGAAGTAACGTAATGAATTTTAAAAAATTGGACAATGAACACGTTGCCCAAGCTTGGGAACGTATGAAATCTCTTATCAAGAACTGCCCTACTCACGGTTTGACTACTTGGATGGTTATCCAAACTTTTTATGCAGGCTTGAACTTTACCTCGCGGAACTTGTTAGATTCGGCCGCGGGAGGAACTTTTATGTCAACTACACTTGGTGCTGCCACAAAGCTTCTCGATGAGATGATGACCAACTATTCCCAATGGCACGCCGAACGCGCTCCAACAGGTAGGAAGGTAAACTCTGTTGAGGAGATTTCCTCCCTAAATCAAAAAGTTGACTTGATCATGTCTCTACTTTCGAAGCAATCTTCTGTTGATCCTCGTGATGTTCCTTTAAATTCTTTGATTGCATAAGAACAAGTAGATGTGAACTTTATCTCTAGAAACAATTTCAATAACAATGCTTATAGGAGTAACTTTGGTAGCAATCCTAGACCGTTCCCCTCTAATTCTTATGGGAACAACGACGCTTATCCTAGCACCAGGAACTCCACTACTGAACTAGAGATTATGCTTAAAGATTTCATCACTACCCAAAAAGCTTTTAATAAGAGTGTAGAAGAAAAACTACATAAACTAGATGATCTCTCTTTGAAGGTAGACCATTTAGCCAATGAGATAGACTTGCTTAAAATTAAAACTTCTCCTCTTGAGGAGAGGAAGGTGATACGTCCAAAATGCATCACTATTTTGTATCATAATTTATCCTTATTCATTGATATATTTCACGTTACGATGATGTTCTTATGTTGTTTTGGTCTATTTTACACAGTTTGCAAACTCTCCGATGCCGGAACAGCAGACGCAGGATTCAGCAGTAAAAAGTGGACGCTGAGTTGCTGAAGAAGAATACCTCCAAATTACCAGAAAATTGACGGGAGATGTTTTTCAGATGAATCACGAAGACACGCAAAAGGGGAGCCAGAGGGGGGCCACAGGGTGCCCAGGCGGCCTGGGGGCGCCCCCCTGGCCGCGCCGGGGGGCGCCTGGAGCCCCTGGCCCACCTCCGGATGCCCCCTTTTGCATATATATTCTCCGTTCTCCGAAAACCCTAAAAACAAGACTTCTTACGAAGTTCCGCCGCCGCTCCGAGGCGGAACCCTACAGAGAAGAAAAGGGCATCTCCGGTGGGCAGATTCCGCCGGGGAGATCACCTCCCGGAAGGGGAGATCGTCGCCATCTTCATCACCATCGTCACGGGCATCATCGAGATCATCATCAACATCATCCCCAACACCAGCACCATCTCCATCTTCATCCAAATCTCATCTTACAATCGCAACTCGTGTTGTAACTTGTACTACCTATCCTCTCTACTCCATCGGTGTTGATTACTACTTTGTGGTGAATGCTATTGAGTTTTGTTGGAGAAATATTATTATGTCCATATTGTTTATCACATATTTATCCCCACTGATCATGATCTCTTTTATGTTTCGTGAGTAGTTACCTTAGTTCTTGAGGACATGGGGAAAGTCTTGTTGTTAGTAGTCATATGTTGTTGAAGTAATATGTGTTGTTTGATACTTAAGTTGCGTTGTCATTCTACTAGTGGTGTTGTGTGAGTCGAACACCCAACACTTCGCCTTATTAAGGACCTAGGAGAATACATTGTGTATAAAGAATGCTTATGGTGGGTTGCCGGAGTGACAGAAACCTGAACCCCAGTTCGCACGCTTTTGCATAAGGGAATAATGGATCCTCGATCGTATTGCTATGGTTAGGCTTTTGCCTTAAATTCTATCTTGTATTTGCGAATGCTTGCAAGGTGTTTAATCATAAGAGTGCACTCATCTTAGTCCAGAGAGTGTACTAGCATAGATCCACCCACTCAACACTTATCAACACATAACATAGTATCGATACGGAATATGGTGAAAGCACATGACTACCTCTCCCGTGTGTCCTCAGGAATGCTTTAGTCTTTATAAGTTCAGTTGCTAGGCCTCTCCTTTGTTAAGAAAGGATTGGGCCACTTGTTACTCTCAGTACCTTTTACATTACTTGCTTTTACTTTCTTGTTGCTTATACCGAGAAAACCCCTAAAAGTTATCTTTCAGTGTTTGGAGTAATTTCTTGCTCAGAATCGCTTATCAATACCTTCTGCTCCTCGTTGGGTTCGACACTCTTACTTATCGAAAACGCTGCAATAGATCCCTTACGGTTGTGGGTCATCAAGTACCGTTTTCTGGCGCCGTTGTCGGGGAGCGTAGCGCTATTGGTAAAGTGAAACTGGTAAGAAAGTTTTTTATATATAATTTTGTTTTTGTTTTTGCTCTTGCTGCTCTTTGTCCTTATGGATAACCCTATTATTGGATCATTGCTTGCGGGAAGACGCCCCACACCTGTGGTGGTTGATCCTCCCCCTACTGAAATTGTGCCTTATAAAATATCAGCTGGTATTATCGATTATGTTTTGGCTAATCGTTATGCAGGAGAGAGACATCCCGGTGAACACTTGCTATATCTGTCACAACTATGTTCATTATTTAAGCTTGCAGGTGTATCGAGGGAGTTTGTCATGAGGAAATTGTTTGTCGTATCACTTATAGATAAAGCTTCAGATTGGTATGGGCTTCTCGATGACTCACACTTGCTGGACTGGCAGGAGCTTATGTCTCTCTATTATACTAAGTTTTATCCTCTTCATGAAATTCATCGAGACAGGAATTATATCTATAACTTTAGGTCTCGTGACGGAGAAAGCATTGCTCAAGCTTGGGGGAGATTGAAGTCCCTAATGCTCAAATGCCCTATTCATAAGCTTCCCAAGGAAATTATCCTTACAAATTTTTATGCCAGGCTTTCTCGTAAGGATAAGGAGATGCTGGATGCCTCCTCTAGTGGGGTGTTTCAGAAGAAGAGTGTTGAAGAAAGGTGGGATCTCCTTGAAAGGATCCAGAGGAATACCGAAGATTGGGAAATTGATAAAGGTATTGAACCCGCTATAAATTATGAACATGATTATATTGAGAGCTATGTGAAAACTGATTACTTCAATACTTTTTGCTCTAAGATTGGTCTTGATTCCCATCTAGTGATTGATTTGTGTAAGAATTTTGCCTCTCATGTTGATTCTTTTAAAAAGAAGAGAGACCAGCACCATGAACCTTTTAAAGAACCACCTATTGATATTTATGTTGCTGACCCTATTTTGCCTACAGTTATATATGAAAAGCCTCCTTTTCCCACAAGGATAAGGGAGCACTCTCTTGTGACAGGCATAATAAATAAAAGTGAGAGAAGAGTTGATGAGCCTGAGGACCAGATCAAAGTCGATCCTCAAGTTGCATTGATTAAAGACCTTGCTACAAATGATGTTTTGGATTCCAATATAAATTTTTGTGCTGTTTCCACTAACCTTGTCACAGCCAAGAATAAAGGCCCAATTTCAGGTACTCCAGTGGTATCTGTTAAAATAGGAGATCACAATTATTATGGGCTATGCGATTTGGGATCGAGTGCAAGCGCTATCCCCTATTCACTTTATGAAGAGATCATCGGTGAGATTTCCCCTTGTGAACTTGAAGAAGTTGATGTTACCATTCATCTTGCAAATAGAACAACTATCTCTCCTATCGGAATTGTGAGGGACGTTGAAGTCCTATGTGGAAAGGTAAAGTACCCTACCGACTTTCTAGTACTTGGTTCAGAGAGGGACAATTTTTGTCCAATTATTTTTGGTAGACCTTTTCTTAGAACTTGTGGAGCTATAATAGATTGCAAGAAAGGAAAAGTTTCTGTTGAATTCGATGGTGAGCCATATGAATTTAATTTTTCTAAGTTCTCTAAGCAGCCTCGTGGTACTGATTTACCTAGTGATGATAAAATTATTGAAAGTATTGCCTCTATTGCTATTCCCCCTAATGATCCTTTGCAGCAATACATGGAGGACCACGAGAATGATTTGCATATGCAGGAAAGAAATGAACTAGATGAAATATTCTTGAGGCAGCCTGCTATCCTGAAGCACAACCTTCCGGTTGAACCTTTGGGAATTTTATCAAAACCAAAAGAAGACCCGGTGTTCACTCTTAAACCTCTTCCCGATACGCTCAAGTATGCTTATTTAGATGAAAAGAAAGTATATCATGTTATTATCAATTCTAACCTTTCAGGATATGAAGAGGAGCGATTATTGGAAGTACTTCGTAAACACCGAGGCGCAATTGGCTATACCCTTGATGACCTTAAGGGGATTAGTCCATCTATCTGTCAATGTACTATCAACCTTGAGCCTGATGCTAAACCAGTTGTTGATCATCAACGACGGTTGAACCCGAAGATGATGGATGTCGTGAGAACTGAGATTCTCAAGCTTCTAGCCGCAGGTATTATCTACCCTATAGCTAATAGTAAGTGGGTAAGTCCGGTACATTGTGTTCCTAAGAAAGGAGGTACAACTGTAGTTCCTAATGATAAAAATGAATTGATACCTCAGAGAATTATTATTGGATATAGAATGTGTATTGATTACAGGAAGTTGAACAAGGCAACCAGGAAGGATCACTATCCGTTGCCGTTCATCGACCAAATGCTTGAAAGGTTATCCAAAAATACCCACTTTTGTTATCTCGATGGTTATTCTGGCTTCTCTCAAATTCATGTTAACACTGTCGATCAAGAGAAGACCACTTTTACTTGTCCCTTTGGTACTTATGCTTACAGGCGTATGCCTTTTGGTTTATGTAATGCCCCTGCTACTTTTCAAAGGTGTATGTTTGCTATCTTTCATGGTTTCTGTAGGGATATTATGGCAGTCTTCATGGACGATTTCTCCGTCTATGGAACTTCTTTTGACCATTGTCTTCACAACCTTAATAAAGTTTTGCAGAGATGCGAGGAGACAAATTTGGTACTCAATTGGGAAAAGTGCCACTTTATGGTTAATGAAGGAATTGTTCTTGGTCACAAGATTTCTGAAAGGGGAATTGAAGTGGACAAGGCCAAGATCGAAGCTATTGAGAGGATGCCCTATCCAAGGGACATCAAAGGTATTCGCAGTTTCCTCGGTCATGCAGGTTTTTATAGAAGATTTATTAAAGACTTTTCTAAAACCTCGAGACCCCTCACTAATCTTCTCCAGAAGGATGTTCCTGTTGTATTTGATGAAAATTGTAAGGAAGCTTTTGAAGTCCTTAAGAAAGCTTTAATAACTGCTCCTATAGTACAACCACCTGACTGGAATTTACCTTTTGAGATTATGTGTGATGCAAGTGATTTTGCTGTTGGAGCTGTTTTAGGACAAAGAGTTGATAAGAAATTGAATGTTATACATTATGCTAGTAAAACCCTTGATAGTGCTCAAAGAAATTATGCTACTACTGAGAAGGAATTCTTAGCTGTAGTTTTTGCTTGTGATAAGTTTAGGCAGTATATTGTTGATTCTAAAGTTATTATTCATACTGATCATGCTGCCATTAAGTATCTTATGACAAAGAAGGATGCCAAGCCAAGGCTTATCAGATGGGTACTCCTTCTTAGAGAATTTGATTTGCAGATTGTTGATAGGAAAGGGGAAGACAATCCGGTGGCGGACAATCTTTCACGGATGGAAGATATACCGCACGACCCCATCCCAGTTAACGATAGTTTTCTAGACGAGCAACTTGCCGTTGTAAAAGTACAATCTCTTTCCGATCCTTGGTATGCAGATTATGCTAATTTTATTGTTGTAAAGTATTTGCCTCCAGGTCTAACCTTTCAGCAAAGGAAGAAGTTCTTTCAAGATTTGAGGCACTACTTTTGGGATGACCCACATCTTTTCAAAGAAGGTCCCGACGGGACCGTGAGAAGATGCATTCCGAAACATGAGCAGAAGGACATTCTCAGACGGTGTCATGATAGTCCCTATGGAGGACATCATGCCGGTGAGAGGACTGCACATAAGGTTCTTCAATCAGGTTTTTATTGGTCTACTCTCTTTAAAGATGCTAGAAATTATGTTTTAGCCTGTGATAAATGTCAGAGAGTTGGTAACATTAGTAGAAGGAATGAGATGCCTATGAATTACTCACTAGTAACTGAACCTTTTGATTGTTGGGGTTTTGATTTTATGGGTCCTTTTCCTTCTTCGCACAAGTACACTCACATTTTAGTAGCTGTTGATTATGTGACCAAGTGGGTTGAAGCAATCCCCACTGAAAGTGCTGATCACAAGACATCTTTGAAAATGCTTAAAGATGTAATTTTTCCTAGGTTTGGTGTACCAAGGTATCTCATGACCGATGGAGGATCACACTTCACGCACGGAGCTTTTAGAAAAGCTTTGGCTAAATACGATGTTAATCATAGAATTGCTTCACCATATCATCCTCAAACTAGTGGGCAAGTTGAGCTCACCAATAGAGAGATTAAGTTGATCTTGCAGAAAACAGTAAACAGAAATAGGAAGGATTGGTCAAACAAGTTAGGAGATGCTTTGTGGGCATATAGAACTGCTTACAAAAACCCCATGGGCATGTCTCCCTATAAGATGGTGTATGGCAAGGCTTGCCATTTGCCATTAGAGTTAGAGCACAAAGCTTTCTGGGCTGTTAGAGAGCTTAACGCTGACTCAAAACTAGCTGGTGAGAAGCGTCTCATGAACTTGACTTCTCTAGATGAATGGAGAAGTGAAGCTTACGAGAGCGCTAAAATGTTCAAGGAAAAGGTAAAAAAGTGGCATGATAGGAAGATTCTGTAACATGAATTTAATGTTGGTGATAAAGTTTTGTTGTTTAGATCCCGTTTCAGGTTTTCTCCAGGTAAACTACTTTCCAGGTGGGAAGGACCATTTCATATTGAAGAAGGTTATCAGTCTGGTGCAATTAAGATTAATAATTTTGAAGGCACCAAACCTCAAGTTGTGAATGGGCAAAGACTTAAACATTACATAGCAGGAGACCATGTCGATGTTGATGTGAATATAATATACACAACAACTCACGAAGAACATGTTGCAGCCCTGTTTCAGACGCCAGCAGAAGCAGAATAAAGAAAAGGTATGTAGTACGGTAAGAAAACACCGCAAACCATCATAAAAGTTCCGTATTACGAGTTTTTGCAAAATTAGTAAAAATCTGAGTCTAAGTGGAGCCGGAGACGACCTCCAGGGAGTCCAGGCGCCCCCCTGGCGCCCCCCCC
>LR738714.1:652785333-652822319 GCA_902687465.1 Secale cereale | reverse complement strand
CCCCCCGGGCCGCGCCGGCAGGCCGCCTGGACACCCGGGAACCCGTCTCCGACCCCTCTTTGGTCCGTTACCTTCCTTTCTGTGCATAAATTTTTCCTATATATTTGCCCGGATTGTTCCGGCAACGTATCTTGCGATTTCGCGTGTTTTCTCTTCGATCTGTTTCTGCCAGGGAATCTTTCAGCTGAATTTAGGTGCCATGGCTTCTCCAAGTTCCCCCAAGGACAAGTTCGTCGTCAACGTCATCAACCCTTACCTCGCTGAGGTGAAGAAGCACCCTCAGGTTGTTCGGATGGAGGACGGTGTCCTTCATCAAGAAGATCTGAAGGGACCTATTAAGGAGGGGAGCATCCAGGCCAGGCTGGAAGAAGTGGAGCAAGAAGTCTTCGAGTACAAGAAGATGACCGAGCGTGGTGTCGAAGCTAACTTTGACATCACCAACGAGCTGAAGAACTACTTCCTGAAGGAGATGAAGGAGATGTGGGAAAGAATCGTCGCGTCTGAAGACAGAATTATAGAACTCCAAGGGCAAATTAATGATCTACATAACCAGAACTGTGAGTATGAACTAAGGTTTATGCGCATGAGTTTGGGTGCTGAATGCAGGATTCAGGAGACGAGCTTCTCATATGAGACTTTAGCTAGATATCCATGGAAGCGTTTCGCCAAGGACTACGTGATCAATGCCGACAAGCATGATGAGTGAAATCTCCTTGGGTAATGGCATTCCCTTGGCTTGTTCCAAGCTTGGGGGAGTGCCCGGTATCATTATCTTTACCTTTTGTCTTTTAGAGTCAAGTAGAGTTGTATCATGTCTAGGGAGGTTATTATATGAGATAGGTGTGTGCATTGAGGTCTATCACTCCTTCGGTGAAGAATTGTATCCGTGAGTGTGGAGTCGTCCATGATGGAATATTAATGAGAAGTTTATTGGTTCCTTTTGCTGCACTCGGTATTCTCTTCACGCAATCGACCTTATATGATGATTCTTATGGGGAGTATTGACCTTATGTCAGGTATGGCTGTGAAAACTTTATTTAATCTTGGCAAACATAGCTTTGGTCATAACAACAAGCATGATTTTCTTAAAGTATCAACATAGCCAAAACCTTTATGTTATTATGCTTGAAGTGTTATGCTGACAAGGAAGACAACTTGATGTGTTATGCTTATTTCAATGTTCATGCTTTATATTGCTTTGCATCTTAGTCATCATCAGTTGTCTGCTCTCTCAAAACCTTTGCTAGCCTAACTCTGTACTAAGCGGTATTCTGCTTGTGCGTCCATACCCTTAAAACCAATACCTTCCATATGAGTCCACCATACCTACCTACTCATGGTATTCCGCTACCACCTCCTAAAAGTATATAATTTATGTGTTATCCTCAAATGTTCAAAAAAATTACTTTGTGCCTCTGTTTTAGCTCATGAGGAAGTAATAGCTAATTCATAGTCTTTTTGAGTTGGACAAGCTTCACCCCGGGATTGCATATATAATGTGCAAACCCATAATACGAGAAGGAACTGGCAAGGAGTGCGCCCGGCTTAAAAATAATATAACAAACAAACCCTCCTTCACGCTTTGTTCATGAGAAATCAGAAAACTTTGGCAGTGATAAACAAAGGAGAATAAGAGGATGTTATCGTCCTCGTGCGGGAGCCGTTCCTCGAAACTTGTCCAGCTCAAAAAGAAATTGAGTTATCTGTTAGCATTCGTTGACAAATCATGCACCCCTAAAAACTTGTTTTCATTCTGTTTGATTTGAGGATAGCACATGAGTTTTCCCTACTACCCTAGAGCAGGGCCTATCTTTTAATTTTAAGTTGAGTCAGTTACTTCTACTTCCTTCTATTTCTCAAAGAGAACAGACGTATGATGTTGATAAGGATTCATTCATATAAAGCTGCATTAAGATTTGTCATATCATATCCTTGTTGACATTATCATTCGATAAGTAAGTTGTTTGTCATGCCTAGCTAAGGCAAACATCTTCCTCTGTGTTAACACTTTCACTTCTTGCCTATTAACATGTTATTTTCAAAAAGCTTCAATTGATCTCATCAAATATAAGAGCAAAAGTTAAATCTATTGTTGTTCCTTGACCAAAGGACATGTTTGCCATGATATAATGAGTCTCCTTAGCCCTACTTTCGAATATAAGTGTTACCACTCTTTCATAAGGGCCTTATGAGTTGAAGATTGCTGTTGAGGATATTTGAGTTGGTAAAGAAACTATGATGCTTCTTGTCCGTATTCTATTTATCGACACTTCACTCTCGAAACTTGTGGACAGGTTTACCGAGTTCATATTCGCTTGGGGACAAGCGAGGTCTAAGCTTGGGGGTGTTGATACGTCCAAAATGCATCACTATTTTGTATCATAATTTATCCTTATTCATTGATATATTTCACGTTACGGTGATGTTCTTATGTTGTTTTGGTCTAATTTACACAGTTTGCAAACTCTCCGATGCCGGAACAGCAGACGCAGGATTCAGCAGTAAAAAGTGGACGCTGAGTTGCTGAAGAAGAATACCTCCAAATTACCTGAAAATTGACGGGAGATGTTTTTCAGATGAATCACGAAGACACGCAAAAGGGGAGCCAGAGGGGGGCCACAGGGTGCCCAGGCGGCCTGGGGGCGCCCCCCCTTGGCCGCGCCGAGGGGGCGCCTGGAGCCCCTGGCCCACCTCCGGATGCCCCCTTTTGCATATATATTCTCCGTTCTCCGAAAACCCTAAAAACAAGACTTTTTACGGAGTTCCGCCGCCGCTCCGAGGCGGAACCCTACAGAGAATAAAAGGGCATCTCCGGCGGGCAGATTCCGCCGGGGAGATCACCTCCCGGAAGGGGAGATCATCGCCATCGTCATCACCATCGTCACGGGCATCATCGAGATCATCATCAACATCATCCCCAACACCAGCACCATCTCCATCTTCATCCAAATCTCATGTTACAATCGCAACTCGTGTTGTAACTTGTACTACATATCCTCTCTACTCCATCGGTGTTGATTACTACTTTGTGGTGAATGCTATTGAGTTTTGTTGGAGAAATATTATTATGTCCAGATTGTTTATCACATATTTATCCCCACTGTTCATGATCTCTTTTATGTCTCGTGAGTAGTTACCTTAGTTCTTGAGGACATGGGGAAAGTCTTGTTGTTAGTAGTCATATGCTGTTGAAGTAATATGTGTTGTTTGATACTTAAGTTGCGTTGTCATTCTACTAGTGGTGTTGTGTGAGTCGAACACCCAACACTTCGCCTTATTAAGGACCTAGGAGAATACATTGTGTATAAAGAATGCTTATGGTGGGTTGCCGGAGTGACAGAAACCTGAACCCCAGTTCGCACGCTTTTGCATAAGGGAATAATGGATCCTCGATCGTATTGCTATGGTTAGGCTTTTGCCTTAAATTCTATCTTGTATTTGCGGATGCTTGCAAGGTGTTTAATCATAAGAGTGCACTCATCTTAGTCTAGAGAGTGTACTAGCATAGATCCACCCACTCAACACTTATCAACACATAACATAGTATCAATACGGAATATGGTGAAAGCACATGACTACCTCTCCCGTGTGTCCTCGGGAACGCTTTAGTCTTTATAAGTTCAGTTGCTAGGCCTCTCCTTTGTTAAGAAAGGATTGGGCCACTTGTTACTCTCAGTACCTTTTACATTACTTGCTTTTACTTTCCTGTTGCTTATACCGAGAAAACCTCTAAAAGTTATCTTTCAGTGTTTGTTGTAATTTCTTGCTCAGAATCGCTTATCAATACCTTCTGCTCCTCGTTGGGTTCGACACTCTTACTTATCGAAAACACTGCAATAGATCCCTTATGGTTGTGGGTCATCAGAAGGTCACTCCTATTAATGCTACTCAAGTGCAAATTAATGAAAATATTAGGATGATGGCTAAACTTAAAGAAAGATGGGCTAGAGAAAGGGAGGAAGAGGATAGAATTAAGAGCCTTCCTACCCACCATACTGTTGCTACTATCCAAGTTGTTGAGGATATTCAAACTCTTAGCACCCAATGTACTCCTGGTCCCGATGGACCTATTAATGGTGATGCTATGACTATAGAAACTACCAAACAAGTGAACCTAAAGGACACCACTACCACTTTACTTGATGCTAGTGACCTTGCTTTTGATAATTGCACTCTTACCGAAGTTATTGATTTCCTTCACAAGATGTCTAGAGACCCCCGCACTAGCACGCTTAACCTTGCCTTCACAGAGCATATCACTAATGCTCTCATCAAAGCTAGGGAGGAGAAATTTAGAGTAGAAACCTCCATACCTAGAAAGCTAGAAGATGGTTGGGATCCTATGATAAAAATTAAATTGAATGATTTCTCTTGCTATGCATTATGTGATGTTGGAGCTAGTACCTCTGTTATGCCCAAAAGAATATATGATATGCTTAAATTGAAACCTTTTGATTCTTGTTCTTTTGGTGTTCGTCTCGTTGATTCTTCCATAAAGAAACCTTTGGGGAGGATCGACGATGTTCTTATCGTTGTCAATGATAATTATGTTCCCGTTGATTTACTGTTATGGATATTGAATGTGATCCTTCTTGTCCAATTATTTTGGGACGTCCTTTTTTGCGCACCGTTGGTGCTATCATTGACATGAAAGAGGATAATATAAAATTTCAGTTTCCTCTCAAGAAAGGGATGGAAGACTTCCCTCGAAAGAAGATCAAGTTACCTTTTGAGTCTGTTGTACGGGCTAGCTATTCTTTTACTCTTGATAAGACTTGATCTATATGCATTATGCCTAGCTTAAAGGCATAAAAGAAAGCGCTTTTGGGAGGCAGCCCAATGAATAAATTTATTTTGCTTTTGTTGTGTCTTGATGTTGTTTACTACTGTAGCATCATCATTGTATCTTTACTTTTCATATTTGTGCCAAGTATAGCCTCTGATTGCTAGAAAGTTCAAAAGTTGTGAGGTGCTGTCCAGGAAACAGATTCTGTCCTTGGATATAAAAATTCGTATAAAATCACCAGATCATCTTTTTGGTCTGAATTTTTTCGACAGCGTGCTCTATATAATTTTCTTTCGTGCATCTGTTCTGAGTTTTTTGATTTGAGTTGCAGAAGTGCCCCGAACAAATCAATTACTACCTGCTGTTCTGTTTTTCACAGATTCTGCCCTGTTTTGCCTTTCCTTCATTTTTCAAACCAAGAGCTTGCTTCTTCTTTGCAAAAACCTTTTGGCAATCTTGAGAAACAGTAGACCTTCAAGAATATCTTTATTTCCAGCAAGGTACAATTATTTTATTATGGGTACTAACCTCGCTAATCAGATTATGATGAGTTATGTATGAAGGGAGTTTTCAAGTGTGCGAGGGAAGATGATAAAAAGATTCAGGAGTGTCAAGCGCTCAAGCTTGGGGATGCCCCCATGCACCCCCAAGAAATATTAAAGGAGACTCAAGCGTCTAAGCTTGGGGATGCCCCCGTGCATCCCCTTCTCCATCAACATTATCAGTTCGACTTTCGTTCCACTATATTTTAATCACTTCATGTGTTATGTGCTATGCTTGGAGCGTCTTGCTTTTAGTTTCCTTTTTAGTTTTTCATAATGAGTCGGAACTCAGCGTTCTTTATGTGGGAGAGAAACACGCTCCACTTCTACCTAGATCATAACATAGAATTTTCATGTCTATCTTTGCTGTGTGTGTTCTTTGTCTTTTAATAAGTTACTATCATGTTCAGCTCTTAGCTTTCATGCTTATCTTTTCAAAGAGCTTTTGTTTAGTTGGTTGCTTGAACTCTCTTTAATTATCATGCTTATCTTATTAAGAGAGTTTGCTTCCGTTGCATTGGTTAATATGTCTATGATAAAGATGCTACGTGCATAATGGCGCTTGGTAGTTCAGGTTTTCTTATGGTTAGTCTCAAATAGCTGAGGGATTCCCAATGTGTTATTGGAGTACCAACATGATTTGTTTGCCAATGATGTGGTGTGGTTTAGTAATATCTTCCTTCAAGAATTTATTTTGATTGATTTGGCGTATGCTCATGCATATTTAAGACTGTAAAGAAAGTCTGTCAAGCCTTGATGATCTTTTGTTTCTGAGTAGCGATATAACTTCCATGCCTGATTCAATGTTGCTTTGTCGCTCTGCATGATTATGACCGTCATTGCTCTCTTAGTTGGTCGCTCCTAGTCTTTTGCTAACCTCCACCTGTACTAAGCGGACTGACTGCTTGTGCATCCACATCCTTTTAAAACAGTTATGCCATATGAGTCCACCATACCTACCTATATGTGGTATTTCACCGCCACTCCAAGTAAATTTACATGTGCTACCTTTAAAACCTTCAGTTTTTGCAATACATAGCTCATGGGAAAGTAGCTTAAAAACTATTGTGGTAAAGAATATGTTGCATATGTATCTTATTTTCTTATAAGTTGCTTGCTGAGCGGTAACCATGTTTCTGGGGACGCCATCAACTGTTACACTTTTGTTGAATATCATGTGATTTGCTATGCATGTTCGTCTTGTCTAAAGTAAGGGTGATTTGCCATGGGTTGAATGGTTTGAGTATGCATATTGTTAGAGAAGAACATTGGGCCGCCAACCAAAGCCATGTATCATGGTGGAAGTTTTAGCTTGGACATTAATCCTCGATCTCTTATGAGAATATGCTTAAGCATTAAAGAGGAGTCCATTATCTATTTTCTATGTTGTCCCGGTATGGATGTCCTCAAGTTGAGATCTATCAAAAACGAGAAATCAAATGCGATCTATCTCCTTGGACCTTTGTACAGGTGACATAGAGGTACCCCTTTGTGACACTTGGTTGAAACATATGTAATGCAATGACAATCCATGGAAATCCGAGCTAATTAGGACAAGGTGCGAGCACTATTGGTATTCGATGCATGAGGCTTGCAACTTATAGGATGTCTTATGCATAACACATATGAAGTACTACTACCGTTGACAAAATTGTTTCTATGTTTTCAAAATAAAAAGCTCTAGCACATGAGTAATCCCTGCTTCCCTCTGCGAAGGGCCATTCTTTTACTTTTATGTTGAGTCTCCACCTTCTTTTAAAAGCACCAACTATTGAGAGCACGATTGTCATTCTGAGTGTAATGTGCATTGTCCCAAAGTAGCATTGTCTTTTGCATGATTGTGATATCGTTTATTCTGAAATCATTGTATCTAGTCATCACTTAAACCTTGAAGGTGCCCCTACATTTATGTTTTGCTTCACTAAAGGGGGCAAGCTAGATATCACTTTATCATATTTGCACATCATGTTCATTGAAAATCTATTTGATGTTTCAGTATCATATTGTAAAACTTTCAGTTCTTTGTGATTTTCTCATGAGGCAACTTAATTACTACAGATTCATTATCTCAGTAAGCTTTTGTCATATGACTATGAAAAAGTCCTATATGGTTAATAGCATGTCACCACAGAAATTATTCTTGTTATCATTTACCTACTCGAGGACGAGCAGGAATTAAGCTTGGGGATGTTGATACGTCCAAAACGTATCTATAATTTCTGCTTGCTCCATGCCTCTTTTGGGTGATATTGCTATGATATTTATACACTTCCATACACTTTTGATCATATTTGGACTAACCTATTAACTCAGTGCACCCCAGTGCCAGTTTCTGTTTTCGGCTGTTTTTGTATTTCAGGTTTTCACGTTACGAGAACTGCCAGGAAAAATCCAGAAAAATTATATAAAAAATCAGCGTTCCAGAAACTACCGTGCGCCCGAAGGACAGCCGGGGGGGGCACCAGGGCTCCAGGCGCCCTGGCGGCGCCCCTCCCCCCCTGGGCCGCGCCGGGGGGGGGGGCGCCTGGGCCCCCCGAGGCTCCTCCGATGCCCCCCTTTGGCATATATTTAAAGCGTCTCCCGAAACCCTTGAGGGAGGAACTCTTTTCGCGATCCCATCTTTGTTCCGCCGCCGCCGCCGCTTCCAAGATCGGGAGCACCAGGAGAACTCTTCCCGGCACCCTGCCGGAGGGGAGGATCACCACCGGGAGCCTCTCCACCACCATGGACGCCTCCCGGATGAGTTGTGCGTAGTCTCCCTTGGACCATGAGTCCATGACCAGTAGCTATGTGATGTTCTCCTCCCGTTCTTGTGCTTCACTAATTAGTCCTCGTGAGTTGCCCTACATGATCGAGGCACATATGTAATCCTTATGCTGTTGCTATGATGAGTTTGCTGGGATCCGATGGATTATGAGATTATGTTCAGATTGTGCTTGAGTAATATATTTGATCTACCTCTTTTATATTTATGTTCGTAAGTAATTCTTGCATGTTCTCCGTTGTTATTTATTGCTTTGGCCAAGTAATAGGTAGTGACTCCAAGAGGGAACGTTATGCTTGATTGTGGGTTCATGCCCCTCGATGACTAGTTTGAGTGACAGAAACATGATTCTAGGGGATGTGCTGTTGCCACAAGGTCAAACCAAAATACTTCTAAAATTACAGTTGCATTTGTTGGTCTGATGTACATGAGAAGCGCCAAGTTTGTTGGCAATAGATGCATGGTTTCTCAATAATTAAAAATAACTTAATGTTGTATATGTTGTATGGTAGTCACGTGCCCGATTCCCATGTTCGATGCTTTTTTACTTTCGCAAAATTGGTGGATGCTGATGAGAATGGCACCAGTGGTCTTCAACACTTATATTTTTAATATATGCAATGTCCCCAATTTATTATCAGTGAGCAGGAAATGTCTTCTTGGTACTTGCGTGATGAAGGGAAAAAATTTGGTTATCTAACTTTTCGTTGTAGGTGCTACGGAAAGTACAAGTATGCGACATAATAATGCCTGGAAATCGACCTATGGCTGTATCATTTTACCTATTTTGACGTCTCTCATTTTACCTATTTTGAAGTCTCTGTCATCCGATGGTTGTTCAGTTTTCTCTTTTGAAATGAGGCTATCTAGAGGATTTGAAGTTGTGGTTTAGGAAGGCAATTGTTGGTTATAGTTAATGACTTGGTCTGACTATTTGCAGTCCCATGTGAATATTTTTTGCAGGCATCAGTGAAGATTTGGGAGGCATGGAGGGATTGCTAAAGTGGAAACAGAGCAAAAACCAGAAGGAGCTCAAGATTTTGCTACTGCCTTGCTAATAGCGTTGTCAGGTAATTAAGCTAGCTACACACGTTTGTTTTCTGCTATACCGAGATCACTATTCTAATTTAGGAAATAGATACATGAAGTGTGATTTAAGAGTCTAATAGCAAATGTTGTTAGCATGAATAGACTGTGTATTGTACGTACTAACTAGCAACAGAGTCTAATTCTTCCCATGTAGCGGTTGTCAATGGAGACTTGACCAACCTGGACTTTATGTACTTCCTTCCTTATTTCTTCTTTCATTTAGGGAACATACAAATGCATGAGATAAGTGTCAAAATTAGTACTCAGCAAAACTTATTTTTGGGACAAAAATACTATTCATAACTTCTAAATAGGTGTACAATTAGAATTTATCTAACTTTGGGTTTTCACATCTGGTTCGAGGTCTTGAGGCCTCATCATTCATTTGAACATGTTGTGATTTATTTTTATTTGAACGGTAATTTGAGCGAAGTAGAAATTCTATAAATGTGTTTTTCTTGATAAATTAAAGCTTATGCCCATGTGTATTGTATTTTATTTCTTTTCTTTCCTTAAAATCAGTTAAGTATTATTCAGGGCCAGGTACCCATCCTTGACGATGGCTTCCATGAGCTAAGGCCGCTCTTGGCGATGGCTTAAGTTTGCAGGGTTGAACTAAGTTGGGATTTTGCAGCATCGAGGGTCACAACTATCGGTGGAGATTGAGCTAACGAGCTCACAAAAAATTATACAAAGTCATCAAACACCGAAGGAGGTTAGTTTGTACCTGAGCAGCAATGGCGGCCGTCGTGGTCTTGACGGAGCCTCCCTTGCCCTGGAAACTCACCAACTTCAGGCACAGCCGGCACATACGCCACCGACGGCGGGTAGCGACAGTGGCAACTTAAGGATTTGGCTTGCTGATACAAGCAACGGCGGCGCCATCTGCTGATTCTGCAACTCCGAGCTGCAGCAGGAGCTGTCAGGCCACCGAGATGTAGATGGAGGTGAGCTGCCGGGCCGCCAAGATGTAGATGGAGCCGTTGCACCTCTGAGCTGCAGCGGGAGCCGCTCCGCCGCCAAGCAGCAACATGAGCTGCCGTGAAGATGGAGTCCAAGGTTCCCTCGTCGGCCTCCTGCGGGTGCATTCTCACTTTACTTCAGTACGAGTAAGTGGGAGAGGAACGAGACGAAGAACTGGTTGATGGAACCAAGACTAGCAAAGCATGTCAGACACGTGGTTGGTGTTGTGCTTCTTGGTGGCAGCCCGTGAAGCAAAACTATTGACGTGTGTTGTTGTTTCTCGGGTCTCGGCACATGTATCTTGATGGCATGATTGTAATTTTCTTTATCCTTGAGGTCTATGATGTTACTTGAAGTGTAACCTGGTGGAGCCTTTTGGCTTATCTGGTTTTAATGAAAGAAGGGAGGCCCTCCTTGAGAGGGATCGAGTTTGCCAAAGAAAAGGACTACCAGTCAACCACAGTGAAGGAGATTAAAACAGAATTGCATATTTGTGGGGCAGTAGAGTCGTTTTGCATGGTAAAGATAGAGATACAAATTGAAAATGATTGCAGAAATTAAAAAAGGGCATATTATCAATAGAAAAAGGAAAAGCAGGGAAAATCATCTAACCCGATGTAAAGAGGGGCAAACCACAACTGTAGAATACACCGAACCTGGACCATGGTTTGCTGTTTCACCAGTGTTACCTGAGCCAAAAATTCAATAAACATTGTCACCTCTTTTTCTGAATCAGAAGATGGCCGACTGTCCGGCACTACTAAAAAAGCATAGCCCAAAAAGCAGAATGATGGAGCTGAATCTGTACTTCGTTGCTGATGTACATAGCACAAAATCATTTTCACTTCTTTTCTGAATCAGAAGATGGTCGACTGTCCGATACTACTAAAAATGCATAGCCCAAAAAGCATGAATGAATGATGGATCTGAAAATGTACTTCATTGTTGATGTACATAGCACAAAATCGTAAATGCTTAGGCTATCAAGATTTGGCACACAATACATAACTGACGCAGATAGTAACTTAAAAAATTACATGGTAATCAAAATTTTACACAAGTATATGAAAGAACATCATTGAATGCTTTTCCTATAATTAATTTTGAAACATACCTTTGCTCTTGCAGCAGTCTTGCTTCTTCGACGCTTCAACAACACTTCACCGATTAGTTTACTAGCCGGCGGCAGCATCAGCGATCCGCTGCACGGTAGCATGCAGCACAAGCGGAGAAGGCAGTGAGAGAAGGAGAAGCGCCAGCAGCCAGCAACCAACACTCGGCACCTGGCCAGCTAAAAAAAAAGCACTCAGCACCTGGTGTGGAGGCCTGGAGGGCCCTCACTGCAGAGGGCAGCGAGAGTTGGCAAGACCGGCGACCAACGGTTGGCCGCAGTGAGAAGCAAGTGAATGACTGGTGGTCTGGTCGATTTGGGGGAAAGGAGGAGAACATATGAGGTTTGGTTTGAGAAAGGAGGGATTTTTTTTAGAACTGGGAAAGGAGGAGGTGAGACGAGCGTGCATGGGAGTTAGTCGATGTATATGAGTCGGATGTATTTGGGTTGGGCCAAATGCTTATAGTACACTGGGGTCGTGGCACCCTTTTGGTCTCAATAAGGCTACACCAGTGCTATCTGGTGCATGTTCTGTTCTGTTAGGTTGCCTTTTGTATGACAGTTAGTCTAGCTGTACCTTTATAATTCAGTTAAAATTGAGGGAGATTGAGTAGGAGTGTATATTCCAACTTTATCCAAGAACAACCGCATCACGATCTGGTGGAGCATCTATGGAGGATCAAGGGCGACGCCTAGCTCGACGTGTGATGAAATATGAGTTTTTATTTGTTGAACTACATAATTTGTATTGAACTATTTGATTTTTATTGATTTTCTGTGATGAACTATGTGATAAATTTTTTATTTATGTTGAGAATTCATGCCGAACCACGTCAACATCTGGGCCAATTCTCGCCAATATCAGGCCATTTTCCGCCGAAAGTGGGTCGACATCGGCGCCTGGGGGCGACAGCTGGGTGCCCAACCGCCCCCAGAGCCGATTATACTGTCGGCTCTCCATTAGGCGGCGATTTTTAAGCCTCCTGTAGGGGGGGGGGGGGAGGGCAACGACTGGAGATGCTCTTACAGCTACTCGAAGTTCCTAATTGCAGACTCAACTATCTTGACCTACCGATGATCTAATTTGTGGCATTATTACCTTCAGAAAATATTTGCATTTAATTCCCTTTATATATAAGGGTACAAGTTCTTACCAAATGTACTCTAATATACGGTTATTGAAAAAATGCAAATATTTTCCACACGAACATGGTTTTAAACGGGTCTTTGCGCCATTTGGCGCAACTGGTCATCTAGTAAGAGATAAATGACGAAAGAAAGAGAGTCTAATTATTAGACGAGAAGGAAAGAGATAAAACAAGGAAAGAGGCGTTAATTACACCAGAAATAGAGAAGGAAAGAAAGGTTAAACGGATTCATGAGACAGGACGAGACTTGCCTGCTCCCCTCGTGTGTGCCCATCCGTGCTCCCGCGTACGTGGCTTGATTTGATTGGAATAAAATTAGGCCCGGCCCCACCCCCTTAAAATCAGGGGTGTTGATGATTAGATTAGAAAGAAAAAAGGGAAAATGACAGCCGTTGGATGAAGTGGGAGCATGGATGGGAGCATGGGGAGGGAGCAGGCAAGTTTTGTCCCATGAGACAGGCATATGATGCATCCATCCAGCATAATTTGAGGAGAGGACTTGACAGAAATATATAAGGAAGGGAGGAAACGGAGCATAATCTGCGCTGCTGCATATCATTTAAGGACGCGAGAATAAGGAAAGAGAGAGAAAAATAAGGAAGGAGGAAAGGAGATGGTCATGATGACCCTGATCAACGAATGATATATGAGGGCCACAATAACTGAAACATACATGTGTTTGGTATTTGTTTGTGTCCTTCACGGAGTTACTACGACGTAAGAGCCGGAAACAAATGAACACCAGTCCAATTAGGATTAGCAATTACATGAGATTAATTTATATGACATCATTCCCCATGGTATTGCAGGTTCATACGCAAATTTTTGGACTTGGTAGATCAGTGGATATGTCAATGTTTAGTCATTATGATGAACTCAAAGTTGAGCTCGAAAAGATGTTTTAATTTGACGGTGAACTAGTGTCTTCGAAGAGAGAGGCAGATTGTGTATACTGATAATTAGAGTGATGATCTATGGGAGTAAGCCATCTAAAATTCTAGAGCATAGTGCGCAAGATAATTGTTTTTACACTAGGAAGAAGATCCAGAAGATGAATTTGAAATCATCATCTACCCCAAGAAAGGACGAAGGTTCCATGGATATTTTGCTTAAATATGAAAACAAGAGCATTTGTTTAGTCTTTTGTATAATTCAAGAATCTAATTGTGAATTATCTTAAATGAAACACGGGTTTTACTTACTCATATGATATTGCTCTACTTCGGTATATGGGATCACACTGTAGTTGGTCGCGCTAAGCACCAAAAGAGTGTCAATGTTAACAGTGAAAGAAATATGCCCTAGAGGCAATAATAAAGTTGTTATTTATATTTCCTTATATCATGATAAATGTCTATTATTCATGCTAGAATTGTATTAACCGGAAACTTAGTACATGTGTGAATACATAGACAAAACAGAGTGTCCCTAGTATGCCTCTACTAGACTAGCTCATTGATCAAAGATGGTTATGTTTCCTAGCCATAGACATGAGTTGTCATTTGATCAATGGGATCACATCATTAGGAGAATGATGTGATGGACTAGACCCATCCGTTAGCATAGCACTATGATCGTTTAGTTTTACTGCTATTGCTTTCTTCATGACTTATACATGTTCCTATGACTATGAGATTATGCAACTCCCGAATACCGTAGGAACACTTTGTGTGCTATCAAACGTCACAACGTAACTGGGTGATCATAAAGATGCTCTACAGGTGTCTCCGAAAGTATTTGTGGTGTTGGCATAGATCAAGATTAGGATTTGTCACTCCGAGTGTCGGAGAGGTATCTCTGGGCCCTCTCGGTAACACACATCACAATAAGCCTTGCAAGCAAAAGACTAATAAGTTAGTCACGAGATGATGTGTTACGGAACGAGTAAAGAGACTTGCCGGTAACGAGATTGAACTAGGTATAGAGATACCGACGATCGAATCTCGGGCAAGTAACATACCGATGACAAAAGGAACAACGTATGTTGTTATGCGGTTTGACCGATAAAAGATCTTCGTAGAATATGTAGGAGCCAATATGAACATCCAGGTTCCGCTATTGGTTATTGACCAGAGATGAGTCTCGGTCATGTCTACATAGTTCTCGAACCCGTAGGGTCCGCACGCTTAACGTTTGATGACGATCGGTATTATGAGTTTATGAGTTTTGATGTACCGAAGGTAGTTCGGAGTCCCGGATGAGATCACGGACATGACGAGGAGTCTCGGAATGTCCGAGACATAAATATTGATATATTGGACGACTATATTCGGACACCGGAAGTGTTCCGGAAAAGTTTCGGATTTAACTGGATTGCCGGAGGGGGTTATCGGAACCCCCTACGAGGGGGGATGGTCCATAGTGAGCCTTAAGGAAAGGAGAGAGGCAGCCCATAGAGGCTGGCCGGCACCCCACCTAGGGATCCTAGTTGGACTAGGATTGGGGGTGGCGCCACCTCTTCCTCTTTTCCTTTCCCTCTCTTCCTTCTTGATGGACTCCTACTAGAAATAGGATTGCAATCCTATTCCTAGTAGGATTGCCCTAGCCGCACCATAGGAGGCCGGCCGGCCCTCCTCCCTTGCTCCTTTATATACGGGGGCAGGGGGGCACCCAAAGACACACAAGTTGAATTGTTCCAGCCGTGTGCGGTGCCACCCTCCACAGAAACACACCTCGGTCATACCGTTGCAGTGCTTAGGAGAAGCCCTGCGTCGGTGAATACATCATATCCGTCACCACGCCGTCGTGTTGACGAAACTCTCCCGTGAAGCTCAACTGGATCAAGAGCTCGTGGGACGTCATCAAGCTGAACGTGTGCTGAACGTGGAGGTGCCGTACGTTCGGTGCTTGATCGGTTGAATCGCGAACAAGTTCGACTACATCAACCGCGTCACTTGACGCTTCCGCTTCCGGTCTACGAGGGTACGTAGACACACTCTTCCCTCTCGTTGCTATGCATCTGGTAGATAGATCTTGCGTGATCGTAGGAAAATTTTAAAATACTACGTTCCCCAACAAACAGCTAAGTGGATAAAATGGAGAGGTGGCCGTCAACCAGTTTGGGTGCTCGCGCAGCTGCACACCCGGCCCATCACGTCCAAGCCATGTGCTCAACATGGGGGTGCCTCACGTTTCTCTCTCCTTAATTACAAAATCCAAAATGGTTGGGTGTAGTGCTGTGGTTAAGATTGTGTAGTGTGGTTTCAGAAATCATGTGCTAGGATGTGAGTGTGCACTCAGATTTGAGATCACACCATGAAGTTCTGGTTTGAATTTAAACCGGTGCTTATCCACTTGATTACCCTTGAAGTGCATGTGCGTATAACCCGACCAAACATGACATGGTGGCCACCTGTAAATACTGAATCATTACCTTAGATATTGTTAGGTTTCCCTGAATCTGTAGCTTCATGTCTAGCTCTACACACTTAACAAATTTTTTAACCCTTTTATTTATTTAGGAAACAACAAGACACCATTTACTACTTTAGTTAGTGCAGATGGAAAGATGGGGAGAAAATAATTGAGTAACACATTATTTACTTCAAGAATTTTGGAACGCATGGAGTAGAAGCAGTCACGCGTCACCTCAGCTAACCTTTGCTCCAAACTCCTAGAGTTTAGTCTATTAAGCTTCTGCTTAGCCAATAGTTATGTTTTTCTTTGTGGCCAAAATATCACTTATATAGCATATATTAATTTTGAGTCCACGGTAAGTAACTTAGTTACATAGCAAGTAAATAATATTTGTCTGCTTGCTATTTGTTTCACTTTGTCTTCCCAATCATTTCATCTAAAGTTAGTGTACCATTTCTGTTGACCCGTTGAGCTACATGTTATATTGATGATGACGGGTTCCATATTATGTTGTTTTCTCAAATTCATTAGGTATCACTGATTTGTCATAAAACTGTGGCATTCCGAATGAGGATCAAAGTGATATTTTTTTTCATAGTCCCTCTCTTCCTTTTTTTTAAGTCTTTTTAGATTAATATGGACTACATAAGTAGCAAAATGAGTGAGTATACATCTAAAATAGGTGTATGTACATTGCAACTCATATACTACTAACACTAAATATACAATTTTCAATACGCAGCTATTTTGTATTTTTTTTATTAGATTCATCAGCACATATTTATTTATTTTGAGCCGTTGCAACGCACGGGCACTTTACTACTAGTAGTAGTAATAATAATAATAATAATAATAATAATAATAATAATAATAATAATAATAATAATAATAATAATAATAAAGCACGGAACGAGTCTGTCGGGTTTACCGTCGTGGCGTTTTTTGAAAACAATCACTATGGATTTTGAAAATTGAACCCGCAGTCCGTATTTAGGTGGACAGGAAAACGATTCGATTTTGCAAATTAATCCTTGCAGTTTGTAAGAATTACACTGGCGCTCCTTTCTTTATCTTATCCACCGACAGCTCCCAGGACCCGAGCTTCCGTGCCGCCCCGGCTGTGACGGCGGCTTCCTGGAGCAGATGGACGCGCCGCGGCCGCGCCGGGCCGTCGCGCCCTCCGCCCCCACGGGGTCAACGAGGTCCTGCCCCGCCGCAGCCGGCGTGGCGCCTCGGGTGACCGCTCGGGGTCACCGTACAACCCAGTGATCGTACTCCGGTGCTCCGCCACCCCTCCCTGCGACGAGGCCGCCGGCGCCACCAGTAGCTTCGAGCTCTTCTACGACGACGACGACGGATCCGGCCTCCACCCACTACCTGAGACCATGTTTTGTTAGAATTCATCTCAGTGTAACAAACTGAGAGAAATCAGGGAGAGACAAAGTCTCCTCACCTAACGTAAAGATGCACCACGATCGGAGGTACCAAACCAACGTTTTGGTCCGGTCCCTGTTCCCTAGCGCTTATACATAAAAAGGGAGGTATATGTCCCATGTATGGATGACGATTACAAACATACAGAACCTCAACTACCGATCCTAAAGAAGCGCCAAGGGTCCAGAAGACCGTCCACCACCGCTGGTCACCAGGAGGGTAGTGCCGGCGGCGTCCAGCACTCTGCACGTCCATCTCCATGCTGCTGCATCTTCCCCAACAAACTCCACTCCCCTGGAGGCTCACGGCAGCTGCATGGAGCCCCTGATGGTCTCTGAAAAATCACGGATAGTTCCCAATATTCTGCATAAGAGGTGTTTTAATCTAGAGATCAAGATACTATTATGTTAATACTAGAGAGTTACTTCTAATATTGGTATCATGAGCACGATTGATCTCTGTTTAGAACCCTAACTAGACCATGTTAAATCTTAATTATTAATGTCATGGTCTAACCTTTTGTATTAGTGCTGCTAATTGGTCATGATTAGATTATAACGTTTTTCTGTTAGCACATTAGCATTATGTGTTAAGATCAAATTATGCATGCTTAAGATTAATGGTTAATGATTAAAGTATAAGACTCTCTGCTTAGTTGACGATCTATGTTTAGTGTTAATTGCTTCGATTAAGATTCTAATCGCTATTAGTTAGGTTTAATTCGATGATGATGACGTTCAAAGGTTAGACTAATTGAGCCATGCTTCCGCATTATGTTGAGCTTTCAACTAGCTCTGTTTAAGCAATCAGAAGGAAGGGAATTGCAAACTCCAGAAAATCCCCAATTTGAAACCCCAGAACTAGGAATTCCCCAAATCAGCGCCCAAAAATGATGTAATCGAGAAAAGAAGATCATTTGGGGCACACCTCATGACGCCGCGCCGGTGCACCTTCGGGATCCCGACGCCGATGACGCCGTCGTCTCCCGGGACGACGCGCTGAAAGAATCGGCCGCCGCTGAGGTGCTAAAGGACGACGCGCCGAGTGTTTAGAGCCACCGGCGCCGCTATTATGGATGTGCGCATGTGAGGCCATCGCCGTGCATGTCGACATCGCCCCTAAATCAGCGGTGGCCGGTGCGTCCCTCCCCACCGTACGAATGGCCGGGCGCACGCGGACGCAGAGGGCTCGTTCGACGGCAAAGCGCGCCGGATCCGATCCGCTGCACGCTTGGCCGGCGAGCGGAGTTCCCGCGCCGCCATGGCTGGCGAGCTCATCTAGCCGCTGCTGTTGTCGCCGCTCTGTGCGAGAGCGATATTTTCGGGGGAGGGGGAGGTCAAATGACCTAGGGTTAGCTCAGGCGGCGCCTTTTGTTCCGTCCGTGAGCTATGCCGGCCGTCTGTTTTGATCGGACGGCTCACAACGAATTGCGGCTCCGAGCAGGCCATCAGGCGCCATATGGGCTATTTTCACGGCCAGACTCTGGCCCAGGTTGTCTCAGCCCACAAGAAAAGTGTTTTTTTAGCTGCTAGGCTACTGGGCTTACTACGGGTACCCGTGGGTATTCTGGGCCATTTTTTCTGGCAATTCTTTTTCCTGGCAGTGCGTTTAAGTTTATAATTTTTTGTTTGTTTCCACTATATTAAATTTAAGAGCTGCCATAAAATGTATTAAAGATTATGCTTATTAAGCAATTAATATTTATGACATATTATGGAATCCTTCAATGATGATAAGATTTTGTTAATAGAACGTCGCGGGTTGTAATGGGCATTTTATTAAGTTTTAGTGCACTTGTTAAGTTTATAATTATGTTTATGCACTAGTAAGTTAGAAATTGCCTATAATTATGTTTAAAATTTTCTGAATAAAATTGTGCCAAAGGGAATTTTATTTGGAAAATTAATGTGACATTAATGTTGATGCCATCTTAATGACACCTTTTATAATGATCATATTTTCGGTGTCATTTCAATGATGAGATTAATATGAATCACTCATTGAATTTTCTGAAAATTTTAATTGAGTGTGAATTTTATGTTGATGCCATACTTATGGCTTTTTTAATGATGTGATCGTCACTAAAGGGCCGAGGCCACCTCAAGAAAAATGTTAATGGTCGTGTGGTGTGGTTTTCCGTACCTCACTATGCATCTAATAATATTGGGCTAGTGTGCTCGTTGATAAATACTAAAGATTATGTCTGTTCATTTTCTATTGTATAATTAAAATATGCACTAGGAAATGAGCATAAACGGACCATAATGGTATTGATTAAATTATGGTTGATTCTCTAAACAAAGAAATTTTGTTTAAAGAACTTTATGTGATATGCAAAATCCTAGTCATTATATGACATTTTGTTTTAATGAAATCCATCCAAAGTATGTTTTGCCTTTTATCCTGACGATAATGTTAATGTCATTTTCACTGTGAATGTCAATTTCAATGTTTACTAAGTGGCAAAGCATTTTTATGTTAATTATATGCCTTTTTTTCCATTTATGTCTTTGAGAATAAATTTTTATGACTTTCTTTTGCACTTAAGTTCACTATTATTATCAGTGTCAACTTTAATGACAAAATGTATGATTGTGTATGATGGCAAACATGGTTTGTTGATTTATGGTAAATTTTTGCTATTAATTTAGCTAAAGTTCTTGCTCGTAATTATGTGATTGTATGTCTCTCTAATCAAAATGGAACCAACGAGAAGTTCTGATTAGAGATTTAATAAAAAAAGGGCTATAATGGCGTATGATAATATTCTGACCAACGTTCATTATTTTCATGTGTTATTTATGAATATGGTTTAAGCGTCTATTTGATTCATCTCATTGCATGGTTAAGTCATGCTTGATGTTTTTTGTTGTGATGCTCATATTGTTGTCTCTTTTACATATAGCAATGAACATTAATAATGATGCCAAATTCCATTTTGGCATAGGCAAACCTTATGTAAATAATTTTCTCGTATAGAGAGTGGAGATCATTGTCTCATGTAAGGAATCTCCCAACGCTTTTCTGCCACTAAGATTGAAGGATATTAATCATGATGATAAGGCAGACATTGGGAGAAGTCTTAAGATGCATGTGCTATCATGCACATTACTATTTCACTAGGATTTGGAGATGCTTAATTCTCCATCTAATTGATGATGTTTGTTCATGCTCCTAGTTATTGGAGAAACTTATCTTTTGTCTCTCGAACAGATGACATGATTATGTATGATATCAAGTCAGCTCTAATTATGTAATGTTAGTTCCACCCTAGGGTGAGACCAGTATGTTTTTCGAATGGATCATTTGTAAAGATTATGTGTTACGTTACAATTAAAGATGTAAGAGAAGTGTAAATAATGAGACCTCATCGAAATTGTGGTTTTAGACCACATTTCGAGGGGGAGAATGGAAGTCTCATTTAATATGAGATATCACGTTCACTTCTCCTACTTAGATCCAAATATTTATGTTAATTCTCTAATTAAAGATGGAACCAACGAGAAGTCTTGGTTGGAGAATGTAGGAAAAAGCACATACTAATGTCGGTTCCCTAAGTAAGATGCAACAAGTCTTATTTAGAAGAATGAATAAATATTACTCCTTTTATCATGTTATATATAATGTGTACTTAATCCCTTATGAGCATTATGAAGCACACATGAATGCTAAAGTGAAGCTTGCTAGCCTAATGGCCATCATGATGTAACATGTTGATTATATATATGACCAACGTCATTTATAATCATATGTCACGCTTCACTCAAGTGGCAAGTTTGTCAGTATCATGTGGCTCGTGGTTATATTTCTGACTATCTCGTTTATAATCATTTGTCACAATCCATTAAGTTCTTTTCCATCTTCAGCCCAACAGTGTTGTGGTTTAGAACCCGAATGATTATTATCAAGATTTTGGGTACGTTTTCCATCTTTTAAATAAAGTGATCGTCAGGGAACTTGGAGCGTATGAACATGAATCTTAAGGATAACTCCATTAGATCCTTGTTCATATGCATCAGGGAAGGTGAGAAGAAATACATATTGCAACACTTAAGTTGAGACTTAAACAATTTCCATGTGATTGATAATGTGTGTGAATGATCATCTTAGAGGCTTGTGTGATAGTGAGCTCTAATGATGTATGGAACTCAATAGAGTTTCTCATTAAGTTGTTATGACGCTTGTGTTATGATTATAACATGCTCTTGTGATTGACTAAATTAATAATGTATATATGACTCAACCGTCGGGTTTTGTCAAATAGATGAAGTTGACATAAGGTATGTTTCCTAAAGAAATTCAATTATGAAATAAGACAAGCGTTGGGACAAAGGGAAGTATCTTAGTGATGCCTAAAGAAATTCAATTATGTTGCCTAAGTTCACTAAATGTGAAGTTGGAATATTTTTTGGCGGGCCAAGAAATTTCTATCTTCTATTGGCATAAAGGATCTTGGTGATGCCTTCTACTTTATTCGTATCGGGCTTCATGAAGATATAGGTCCAAAAGGAGTATAAGTTCTCTTATGACGACATACTTTGATAGAGTATGAAAGAAACTATTATGTGGTAGTACTTTATCTCACCTGCTGCTAAAGTTAAGGGCAATAAAGGTGGACATTTTTAGTGTCCAAGGAACCATTTTGAACTGATCAGATAATGTGGTTCCTTATGCTTTAGCTGTCAGAAGCAACATATGTATTCAAGTATGAACGTGCCCTTATTTGTGATCGGGAAAATTGGCAAATATACAAGTAAATCCAAAATGGACCACTAGAAAAGCCATCAAAAGTGTTACATATATGCAAGACAATAAAGTTTACATGCTCACTGATGAGAAGTCTGATAACCTCGTTATCCTTGGTTATTTAGACATTGTTTCTGCGAGATGTGTGGATATTGAAGTTTCCACGTCATGGTACATCCTCACTCTCGCATATGGAGCTATATCGTGGAAAAGCTCCATAATGACGTTGATGGCATTAGAAATAATGCACTTAATTATGTGGCATGTTAAGAGGCTATTGGGCAGGTTGCATGTCAATAAATTTATTCCCAAAATTATGGTGGTAGACAGCATTTCATAACCACATACTGCAATATGAATCGCAGTTTTCTATGCGAGTAACAACAAGTTAAATGGTGATGCCAAAACCATTGACAATATGTTTAGTGTTGTGAAAGATAGAATCCAGGATCAAGCTATTGAAGTTGAGCGTATGAGTACATATGAATGCTTTACGGATCCGTTTATCGAAGGCTTACCACCCAATTGTATGATTATGTTGCTAGCATGGGTTTAGAAAGCCTTTTTGATCCTATAATTTAGGACCGTCAAATGAACCAACTCCCTTTAAGTAAAATGATATCCATTTTGAGATAGAATGGTATACTATAATTAATAGGGTTCAATGACATTTCATTGGTCATTGCAACACCTTACTTTGGTACTCCCTCCGTCCGGGTTTATTAGGCCTAAAGACAACTTCTCTTATACCAAGACACATAATAGTTTGCTCACATTAATTCTTCCACTTCACTCACAATGCACTCTCTCACATGCATGCAACCAATGAAAAACCACGCATGTAGTGTATTAATTTCCCAGCCATAGCACCAACAACAATGACTTTCAGTGCAACCAATGAAATGGTTGCATGCATGCACATTTCCAAAGCGAGGCCTTATGAAAAGGGACATGCTTGTGATGCTAAGAGGCCTAATAAACCCGGACGGAGAGAGTATATTATTTCTATGATAAGAGTGGGTTTATGATGTTTGTTAACCTTACGATCAAGGGGGAGAATGTTGGAATTGATCTCAGTATAACAAACTGAGAGATATCAGGGAGAGACAAAGTCTCCTCACCTAACGTAAAGATGCACCACGATCGGAGGTGCCAAACCAACGTTTTGGTCCGGTCCCTGTTCCCTAGCGCTTATACATAAAAAGAGAGGTATATGTCCCATGTATGGATGGCGATTACAAACATACAGAACCTCAACTACCGATCCTAAAGAAGCGCCAAGGGTCCAGAAGACCGTCCACCACCGCTGGCCACCAGGAGGGTAGTGCCGGCGGCGTCCAGCACTCTGCACGTCCATCTCCATGCTGCTGCATCTTCCCCAACAAACTCCACTCCCCTGGAGGCTCACGGCAGCTGCATGGAGCCCCTGATGGTCTCTGAAAAATCACAGTTAGTTCCCAATATTCTGCATAAGAGGTGTTTTAATCTAGAGATCAAGATACTATTATGTTAATACTACAGAGTTACTTCTAACATGTTTGACTTCCTCATGGGGTCTGGAATCGAGCGGTTCCTCAAGCAGCTCGCCCAGATCGAGGCCGGCGGCTTCGACGCCGTCCGCCCCTGCGACAACACACCGGCCTGCAAGGCCGCCGTCGAGCCCATGCCCAGCGTCGTCGTCATCGACCGCCCTGGCCACGTCGGCGCCGACTCCCACTACGTCGTCTGTAAGGAGGCCTTCGAGCTGGGCGACTAGGCCAGGTAGATGTCCTGTAGCCACATGTACCACCAGGACTGCATCTTGTCGTGGCTCGCGCTGCGTAACTCGTGTCCCGTGTGCCGGCACAAGCTGCGCACAGATGTGGTGCGGCCTGCTCCGGTGAGTGACCTCGGTGCTGCCGACGACCAGGGCAGCAACACCGGGGCTGAGGCTGGCAGTGAGGAGAAGACGACGGTTGGGTTGATGATTTGGTAGCTCCCTGGTGGAGGCTTTGCTGTTAGGAGGTTCGCTGGTGGCAGGAGGGCCGATGAGAGGGAACTTCCCTCCCAGTTGTCTACACTGAGGTGGATGAGGGTTTCAATAATGGTGGTGCACCGAGGAAGATCTCATGGTCATCGAGAGGGAGCCGTTCGTCACAGAGGGGAGTTAGCAGATGCGTGTTCGACAACATGCTTGCTTGCTTTGGACACACCCATCCTCGAGGTCGGAGTGGAGCTCGGTTTTCACCCGTGGTCTGAGGAGCCGAAGCACAAGCTGGAGATCCTAGGATAGCCACGCGGATGCGATCGCCAGGTGATGACTGCATCACGCAGTGGGGAACATGACAATTGGATGTTGGAGAGCCGCAGATGTTTGCTTCCGTTTGATGTTTTCTATATATTAGTTGAGAGATAAAGAGGATTTGTGCGTAGAGCGCAAATTGTGTGTTGTTTTGTACATAAAGGAGCAGAACTAGAGATGTTGTAATGGAAATGTCCTCCAGTTTGCGCATTCAAGATGGTCTTCTTGTTGCATTTTGGAGTATCATTCACAACGAAACAAATAGCGCGCTATTTCGGCGTTTAAACTTCGCTATAGCATATTTGAGGGTGTCACGTTATATTTTACCCATTTTACACGCTATGCCGCTATTCACGTTATAGCGTGCTATAACGGTGCTAAACGCAAAAACGTTTTAGCGTTTTTAGCGTGGAGCGATAGAAACATGGACGACACTCAGCCCATAGCAGCCCATCGGACATCGGCCCAATGCAACACAACAATAGGCCCATCTAGGATGAAAATATTCCCCTCAAAAAAAAAAATCTAGGATGAAAATATTGCATCTTTCTGGAAGAAAACAAGAAGAATTCTCTTAAGTGCATCTAATGTCATAATGTGTACTCCAGCGGTATTCATGTATAGCTCATAGACAAAATTTTAGGCATTCAAATCCTTAATTTCTATGATATATTTGGCATTTTTTTCGAAACGCTATTTTGAATATAGCACGCAAATAGCACGCAATAACTTATATAGCATTTGGAGAAGGGCCTCACTATTTTAGATAGCGCGCTATTTTTTTCGTTGATCATTCAGCAAGACAAGTTTTGTTACTGATGCACGCATCTGGATAGTGAGCACTTAAATTGTTGGCAGCACTCAATTGTTTCTTCGAATTCCATCTCGCTCAATGCGACGGGGGTTCCTCTATTGTAACCATGAGTTGTTGGAAGGTTCAGAGCGTAGCAAAGATTCAATAAAGCATCACTCAAGATATTTTTTGCTCTCCAATTGGAAAATACGCGGCAAGGAGCAACGGCATGCAGCAGCAGCGGTGGCAAGCAGAGGCAGGTTGCTGCCGTGTCGTGATTGAGGTTAAGTGTAGAGGGAGATGCGGGGTGGGGTGGGGTCCTAATCATCTGTATTATCGATGCTCTGGCTATCGCCTCACCCTTATCGATTGGTGCTCCCGCCTCATCAGTGTTGGTCAGTGGCTACGCTAGCAGATTACTAATCATATGAGATTCAGACAAAGTGCAGACTACCGATTCCATGGGCTGGAGAAGGACACACACGGCTGCAAGATGCAGAAGAAAGGGAGAATAGCGGCAGATTACTAATCAAGAATTCCAAGTGCAGACCACGTTGGCAGATTACTATCACGTTGGCTGATTACTAATAGACACTGAAATAACTAGCTACTCCCTCCGTCTCAAAATAAATGACGCAAAAGTGACTACAAAGTTGAGTCACTTTTGCGTCACTTATTTTGGAACGGAGGGAGTACAATTTATCATGAGGCAATTTTTTTTGTGTGTGCCCTACTACTGCTCATAGGGAATAGAGAATAGAGATAATGTTGCAGATTATATATCAATGAGAATTTTTAATTCTTGCAGTTGCTAATGCACTGGTATTTTAAGTTTGCTTTGGATATTTCACAAATAACGTTCAATTCAGAGAGATGGACATAGCTAAGGCAACGACGTGGTATCCGAGGTGAGATCCACTTCATTCAAATTCCTTCTCACTATGATACATAGATGGACCTAATCTTTTCAAATTTTAATAATTATCTTGCGTAGGTGTGGCTCATTGACAGGTGTGCGCAGCCGAAATCACTGGCTCAAGATTGATAACGTTCGAACGCATTGTGATCAGAGGAGAACCTGACCATCGACAATGGGGAGGAAAAAAAAGGTTAAGTGATGACACAGGTGCGATGCTGTCTCAAAATAGAGGACGTGTATCTGTGAGGTCTTGTAGTCACTCGATTTTTTCCCCCGTTGTAACGCACGGGCCCTTTTGCTAGTTTTCTTTATCTAATACGCTTCCTTTCGTGAATTTTACGCTTTCAGTTTTTTTTCACCTCTATATATGTATAATATGTTTTTTATAATTAAACCCGCAATACATGGTTAATCTGCTACGAAAAAAAACGGTTCGCTGGAAAACCAAAAAACAAACCCGTACGCATCTGCCTCCTCGACCCCTCACCCGTGACCAACCCGAGCCATCCTCACGCCGCCGCCGCCACCACACCTCCGCCAGCTCGCTCGTGGCCGCCGCACCTCCACCAGTTCACCGCCATGGCTGCCGCACCTCCGCCAGCTCGCCGCCATGGCCGCACCTCCGCCATCTTGCCTCCTCCTCCCCCACTCCATGTCCGCCTCCTTCCCTCCCTCCCCGTCTGCTTCCTTATCCTACCCCGCAAGCGTCTCGATGCCGGTGGTAGTGGAGCTAGCAGCACGCCCCCCAACCCCGCGGACAGAGACGGCGGTGCAAGCACCGGTGCTGATCCAGTAATCCCCAAGCCCCCAACCTTGCTTTTACCGGATCGGTTACTCCCTTAACTGCTCCTCCCAATCTGATCCAAGACGACCGCACATCGCTGGCTTCCCACGCGCGAGGTCCTGCCGGCGGCCAGTGCTGGTATAGTAACATGGCAGTACGCCTCTTCTCCTCCCCTATCAGTGGCTTGCATAGATCAATCTAAGAAGTTGTTGTTATTGTTCTCAGGCAGCGATGCATAGGGGAATTGTTTGCTCCTCCTTTTTGTGTTAAAACTTGGACCTCTTCATCAAAGAATTCAACGAGGACGAGATTGAGCTGCATCTGCCCTATTCTGTGACACCACAGCAAGTTAGGAATGCTTTAACTTTTTTCTGCCTATGTTGAATCCTTCACTCTGCATTCTCATCCTTATTTCTTGATGTTGGGCAAGGCACTGTAGATATTAGATGAGTTGCTAACTTTCAATTCTAACTAGAAGAAACTTCCTCAGGAATATTATATTAGTTTAGTGGTCAATAAACTGGTGATACAATAAAAGCTAGAAAGGGATGCAAGTACTTTGGGATATATGCACTTGAAATATATGAACACTGTTGGCCCAAAATCACAGGTGGGGGGCACTAAATTGTTGGCCATTTGGCCTCATGATGTTTTTAATAGAGTAAATTCTAGTTTTTACCTCCTATTTTGACATTTTTTACACTAATTACCCCATTTAGTGAGATTTCATCCGTTTTACCTCATTTAGCAAAAATTCTGCCACAATTTACCCTGTTAAAAAATTTGTAAGCATTCTCACCGGCAGGTCGCAATTGTTAGGTCCAGCTGGCATGCCACATCGACCTGTTTTTTCTACCTGTTTTTTCTCCTTGCTAAACCGGTCGTCGCAGCTTCTCTCGACCGGGACCAGCCCGATGGAGCTCGCTCGCATTGCGTCCAACGCACGACGCCCGTGTCGGCCACGTGTCATGCTCGCCTCCAGCCGTTCTCGCTTGTGCTGCTAGTACCCAATCGATTGCATCATCCAGGCTTCCAACCGCACGCACCCGTCAGGCTCGCTCGAACCTAGGGTTAAGTATTGTTCGGTAGGGGCGATGACGACGGCAGCGGCGAAGGGTGCCGAGGGGCCGGCCGTGTGATTTCGTACCTCCTCGAGTATGGTTGTATGGCTGGAAAATCAAGGCAAGAAATGACCCGTGGAATCTGATGCCTCCGTCAAGCTCGCCGACGTCGGCATAGTCCTCTGAATTTGATATACTTCAAAAACAAATCATGTACATTACCCTGTCAGGTTGTGCTCAGTTCTTCTTCCTAGTTTGGCGACATAGTAAGGACCCCATCAGGTTGTGCTTATAATTAAGATGTTTATTAGCAGATCAAATGTCTACATGGCACCCTTCTGCAACTGAGGTACATTGATTTAAAGTTTTTTTTTCAACATTTTGAATATTGACGAAATTCTTTTACTTGTTCAGTTTGCTGAACCATTGCCAGAATTGCTCTGAAATCAATTCATTTGGGGTGATCTCCTCCAGTGATTGTAAGGCGCAAAGATGGAGGATGTGTTTTATATTTTGTGACAGCTCCTTGAATCCATGGAGGACAAGATGATGCTAATCACTTTTGACAGTAGTTTGAAGCATAAATACAATCTATTTGACAAAAGAGCATGATCAGGAGATGAATTGACATCATGACCCAAGGAACAAATAGGCAAAAGTAGTTGTAATAACACAAATTTTTCTCATTGTATTTCCATGGTCTGTTGCAAATGATAGGAGAATGATCTGTTTTTTAAATCATAGGAGAATACCACCAACTCCAAAAATATTAAACAGGTTAAATTGGGACAACACAATTGGACCTGCCGGTCAGAATGCTCACAAAATATTAAACAGGGTAAATTATGGCAACAATTTTGCTAAATGGGGTAAAACGGATGAAATCCCGCTAAATTGGGTAATTAGTGTCAAAATGTCAAAATAGGGGGTAAAAACCAGAATTTACTCTTTTTAATAATAACCGTTCTATCATGAAATCTTTCTTCAGCTAGCATTCCAACAGTACTGTGTGTTGTAGTCATATATATCTGAATCATTTGATAATAAGTGTTTCCTCCTATAACATGCATCTGGTGTCGCGCTCCATTGAGAATCCATGGTGCACTTATGACTTTACATGTTCTTTATTGACATTTTTACATTGAATTATAAGCTTAGCGCTTACTCTTTTGTTACTTGCAGGCAACATGAGCGTGCATGTCTGGGAGTTTGCAAGACAGCGTTGACACTCTTATATATATATTTCTGCTCTCTGCCAGAAACCAAATAAATAGCACTTCTATGTTGCTGCTCACTGGTCGATGCTAAATAAATGACTTGTTCTCAAGCATTATTTTCACTTTTTGATTCATATGCAATTTTAGGATACGGATGACACACTGGTTTGTTTCTTTCACTACTAAAATTCTGTCCACCATTAACTTACGGGCAAAGCTCCAGAGCCATGCCAACATGCCTGAGTAAATGCTCTTTATGGCCGTATGCAGCTTGATACAAGCCGCTGACAATAGTTAGAGGCTTAGCGTGTCTATAATACTTCTGCTCCCAGGATGTGCCAGTTCAACAACAGGACGGAGACCGTGCAACTTGGAACGACAATTAAGAGCATATCCATGTTTACTTATTATATTTTTCGAGAAATTTAGGGGATTTACAAAACAAAATAATGATTGTTTGAAAAATAATTTTGAACCGAAATTGTTTGAACAATGTTGCTTTTGTTCTGCATAAATGGATTGATGAGAAAATGAACTTCAGTAGTAGTTTTGTTTGTGTTAATAACTTAATATTCTGTTCAAGGTACCAGTTTTTTCTACATTTGATCATCTATTAATGTTGAACAATACATGTACTTATATGTTTAAAGTTATGTTGTCTTCTTGAACTAATACGATGCCATTTTAATTACCTTTTGTTTGACATTATTATACAGAGTTAAGTTGTCATCCTGAACTAATAGGATGACATCTTAATTACTCTCTCTTTGATATTATTATATAGATTCCTGAAACACTACCCATTGTTTCAGCTGCCTACATGTATGCGACAATACTAGCAGATCAAAATTCTTGTTGCTAAGGTGCAGACTGACCTGACTTCAAGGAAAAACCATGGAGATTCAGTGCCAAATTTTCCTGCCAATTCCATTTTCACATGCTTCCAGAGTTGTGTCTTTATTTGTTAGCAAATACTTTCGTCATGGCATAGAAAGTGTACTTCTGAGTACTTTTAAATTATTTTGCTACTTGAAAAGTTGTTTGTGTGGTAAATTGTTTTTCAAATTTCTAAGAACATACTTATTTATTTTGCATCAACGTACACAGTCTTTCATAGAAGCAGTTTTTCGCTTGAACATTCAGCTTAAGGCATTCATCAGGTATAGCTGGGAAAGCACATTGTTTCATGGCTGGGAAAGCTCATGTTTCCTTGACTGATCCGCTCTATTTCATAGTGATCACAGCGGCGGCGATCGATGAACAGGTACTGTTCAAGGCGGTTTTACAACAACATTTTTTTAAGGGAATGTACTGTTCAAGGTGGTTTGATTTTATGATATCAATTTTGCCCGGAGGAGGTGTTTCTTTCCTTCGACGTAAGCCGCAACTTTGGTGGTTTTTAATAACTATTTCCTGATCTGACCAACTCTGGAATAGCGAAGCATGGGCTTTGTGTTGATTTATGAGAATATTTTGTTGTACTTACACATTGTTACTTGAGATTGGCAACGTAAAGTGTTTCTCCCGTTGCAACGCACATCCATATGTATACCAAAGAGAACACAATATGTATATTTTTATAGTTAGAAGATTGTATTCTGATTGTCTTCCATATTTTCTTCTTCTCCATACAATAAAGATCCTGATGATAGTGACTTGTTGATAATGATGCTTTCAGTTATTTGGAAGACATACTTAAAACTGACTATATATCATCGTAATGTGTTTTAGAAAAACTTAGATAATGAAGTAAATGGACAAGTTTTGGCAACTCTTAAGGCCAAGAAAGACCTAGAGGAAGTACTTCACAGGGAGGACTACAAACAATCTTTACCTAATAATAAAGAAAGTTGGGTTTCAGCCTCATCATCGCGCGATTTTGCATAAAAGCCCCTCGATTTATATAAAATTAACCCGCAGTCCCTGTTTTAGTAAGTCTGTATATAAGGTTACATTTTGCAGAAAACCCACCCTATTCATTAGATTTGCACGCGTGCGCCCGAGCCAGGGAGCTCGGTTCCGCACCAGGCGCTCGCCCCGACCCCGTCTTCCTCCGCCGCCTCGCCGCGCCGGCCGGCATCACTGGAGATCACCGCCGCCGCGAACTAGTCACGTCGCAGCACCTGCCTTCTCCTCCTCCCTTTCCTTCCTCCCTCCCTCTTACCATCTCTCTCTCCCTCTCATTGCAGCGCCGCCATGGCCGCCCCGAGCTTTGCCGGCAGCCGCGCCGCGCGACTCCGGCGGGATCCGGCCGCCCCTACCCGGATCCGCATCCTCCGCTCCGCCGCGCCCCGGATCCGGCCACTACCAAGCCTCCCACACCGATCCGCCCATCCGCCGGCCTCCCCCTGCTCGACTCGGGTGGACGGGCGAAGTTTCTGACTTGCCATTATAGTTGACCTGAAGCTCCGTTGGTGAGGACCATTGCCGCTGCTGCAGGTTAGGGAGGAGGCTCGAGGCAGCCACGAATTCCGTCCTGCACTGCTTCAACACCGGCCTATTCTAGCATGAATCTTCTGCTGTGAGGTATTTTCTTTTGCACTTGGATGCTTGTACCAATATTTGTCTAAAATTGCAACTCAAAAACACCTCTTAATTGAAATAAAATGGGATGAACATTGTAGGTTATTGATATGGCAAGGTTGAATCATGAGAACATAGCAAAGTTTCTGGACTATTGCAGAGAGAGTGACCCATTCTCGAGGATGTTAGTCTTTGAGTACGCATCAAATGGGACCCTGTACGAGCACCTACACTGTAGGTCTATCTCTTCAGTTTCGTTACGACGGACTAAATATTTGCATTTTCTGTGTGTCATAGATTTGATCTCATTTGTTTTCTTCCTTTAGATGGTGAAGCGGCCCAATTCTCTTGGCTCAGACGAATGAAAATAGCCATCGGCATCGCCCAAAATTTTAAGGTATCTGCACACTGAGTCGCGGCCTCCTTTCGCTATATCATAGCTGAAATCCAATTCAGTATACGTTACAGAAAATTTTACCCCCAAGGTACTTACATGGATTTTCTGTACAAACTGAACTTTGAAATCCACTTTAGACAATTGCTCATGACTTGACAGAAATCATTCTTATGAGGAGGCTGATGACGTCGTATACTGAGTCCCACCGGCGGCGCGACGGGAGAGCTCCAACCTGTACGTGGGTATGGGGACGCAGATCCGCGTCGCCAGCCTACACAAGGCCATGGTCAACGCGCCGATGCAGGGTTCATCATCCGTCTTCGTCAGGTAACCAAAGTGATCCACCTTTCCTCTTTCTCATCAGATCCGTTTTATTGTGATATTGCATTTAAGTCAATCAATTTTTATGATTCTTTCAGTGTTAAAGAAGATGGATTTTTACCTGAATAAATTGCGTGTATAAATATGTAGAGGATGAACTCAACAAGCGGATCTTTCAAGGTTAATTAGCTTTGCACATTTTATTAAATAGATGCAATGGCGTAGCACCTTCAGTATCATGCTTGCACTCACATGTTGTTCCAACAGCACCATAAATGCTGCCCAGAATTGCCAGGCCTTCAGCTTTCGCTATAAGTTCATATGCTGCTCCTTTTCAGGTGACTTTCCATGCGATTTCCACTTCTAAAAAATAGAAAATACCTTCAGATCAAAGCAGCGGATTTGTAGATTTCTGGGTATTGGTGCTACTCCATCTCCATCCAGCTTATGGTCTTTGGTCACTGATTCTGAGGTACGACATTGTTATACTTTTATGTTAAATCCCATTTAGCTCGACACTGTTAACTAAGGGTAAATGGTGGGTTTCTTTTTGGTGACAAGCATTGGGAATGGCTGAACAGGGGACGACCAGGATTACGATGAGGGCGAGATGTTGAAGCTGGTGTCGCCAATTATGACCACAACCGCGACCTTAACATCGACCGTGGGAGCGAGGCGTCAGCCCTTGACATAGACCGTGTTGGCCCCTTGTGTTTCTGACCAGCCGCGCTCCAGTTCCTGCAGCTCCCATTCCAGCCGATCCCTTCCAGGAGCCTTCAGGTGAGCGAGCAACTTCCATTCCACCGAACCAGACATCTAGAGGTTCCACTGCTTGGGCGGAAGCTTTGCTGAATTGATATGCATATGCATTTTTCATCCTCTCTTAATGCAGGCCATGAAAATAGGTCTCTTTCAGTTACCACATATTTTAGTTTTTTCTACTTACTGTCATCTCTACTTTCTTGTCAAATTAAGCAACTAATAAATGAATATGTGCATAGTCCTAGCAGTTTTGCACTCAGTTATGGGCCATATATATGTTATAAACAAAGACTAAGTGTGCTCTGCTATTCGGTAACTTAATGCAGTATCATGTGACCATTTCATTGCTAATGTTGCTTTTCTCTCTCCAGATCACTAATGATACTATGATTGCATGAGTCCATGAAGCAAGCAATAATCTATCTCAAAAAATTGTGTCCAAGCATATAACGGTTCATCAATTTTTGAAATCTGACTGTGGCTATGTAGCAAGCTGAAAAGACAAGAGAATAATGCCTGTAAGGTTCTGACTATGAGTTTCGTGAGTTAGCAAAATTTTGTTCTCATGGATAACTGCAAATATGAAAAGTTTTTACATATTTTTACTGATGCAGGCATATGTCCGAGCTATGCCGCCTCCCACCAAACTCGAGCTCGGCGCTCTTGCATGCAAGGCTAAGCTATCTCCACCGTCTCCTTTTTCTGTCCGAGCTCCTCCCTACGCTGGCGAAACCAAATGCTACAATCTCCTTTTTTTGGCATTCTAAAACTTATGTCAGTTCACTGTGATGGATAGATTAGTGATAATGAGGTTAGGATCACTACATTGGAGAGGATGAGAAGCTATACTGGGTACGAGATGTTGCTTGAGGTGTGGTTCTGGGACATGCTGCTGTTCAAATTACAGTTTCCTTATTTACTACTAGCTATTCCCACTAACACTGACGATACTTGGAGCATTTCCAACAGTGGCAGTAGACACATGTGGCAACACTTCTGGGTAGATTTTGTCTATTTACTTTTTGTATCCTTTGAATTTGAATATTCTGTGCAAGATTTGTGTTTAAATCTGCTCAAATTAATCTTGTACATTCTGAATAAAATTAATGTTTTGTATCTTACTAAATTTTGTTTTGTAATGGAAGTATATTTTTTCTTCAAATTCCCTTATAATTTTGGAACATGCTGATAATTTTTTTCCTTGCCCATTTTTGCCATCATATACACTGCATCTCCCACTGTAACGGATAGCCAAATTTGTATTCTTGAAAGTTTTAATCATCTCTATTGCAGGCTTGCACCTAAGTGTTCAAGTGCAATCTCTAGCCAAGTTCCCTTTGTTGTTGTGTTGTATTTTGAGGAAAGGTGGTTGAGCAGCTCGTGACATATGTGTCGCGCCTGCTCTGCAGCTGCCTTGACCCGCCGTCGACGTCGCCGGTTGAGCCAGGACGGCGGAAACCCGATAGTGGTTACCTCCAGAACAAGGACAATGGAAGCCAGCGGCGTCGCTGGTCCGCGCGGAGACAATGGCGCCCACCGAGGGACCTCGATCCGTCGCCCAGTCAAGCCTAGCATCGATCTGGCCGCTGCTCCTCCACATCTCCAGCTTGTGTTCCTCCACGGGGCCGATCCTCGTGAATGTGGTGGCCCGAGCCCCGTCCACCTTGGTCCTCCTCCGCCGCAGCAGGATGTGACCTCCCTGGAGCAGCGGGTTATGAGCACTGTCAGAGGGGGAGAAAATCTTGTTAACTACAGAAATGATGCATGAACGGCCGGGGAACTGAAGGCGCAGAGAAGGGGTTCAATTGTTCTATATTCGTTTTTCCTTTCTCTGTCATCTCTGCTGAAGGGTGTTGCAGCGGCAACTAAGGCATGCAGGGTCTGAAACTTGCCCAGGGGGCGGCCTAAGGGCACAACATACAAGCTTAATGAGTCTCGGGTCGGTGGTGGCCTGAGAGCCTGATGTGTGTGGTCTGCTGATGGTGCTTGGGCGGCGGTGACTGAACAAGCATCTCCTCATGTCATCGTCCTCCTCTCTGTCATTTTATATCTCTGAATTTTTTGGCTGCATGCGCAGGTGTTTGATGTAGGAACAGTAACTAGCATCCACCAGGAAGAGCAAGAACCAATGACAGCTACCATTGCTAGCTAAGCTAGCTACTAGGATGCCCCCCTCTCTCTCCCTCATATACATGGTTTTGCAACGGCCAAAGCACTTTCTTGATACTAATAATCCATAGTTGTGTGCCTTCTTTCTCCCCAACTTTGGTGACTTTGGGACAGCTTGTGGGCAACTGCAGTTTAGAAGAATCAGTACTAGAATTGTCTTCTGAATGTTCAAGCCAAATGTGGTAGAAAACTGTAATGATAATTGATTTGTTTCCATGTCTAGCTTTCTGTACTCAGCCTTGGAAGAGAAGGTGCCTCATGGTACAACAGTGACATAGGTGCCGGAATATTTGTGAGTAGCTTGAGCCTCCTATTCTCCCTACAGACCCAGAATTTAGAAGATCAATGGGATTTTGCTTCAGAAAGTAAAAGATCAATGTATTGAATACTGATGCATTTGAACTTTCGTTGTGTTTTAACAAAAGACTATTTTCTGATGTTTAAGCACCAAGGCTTATTGATCTGGAGGTGTGTAACCTTGCACTATCTCTGCTTCTAAATAAATGGTGTTCTTTTCTACTTTGTGAAGAAGCATTGCATGCAAGACAGAAGACACCATCAAAAAAGCAGCTTGAAAGTTCGAACAGATGTACATAATGAAATTTAGAGTTCCAACAATACATATGTGCAAGGGTGTAGTTCACTTGGAACTTGCGAGTGATGGGAAACCTTCCACACAAAAAAGGGTGCAAACGCCGTAAAACTTCATGAGGTAATTTAGTCATTCAGTGATGTCAGTACATTTATGCGTAAATACAAAAAATGTAAGGTCAAAGTACACTTGTTTATGATGTATTTTTTGTTACATCGTTTCATTAATGGTATTTCGGTGGGGGGAATAAAAATCATATGCATATGTAACTCACTGCCATTGATCAATTTAGAGAAAGTTGAATGTGTAATCAAAACAATGAGTTAGTTGTAGACATGTAAAGTTATGAATATTTTTTTATTAAACCTAGAACTTGGCAAATCTTATTTTATATCCCATGTGATGTTGTAACAGGAGAGGACTGGACGCTATTGTCTCTGATAATGGATTGTTTCCAAGAATGGATCTTTGTACTTTTGAGTAATTTCAAACAATTGTTTTGCTACTTGCAAACTCGTTTGAGGGGCATGCGCAGAATAGTTGTTTGGGTGTTAATCTATTTTTAGGTTTCCAAGCACATGTTTATTTATTTTGTCGATACTCACACCGACCCCAAGAAGTCCATCTATGCAGGCATGGGTGATACAGATAGGATGGAGTAGGAATTATGTGCGATAAAGAGACACTATCTATCACTGGTCGATCTGGTCCATGACATCAGATGTTGGCGTGCGCAAGGCAGCGTTGTTCGGAGGAAGCAACCTAGCAAGTGCATCGGTGATCAATCAATACGTCTTTTGGCTACAAGAATACACATTTCCCTACTACAATTCCTTCTAGCATGCAGATACAGATCTGCTTGGTCACATGTGATTATTTTCGTCCGTTGCAACGCACGGGCATTTGTACTAGTACATGTTAAAAAGAGATAACTGAAGTAGAGGGCAGAAATGCTGAGCTGACAAAGGCGTGTCTTCTTAATGCTGAGCTGACAAAGACGTGTCTTCTTTGCTATCTTCCTGTTGCTTGGCCCTACAGATTTGTAGTTTCCACTGTATTTCTATCATGCATACTCTTTCAATTTGAGTGCTACTTTTGAATAACATTCTTTGGTAAGCTCTGCTTTGAATTCAAAGCCAATGGGAGTTTTGCCTTTTCAGACGTTGTGATATAGTTTATTCTCTCCCGTTGCAACGCACGGGCATGTTTACTAGTATATTTTTTTTT
>LR738714.1:652766320-652781057 GCA_902687465.1 Secale cereale | reverse complement strand
GACGATGCTCCGGGGCATGACAACGCCCCATTGCAGCACTTGCAAGTTTCCGACAGCTCGACGATGCTCCGTTGCAGCATCGGCGATGCTCCCGCGGCCTGACGATGCTCCGTTGCAGTACCAACGATGCTCAGGCGGCTTGAAGATGCTTCGTTGCAACACCGACGATGCTTTGGCGGCCCGGCAATACTCCATCACGACACCGACGATGCTTTGGCGGCCCGGCAATACTCCATCACGACACCGACGATGCTCCGTTGTACTACCGACAATACTCGGACGGCACAAAGATGATTCGTTGTAGCACCGACGAGGCTTCGGCGGCCCGGCAATGCTCCATCGTAGCACCGATGATGCTCCGTTGGCCCAGCGATGCTCCGTTGCGGTACCAATGATGCTCAGGTGGCTCAAAGATGCTCCGTTGCAGCACCGACGAGGCTTCGACGGCTTGGCAATGCTCTGTCGCAGCACCGATGATGCTCCGGCGGCCCGGCGATGCTCCGTTGCAGCACCGGTGTTGCTCCTTTGCGGTACCTGACGACGCTCAGGTGGCTCGAAGATGCTCCGACGGCCTGGCAATGCCCCGTTGCAGCACCGATGATGCTCAGACGACTCGAAGATGCTACGTTGCAGCGCTGACAAGGTTATGGTGGCCCCGGAATGCCCCGTTGCAGCACAGGCGATGCTCCGTTGCAGACTTGCAGTACCGATGATGCTCAGGTGGCTCGAACTCGAAGATGCTCCGTTGTAGCGCTGACAAGGCTCAGGCGGCCCGGCAATGCTCCGATGCTCAGGTAGCTCGAACTCGAAGATGCTCCGTTGTAGCGCTGACAAGGCTCAGGCGCCCCGGCGATGCTCCGATGCTCAGGTGGCTCGAAGATGCTTCGTTGCAACATCGAGGATGCTTCGGCGGCCCAGCAATGCTCCGTTGCAGCATCGATGATGCTCCGTTGCAGTACTGACGATGCTCCGTTGCAGTACCGACGATGCTCAGGCAGCTCGAAGATGATCCTTTGTAGCCCCTCAAGGCTTAGTCGGCCCGGCAATGCTCTGATGCTCAGGTGGCTCGATGATGCTCCGTCGCAGCACCGACGATGCTGCGATGGCTCGAAGATGATCCGTTGCAGCGCTGACGATGTTTCGAAGGCCCGACGATGCTCCGTTGACCGTTGTAGTACCGATTATGCTCCGACGGTGCACCATTGTAGCACCCACAAGGTTTCGACGGTCCGGCGATGATCCATTGCAGCAGCCAACGACGCATGCAGTAGAGGCCATGAATGGAGAACGGCGATAGAGCGGATGAGCTCGTTTGCTCCTGCTACGTGTGCCAATGGAACGAGCAGGCAGCGATACATGCATTAAATGCGGGCGTACAAAACAGCAAACGATTCGTAGCTTCAAACAGTTCGATACGGTGACACCTCAGTTTGTCATGACGATTCTGCTACGGCAAAAGGTGCATATGTTCTGCTGGTACAGAATCTGTCCCGCGGCACATAACGTATGCCATCGACGGGTCCTGGTGCATCAACGGCGTGTTCGCCAAAGAATATCGCGAATCCCTTGGCATTGGGGCGCCGCACAATGCGACAAGCACAGAGCGGCGTTAGATCGGGTTGACAGGTATGTTTGCTGGTGCAGCTTAGGAGTGCTCTGTTGTTTGGGCAGGTTCTGTGCCTCGTAGGCGGCGACCTAGTCCAAACTCTGGTCTTACACGGCCGTGGGGTCCAGCATTGGTGATGTAGGCGATGCGGCAGTGACAGTCCAACTACACCTGAACATCACATGCAATGACCTGAGCTTGTTGGCGCCGGACGCGGAACAGTCAACTGGCAAAGAAGATTCGCAGGGGCCGGGCTGGACAAAGAGGTATGTGTATTTCATGAAGCTCTCGCTGTGGAGCTGCAGCTAATTGCCCCTTGATTTTTTAGTGTGCTAGACAAAAATAATTGTGCTGCATGATCTGTACTCTGTCTCTGTGCATCCCTGGAAGTAGATTGCAAATAGAATTGCAAATCACCAGTAGGAAGATGTTGTCTACTACAAAAATATATCAATGAAACTCTCACTATGGGACTGCACCTACTTGGCCCCTTGATTTTTCAGTGTACTAGACAAAAAATAATTGTACTGAATGATCTGCACTACTGTGCATCCCTGAAAGTAGATTGCAGTTTGAATTACAAACCATTTTCTTGGTGTTTCTTGGTTTGTTTCATGAGATTAATAGCTGTTGTGAATTGTATAGGGTTCGTTGATCCCATTTCTTATAAGTTGTAATTGCATTCCTACAGTTTAACAAGGCCGTCCCATGGATTGATTAGTTGGGAGGAGAACCACAACAAGATATGCTGCTGAAAAATCAACATGGAGTTCGAGTCAGGTTGATGTGCTGCAGTAACCTCGGCTGATCTATCTTGGGCCTCTCAATGGCCTTCTTGCGTTTTGAAGTCATTTCATGTCTGCAGATATAAGCTTCAGAACTTATGCTAGAGCAGAGTTAAATACACTTTCAAAGTGTGATATTTGGTGGCGTGCTAGTAAGGGATGAGACCATGGTGGGTGTTCAATAAATTTATCCCCATGATGTGGGATTATTTAGTTCTCCGTTTTAAATATGATTTGAAAAAAATGGATTTTCAGGGCAAGCTTCAGTTACATATGTTGCAAAATGGATTTGTTCAGATGGATTTGAACAAAATAAATTTCAAGTGAATATGTTCCGCAATATTACTGAATCTTCTAGTTGCAAGGTGATTTGAACAAATTGATTTTCAGGGCAAGCTTCAGTTGATTTTCCCGTGTCCCACTTTGAAAAGGATCTCTTTTGAAAAATGCCTGGCAAGTGGTTCCCGTGTACAGGTGGATTGTGATGAGAGTAATTCAGTGTGACTACGTGATGCAGGTGGCGACACAATCCTCTTGTACTCAGTGAGCGGTAATGCATCCCGTTTGGTTTCAAACTGCTTGGGAGGCCTCCCCACCGAAGCCTGTACTTAATCAGGAGCTGCATCCTTGTGCGCAGCCCAGCTCCATTCTACCATAGTTTGTGCGTTAGCGGAGATGTCTGCCCCTGCCTCGCATCCTCCGCCTGAAGGCTGTTATTGGTTAGAAAGAATCAGCTAAGAAAATGAGATGTGGAAACAAATCAGATTTTTTTCCTAATATCCGCTTACATTGGGTTTGAGGCACTTGTAGAAACGCTCGCAGGCCTTCTGCCCCCGTCGCGTTAAGTAGGTGAGAATGTTCCTGCCGCAGTCCAGGCACAGAACAATTGGTATAGGATGGGCGGATTGGACATTGGTCTGCGTTCGCCATCTGTTGCAGCTAGGGTTTCTTGCCTGGATTCGGGGGATCGATTTGGGATTACCGTGCGGCGTGGTGGATGGGGTTAAGGGTGTGTTTGGTTTGGGAACAAAGTGGAATGGAATGTCATGGTTCCGTTCCATTAGAATGGGAAAAAATTCTTATGCGACCGGGTCGTATTTCTTCTCACGTGAGACCCGCCTTACCAGACACCACGTGTCAACTCGAATCTCAAAGCATCTATGTCTTCTTCCCCGAGTTGCTTCCCATTATCTCTCGCTGAAGCACTGTCGTTACAAATACTAGTACTAATGGAGCAACCGGACGAGAAGAGCTATGCGAACAAAACTGAGCGAGGCGAGGCTGACTGGGTGAGCGCCAGGTACCGGAAGGGTAACTGTAGATCATGACATCCCTTTCTTTTCCGGTGAAGTCAAGGCGGCGGCATCGACACGGTCTGAGCAAGGATGTGGATGTAGATTAGCGAGCTATTCTTTATCCCAGAATTCAGGGAGACCGAGACCTCGTCCCTTCACCTCCCCCTTTCATCCGCAGGCCCTTGGCTTCAAATTGTACAAGGATCTTCTAGCTGACTCAAGCTAATAAAGCTATAACGCAATGGATATGGATTCCTAGCTGAATGCAGATTTCTGTCTAGGTTTCAAATTTCTGGATCCAGTACATCTATTTCTAGAACCCGTGTCGTAGCTTAAGTCAGCGCCATGGATTCTCAAGAACGCAAATAGATTAGAGGAGTGATTATTTGGGGAAGAAGACAGAGATGCTTTGAGATTCGAGTTGACACGTGGCGTCTGGTAAGGCGGGTCTCACGTGAGAAGAAATACGACCCGGTCGCATAAGAATTTTTTCCATTAGAATGGGTCAGTTTTATCATTGTGTTTGGCACGGAAAATTCCGAAGAATGGAATAGTTACACTTACAGTTTAGTGTTTGGTTTGAGAGATGGAATGGAGTGAAATTGTTCATCTCACTACTTTTATGCTTGTGATTATGTACAATGTATTTAACTTTGGCATCAAACACAAACTGAATGCAAATGGACACTTGATTACACTGCTTCTTAGAACAAAGGCACAACATGCAGGCAAACAAGACGCTGCAGTACATCAGTTACTGAACCAACCTTCTGACTATGTCAATCCACAAACTGAATTACAACTTAGAGGTGTAAGAAATTGTTCCAGTCAAACAAAAAACGCTGATTTCAGTCAAAATTGCCCAACATCCAACGCAAGAGCAGTGCGGAGAAACTTGACCGTCGGCCCTGAACCTCTCCACCACGTCCTCGCTTTTCCCCTTGAAGACGAGCTCTATCCCCGACACGTCACAGGTCACCGTCACCCGCACGGACCCGAGCTCTTTCATGCCGACCCACACCATGGCCTCCACGGCTGCATTGGACACCGTGTAGCCAGGGCGCAGCGTCGCCGCCAGTGCTGAGTACACAACCACGGCCCTGTTTGGATACTCTAACTCGGTTAGAGGTTAGAGTTAGATTCTAACACTGAACTAACCCTGAACTAACTCTAACCAAATATGTGTTTGGATGACAGGGTTAGATTGACGAACGGGAGCGTGGATATGGTGAGACGCCTTCACGGGCGGTGCGAGAGGGGGGGGGGGAGAAAGGACGAGAAGCTTCGGGAAAGTGGAGAGGGATCTGCCGCAGAGAGAGCGGGAGAAAAAAAAATATTGTTTTAGTGATCCGAGGAGAACTAACCCAAATAGCACCTCTTGGTTTGGGTTAGTTTTTTTTATGGGTTAGATGCATCTAACCCAAACTAACCCTCATGTTTGGATACTTTTGGGTTAGTTGTGTCCAAACTAACCCAAACTAACTCTAACTCAGGATCCAAACAGGGCCCACGATTCGCCCCCCTCCACCAGATCCATAATCCTTGCTCGAAGGGCAGGAATGTTCCGGCGGCGCAGATCAAAGAAAGAGGGCTGGCGGGGCGGCTGCTGGATGGAGGCTGCGATCTGTGATGGGTGGGTCAAGGCCAACTCGTATTCACGGCTGCATGTTGCGATCCGTCACTTGTGGATGGACGTCCGTTGCTCCGACCCGTCAACCATCGACGCTCCCATCCGTACTACGCATTAAATAAGACACCGTATACGACCGCAAGTACCGCATGCATCCCATATCCCAACGCCTATCGATTCCGTGATCAGGCGAGCTCGTCCGCGCCGGTGAATATTCGCCATGAATGTGGTTAAAGTGCACCAAGCTTGCAAATACGCTAGCACATCGTGTGAACAAGAATAGAAAGTCAAAAGAATAACGATAGCCTCCTGTGGGGACCAGCCACATGCAACACACAGTGCTACTGCGCTCTGTACCAACGCACGACTAAATGAGCTGATCTACTAATCGGACGGCGCAGCGGGCGGTTTACGAATCATCAGAAATCAGTCGGACGATTATAAACGTTTTCCAATAAATATTCATAATTGCCATAGATATGATTCATTCTTCTGATTCATCGCATGTATTTCAAGGTGTTAATGTGTCATGAAAATATGTCAATCATTTAAATGCGTCAGAAATATTCTACTATATTTATGGCAACTAATAATATTTATTTTATACATATCAGCGGATTCTTAGGCCATAAATTGGATTGCATGAATGGCAACCGTTAAATTGGTGATAGGCTCGAAATCCTATATATATACATATAGTTGCATACGCATTATCAAATTGACAATTCAAGTTTCCACGATGAAAGGATGGCAAGCTTTTGGAGTGGCACTTCTCATGTCATATCTTGTTCTAGCCATCAGAGGAGAAGATGTAAGAACTACAAAGAACAGGGAAAATATTGACCAGATTCGACAAGTTGATAAAACTATGGTGGTAAGAAAAGTATTTATGATTTTGCTCAGAAAGTATTTATCTTATTATGCATATTGCATTATTATTTTTATGTCTAACAAGAAGATGAATCAAACAGACGGATGGAGGAGATGTCTATGATTGCACTGATGTGAATCTTCAACCAGCTCTTAACCACCCATTATTGAAAGACCACAAAATTCAGGTATATTACATCCATATGGGTAGATTTATAATCGTAGTGGGGCTCTTACTGATGTAGCTTTATGTTTGGGAACATAGACGAATATTAAGTTTTCTAAAATACATGAATGTTACGGAGGTAACAAATGATGGAAATAAATCATGATTTATGTGATATACTATGTTTTGAATTATAATAATTCATACAATTTATAGGGATACTACCTTCTAGTTGTGAGAATCATAATTTGTACCAATTCCTTTTATTATAAGGTGATCATGTTTTCTTGTCAAGTAGATGGAGCCAAGTTCCCTTCCGAATGGACTAAATGTCAAATCTCCATTCCTAAATGTTGAATCCGAAGCGCATCCATCGGTCATCGAATGCCCAATTGGAACAATTCCAATACTTCGTAACAATAGAAGGGAGGATGTAGCAGGACACAATATTGATGCTGTGTTTACCAAGTTTCAGCAACAAGGGGTGAGTTTTTTATTTTCATTTTCAAAATGATCTAATTATCATAGGTTGATTATGAAACTACACATAGCTATTGCATACATAGTGAATTGTAAAAATAGGTCAACATAGTCAAACAAAATTTAAGAAATTACTCTAGTTTAAATTCATCCTTAAATGATGCTTTGCAAGAAGAAATATATGGACGAGAGTCACAAAACAATAAACTGAGCAATCCATTCAATACCACAGAAATTTAGGAACAAAGGACATCCTTATTTGAAATTTTGAGTGGTTACTATTTAATATTATACTCTCATATTTCTTTTATTTTAGTTAAATAATAACCTACGTATCGACACTCTTTCCAGTCTATGCGAATGAATTTCATTTGTTTTACCAAATGTCTCCAAAACCTCTTGAAGGGTTCTATCTATGATATCTTTTTGTACTGGCAGCTTTAAGATAGTCGTAAATATTATACACTATTTTCCTTATATATAGTGGTTAATATTTAGTCATCATATTGAATGTCATTAATTATTCTGGATTGTAGGTGGCAGGAATAAAATATTATGATGATGTATACGGGGCACGTGCTATATTAAATGTTTATGAGCCAAAGGTGAAGAAAGATAGTAAGGATCTCAGTGCAACGGGGGTTCAAATTGATAATGGGCCAAATGGAATTGATGGTATAATTGTTGGTTATTCGGTAGCTCCAAACTTGGTTGGTGATAGCTTCGCGAGGTTTCATATTGCTTGGGTAATGAATAATATGTTTTTGGAAACATATTTTATTATCAACTGCAGATTTATTATATTGAGGAATTGCAAATATATGTCTTTTTATAGTTTTGTTAACCTATAGTAAACATGTGTGCCAGGATGCAGGCGCATCGAACAAGTCCTGCTATGATCACACATGTCCTGGTTTCGTGCAAGTTAACCGCAACTTTGGTCTTGGTGGAAGATTACAACATGTTTCAGTCTATAATGGGAAACAATATGTACTTAAGATCCTTATTTTCAAGGTATTCTCTTGTGCTTCTAGTTTAATTTTCTTATATAGGTTGTAGAAGCAGTGTATGCACAAACATGAATTTACATCACATATTTATGTACATAATCATTTAGGTAGTTCACTATGATATAAATTGAGTTACTTTATAATCAGATTTGATAGGTTGTTTCCTATCATCTCACTCCTACATATATCTTTTGAGAAAATTTCGCAAATTGTAAATAGCATGGCTTAAAACTGAACTTCCCGGTTAGAGTTATTAACCCACTTTTTATTCTGGCATATATTTGAACTTCTACGATTAAAACATATAAATATTGATTTCTAGTCCTTGCTATGAGTAAAAGGTTATGACAAGAAATTCATGCTATAATATTAAGTATAATAGCCTCGTAGGCAAGTAAATCTTACACCATTGTATGCAATTTATGGCCTTTACTTTCATGTTCTGAATTTTATTAGGACACAAAGACAAAGAATTGGTGGGTAGCATATGGTGAAGCAAATATACCCATCGGATATTGGCCAAGTTCATTATTCACTTACCTTAGGGATAAAGGTAATTACACATTATGGGGTGGGCATGTTTCGGGCCCGACGGCTTCATCTGATTCTCCGCAAATGGGTAGTGGACATTTTGCCTCTGAAGGACGTGGAAAAGCAGCTTTCATAAAGAGCGTCCAAATTATTGATGAGAATAACAAGCTTGTTACTCCAAATGAGAACAGAGTCGTCACTGGAACTAGTGATATAACAAAATATACTGTTGATGGTTATGGCATTGATAAGGAGGGTATGCATATCTACTATGGTGGACCGGGTAATTTCGTCTAAGTGTGTAATCAAACTGCAATAAAGTTCTCACTATACTGTTGAGTTGGACATATAACTAGAAAGACCTCGCGCATTCGGTGGCACCCTATGGATGTTTGATATGTTTGATTTTTGATACTCTCTCTCTCTCTCTCAAGTTGCTGGTGTGCATAGATCTCATCTTATGGCCAGCTGTGAACATCTTGCTTACCTTTTAACCGCTGCATATCATCTCAATGTAACAGCTGCATATCCTCTCCATCTTTAACCACTGCATATCCTCTCCATTTTTAACCGCTGCATGTCCTCTCAATCTCTCTCCGTTCGGTGCTTTCAAAAGAAATTCATGAATTTACAACCTCTTACGATTTCTCCACATGTATATGCGCGCACACACACATAGCCAATCAAATTCTCTTCACGAAGTGGCAGATCAAAAGCCACACACACATAGCAAACTAGTACACCGGATCTATCTGCAGTCGAAACACATGGCAAGCCCACGAAATCCACACGAGCAGGGCTATAACATGGCGAAGCAGCTTTGCTGCAGCACATTCCCGAGCGGGTCGCGTTTGTTAGTTCTCTCAAGGATGTGATGAGGGAGCATTTTTTATTTTAACTATTAAGGTGCACCGGCAACACAAGTATTATCACATTTGCCCCATAGGAAGAAAACATAATAAAATAACCAACAATATAATAATATAGCAATATAAGAGAGGATAAGGACGTGAATTTTTGGGACATGCGGCCACGCGCTGCTGTTATCCTGGTCGTCCGGCAAGGTGCTGTGATTGCTACTTTTATTAGGACTTTTGCAATACGCGCCGCGTGAATTTGCACTTCACACGAATACGTGTGTTATACGGTCCAGCAGTGGGCCAGCAGCACAGGCCACATTCAATGAATCAGACGAGAAAAACAGAAAAGCCCAGTCCGGGAGATGGATTAACTCCCCGTCCTTTGGTGGATGCGCATAATTGAACCGTCGTCCCGCAGCACCTGTCCCCAGCACGCGCGAGTGTCGTAATTACTCATCGCGACCATAAGCAACTCTCTCATGTTCCAAGAACTGTAGCCGACTTCAAGCTGAGAAGAACAAGGAATGCCTTTACGAAACTGCTACCTGGACGATAGTGATGCCTGATCTTTGCATGACGGGCTAATCCAGCGGTCGGTGCCCTTCTCAATCAAGTGCATGTCCAGCTGGATTTTAGCATCGTGTATGAATCGTGTGCATTGTGTCGTGTGTGTAGCACTGCTGATGGTTTTATCGTGCTTCAAACTCAATTTGTTTCTGAGGGCTTTGATTTGTTATGGAGGTGCATGCTAACTTCTGTTTATTCTGTTTCTACATTAGCATGTCCAGGGTTTTAGTGGAGACTTGTGGATTGGGCTTTTCAAGGGGTCGTGGGATTTTGTGGCTTAACCAGATTCAGTTGTTTTTGGGTGATAAATGTAGACATAATCCATCCTTGGTGAACTGATGGCCTGCGTCACATTTAAAACTGCCTTGGCAGCTAATTAACCCACTGTCGGCCACATGTGGATGATTTAAAGCTATGTAGTTCCTGCTGAATTGTGTGCCGAGGACTATCTTTATCATGTCTTTTGCGTAGTTACATGAGCCAAACAACTCAAATGGTGGTGGATAAGTGCAATAGATCAACCAAATTACTGGTACAGGAACCGTAACACACAGACTAAATGCGCAGTAGGTGAGCACGCATCACGTACTAGGAGAAACATGGGGAGGACTTGATGTAAAAATATATACTGCTAGCTGGGTCATCCTCCTTTAAAAAAAAGAAGGTGTGGAGTGGCTAGCCGAAGAACCGGTGGACTTGCACTGCTAAATGCAGACGTCCATGACGACCATTGCGCAGGGGGGTGAGCTTCAGTAGTTGTGCACGAAGAGCACCTTAATGGCGATGGATGGAGGCGTGCTATGTTAGGTGACTCCATCTAGCACTCAAGTACTGTATATACTTGTTCTTCCGCTTCCAAAGTCTGCATCCTCATTTGCGTTAGTCGGACAGAGTGCAAACGATGTATGGAACAGTAGATGATGATGAACTTGTTGGGGAACGTAGCAGAAATCAAAAAATTCTAATCTTCACCAAGATCAATCTATGTAGTCATCTAGCAACGAGGGAGGGGGAGTGCATCTACATACCCTTGTAGATCGCGAGCGAAAGCGTTCAAGAGAACGTGGATGATGGAGTCATACTCGTCGTGATCCAAATCACCGATGATCCTAGCGCCGAACGGACGGCACCTCCGCGTTCAACACACGTACGGTGCAGCGACGTCTCCTCCTTCTTGATCCAGCAAGGAGGGAGGAGAGGTTGATGGAGATCCAGCAGCACGACGGCGTGGTGGTGGATGCATCGGTATTCCAGCAGGGCTTCGCCAAGCAGCACTGGAGGAGGAAGGGGTGTCACAGGAGGGAGAGGGAGGCGCCAGTGCATGGGGTGCGGCTTCCCTCCCTCCCCCCCCCTCGCACTATATATAGGGGCCTAGGGGGGTGCACCGGCCCTAGAGATGGGATCTCTAGGGGGCGGCGGCCTAGGGGGGGGGGGGCTTGCCCCCCAAGTCATGTGGGGCGCCCCCACCCCTAGGGTTCCCAACCCTAGGCGCAGGGAGAAGGCCCAAAGGGGGCGCACCAGCCCACTATGGGCTGGTTCCCTTCCCCTTTCAGCCCATGGGGCCCTCCGGGATAGGTGACCCCACCCGGTGGACCTCCGGGACCCTTCCGGTGGTCCCGATACAATACCGGTGACCCCCGAAACTCTCCCGATGGCCGAAACTGGACTTCCTATATATAAATCTTTACCTCCGGACCATTCCGGAACTCCTCGTGACGTCCGGGATCTCATCCGGGACTCCGAACAACATTCGGGTTACCGCATGCATATATCTCTACAACCCTAGCGTCACCGAACCTTAAGTGTGTATAGACACGTAGACATGACCGAGACGACTCTCCGGTCAATAACCAACAGCGGGATCTGGATACCCATGTTGGTTCCCACATGTTCCTCGATGATCTCGTCGGATGAACCGCGATGTCAAGGATTCAATCAATCCCGTATACAATTCCCTATGTCTATCGGTATAGTACTTGCCCGAGATTCGATCGTCGGTATACCGATACCTTGTTCAATATCGTCATGGCAAGTCTCTTTACACGTACCATAATACATCATCCTGTGACCAACACCTTAGTCACATTGAGCTCATTATGATGATGTCTTACCGAGTGGGCCCAGATACCTCTCCGTCATACGGAGTGACAAATCCCAGTCTTGGTTCGTGCCAACCCAACAGATACTTTCGGAGATACCCGTTGTGTACCTTTATAGCCACCCAGTTACGTTGTGACATTTGGCACACCCAAAGTATCCCTACGGTATCCGGGAGTTGCACAACCTCATGGTCTAAGGAAAATATACTTGACATTGGAAAAGCTTTAGCATTACGAACTACACGATCTTGTGCTAGGCTTAGGATTGGGTCTTGTCCATCACATCATTCTCCTAATGATGTGATCTCGTTATCAATGACGTCCAATGTCCATGGTCAGGAAACCGTAACCATCTGTTGATCAACGAGCTAGTAACTAGAGGTTTACCAGGGACACGTTGTGGTCTATGTATTCACACATGTATCACTGTTTCCGGATAATACAATTCAAGCATGAATAACAGACAATTATCATGAACAAGGAAATATAATAATAACCATTTTATTATTGCCTCTAGGGCATATTTCCAACAGTCTCCCACTTGCACTAGAGTCAATAATCTAGTTACATTTTGATGAATCGAACACCCATAGAGTTCTGGTGTTGATCATGTTTTGCTCGTGGAAGAGGTTTAGTCAACGGATCTGCAACATTCAGATCCGTATGCACTTTACAAATATCTATGTCTCCATCTTGAATATAATTCCGGATGGAGTTGAAATGGCGCTTGATGTGCTTGGTCTTCTTGTGAAACCTGGGCTCCTTGGCAATGGCAATAGCTCCAGTGTTGTCACAGAAGAGAGTCATCGGGCCCGACGCGCTTGGAATGACTCCTAGGTCGGTGATGAACTCCTTCATCCAGACTCCTTCCTGCGTTGCTTCGCAAGCAGCTATGTACTCCGCTTCACATGTAGAATGCGCCACGACGATTTGCTTGCAACTGCACCAGCTGACTGCCCCACCATTCAAAAAATAGACGTATCCGGTTTGTGACTTGGAGTCATCCAGATCTGTGTCGAAGCTAGCATCGAGTAACCCTTTACGACGAGCTCTTCGTCACCTCCATAAATGAGAAACATATCCTTAGTCCTTTTCAGGTACTTCAGGATGTTCTTGACCGCTGTCCAGTGTTCCATACCGGGATCACTTTGGTACCTCCCTACCAAACTGATGGCAAGGTTCACATCAGGTCTGGTACACAGCATGGCATACATAATAGAGCCTATGGCTGAGGCATAGGGGATGACACTCATCTTTTCTCTATCTTCAGCCTTGGTCGGGGATTGAGCCATGCTCAATCTCATACCTTGCAATACAGGCAAGAACCCTTTCTTGGACTGATCCATATTGAACTTCTTCAATATCTTATCAAGGTATGTGCTTTGTGAAAGACCAATGAGGCGCCTCGATCTATCTCTATAGATCTTGATGCCTAATATGTAAGCAGCTTCTCCAAGGTCCTTCATTGAAAAACTCTTATTCAAGTAGGCCTTTATGCTTTCCAAGAATTCTACATCATTTCCCATCAGCAATATATCATCCACATATAATATGAGAAATGCTACAGAGCTCCCACTCACTTTCTTGTAAATACAGGCTTCTCCCCAAGTCTGTATAAACCCAAATGCTTTGATCACATCATTGAAGCAAAGGTTCCAACTCCGAGATGCTTGCACCAGCCCATAGATTGAGCGCTGGAGCTTGCATACCTTGTTAGCATTCTCAGGATCGACAAAACCTTTCGGCTGCATCATATACAGTTCTTCCTTGAGGAAGCCATTAAGGAATGCCGTTTTGACGTCCATTTGCCATATCTCATAATCATAGAATGCGGCAATTGCTAACATGATTCGGACGGACTTCAACATCGCTACCGGAGAGAAAGTCTCATCGTAGTCAATCCGTTGAACTTGTCGATAACCTTTAGCGACAAGTCGAGCCTTATAGATGGTCACATTACCATCCGCGTCAGTCTTCTTCTTAAAGATCCATTTGTTTTCTATGGCGTGCCGATCATCGAGCAAGTCCACCAAAGTCCATACTTTATTTTCATACATGTATCCTATCTCGGATTTCATGGCTTCAAGCCATTTGTTGGAATCCGGTCCCGCCATCGCTTCTTCATAGTTCGAAGGTTCACCATTGTCTAACAACATGATTTGCATGACAGGGTTGCCGTACCACTCTAGTGCGGAACGTGTCCTCGTGGACCTTCGAAGTTCAGTAGTAACTTGATCTGAAGCTTCATGATCATCATCATTAACTTCCTCCCTAGTCGGTGCAGGCACCACAGGAACATCTTCCTGCGCTGCGCTGCTTTCCGGTTCGGAAGGGGTGACTGTCACCTCATCAAGTTCCACTTTCCTCCCACTCACTTCTTTCGAGAGAAACTCTTTCTCCAGAAAGGATCCATTCTTGGCAACGAAGACCTTGCCTTCGGATCTGAGGTAGAAGGTATACCCAATAGTTTCCTTAGGGTATCCTATGAAGGCGCATTTTTCCGGTTTGGGTTCGAGCTTTTCAGGTTGAAGTTTCTTGACATAAGCATCGCAACCCCAAACTTTCAGAAACGACAGCTTAGGTTTCTTGCCAAACCAAAGTTCATACGATGTCGTCTCGACGGATTTAGACGGAGCCCTATTTAAAGTGAATGCGGTAGTCTCTAAAGCATAACCCCAAAAAGATAGCGGTAAGTCGGTGAGAGACATCATAGATCACACCATGTCCAACAGAGTACGATTATGACGTTCAGACACACCATTACGCTGAGGTGTTCCAGGCGGCGTCAATTGTGAAACAATTCCACAGTTCCTTAGGTGCGTGCCAAATTCGTGACTT
>LR738714.1:652750319-652760611 GCA_902687465.1 Secale cereale | reverse complement strand
TCGTAATGGGAAAACCTGAAATACAAAAACAGCAGAAAACAGAAACTGGCACTGGGGTGCACTGAGTTAATAGGTTAGTCCAAATATGATCAAAAGTGTATGGAAGTGTATAAATATCATAGCAATATCACCCAAAAGAGGCATGGAGCAAGCAGAAATTATAGATATGTTTTGGACGTATCAGCGGGAGCGTCACCTAGCGGTGCTTCAAGGACATATGTTTTCTTGGCAGCTATGGGGATGATCCCCAAGTTACGGACCCAGTCCATATATTTGCTACCATCGTCTTTCAGCTTGGTTTCCTCTAGGAACGCGTTGAAGTTGAGGGTAACATGAGCATGGGCCATTGGATCTACAAGACATATTGTAAATATTTTAGACTAAGTTCATGAGAATTAAGTTCATCTAAACAAATTTAATGAACTCCCACTCAGATATACATCTCTCTAGTTATCTAAGTGATACATGATCCGAATCAATTAGGCCGTGTCCGATCATCACGTGAGACGGACTAGTCATCAACGATGAACATCTTTATGTTGATCGTATCTTCTATACGACTCATGTTCGACCTTTCGGTCTTCCGTGTTCCGAGGCTATGTCTGTACATGCTAGGCTCGTCAAGTGAACCCTAAGTGTATTGCGTGTGTAAATCTGGCTTACACCCGCTGTATGCGAACGTTAGAGCCTATCACACCCGATCATCACGTGGTGCTTCGGAACAACGAACCTTAGCAACGGTGCACAGTTAGGGGGAACACAATTCTTGAAATTTTAGTGATAGATCATCTTATTTATTACCGTCGTTCTAAGAAAATAAGATGTATAAACATGATAAACATCACATGCAATCAAATAGTGACATGATATGGCCAATATCATTTTGCTCCCTTGATCTTCATCTTCGGGGCTCCATGATCATCATCGTCACTGGCATGACACCATGATCTCCATCATCGTGTCTTCATGAAGTCGTCTCGCCAAACATTACTTCTACTACTATAGCTAACGTTTAGCAATAAAGTAAAGTAATTACATGGCGTTATTCAGTGACACGCATGTCATACAATAAATAAGACAACTCCTATGGCTCTTGCCGGTTGTCATACTCATCGACATGCAAGTCGTGATTCCTATTACATGATCATATATCATTCATCACATCCTTTTTGGCCATATCACATCACACGACACATGCTGCAAGAACAAGTTAGACGTCCTCTAATTGTTGTTGCAAGTTTTTTACGTGGCAGCTATAGGTTTCTAGCAAGGATGTTTCTTACCTACGCCAAAACCACAACGTGATATGCCAATTTCTATTTACCCTTCATAAGGACCCTTTTCATCGAATCCGATTCGATTAAAGTGGGAGAGACTGTCACCCGCTAGCCACCATATGCAACTAGTGCATGTCAGTCGGTGGAACCTGTCTCACGTAAGCGTACGTGTAAGGTCGGTCCGGGCCGCTTCATTCCACGATGCCGTCGAATCAAGATAAGACTAGTAGCGGCAAGAGAATTGAACAAATCTACGCCCACAACTGCTTTGTGTTCTACTCGTGCAAGATACTACGCATAGACCTAGCTCAGATGCCACTGTTGGGGAACGTAGCAGAAATCAAAAAAAAAATCTACGCTTCACCAAGATCAATCTATGTAGTCATCTAGCAATGAGGGAGGGGGGAGTGCATCTACATACCCTTGTAGATCGCGAGCGGAAGCGTTCAAGAGAACGTGGATGATGGAGTCGTACTCGTCGTGATCCAAATCACCGATGATCCTAGCGCCGAACGGACGGCACCTCCGCGTTCAACACACGTACGGTGCAGCGACGTCTCCTCCTTCTTGATCCAGCAAGGAGGGAGGAGAGGTTGATGGAGATCCAGCAGCACGACGGCGTGGTGGTGGATGCAGCGGTATTCCAGCAGGGCTTCGCCAAGCCGCACTGGAGGAGGAAGGGGTGTCACGGCAGGGAGAGGGAGGCGCCAGGGCATGGGGTGCGGCTGCCCTCCCTCCCCCACTATATATAGGGGGCCTAGGGGGTGCGCCGGCCCTAGAGATGGGATCTCTAGGGGGGCGGCGGCCTAGGGGGGGCTTGCCCCGCAAGTCATGTGGGGCGCCCCCCACCCCTAGGGTTCCCAACCCTAGGCGCAGGAGGAAGACCAAAGGGGGGCGCACCAGCCCACTATGGGCTGGTTCCCTTCCCCTTTCAGTCCATGGGGCCCTCCGGGATAGGTGACCCCACCCGGTGGACCCCCGGGACCCTTCCGGTGGTCCCGGTATAATACCGATGACCCCCGAAACTCTCCCGATGGCCGAAATTGGACTTCCTATATATATATATCTTTACCTCCGGACCATTCCGGAACTCCTCGTGACGTCCGGTATCTCATCCGGGACTCCGAACAACATTCAGGTTACCGCATGCATATATCTCTACAACCCTAGCGTCACTGAACCTTAAGTGTGTATAGACACGTAGACATGACCGAGACGACTCTCCGGCAATAGCCAACAGCGGGATCTGGATACCCATGTTGGTTCCCACATGTTCCTCGATGATCTCATCGGATGAACCGCGATGTCAAGGATTCAATCAATCCTGTATAAAATTCCCTTTGTCTATCGGTATAGTACTTGCCCGAGATTCGATCGTCGGTATACCGATACCTTGTTCAATCTCGTCATGACAAGTCTCTTTACTTGTACCGTAATACATCATCCCGTGACCAACACCTTAGTTACATTGAGCTCATTATGATGATGTCTTACCGAGTGGGCCCAGAGATACCTCTCCGTCATACGGAGTGACAAATCCCAGTCTTGGTTCGTGCCAACCCAACAGATACTTTCGGAGATACCCGTTGTGTACCTTTATAGCCACCCAGTTACATTGTGACATTTGGCACACCCAAAGTATCCCTACGGTATCCGGGAGTTGCACAACCTCATGGTCTAAGGAAAAGATACTTGACATTGGAAAAGCTTTAGCATTACAAACTACACGATCTTGTGCTAGGCTTAGGATTGGGTCTTGTCCATCACATCATTCTCCTAATGATGTGATCTTGTTATCAATGACATCCAATGTCCATGGTCAGGAAACCATAACCATCTGTTGATCAACGAGCTAGTAACTAGAGGTTTACCAGGGACACGTTGTGGTCTATGTATTCACACATGTATCACTGTTTCCGGATAATACAATTCAAGCATGAATAACAGACAATTATCATGAACAAGGAAATATAATAATAACCATTTTATTATTGCCTCTAGGGCATATTTCCAATAGAACTTACACCATGGCAATCACAGCTGTAGAAATGCCTGCCCGGGTTTACTACTGACTGAAATGAACCAGACCACATGCCCGACTTTGCACTCAGGACAACGGACGAGAGAGACCGAGGCGACCTGGTTGGAGATGACATGAGATGAATGTGCCGGAGAGCTTCCCTAGGACATGGATTGTTGGAGTATAATGTCCGGCCCTCTCTCTCAGATCGGTCTTTTGGTTGCATTGGCTAGAGCGTGCACTTCTACATGGTACCAGAGCCAAGAGGTCTTGAGTTCAAGACCCGGCTGGCGCAATTAAATTGTAGCCCACTTTTGGTCCACGTTTAGGCCTGAGGGAGCCACACGTGAGGGGGAGTGTTGACGTATAATGTGCTGCCTAGTCTCTTCCATCAGATCGGTCTGATGGATGAACTGGTTAGGTGCATAAACTTACAACCAAGAGGTCCAGGGTTCAAAACCCGGTAAACGCAATAAATAATTGTGGCTCGCCCCCGCTTCCGCTGCCCACGTCATATAGCTCCAAAAGAGCATAGACGTGAGGGGGAGTGTTGGAGTATAATGTCCAGCCCTCTCTCTCAGATCGGTCTTTTGGTTGCATTGGCTAGAGCGTGCACTTCTACATGGATGATAACATGAGTCTGACCTGCAACGGAAGGATGGTTGCAAGAGAGAGCGAGAACGAGCACCAAGCAGAATGGTTGGACAGCCAAAGCAACAAGGCCGAATGCATTAAAGAGACGGAGGGGAGTGTGGTGCAGGTAGATGTTGCAACAAATGAGTGATTCAATGCGTCTGGTTTCTTTGCTGCAGTTTCTTTGCATGCAGCAGAACTGACCTGTCAGACAAAATACGAAAGCTATAAAGGTTGGATATGATGCAGAGAAATGAATATACATGCTCACCGTATAATATATGCACGATCACGTGGGAATGGGCGGGCGGGATACCGACCTCGCTTGACATCATGTCCACTCATGATTTATCGTATAAGAGAGGTCATAGATATCGTAAATTTGTGTAAACCTTTATGTGTGACAATAAGCAAAAATTTGTACTATTCCCGTAGAAATTTTCTCAAAAGAAGTTTGCAGTGATGCCAACCTATAGTGTTCCAAGCAGGAGTTGACCATGGCCTTCGTATCCTGGATGTCGAGGCTGCCTAGCCCGGCCGTGACCGCCTAATCGTGCGACAGGTAAGCCAGGAACCCGTAGGCCACTCCGCTGCCACTACTACTGCAGGTGAGCTGGAAGACTAAATGCATAAAAAAAGATGGGAATGAGGGAGAACGTTGGACAAAGGAGTCTGACCTTTTTGTCATGGGAAAGGAGGCATCTGCCATGAGTTCCATCGGCGGCAACCTCCACGATCTGCGGTTGCCATGTCCAGGCTGGCCGGCGGTTGTGAGGTTCAAGCTGCCCGGTAGTTTCCATGGAAGGAACCGACACAGCGTAATCGGCGAACCAGGAGCTGATATAATAAGCTTATAAGCGCCCAACTTGGCCACAGAAGTTTTGCTGGTCTTCTTATATCGATTCGTAAGATGAATCGACGGAGCTGATAAGCTGAGTCATACAATTGATGTGTCTCACCAAGACCAACGAGACTTGATGGCAATTTACGAAAAAGGGTTTACCCACGCTTTGTATTATAAAGCAACCATCCGATATAACCAAGGATAGGAGCTGGGACGAAAGCAGCACAATCACGCCCAAAAGAAATGAAAGAGAAAAGGAAAAGAAACAAATGCCGATAACGGCGGATCGACAAAAACGACGAAGCCTCGCGACCGCTGCGTCCACCGGAGAATGCCCACTAAGTGTAACACTCCAAATTTTTGGTTTGGTGTTTCTTTCAAACTTTTGGTCTTTTGGAAGGGGGGTGTTCGATCTTCTCTTGAAAATCCTTCTAAAATCTTTTCTGACCAAAGTTTGTGTGTTCTTCTCAAGCTTGATTCTTTTGGTCTTGAAGGTTTTCCTCTTGTGTTAGCTCAAGCACAAGTTGATTTTCAAAGGAGTTTGTTTGATTTCTTTTCCCTTCTTGATTTAACCTTCATTGGTTTAACCTTGGGCTTATCTTCCTCTCCAACCTCCATCTTGCCATGACCCCCAACAGATATATTTCTCTCCAAGACCTCCTCTTCATCTTAGGACATGTCTCACATTAATTCCAGTGAGTTTCAACCTTATTGGAATTTTTCCTCTATTTATTTTACTCCAAAAACAATTTCCAAACCAACTAACCTAGATAGTCCTTAGTAACCACAACCTAGATCCATCTTGGGTCACTGGTCCACAGTTCAAATTTTCGAATTTCACCTGCTGCAAGTTTGGACCAGATTTGCAAATTTTGGTGAAATTCATATTTTTCCTTCTTCCAAAAATTCTGTGAAAATTCAAGCAGCCTCTAGATGCATCAAGAGGCCACTCCACCAAATATCAGCCCCAGAAACATTTTCCCACATGCCAGGATCATTTCATCATACACCTGGCGTGCACTGTTTCTGTCAGTTTCAGAAACTGTTAACTGAAGATAACAGTCGACAGTTCAGTTCGTCAGTTTCGTCAGTATCGCAGCGTCAATCTCACCAGTGCCTGCCTTGGCTCGATGCTCACTGCACCTCCTTCTTATCCAGCGCGCCGCACGCTTGCTTGGCTGCTTCTTGGCGTCGGTGGTGCCCTGGCCCGCCCACGCCGGCATCTTCCGCGGCGGCAGAACCTCCCGTGGCGGCCGACAGGGGGCACCCTGCGGCACAACGCCGTTTGGCACCGCCCAAGCCACCCGAGAGCTCCGCGTGGCCTTCTCCACTGCCAGCGCACGCCTACAGCACCGTCGCCGTGGCCTGGCGCGCACAGGGCGCGTTCTTTGCCGCCGACGTGCCGCACGGTCGTTCTGTCGAGGGCAGACCGTAATCGCCCCTCCCCTGCTGAGTTAGGCACTCGAATGGAACCAGTACATCTCCTAGTTGATGCTCAAGCCCCTAAACCCACCGTCCAGCCACTGCGCCGCCGTAATCGCTCGCCGGACTTATTCCGTTCACGGCAACCGCCTCGGGCCGGCTATTTATAGTGCCCCCGAGCTCGCTCTCGAGCCCGCACACCTCCACCATCTCTCTAGATCACGCCTAGCCTCTGGAAGAGCCTCGAGGGGCCCTTCTTCCTCAACTCCGGTCAACTCCGTCCGCCTCGGGCTCCAGCAACGTTCTCTCCGGTGAGAACTCCTCCGCCGCCCTAGGCTCGAGCGTAACCCCCTGGCACCTACCTGAGTCTAACCCCCACTCCAATTTGACCCCAGAGACCCTCTCCGACGAGGCCCACGACCACCCGAGCCGCCGTCCGCTGGAGACAGGGTCGCCGTCGACTTGGTGCTCACCGACGCTCAACTCCACCACCCACCGAGCGGAAGAACACCAGGAAGCTGTACGTACCACTCCCTTCCCCTACCTCGCCGTGGATCGGCGCCGGCAACCACCGCAGCTTCTGGCGCCAGCGCGGCTCTGTTTCAGCGTTTAAACCCGACGAGTGGGACCCCCTCGTTTCCCTCCGAAACGTTTTTTTGGAAAGCGCCTTCGGGCAAAGTACGTCTTCATATTCAGTTGGCGTACTGCATACCGGTTCGCTTTTCTGTTTTCTATTCTAGCCCCTGGAAAATTTCTGTTTCATTACAGATGAGTCCCTGGATAGAAACTCTAATATCTTTTTAACTAAAGATGTTTTTGAGTTGATTCTTTTTCTGTCCTCTTTAGTTTTCTGTCTAGTTTTTTGTCATATTTGTTTGAAAATATTTGGAGCAACTTTCTTTGCACGCGCGGTATTTATGTTAGTATCCGTTTTGTTTGAATACGTAGATATCAAAGGACGTGACTGAGCCGCGAACCTCACCGAGTTAGACTCCGAATACTCCGAACCAGGCAAGCATGTTTGAACCTTTGATATGATGGATGTGTTGCATGTTTGCTCGAGTACTTCTTTTCATAGCATGGTCATATAAGCATTTGTGTATGGTTATATTTCATGCAAGAAAGCTTCGGGTGAGCCCCGTATGATAATGGTTGAACCACCCCGATCCTATGGTGACATGATGGGTGGTGTTCTGGTGTTGTTGGAGCATGCCAGTAGATGGATAACTTAGTATCAGTGTGGATCAAGTCATATGATCCCGCTCATCTCCTTTTTGGTACTGCCATATGCCATCTGTTGTGATTACGGTCTAGTCAGTTGCAAACCACTTTCCGAGTACACACCAAGTAGAGGGGGCGGGATGAGGGTTCTATGGCACTGGATTAAAGCCCGTCATCCGGTCAGGGGGCATGGGTGTTTTCGGTTGGGACCGAGAGGGGGGCACCCCTTAGAGCGCGCGTATATAAATTTGATCACATGCTATTCGAGGTTGTAGCCTCCCGTCTTAAAGTTTTTTGTGAATGTTGTCAAGGGTGATTCCGGACAGCAGGATGTGAAATAGGTGTGTACTGGTCAGTTGGGTTTCTTCTAAAACACCGTAGATGGAACTAGTCCATGTGGCTAGTAGAACCCGTTGGCTATTATTTAATAGTACAAGCTCTGCAGAGTTAAATCTTCTGAGTATCCATGTTTATGGCCTAGGGTCAATCTTCGCGTCAACCCCGGTGACCGTCTCTAGTAAATTCTCGATAGTAACAAGAGTAGTGATTTTTGTCAAGTTCATTTGGTAGATGAACTAACCAATTATCTCTGTACTGATTTACTTCCTGAAGTATTTCACCGTTATACTATTGTTTATGTAAGCCCTTTAAGTGATGTCGCTCAAACGTCCGATTGTGACATTCTTGTTATTTATAAACCCTTTCTATGATGTCGCTCAGACGTCCGACTGTGGCATTTTGGTTATTTATAAGCCCTTTCTGTGATGTCGCTCAGACGTCCGACTGTGGCATTCATGTTATTTATTTTCGTTATAAGCCCTTTCTGTGATGTCGCTCAGACGTCCGACTGTGGCATTCTTGTTATTTATAAGCCATTTCTGTGATGTCGCTCAGACGTCCGACTGTGGCATTCTTGTTATTTATTCTTCGTTATAAGCCCTTTATGTGATGTCGCTCAGACGTCCGACTGAGGCATTCTTGTATTTTATTTTCTTATTAAGCCCTTTATGTGGTGTCGCTCAGACGCCCGACTGTGGCATGTTTCCATTTAGTTATTTCTCACGAGGCGTCACTCAGACACTCGTTTGGTTTCCTTTTATTTATCTTATGGATTTCGGGAGGATTACCGCCCGACTTCTATTTTTACATACAACACAGACATATTATTATCCGGTTGCATTTTGCTAGAATACTCATATGCATCATGCTTGCTTTTATTATATCTTAAGTCCGAATTGTCTTGTGAGTACATTCAAAGTACTCACCTGGCTTGTTGATTTGGCCAGATGTGGACGAAGGCGATCTCATGGAAGAAGAGTTCGATAGCGAGTCCGACATCTAGTGGAGTCCCAGTCAGTCTCTTGCGATCCTGGAGTCGATCACTGTTATATAACCGCTTCCACCAACCACCAAATAAATTCATCGGGTCTCACTCCGACACTCGATGAACTGTAATATATTGGAGTCACGTCACCCACTACACTGTGACATATCCACCACCTTTTTATTACGAGTTAGTAGTATGCCACCCTACCATTGTGTCATATCCGCCTTTATGTACTATATTGGCGTACTTGTAATAAATTGTTGAGTAACCTCAGCTCAACCTTGTATCATATTCAGTACTCTGGAATTCTGTATCAAGGAATTGTCTATCAGCAAGAAGTATTCTTCCTTGCTGGTTCGATAAAAAGGTCGGTGTCTCGGTAATTATTTTACTGAAAAATCGGTCGTGACAACCTTGGTACCAGAGCCAGGCTGGCTGTAGGAAGCCACTAGGTGCGATCGCTAATCCGATATTAGTGCAATAAATGCTTTTCAGCATTTTTGCATCTGTAGCAATTTTCTGTTATTCATCATAAATTTATGACTTGACTATGCGGAATTTTTGTCTACTTTTGTAGATGGCCAGTGGCGACTGCGATGCACAAGTGTTCGCCAACATTCCTGAGGGGTTTGTCAAGCTCCTCTTCGCCATCACCAAGGTCGCGATTGGGCCATCAACCCGTCCAGAGTTTACACTCTACCGTCACAAGCTCAACGACAGCGTGTCGATGCACCAGGCCGTGGTGCACTTCAAGGGAGGGCGTTCTGAAGCGCGCTGCCTCCGATTTGTGGGCAGGGCCATGCCTACGGAGAGGCATGCCATGCAAATGGCTGCCCGTGAGGCGATAGCTCGTCTCCGGGACATTCTTCCTTCAATGAAGACTCGTCGCTACCGTTACCTCCCATGCCATGTGTTGGGGATCGTAGCAGAAAATCAAAAATTTTCCTACGCATCACCAAGATCTATCTATGGAGTAATCTAGCAACGAGGGGGAGGGGAGTGCATCTACATACCCTTGTAGATCGCGATGCGGAAGCGTTGCAAGAACGGGGATGAAGGAGTCGTACTCGCTGCGATTCAGATCGCGGTTGATTCCGATCTAAGCGCTGAACAACGGCGCCTCCGCGTTCAACACACGTGCAGCCCGATGACGTCTCCCACGCCTTGATCCAGCAAGGAGAGAGGGAGAGGTTGGGGAAGACTCCATCTGACAGCAGCACGATGGCGTGGTGGTGGTGGAGGAGCGCGGGACTCCAGCAGGGCTTCGCCAAGCACTGCGAGAGATGAGGAGGGAGAAATGTAGGGCTGCGCCAAGCGACAGAGGTCAAAAACGTGTTATGGGCAGCCCCAAAACTCACATATATATAGGGGGAAGGGAGGGGCTGCGCCCCCTCTAGGGTTTCCCACCCCTAGGGGTGCGGCCACCTCAGATCCCATCTGAGGGTGGCGGCCAGAGGGGGAGAGGGAGAGGGGGGCGCACCAGATTGGGCCCTAGGGCCCATCTGCCCTAGGGTTTGCCCCCCTCCCCTCTTGGAGGCGCCTTGGGCC